>JAJJWW010002322.1:0-669369 GCA_023531295.1 Papaver armeniacum | reverse complement strand
TTAAATCACACATATTGGATGTTTACAAGATATGTAATGAATAACAATCCCAATAATCACTTTGGCGATTTCCTTTTTCAATTACAAACAAGTTTATGAACTTACTTCCTTAGAACACATGTAAAACATTGTTCCACTCAGGATGAAATCCTCACCTCATACCCAAACATAATCACAATAGCATTCAAATAATTATGATGTCTTATCTACAAAGTTTCATGGTTAAACAAATAAACCTCGTATTGTATTGGTAATACTATGTCACATCTAGAGTTCAAATATGCTTCGCATTTTTGTTTTCGATATGCACGACTTGAAAGATACGTTAGGGAATGAAACAAATTCAAGTCAAATATCACTAACCTCAAGTGGAAGGATGGATTGTTGTCGTTGTAGCTCCTTGCTTCTTTACATCTTCAAGTATTCACAATACTTGTAAAGTCTCATTATCCTAATACTTTCAAGCTAACCTATACGAAGTTGACTCTAGTACATAATCAAGCGACTCTTAACATGAGTTTTGATTAACTAAAATATGACAACCAAACTTGACATACCAACGCTTGGTGGGTTCAACCGAGCTATGCTCTAACATCTTCAAATCGACCTTGACAAATCTGCAAGAGCATATAAAAGTGCATCATCAACCAACAGAGGAAGTTGTCGAGGGACATCAACAATAACAAATTAACAAACTAATGTGGTGTTCAGATATTTTACCTCTTCCAGCTTTGTTCTGTAGTTTTCCACCATGTACCCTCTGCCCATTTCTGTGTAGCTCTTATTCGGTCTCTTATTATACAAAATACGGTGTATAATAATATACACATCATATATATGTGTAACTGAAAACAAATATTTGTCATTCTTAACTCATCACCATGAACAATTTCCGTGTGTTATTAAAGCAAACACACCTGATTAGCGAAAAAAGTAATGCCAATAGATGGTAGAAACTAAAGGTATTCAATACATACAAAAAAAATCAAATTATAAAAAATATATAAAATCAAAAAAAAAAAAAAAAAACACGGTATTTAATCGACCAATAAAACAACAAAAATTATTTCGTAATCTTCGAATTAAGATTAAAATCAAAGGAAAAAGATCTTCGAATTAAGATTAAAATCAAAGAAGAAAAAAATGACAGATTTATCAAATCTACAGCTTAAAATAGTTCAACATATCAAGATTTATGGCAACGATGATTATTGGTGGATCCATCAATAAACTCCACCTTCTTCTTTAATAGATCGATAGATGGAGAGAGACGAGTTTGGATCATGATCTTTATTCTAATCACAAATCAAACATCTGAAATCGATAAAAAATCAAACAAAAAACAAAATCGAAGAAGAAATAAATCAATAAAGAATAATTTGATTTCATATACTAACCTTGAAAACTAATAGATCAAATGAAAATTGATTCTTCTCGAACAGAAGTTCTGAATCTCCTCATTGTTGTTGTACAGATCTGTCAATTGAGGAATAAAGTGAAGAAATGGTTTGTAAACAAATCAATATGCGTTTTTATTTGGAGGCTCATTTTAGTCATGAAAGAAATTCAATTTGGACTGAATCGTTAAGGTTTGGACTTACTCGTTTAGATTTGATAAATTACAACCATCTAGTACTAGGCTTAATTAGGTGAATCACAACTGGAAAGTTTAAAGCCCACTAAAGATGGGACTAAATGTTAACTCCTACTTCTCTCCTTACGCTGACTATTCCGAGTCAAAAATAAATTAGGGAATGATATAATCATGGAGTTGCTTCAAAAAAAAAAAAAAATCAAGGAGTTGTCGTCCACATATAGTAGAAACTCTATAAATTAATGATGTTGGGACCACCAGAATTTATTAATTAAGCGAGATATTAATTAACCGATAAATTAGTAATTATTAATTTATATATCAATTAATCATTTTATTTAATTAAAATAAGAATCCTCCTCAAAGGAATTATTACATAAGAAGCTAGTTGGGAGCCTAGAAACAAGCTGAGCCCCAACACCCCTATGAATAGCAATACCAACCCTAGTAAAAAGAATGTTACCAATCTTAGAATTGGCATCAAGACTAGCTAAACAGTTCTTCAACCTCTTTAAAAAGACAAAAAAATCATCCCCCGAGTTCACCCGTAGTTGAAAAGGCCAAGACCCAAAACCGTATCCGTCGCAGTGCACTCCCTCCAAGTACTTCTTACATTTTGCGGTGATGGCGTGATTGATGGCATGACCGGTGTGAATTTATTCCTACCACCGCTAAAAAGGGGAGATCCTGATAACATTAAAACACACATTATTGCCATTCTCCCGCTTGTACACTAATAAGTCTCAGTGTCTTAGGCTCCGTGTTCTCACTCAGACAAGAAGCCCAATAACACCTCCTTCCTAGCAGCCACACCTGATTTATAACAAATATCGGCCAAAACATCTCTTACCAGGTCGTGCCTGAATTAATTAATATCTTATTAACTTATAGATAAATTTAAATTTGATCGCCAAATGACGAGGTTTGCATAACTCAGTGGATAGTTGTATTTGATATCACCAAAATCAGCAAAATTTGATCAAAAAGTCGGATTATTTCTAATCCGTGTGAATGTCAAGATGTCGTGAATATCTGGAAGAAAATGAATTTACACAATTGTTGACTGATGAAGAAATAATTGAGAGCGTTATGGGAACCGATATAAAGATGGGAAAAAAGATGATGAAAGTTATACAATAGATCCCCTTTACTAAACGAGGTTGTTAAAGCGACAATCACATTAAATAATTTCTCACTGGGCTATGAGAAACAAGACTAAAAATTCTTACGATGATAAAAAAAATTAGTTCAGTGTGATAACGATTTTAACAAAAAACAGAAGCCAACTGATTTATTTTTTTAGAAATCTTTATAAAATATTAGTGGATTATTAATTTATATTTCATATGGGATATATATTAATAATCAAAAATATATTAATTTATAATTTTAGCAAATTATTAATTTGACACGTTGTCCCTGACCCAAAACCGGCTAAAATTATTATTTAACAGAGTTTATTAAATAAACGGGTATCACGAAGTTTCTGCTATTCTTGGTTTTTCTATTAGTGGGCTTTAAGAACAGTTACCGAAATATAAGGGACCCGTTAACACCGGCTAGTCGGCTACAAAAACAAAACCAAAACCAAAAATTTCTTTCTCAGCTCGAGCATCCCTTTCCTTTTTTCTGGATTCAGTAATCTTCTTCAAATAAGGTCACTTTGTCATGTGTAATTGCACAAGATAAGATGATGAATCACTCAAAGATAATGTCAGCAGCACCTGTGGAAGGTCTTTGTAAGTGCGGCTACAACATGTCAATGAGTAAACCAACTGTAAAAGTTGCAACTTTAAAAATGACATTGGACACCATGATTCCAAGGCGTCCCTCCTACGGAATTAGCTCGAAGAATCCCATCCAACCACAAGTGAGAAACAAAATGAGCAATAACAGCGTCATTGATGTTTTGAGATTGATGGATGGCATGCATTTCCCTATACCGGCCGATATGTATGCTTCCCTGTTGAAAGAATGCACTGACTTGAAGGACATAGTTGCTGGTGCTCAGGTGCATGCTCACATGAACAACCATACTACTGTCAGGGATGCAAGTCATCAACATTCATTACCACCTCCGCCGCGTCGACTATTATTAGCTAACCGTTTACTACTCATGTATGCATCCTGTGGTCATTTGGATTCTGCCCGTCAACTGTTTGATAAAATGACCAGCAGAGACTCCATCTCTTGGTTGATTATGATTGCTGCTCATGTAGACCACAACTCTCCGGAAGAAGCACTCCATCTGTTCACCCAAATGATTATGCAACAGCCACGAGCACGATACCAGAATTTGGAACTAATCAACATGAGCATTCCCTCAGTTCTGAGGGCGTGCATCCACACTGAAGACTTTGGGCTTGGGAAGCAAGTTCATGGCTTGGTATTTAAGTTAGGGCACACTGAGGATCTTATCACATGTACTTCCTTTATTGACCTTTATGCGAAATTCAGATGCCTGAAAGACTCACAACGCGTCTTTGATCAAGTATTACCTTCTCGTCGTGACACTGTGACATGGACGTCCCTGATGGTTGCATACTGTAAAGCGGGATATTTTGAGGTGGTCATTGAGCTGTTCAAGAAGATGAGCAGAGCAGGTGTGAAGAAGAATGGTTTTACAATCTCGACTGTTCTACGTGCATGCGGGAGGTTTAGTAGAGGCTCTGGGGATGACTACGAGAAGAATGAGGATGATAGGGGACTGTGTGGTAAGCAGGTGCATGCCAACGCCATCAAACTTGGAGTGGTCGAATCTCATCTTTATGTACAGTCTAGTTTGGTGGACATGTATGGAAAATGTGGTCTGATGAAAGATTCACAAATGGCGTTCGATTGGACAAGATGTAGCAGTAAAGGAAATGTTGTTTGTTGGAGCACAATGCTTAACACTTACATGCAACATGGGTCATACAAAGAAGCCATCAAGCTCCTGTATTTGATGAAAAACATAGGCATTGAACCTCCGGAATCGATTCTCAATTCACTTAGAATAGCATGTGCTGGGAGTTGAAAAGAACGCCAACTTAGTATGAAAGGGTTTTCATGAAGTGACAACTACTGAAAGACGAATTATCAGTAATCTCACAGAAATTCATTGCTGTGAGATTACATTTCCTCCCATACTTCAAATGGTATGCATTCAAGAATTGCAGCAATAAGGAGCAACAAAGTCACCAATCTTGGTCGAAGCCTTAGAATATAGAGCAACTTCGGCATCTAGGATTGGAGGGTAAAGAGAATGAAGGAAGCAAGTAGCGCTTACATAGGATTGACAGAACAAAGGCAGCTTTAGTCATAGACATGCCAAATTTTGGGCAGCGCAAGCGAAGGTCAATGCCTGAAACTGAGAAATATCAAGTCCATGAATATTGTTGTACTGTGCATAGAAAATATGATCTGGAAATGAGATCAGTGTTGAGTAGGAAGAAGAAACAAATACTGTTGGATTAGAAACAGATAGGTGCATTGTAATATGGGTAAATTTCAGTAGAAAACAAATTGTGGTTGGTCTACGTTGTGCATCTTGTGCAGACCTCCTCTTCTTCATAGAGCATATACACAATGAAGATATAACTCAGTAATTGCATTTTGGACTTGTATTGGGAGGCAGTTTATGTTTTTATTATCGAAATTTGAGAGCTCCACATGGAATAACAGCAAAATGTACGGTGAAAATTTTGGATCAAAGCTTTTATTATCGAAATTTAAAAAACTTTGGTCCTTGAAGAAGAGCAAGATTTGGATCAAAGTTTTCAGCAAAATGTACCAGATAAGGAAATTTGGTAGCTCCACATATAGAAAAGCCGAGTAGAGGCTGAAAGACTGATCGACCAGTGACAAAGACGGGATATTTGTGAGGCTGGCTTGTAGAAGCAGAACATTAGATTTGTCTTTGAATTTTAAATTTATCAGCCTTGTTTTGTAAAAGTTATGTTAATAATTACTAGGTTTTCAGAAAAATACATTTTCGAGCTGTTATTCCCTGTCAAGGTGAATGCACCAGAGAAAAATTTAAAAAATTTATTTTACCACCAATTTTACTGTAAAAATCAAAATATTTCAAGGTGAACCAACTTGAAACCAACTTGTGAATAGAGTAAAGCAAGAAACCAACTTCTGAATAGAGTGTATAAATACAAGGAAGATAAAAACAAAAAATTGTTTTTTGCACTTGAGAAATTTATGCTAGCACACAGAGTACTCCTATGACATTATGAAACCACCAGCACCTGAAGTAATGGTGCAAGCCCTGGATGAACATTGAAGCCCAATGGTTGATGCTCGTGCGCTAGAGCCTTATCAGGACCTTAAACAAGCTTTTCAGATAACATCAATGCTCTCATTGTAAAACTATCCTAATTGTAGCTCTAGCTCTAACAGCTAGCCACAGTCTGCAAGACGCTTTCTGTTACCCTGCAAACTTTTGTCGAGCACCCACAATCTCAAGTGTGCCATTCCACATGATAAATAACCAAGCTCCTCCTTTCAGTACTATCACGTATGGTCCTATCCATACAAATGACATTAATATCAGAATAATTTAGAATCAGACAAATTACAGCATAGATCATGACTGTATACTGACCCATAAGGCATTTACGGTGAAAAAAAAGTTGTGGCAGAACTCGATAAAAATTCAAAATCCGTTCCTCAAATTGGTAGCAGTCAATTTTTTGCAGTTCAGTCTATCATCTTTCTCACTAACCTAAGAAGAAACAGTCTTATTATCTATGCTCGTGTTTATGTTATTACACCAGACTGCAGAACTTAGATGTGGTTAGGTCCAATGCCAAGGGCAAATCACAAGCAAACGCTAGAATTTGTCTTAAACAATCACCTTTGGTTAGTATAACCGATCCTTGCTTTTGCTCCATTCTCCGAACAGTCCCCTCCCGAAGACTTACCTTCTTGCAGGTGCGTCATATCCTGAAACTTACGAAACAGTCACACCATCAATATCATAAACAAACCTAGAGTGGCAATGTATCAAGACTTGCAATGTAACACTTTGTGAAGCTGTTAATTATTGGCTGAAACAATCTGATCAGTTTTGTTAATATCACAGGTCATTTTTATTGCTGATTTTCATGTTCCCTATTAAGCCGGTGATTTTTGGTGCTCAACCTCGTTTCCATTTAAACATTTTGGAAAACCTTTACAGTGAGACCCTTGCAAAAATGGTAGAATGCAGTGATTACTTGCATTACCTTGTCTCTGGTATAAGAGTCAATGTGGCCAATATCATCACTTATTTACACTGAGAATTGGTAAACATATATAACAGCAAACGTGAAATAAATTGCACTTGTGACAATACAATTTTGTGAGTGCCACCTAACTACATATAAGATATACAACTTACATTCATCAGGAAAGGAAGTCCTCTGATTCTCCCATCAATAGTGAGAACTTTTAGTGGCTGAAGTCTCCCCAGGTTCAATAGGAGGCGCTCGATAAGGTTATCAGCTAAGACCTGAAAGAAGTTTTAGCGAGATGTTTAGTCAAATCTTGTTTTAAACTTTATGAAAGAAAACTACTCAGTTGGAGGATATATACTTGTCGAATGGCAAAAGCTAATGTCACAGTTTTATAAAACCCTTATGCGATATTAGTTACTCAGGAGTTTGGAGATAGTTTGGATATGAGTGTTCCCATAATCAAAGCCCAAATTGCGGAGATCTTAAATTCATGCATATAAAACTATTTTAATGTGCGTCATCCTTAAGAAACACAAATTTCATATTTTGCTAACATGAATACCCATCTCTCACAGTTAAGTCTCGATGGGTTAACTCTGTATAAAATATCTCAGCATACATGGATAAATATATGAGTAATACTTTCAAGGATTTAGTAGGTTTTGGTAGTGCAAAGTTCTGTAAGATGTTCTGGCAAATCTAAGTAAATGTATTTACCTTGCACAACTTCAACACAGTAACTGTCAGGCCTGAGGAGAATCTCCACCAACATCTGGAAATTCACTTAACCTGCAACATAAGCTAGTGCTTGTTAATTCGCATTATCTTCGTCTACAGTAAACAATTAGGTAATACTAATATACTGCCTCTTTTCCTGTTATCCTAAATGGAGTCTTGTAAACAAATTCTACGGTGAGATTACTCTACCCACCGTGGTCTTACTATTGATGCAGCATCGCTTGTCCCCGTGTAGAACGGGACATCGTAAATATGATGTGACATACAGAGATCGTAAAGGGTTTGAAAGTACAAGCAAATACCATTCGTATGGTACAGGAAGTAATCAGCGTTGACCCCATCAAACTAGGGAGAGAGGAAACTAAACATGAATTCATGCCAAACATTTCAAAAAGCAAGGCAAGGTTACTACATTGTTGCATCCGAGACACAACAGACCTTATCATTTTTTGTATTTCTTAACCAAATCATTTTTACTGAGTGTCCCAAGGACTGCGACAGTGCCTCTTACATTGTCCAATGACCATTCAATTATATGGCCAACTAACAATTGACGTGATGCTCAATATAAAAAACTACACTTAAAACATTCAGAGAATTTACATAACTTCCATACTTGGAAAACTTCCAAGATTTCATTTCTTTCTTTAGTGGTTGGTGAAGTTATGAACTCAGGTCCAACGACTTTTCCAAGTTTAAGAAAATGCCAGAATTCAGTAATATAGTATCACTATCAACTGAAATCTAATATAGTATCAGTATCAACTGAAATGACCCCGCCAAAGAACAAGTTTTAGAAAACCACTCTACCGAATAATCATATCACTACACAAGTTAAAATGAAAAAGAAAAGAAACCAATTCATGACAAGTTGTAGAAAACCACTCTACCGAATAATCATATCACTACACAAGTTAAAATGAAAAAGAAAAGAAACCAATTCATGACACCGGCCAGTTTCTCTCACATGGAGTTCTTATGATTCAATGAACTTAGACTCAAACTCCATGACTTAAGGAAAAACTCACAAATATTTCATTTTATCTTATTTGAGATGAGAAGGTAACCAAAATAACAACTATGAATTGCTTATAAGAAAAAAGATACTACAGTAGTTTGCCTCTTCATATCACAATCACAACCCCAGCACTGGCAATTATAACACTTCATTCGATAATCAAAGACCATAGATTTTTTAAATGAAAGTTACCTTTGCCAGCTTCTCCTGGTGCTGTTTGTCGGTCTGAGCAGCAGTCACCCCAGTAACACCTCTGATTTATCGCTCGTTTTCTTGACTCGCTGAACATTCAACCTGATGGGTTCCGTGAGCATCACAGACATCTTCTTTTCTCCATTGAAGCTAACCAGCCTAGGAAGAAAGGTAGCTTTCTTGTCCTCAGTCTTATCCTCCAATAGTTAGCAATAATACAATCCAAACTAACCCACTGAAAAATCAACAGAATATACATCTTATACACAGATAACACAACAAAATACAGATAAAGCTTAGTAACTGATAACCATATCCGATTAACAAGCTAACAACATTTCACAATAGCAGGGGTTATAAAGCATCCCATCAAAGACCTTATGCTCCAATTATTTACCATAATGGCCAAGTAAATCAGTATTGAGTCATTGTATAGAGATCATATGTTGTCAGCCAGGGCGGAGCCACATGGAGAGGTGGGTGTGCAATTGCACCCCCTCAAATGTGAGCTCCCAAGCCTAATTTTTGGTCATTTTAACCCTTTTGCACCCCCTCAAACATGCATTGATTGATAACTTGCCCACCCATTTCTTGAATCCTGGCTCCGCCCCTAGAGAACACACCATGGGATCCTAGCCAACACCAAAAATTCAACAGAAGCCTAAATTCCTGAAGTTGTTTTAAGAATGAAAATACCCCACAGATTTAAGATATTCACAGGTGTACTCATGGATTCCTGTAAATTCGTAGTTTCCAACCACAATATTTTCCAAATCACTGAATTTCCACCACAATAACGTAAAATCGAATTAGGGTTTTCTCATTCTTGTTATACCTTTAATCAATCTAACTACTAATACAACAAAGAAAAATCAACTAATATTTTAGATCTAAGCAAGCATACCATCAAATACCTCTCATTTTTGCTGCACCAAACAATAAGTGCAGCAATAATAATAACTACTAATACAACAAAGAAAAATCAACTCATTGGTATACACATCTGGATCTATTACAAAAATAATAAAAAAAATAACTACCGTCTTTTTAAGAAAAATCACCCTGTGAGATTGAAATTCGTTGATTAGGAGGAACTAGGGTAGATTGGTAGAGCAAACCCATAATTCCGACCGTCCAATAATCAGTTTTTTTCTTCTTTCTTATCATTTCTCTTCTCTGTGTGTGCCAACTGTAGAGAGCTAGAGCAGGCAGCAGTTAGATATGATATTGAGATTAGAGTTACTCTAATTTATTTATGGCATTTGAGAAAACAACACTTCCCCAATATCATCCCCAAATTGTCCCTCCAATAGATGCTTCGTCTACGCTATAAATTCTTTCAATTCCCGTCCCCGAGGAGCAAGGTCACACTTCTAAGTAATTGGGCCTCTATTCTTGTGACACCTAGTGGGAGATGGTTTTGGTGGATCCATACGCATTTTCAGATTACGATCTCCCAAAAGAAAATTTACCTACTGTTAAGTCCGATAATAATGTCTGACATGGTTTATATGTTATGCTTAAGCATAATTAGGGCTGCACATGGTTCGGTTCGGTACGGTTTTAGTCAAAAAAAAAAAAACGAAACCGAAGTACTCGGTTTTCCAGCTTGGGAAACCAATGAAACCATTAAGTTTACTCAGTTTTATTCGGTTCGGTTTTGGCTCAGTTCGGTTCTAAACCTGCCGGTTTTGGTTAACCGAGAGTTCATTCTCAAAAGTTATTTTTTGTTCTTCATTTGTTAACGGAGAATGACTTGTTTGTTTAAGAAATTTATACAGATAAAGGGAGAGACATATTGGGGTACATACACTCCAACAGAGAATGACCAGTTTGTTTGAGAATCCATGAAGAAAGGAGGAAAGATCAAATAAACCACAATAGTCTAATCTAGTTTTTACTCCTGATGCTACTAAATTGCACAACTTAATGCAATTTACAGATCCACAACATGATAACAGACAAGACATTTTTCCTGATCAAATAAACATATATGAATAAGAAGACATGTAGTATAAATTTCAACATGCAACACCCAAAGTTCCGATCAATCCCCAAAAAATCATAAAAACACAAAAAATCATCCTCATGTTTCAATTCCATGAACAAATTAACCCTATAAATAAAAAACTAATTTTATCAAAACCCTTTCCCCTTTATTGCAGGCTTAATCAAAATCCTTTCTCTTCCAAAGAATCCATTAACTTAAAAGGGATAATTGGTGTTTGATACTTACATTTTGTCCAAAGTTAGTGGATGGTCTAACTTTTGTCCAACTTAGGGCTTGGTACTTGAAATTGACGTTGACTTTAGTTGACTCGGTTAAGTCCAATTTTAATTGAATTTATCATTAAATATTTATTGATTTATTATTTTACCCTTCGTTATGTCAGCCAATATTAAGAAACTCTTCTATGAACCCTTTTCTCAAACACACACAGTGCGGTTTCTGGGCGTGAGAGGGTCCATTAGAGGCTGATTTTACACTCCATTTTATATCGTTCTTCACCTGCAAATCCTTGGTTCATAAGGAATCATATATCCACATTACATTTAAGCTCCAAGACATTCGAAATGTCAGTCAACCATCCATAAAATCAACGACTAAGCATCCACTCAAAGATGTTTTCTCGGAAGCAACAGAATCCAATGCCTGTTGTTCTTCCATTAAAGTCTTTATCTAAAACCTCTTTATCCAATGAGAGTTTATACTACGAGCAACCATTGTTGTCGTTGTTGTACAAATGTGATCGGATGGTCCTTTTTTGTAGTCAGAACAATCGATGATTTTACGAGGTTGATTCATCTTCATTCACGTTTGAACTTTCTATATCGATACCTTAATCATCAGATTCATCACCAAGATTGGGTAAAAACCCATCACTACAAGTTATTGCCGGAGCTCTAGCTGATACTGTGGAGATTTTCATATTTACTCCTTCAATTACCGTAACCAAACTCTGTTTCTATATATGAATTCAGCTAAAATGTGATAAACCCCATAGGAGTCGAATTCTACCGATTGCCAAATATAATATGAACCCTATGAATGTGATTTGACGCTCAATTAATTTATCGAAAATTTGACCAATCTACATGAGAATATAAAGACTGTATGGAAAGTTAAGAAGTAAAATCATCCCACTATTTACATAGAGTTAATCGAAAACAACAATTGCCTTGATTTATTTAGTGAATCTGCAATAAAACTAATCAGTTCTTCATATTTGATTAAAATCCCTAATTGAAACATGTCTGGAACCTCACCTGAATCCCTGTTGAATCGGTTATGTCATGAACTCAAATTGAAAATCAAAGAAAAATCGAAACCATATTTAATTTTGCATCTGAATTAAAAAAAAAAAACACAGTAGAGATTCTAGAGAATGGAGATAACAGTAGAAGGGAGATAAGAATGAAGAGAAGAATCTGTTGCGATTGATTGTGAATAATCGAGTCCCAACTCCTATGTACATAAGGGAGAAGAGAACCGACATATCAGGACCGTATGTTATTTTTTCTTATCATAACCGTTAGATCCTAGACCCACTTTAAGGGTACACCCGTAATCTCAGTATTTTTACCTATTTTTATTTTCTAAAATTATTAAAACTTTAGTCATAAACAGTCAATGAAGGTCAACGTCAATTTCAAGTACCAAGCCCTAAGTTGGACAAAAGTTAGACCAAACACTAACTTTGGACAAAATGTAAGTATCAAACTCCAATTAACCCAACTTAAAATATCAAACAAATCCCATAAATTCCAACCTTGATAATACCCAAAATGAATCAACAACTATATACACGAAATTTCTTCTTACAACTTCAAATATAACAATCAGAACTCAAAAGCTTAGATTATACTCGTTCTGTTCATTAACAGATCCAAATAAACAAAAATTCTTGATCTCGAACAGTAGCTCTAAGATTCACCATCAATCGGTTATGAAAGGTTGTTTAACAGCTAGATCCAGATTGATTTGAGCGTAGTGGTGGTGGTTATAGAAGAACAGAAGAAGAAGAAAATATCAGGGGTAGCCGGGAGGGATGTTTTACTTGATAAAATCAAATCTTTATATAGTGGAGGAGGAAGAAGGTGGTTGTGGATGTTTTCTTAGGCTAAGGATGTGACCGATGCGGTGATGCCGGTGATGGAAAAGAAGGCGCCTGCCGCAAAACGAAGAAGAAATTGGAGATTCAAAGAAAAGATAAAAGAGACGTGAAAAGAGAATAGGGTTGGAAACTTATACTGTATAAAGATCTACGGCTAAAAAATATGAAGATCTAATGACCATTACTAATCTAAGTTTAACCGATGGGATATCCGGTACGGTTTTGGGCAGAAACCGTAACTGAAACCGGGTATGTCGGTTACTTGGAACTCGACAACCTAAACCTAAACCGTTTGATTCGGTTTCACTTCGGTTCGGATAATAATTCAACGGTTTCGGTTCGGTTCACGGTTTAGGTTCGGTTTTGTGCAGCCCTAAGCATAATACTATACTATGTTTTAGTAATCTTTTCAAGCCATGGAGAAAATCCCCATATGATATTTTTTCTAAATCAAGGAATATGCTCTTAATGTTTGAGGTGTAGTCCGGGGCAGAACTACATATTGACTTGGACTGGTCAGAAAAACTTACAATTTTACAATGGTTTGTACATTGCTAAAATAATTCATGCCTGAAAAAATAGGCTTAAACCAGTTTTAAGCCACCCCATGTAACCTTTATTTTCTAGCTCCGCCATTCGGTGCAGTAGGTGCTGTCTAAATGTAAGGTCATCCCAATGGCCCTATATTTAATCAAATTCCACCACTTAAAAAAGAACGCGAAATTGGGGATATAAAAAGGAATTGGGGGATATTGATTACTTCTCTCAGGAATATCAGGATCGATTCCCCTTTGTGATGTGTTGCACCTCTTATTAGGATCGGTTCCCCTTTCTGCACCTCATCTTAGGATCGATTCCCCTTTGTGATGTGTTGCACATCTTACTAAGATCGGTTCCCCTTAACCCATATTCGGTCATACACAAATCACAAACTCGATCATACCATCTCAGGTGATTACTTAAGATCGGTTTCACTTATAAAAGTCATACCAATACATAAGTCATGCCTTTGTGAATAGTTTTACAAAGAACACAAACAAGTCATGAGCGGTTATTCTAAATCACACATATTGGTTGTTCACAAGATATGCAATGAATAACAATACCAATAACGCCTGGCGATTTCCTTTTCGATTCATAAACAAGTTTATAAATTTACTTCCTTAAAACACATGTAAAACATTGTTTCCTAGGATGAAATCCTCACCTCATACCCATACATAATCACAATAGCATTTAAACGATTATGCCAATCTCTTATCTACAAAGTTTAATGGTTAAGCAATAAACCTCGTATTGTATTCCTTAATACTATGTCTATCTAGAGTGTTCATGCTTCGCAGTTTTGTTTCCAATATGCACGACTTGAAAAATACGTTAGGGAATGAAACAGTTCAAGTCAAATATCACTAACCTCAAGTGGAAGGATGATGTTGTCGTTGTAGCTTCTTAGTTCTTCACTTCTTCAAGTCTTCGCAATACTTGTAATGTCTCATATCCTAATACTTTCAAGCTAACCTATACGAAGTTGACTCTAGTACATAATCAAGAGACTCTTAAAATGAGTTTTGATTCACTAAAATATGACAACCAAACTTGACATACCAACGCTTGGTGGGTTCAACCGAGCTATGCTCTAACACCGAAGACATGAGAATGCGGGCTTCGGATGATGACAAGCCTAAACCACCAACGACAATGACATGCCAAGCCGAAGCCACCATCGATGATGACGTGGCACGAGTGGGATACCCTCGGAAGATGACTAGTGGTTACCTAAATAATCCCAACTGTAATAGTACACGTGTATGGCTAATGACAGAAGACTTACTAGAAAAGGTATTAGGGTACACGAGTACGGTATTTCCATGTCAGGCTTTGCCTATAAAAGCAGAGCAATCCTTCAGAGAGAGAGAGTGTTTTCCAAAGAATTATACTGTGTATTGGGATTAGTCTCCACATAACTCTATGATAATTTAGTGTTTACACCAGGAAGCAAATAAGAGATCAAAAGTGCTAAGCAAACCGTGTGAAAATTATTTACTGAATTAGTTCGAAGACAAGTTACCTATATAGGAGTCATCTTAGATGATAAGAATATCCCGCTAATTTCCTCTTATCATCAACAAACACATTAAAAGATGCGAAAATGAATTCTATCTTAGAGAACAACCTAACGTGTAAAAGCACTAATCAAGTTTAATTCCCTAGATGCATTAAGTTCTATGAAATCAGGCCAATCAAAGCAATCGAACGTGTAAAAGCACTAATCCGATTTAACAAAGGTTATGGT
The DNA here is from genome assembly GCA_023531295.1 of Papaver armeniacum. Lineage (NCBI taxonomy): Eukaryota > Viridiplantae > Streptophyta > Magnoliopsida > Ranunculales > Papaveraceae > Papaver > Papaver armeniacum. Next base: position 654,215 of record JAJJWW010002322.1, on the reverse strand, counting down.
TCACATATGATTACAAGTATGCATCACTACAAGCTATAACCATATTTATGCTACTTGTAATCAGGAATTTATCACTTTTGCGTATAACAAATCCTAATCTAGCAATAGAGATGAAAACAAACTCAACCGATTCGCGACTCGATCAAACAAGCATTCAAATCATGTAACAACATAAATGGTGAATCATAAACGATAATATGAGAGAAAACTAATTTATTGAACAAGAAACATGTTATGTGAAATCCAACTAATCCATAACCAATGATAAGATTAAATACGCATAGCATAGGAGTTCATAACAAGAAGGAAGAGAAAACCTATCATGTTTCTAAACCCTAGAAAACAAAAGTAGAAGTAGAAGATCTAAGATAAAAGAGATCCCTTTTATGTACTCTTCCTTAGTCGATTTCTAAATCCAAATTCAGGTCGCATCCTTCTACTAAAAATCAGTCCTCAAAACAGTCCACAAGTGAAGCCCAGTCAAAACAGGTCCAAATCCATCCGAGTCGAACCGGTCACCGAGTCGGATCGGATCACTGAGTGAACTCGGCAGAATGGAATTTCAGCAGAGTTCCCTTTGTTTCCTTGTTGATTTCCGCCCGTCTCAGGATAATTTCCCTGCACAGTTCCATCTCATTCATTCAACCTAAACATACATCTATCGCAGCACTTCCATTCTCTTCTTAGACCAACAAAATCACTTCAACTTGCAGCTACACATGCCTGCAACTCGCTCTCTTTGCTTTCATCTATAAATCATCTCGCAAATGACTTCACTTCATCCTTCTCTTCATCTCTGCATACAACAACAAGACCACCCTTCTATTCCCGCAATTCCCTACACAGCTTCATATCCACTGTCACTGCACTTGCATCTTTAGTTGTACCAGTTGCTCACTAAGCTTCTCTTTCTCAACTGCAACTCTCTCCTGCACTTGATGTAGCTTCCTGACCCTAGCATCCAGCTGACAACCTGCAATGCTATTTCCAAGCTTTGTTCAAACTGACCGACAGCTGCAACTCCAACAATATCAACCTATCTTGACCCATTAGAACAACCACTGCTTATATCTTCTCAAACAAATGATTCCCTCCATCAACTTTAGTTCATCCAGCACATTCACCTAATTCAGCTCAATTCCTGCCAGATAAATTCCATCCCTGACTAATAGCAACATCATAAACTTCAGCTCCTTTTCCTTCAATTCAAATCCTTGAACCCTTAAAGCAGTAACATCACCACCTTGTATTCAATTCTCCATCTCAGTTCATTCCCTGCACAGTTCATTCATATACACATTCCTAATCATTCATCTAGTGCAATTCAGGCATTCTCACAGCTCAAACCTTCAATCCATTAGTTATAGCTTCCACTTTTAGCTGCACCTTCCATTCTACAGCTCATTAACAACTGCATCTCATACTTTCCAGCTGCACAACCAATTTCCCTTCTAAGCCTTCACAACAACTGAGTCTTCTATGTTATGTTCATTCTCCTCCATCAGTACTTATACCTTACCACAATTTTTCGTTCTTCCATTCTCTTGGCTTCAAAGCATAACCCAATTACCACCATCTGAAGCATAACACTAACAACCCTTGCAGCTTGAATTCAAGATCATCAGCTTCAGCACCTCCAACTCACTGCACACGCCACCAGTGCATTCAACTGCAATTGGTAGCAGTCAACACAACCACCAGCTTTAATCACCTCTCATGTGTCTCTGAATTCTGAGCCAACAACTCAAAACTCGAATTAACTCAAAACCCCATCTCGAATCTCTGATTTCTTCGTTAACCTTCGTCAACAGTTATGAATTCCTCCACCTTCAGTAAACCCTAACCTTCCATGGCCTAATTTATTTCTCGATCGATCGAAATAGCATCAATAACTCCTAATCTTCCTGTAATTGTTCTCTCAATTCCATTCCTTCTCTGCATTACTTCATCGATTTCTTCATCATAAACAACAACATCTCCTAATTCTCTTCGAATTCAAACACAAACCCTTTTTGATTTAACTCCACTCATCACTGATTTCTACTAGCAACAACTCAATCCTTCTCAGCTTCAGTCAACAATAGCACCGTTCATCTTCATTCTCGGTTACAAAATACCATCAATTTCCTCACTGACTACAGCTGTCTGAACTTGGAGAAATAAACGAATAAGAAATTGATTTCTCAAATTCAGAGTTGGGTGTAATAACATTGAAGTTGTAGTTGGGTGTAATAATACTGAGATAAATATTGGCACCGTCCCAGTGGATAAGGGAATCCATAGTCCATACATGGCTTGTCGGTTCCGAATAACCAACAGCCTAATTGTCTGTTCAGCTCACCTGTCAGTTATGAGGAACTGACAGTCTACTCTTCACCTCCTTTGCTACATAACCTTCGCTGGTGCCAAGGACCACTCGCATGTGAATTGACATTTTTTCCCTTTACGCTCCAAATGAATGATTTTTCCTTCTTTTGCTCCTAACGACTCCATTGCACCTAATAAACTCAAAAGCAATCATAAGATACATAATTTATAAGAAAACTCGCAAAGAAAGCATAAACAATAGATAAATAACAAGATGTTTACAACACCTTGTCTATAAATACACGAAGTTTGCCTTTCTAGCAAACTAATCCTTCGTAACAACAGATTTACTCTTTTGTTGTTATTCTTCGTGTAGCGCCTATTCGGAGAGGAGAGTAACCTAATTAGGCGAAATCTCTTACGGCCGCTCAATTTAAAGTCTTCTTTGGGATTGAGAAGCTCTAGCGCGACCCGTTAGTGGGAAACTAGATAGTTGCGGTTTATCTTTGTTTTCGATTGATTTGATTGATTAACGCTGGTTGAAATTGATTTCACCTAGTTTGCTTATTCTTGAGAATCTTCTCTTCTGTTATAAGATTCACTCAAACTAGTTCATAGTTTCGACAGGGATCTTTAGAGTGTTGTTAGTTCTAAGACGATCTTGTGATAATCCATTGTTAACAGACTTCGTTTTGTGCGTGATTGATCACAAGAGATTCAAGTGATTGTGTGCAGGTTTTTATTGAATATTTAAGAAGATTTGAAGACAAAGAAGATATTGAAGATCTGACTTGGGTTTTATAATCTTTGGTGTGCACAATACTTGTTTCGGTAAAAGAGGATCAATTAATAATCGGTTTATCCTTGTGGTAGATTGGATTAATTAATTGAGTAGATCGGAATCAATACGTTTCCTTGTGATAAGGTATTGATTGGCTTAATCTTAAACGATTACCTTTGGGTGATTGAACATAAGATAGATCTAAGGACCCGACGAAGGAGTTTATGTTAAGATAAACAGAAGAGCCTTTGTCCGACTCATATCACTTGGTTGAATAGAGTTGATACCAAACTGATTTGTTGTTCATTTACTGTTTGGAATACGAACCAAAGGGATTGTTCCAAGTATGTGACTTATTCACAAGTCGGAGGCGTGGAAATACAGACGAAAGTAAGTGAACTATAGGGTTAGTTACTTGGTCTCAACTATACAAAGTTATGTGTAATTATTTTTTTGCGACTTAATCCTGAGAGTATTTAATTCTGGACAAGGTCCCGGGGTTTTTCTGTATTTGCGGTTTCCTTGTTAACAAAATCTTTCTGTGTCATTTACTTTTATTTTCCGCATTATAATTGTCTTATTATAATTAAAGTAAATCACACAAACGTTAATTCATATTTACTTGATAAGCAATCCTATTGTGTTTGGTTAAGTCCGGACCTTTGTATCAAGTAAACATACTTTGTTGTTGTATTGTCTCGATCTCGTATCCATAGACGATCACACAAGTGTGAACCGATTAGTTGTATTGTCTCGACTCAAGTCCATAGACAATCACTTTCGGAGAAAGGACTTATAGGTAGGAAAAGTTTTAGCTTGAGGTATATTTGGGTACTCTCGCCTTTTCAAACCACATATGTTTGATGTTCAAGCATGTAATGCCTTAACTTTTTTTCTGCTAAAACCATCGGGAGGCATGCTTTTTCCGCAGGGGAGTATCACATTTATGTGTCCCGTAATGCTTTGCTGATGTGGTATATTGGATATAGGGTGTCGCTCCCCATGTCTTGCACCAGGACTGCTCCTATTGCTTTGTCTGTGTTTGCCACATACAAGTATAAAGGTTTCCCAGGGACTGGTGATCGCATCACATGTGGGTGAGTTAAGCATTATTTAATTTTATTGAGTGTTATTTGTTGCTCCTCTCCCCATGCCCACTTAGCATTCTTTCTCATTATCGGAAGGAGGCTTTCCATGCTGGTGCCTAATACAGGTATGAAGCGTCTTACATTTGCTATTTTTCCTATTAATGCTTGCAACTCATCTTTGTTCCGTGGTGCTGCCATTGTTAAAATGGCATTTGCTTTGTCTTCATCCAACTCGATTCCAGACTTGGTAACTTTGAAACCAAGGATTTTACCCGACGTTACTCCGAAGGTGCATTTTGTTGGGTTCATCTTTAAACCGTAGCTTCGGCATTGGGAGAGTACGCTGAGATTTGGCACGTGATCGACTCTCTTCTTGGCTTTGACAATTATATCATCTACATATACCTCCATTTCTTTGTGATTTAGATCGTGAAAGATTAGACTCATGGCTCGTTGGTACATGGCGCAGCTGTTCTTCAAATCGAAAGGCATGACGACATAGTAAAAGTTTCTAACTGGTGTAGCAAATGCTGTTTTAGGAGCATCGGAGTATTTCATTCGGATTTGATTGTAGCCGCTATAACCATCTATGAAGGAGTACATGTCGTGGTCATCAGTTGAATCGACTCAGGGGTCAATGAGAGGGAGGGGAAAGTCATCTTTGGGGCATGCTCGATTGAGGTCTCTGAAGTCCACGCAACATCGGATTTTTCCGTTCTTCTTTTCTACTGGGACGATGTTGGCTAGCCATGACGGGTGATGTATAGGTTTAATGTATCCGGATTCCAATAATTTAGAGATCTCTTCTTTAATTTGTGCCTCGATCTTGTGAGAGAATTTTCTACGAGGCTATTTTACTGGTTTGAATGATGGTGAAGTTTTGAGTTCGTGCAATACAAGGGTTAGGTTCAATCCAGGCATGTCTTCCGTATGTCCAGGCAAACACGTCCTGAAATTACACCAGTAGATTCTCCAACTCCGCTCGCTCTTCATTTGTTAGATTGCTTCCTATCTGGAGTATTTTTGGATCGCCCGAGGTCCATATATTTATAGAGGTCGTCGGCTCTGGACTATGGTTGGAAATAGTGGTCGGACGTTCCCAAGCGTGTTCGGGTTCACCGATAGTTAAATCCTCCATCGCATGCATTACTTGTTCTTCTTCAGTTGTTGTGTTTTCTTTGGTGACATAGCGATAGATCTTCCTTCCATCTGGTTGGATGTAACTTTGGAAATGTTTGTTACAGTTGCTTGTCTGGATCCTATTCATTCTATCTTACCGAGATTGTCTTCGGAAATCATCGCATTGTCTTGTTCATAGAAGGTTGCTTCGGGGAGAAGATTATTTTCTACATTCGTGAATGGATTCTTCGCGGCTGAGATACGCCACTCCTTTCCTTCATGTAGAAATTTAATGCATTGGTGGTCTGTTGATGAGACTATCCCGTGTTTTTGTAGCCATGGTTGCCCCAAAATGATGTGACAGGTTAGGTCCGTCTCAGGTGACATGGAAAAGTCCGATAGCTTTGATAGGTCCGATGGTGATTTCTAGATGTATCGTCCAATTGTTTTTTGTTTTGTTCCACTAAAATCCCCGCACTTTGGTATCAAAGCGTCTGATTGCCATTGGAGGAATGCGCAATTGACGAATGGTGTTCTGAGAAATTAAATTCAAAGAAGCTCTGGTATCCACAAAGGATCTATTTAGGATATTCTCTCCCACCACTGCCGTGATGTAAAGAGGACGTAATTGCCCGATTTCGGCCATTCTATCTTTTTCCGAAAAGGTGACTTGCCTTGGAAAGTGTTTCTCGATATACTTGTGTGAGTCTTCCTCGGAAAAGATATTTAACATATGCATACAAGCCATCTCCTGTTCATGCTTGGTGAATTGGATTTCCTGAAAAAACTTAGAGAATATTTTCCCATATTCTTCACGTACAGCTCTATCCTCTGGGTCTCCTCCTTCTTCAACTCTGAATAGGGACCCTACTTCGGGTTCTACTTTGGTGCACATAGACTCTGATTCCTCCCTGTTGTATCCATTGTGAAGGAATACCCTGCTGTGGTCTGCCCTTGTCTAACTATTTTAGTGCTCCAGTAGGATTAGCTATTCTGTTTACTGACCGTTGATTAGTTGCCACGCGTCAGTCTCAGATTGAGTAAAGTTAGGGTTCAATTATTGGTCCATTTAATCTGTAAGAAGAGTTATCTCTTCAGTTATCTGTTTTTTTTTGTTAATGGAAATATTGGTTGCGCCTCTGGCACAGAATTTGGCTTGAATCATTGGATTCAAGAGGTGATTTTCACCAATTTCTATCCCATATGTTGTTCATTGTTGTAAGGATACAACAATTGGCATCAGAGCCGTTCGTATCCATTCAATTTCATCCAAAATTTCATCCAATTTTTTTTCCAATGACAATCAAAGATGTCAATGATAAAGTGGAAGCAAACACCGCTGCCATTACCAGATTACAAGCAAATTTCAACAGCTTTTCATCTGATCTGACTTCTAAATTTGATTTTCTTATGAAGAAGTTAGATTCAATACTTAACCTAGCTAGTACTCATACGTAACCCAATGGAGATGATCGATTCTCAAATCAACATCACAATCACTATCAACATCATCGCCTTCCTAAGCTAGATTTTCCAAGGTTCATCCTAGAGCCTGGATACGTAAGAGGTGAAAGATACTTTGAGCTAAATGATACTGAAGAACACAAGAAAGTGAATATTTGTGCAATCTACCTTGAGGGTAAGGCTGAAACTTGGTTTTTAAATTTTCAGGTCAATAGACATAGAATAACATGGCAGGATTTATCAAAAAATCTTTGTGCTCGATTTGAAAATCCTAATGAAGAAAACTTTGTTGGTAGTTTTAATAAGTTGGTGCAATCTTCATCTGTGGATGACTATTATGAAGAATTTGAGTTGCTCAAAACACTAATGTTGAAGATGAATCCTTCTCTTAGTGAAGAATACTTTGTTATGAGTTTTCTTAGTGGCTTGAAAGATGAAATAGGTAAATCTGTCTCTATGTTCCATCCAAAAACTTTAGCAGATGCCTTTCCCTAGCCAGATTACAAGAACAAAAGCTTACTCTAGCAGTTGCTGCTACTAAACCATTTACAAGGTCATTCAACAGCTCTTTCAACTCTCACAGGCAATCTTCATATAATAATTTTCCACCCAAACCCATTTTGACTTCTCCAAAGTCTACACCCATCACTCCTAGATCCTCATTTACTCTTCCCCACAAATCAAACCCCACATCTCCTTCAATCAAGAGACTAACACCTGAAGAGATGAATAAAATAAGAGCTCAAGGTTTATGTTACAATTATGATGAAGTGTATAAGGCAGGACACTTTTGCAAAGGCAAACAGAAGATCTTCATGCTTCAAATGGACAATAATGAATCACAAGATACTGAGGAAGAAGTTTTTGAGGAGTCTACTGAATCTCCAGTTCACTACGATGTTGAAATTTCATTGCATGCTCTTACAGGGGATACTACTGAAGACACAATTAGAACCCTGGCATTCTTCATCACCAAAAGGTCTTCATTCTTATTGATACAGGCAGTACTCTTCCCCACAAATCAAACCCCACATCTCCTTCAATCAAGAGACTCACACCTGAAGAGATGAATAAAATAAGAGCTCAAGGTTTATGTTACAATTGTGATGAAGTGTATAAGGAAAGACACTTTTGCAAAGGCAAACAGAAGATCTTCATGTTTCAAATGGACAATAATGAATCACAAGATACTGAGGAAGAAGTTTTTGAGGAGTCTACTGAATCTCCAGTTCACTCTGATGTTGAAATTTCATTGCATGCTCTTACAGGGGATACTACTGAAGACACAATTAGAATCCCTGGCATTCTTCATCACCAAAAGGTCTTCATTCTTATTGATACAGGCAGTACTACAAGTTTCATTGATAGTGCTTTAGCAAGTTCCCTTCGGTGTCATGTTGAGCTTCCATCGATCCTATGTTGGTCACAGTTGCAAATGGTGAGAAGATAGTAGAAGTACTTTTGGTATTTGTCAACAAACACATGGAGCATGCGGGGTCACCAATTTATGGACATCCTCGGGGTCTTGCCATTAGGGGTTGTGACATTGTACTTGGTGCGATTGTTTTGAGAACATTAGGTGATGTCACTTTAACTTCTCCAAATTGTCTATTACTTTTAAGTACAAAGCTAAGAAGATTACATTACAAGGTACATCTCCTAAACCTTCATTATTCATGATGAGTGGTGAGGCAGTAAAGAAGTTTTTTGCTAAGAATTCTCATGGTTTAGTGGGTCATCTATTTTCCATTTCTACACCTATAACACAACCCACAACACCTCCTGAAATACTTCCCTTACTTCAATAATTTACTGACATTTTTGTTGAGCCAACTAAACTACCTCCTCAGAGAAGTTTCGATCACACAATTCCATTGCAACCCAACTCCACACCTGTGAATCAGAGAGCCTACAAATGTCCTTATATTCAGAAGGGATTAGTTGAGCAACTTTTCAAGGAAATGCTAGACACTGGCATTATCCAACCTAGCCATAGTCCTTTTTCCTCTCTTATACCTTTAGTCAAGAAGAAAGACAACACATGGAGATTTTGTGTTGATTATAGAAAGTTAAACAACATTACAGTTAAAAACAAATTTCCAATGCCAATTATTGAGGAACTATTGGATGAGTTAAATGGAGCTATTATCTTTACAAGAATTGATTTGAGAGCTGGATACCATCAAATCAGAGTCCATATTTCAGACATTTTCAAGACAGCTTTCAGAACCCATCAAGGACATTATGAGTTTAAAGTGATGCCCTTTGGCCCCACTAATGCTCCAGCTACATTTCAAGCTTTAATGAATGAAGTATTTCAACCAGCTTTGAGAAATTTTATTCTGGTCTTCTTTGATGATATTTTAATCTACAGCAAATATATGTCTGAATATTTGGAGCATCTCAAGTTTACCTTCTCCTTACTCAGACAACATCAACTTTATGCTAAGATAACCAAATGCTGCTTTGGCCAATCCTCACTGGAATATTTAGGCCACATCATCTCAGCTGCAGGTGTTTGTGCATATCCAAATAAGATAGCTTGCATGCAGTCTTGGCCACAAGCATCCAATATCAAAGAACTGAGAGGCTTTCTTAGCCTTACAGGCTACTATAGAAAATTTGTCCAAAACTATGGAGCAATCAGTAAACCTCTCACTGATCTGCTCAAGAAAAATTCTTTTATTTGGACTTCAACAGCAACAACAGCCTTTGAACAACTCAAGATATCCATGTCAACAATACCAATCTTGGCCTTACCAGATTTCACAAAACAATTTGTGGTTGAGAGTGATGCAAGTGACTTATGTATTGGAACTGTATTACTTCAAGAAGGAAAGCCAATTGCCTACTTTAGCAAACCACTGGGTCAAAGAGCTAGAGCATTATCCACACATGAGAAAGAGTTTTTGGCCATTGTAATGGAAGTTCAAAGGTGGAGGCATTATTTACAAGCGGCCAAATTCATCATTCAAACTGATCATCAAAGCATCAAGTATTTCTTGGACTAAAGAATTACTACCCCATTACAACAAAGGTGGTTGATCAAACTATTAGGCTTTGATTATGCTATAAGATACAAGAAGGGAGATGAGAATGTAGTGGAAGATGCACTCTCTAGAAGGCCCCATAATTCAGCTCATTGCAATTTGTTAGCTTCTTCTACACCTGCATGGGCTGAGGAGGTAATCTCTAGTTATTCTTCTGATGATACAACACAAAACATTATTTCAAAACTTCTGCTGAGTCCTTCCAGTTTTGAGCATTTCACTTACAATGAGGGAATCTTAAGATACAAAACTAAACTGTACATTGGGGCTGGAGGTGGTATAAAAAACACTCTCTTACTTTCTCTACATACTTTTGTTGTGGGGGGACACTCTGGAATTCAAGCTACTTATGCAAGAGCCAAAAGTCATTTTTATTGGAAGGGGATGAAAAAAGATATTTTGATTTTTATGTCTCAATGTGACACTTGCCAGAGAAATAAAAGTGATCACACCAATGTTGCTGGTCTTCTCCAACCCCTACCTATCCATGATCATGCATGGCAACATATTACAATGGATTTCATTGAGGGCCTACCTAGCAGTAACAGGAAGACTGTCATTTTAGTCATTGTAGACAGACTCACTAAGTATGCACACTTTATTTCTCTACAACATCCATTTACAGCTTCCTCTGTAGCACAAGTTTTTCTCAATCAAGTTTTCAAATTACATGGTATTTCTGCATCTATCATCTCTGACAGAGACAAGATATTCACCAGTACATTTTGGCACGAGTTATTAAAGGCACTGGGTACAAGCTTAAATTTAAGCACTGCATACCACCCTCAAACATATGGCCAAACAGATAGGGTTAATGCATGTTTAGAGAACTATTTGAGATGTGTCACAGGTCACAAACCTAGCAGCTGGAGCAATTGGTTGTCACTGGCAGAATGGTGGTACAACACCAGCTTTCATAGAGGATTAAAGATGTCTCCCTTCCAAGCATTGTATGGCTATATACCTCCACATATAGCTTTTCCATTCACTGCTACTACTTCTGTGGAGGATGTTGAGACTTAAATGAAGACAGGGGACTCTATGCTTGATATTATCAAAGAATCTCTCCACCAAGCTCAAGATAGAATGAAACTCTATGTTGATTCCTCCAGAGTTGAAAGATCATTTGCAGGAGGAGATTTAGTATATCTAAAGCTCCAACCTTACAGGCAAGCATCTTTATCATTGAGAAAAAACTTTAATCTCTCAGCTAAATACTATGACCCATTCAGAGTCTTACATAGGATTCGTGCAGTGGCCTACAAACTGCAGCTGCCATCTCACTCCAGGATACACCCAACGTTCCATGTTTCTTAACTGAAAAAACATATTGGAGTGAAGCACATTCCTCATGGTGAGATTAGCATGCTTCGGAGAAGGTGTTACGGCACAAGGTCTATCCTCGCAGGCAACCTGTCTAGTGCGCCAAGTTCTCATCCAATGGACTAACTCCTCCCCAGAGGATGCTACATGGGAGGATATTGGAAATATTCAGTCTCACTATCCTAGATTTGTCCTTGAGGACAAGGACATTCTTCAGGGGTAGGCATTGTTGTATCCCTTGTGAAGGAATACCCTGCTGTGGTCTGCCCTTATCTAACTATTTTAATGCTCCATTAGGATTAGCTATTATGTTTACTGACCGTTGATTAGTTTCCACGCGTCAGTCTCAGATTGAGTAAATTTAGGGTTGAATTATTAGTCCATTTAATCTGTAAGAATAGTTATCTCTTCAGTTATCTGTTTTTTGTTGTTAATGGAAATATTGGCCGCGCCTCTGGCACAGAATTTGGCTTGAATCATTGGATTCAAGAGGTGATTTTCACCAATTTCTATCACATCTGTTGTTCATTGTTGTAAGGATACAATACTCCCCTTTTCGTTGGTATTCCAATGAGGCTATTTGATTCGATTTGGTGATTAGATGATCGATTAGAAAGTGTGTTTTGGTTTCGGACACACGATTACGTGATGCCCCCGAATTCATGATTCTATATTTTTGTAGTGGTATTGAGGACTAGTCCGCGGTGAAGTCGCCAAATGTAAACACCCTTAAATTATCATAGAGTTGTTTGGAGACTAATCCCAATACAGAGTACAATTCTCTAGAAAACTCTGTCTCTCTCTGAAGGATTGCTATGCTTTTATAGGCAAAGCCTGACATGGAAGTACCGTACGTACACTAATACCTTTTCTAGTAAGTCTTCTGTCATTCGTCGTACACGTGTACTATTGCAGTTGGGATTATTTAGGCAACCACTAGTCATCTTCTGAGGGCAGCCTACTCGTGCCACGTCATTGTTGCTGGTGATCTCGCATTGTCACGTCATTGTCGATGGTGGCTTCGGCGTGTCATCATCTGAAGCCCCCATTCTCCTGTTTTCGGCTCTGGCCAAATCCATGTGCTTACACCCAGAAACATTTTTTTTTCTCGTCTTACCTAGATTCTTGGCTCCGCCGGTAGTTGCACTTATCAGGCTGAGTGTGTCATGCATGATAAGTGAATGGGATTTTGTAATAGAAAAATAAGGTGAAAAAGATTGATCAGAAGTGTGTCATGATTGTCATTTTTTAATAGGAAAAGAAATGTCATTGATTTTAATCAAACTATAATCACAGTTTGTCATGTATAAGTGTTCATGTACCGAACCGACTAGGTAAAAGACCTACATCGATCCTTTTTTTCATCAGAAAGAATGAATTTTAGGTTCCCTATTAGAAGCCTTGGTAAATTGATTGCATTCTCGTTTTTCTTAACAGCTACATTGTCTCAGAATTATAGGGTAATATTTCTCGTTGCTAATATCAGACATAATAACCTGATGAATAAATATGCAAAGGTTGGCACATTTTTAAAGAATGCCAGGGCGAATAATGTTGGAGTACTTTTTCAATCGACTCAGTGACAAGTAGACTTGCAGAGGCTGCAACAGCTGATGTCAGTGCAGATCCTAGTTAGTAAGTTCGCGAATGATTCGCGAATCATTCGCGAATTTTACCGTTTTATTCGCGTACGTTTGCAACTTCGAACCCAAGTCGCGTATTATGTGGCATTCCCGGATTATTCGCGAATCGTTCACGAATTTTATGTATCCCGAATCCCGAATGATATGCCTGCTTAATTCGTCATAAATTCTTTAGCTTTTACGTTTTTAAAGGCCCCACTTTTTGGGGTTTACTGCCTCCCAGGCATACACGACCCAATATTAGACGTTGTTGTAATTTTTATGAAATAAAAATGACTGAAAAAATTTGAAGGTGAAGGTGAGAGAGATCTCAAACTCACTGACCAAGCATCTAACCACTATACCACGTCCTCTTGGATAACTAATGTTGTATATATTGTTAATATCATCATATTAATTTTATTTTTTCTTTAAATAACTCACACATATGCATAAAAATTGGTTTATGACCTTATAAATATAAATTATTTAGTATATATAGATACCGAATTTTCAGAGCCGAACTCACATTTATAAATCGAATTATACACGTACGTATGCCGTTAGGGTCAAGAATCACGTCCCGTTGACCGAATCTTGGACCGAATCTGAATTTTACAAAACCGTATAATACTCGTACGTTTGCCGTTCCGTACGTTTTCGGAATTCCGAATAGCTAACTAGGGTGCAGATCCCCGAATTTTGTAACAATTCATATTGCAGTTAATCATGCAAGGTACTAATTTTTTGTGTCTTCATGAGCTCAACGTCGTGTATCTATAGTCTTCTCTCTGATTTCATACGAAGATGTACTTATTGAACAATTACCTTTTAAGATCTCTTAAGAAAAGATTAAAATCTTAGGTATGTGGGAGTAATTGATTATTGAATTCAGCTAATTATGTGCTTAATTATTTTGGACACTTATCGAGCTCTTATTAATGTCATATGGAATTATTTCTGTACCCATTTTTAGTATACACTTATGTGAATGGATGAACGTTAACAGAAATAGTCTTTCTTTTAAAGACATCATTGGACCATTATGATATCCCAATTTAAGGCCTAGTTAAGTAAGTTATTTATGTTGTGATACATGGAAGGGAACATGTTGATAACAGCACAACGTGCAACCGCCGTGACCCGCATGACTAGTTTGCTTGATCAAGGTATTATGTTTAACCATTAAATTTTGTTTGGAAATTATGCGCACTTATGTTTTCTATGATTAACCATTAATCGATTATCACATGGGCCAGTGAGAGAATGTAAGAATATTTTTGTATGACTAGAAATATTCCCTTGGGCCAACGAAATAATCTTGGTAATCTAGATTATTGCTATACTTATACCCGGTTTCTCTTATGGGATTATTCCTAATATCTCTTCTTTGATGGACGGTCGAGATTTAATGTCAACACTAAACCTTAGGAACTTGGTCCTCCTTCTACCTATAAGAGAAACACAATAACCATTAGTATTGTGTTCGAGAATTTATCATTCATAACGTACGAGGTGAAGAAGGAGAAACCAAGACCTCCACAAGGCATTATCGCTGCTTCTATTGATCGTCGACGGATTAGCGTTTCCAGGTATTCATAATAATCTCTACTTGCATATTTACCGTGTGATTATCATGAAGTTCAACAATCCAAAATCAAGTACCTACAAAATCAAATCTTATAGCTTATACTTAAAAACTGATAGTACTAGCTACGCTGTATAACAACATTTTCTTTTCTGGAAGGGAAGACGATAGGAATCTACTGCGCTACCTAGTAGTTCTTGATAGATAGATTGCATTATAGCGGATAAGAAATTACTAGAATCTTTTACAGTAGCTCAACCCAGAATTTAGTAGTCAGAATATTGTTTTACAGTGTGTGAATGAATGAGCACCAAGAAGAAAATCTGAACTTTTACAGTAATAGGTCGCGCTCTTTCTTTCTTTTTTTTTTTTTTTTTTTTTTGACAGGAAGCTCAGTGTTGACAGTGGGATTCGAACCCACGCCCTTTCAAACTAACTAGTCCCTTAAGCTGGCCCCTTGAGACCAAATCGGCCAAATCAACACGGTTGCCCAAATTTTACAAGAATACATAGATCAACAAATGTCATGGCCACCACATTTTATACACCTCATACCATGGATTGGTGATCAATACAAAGAAGAAAATCTGAACTTCTATGTTCCTTTCAGAACAGAAACAATAACAACTTTAACTTTATGATCAACTACAAAAGCAAAATATATTTTTTTATAGGAAAATAAATTTATTGAAGGAATCATTCCATGCTGTCGTCCATCTCCAGTTTTCTAGTGATGAATTTTGGAGGATGATCATTCCATGCTGTGTTTATGTTGATTCTTGCGCATTTTGCAAGATCATCAGCTACACCATTTGCTTCTCGTTTAACACGAAAGCATTTCCAATTGCTAGAAAATTAAAGTAAATTAATACACTCCAAAATGACACTATTTATCGTCCATTTTTATTCTTCCAGAGATTCACCCTCCAAAAGCCAAAATTACTTGCCCAATCTTTGCCACATTTACCGCCCATTACCAGCAATGGAACGACCATTTGTAGAAGTGAAATGTTGTAGAAGTTTGAGGCTCGAGACGCCAGCGATAAAACTATAAAACTATGTGTAGATATCCTAAAATTGAAGGAAGAGTAATATAAGAAGGTTGAACAAGTCGGAACACGCAAAAAAATATATGATGTGCGACAGAGGCAGAGCTAGTGTAGTGCAAAGGTTCAGGGGGTGTTGGCAAAGCGATACAATGAAGAAGCAAGATAAAACGTCGTAGTGAGTTCCGGGGTAACAACAGAGGGGGAGTTGGAAAGCGACTAAGTATAGGGACTAGGAAGTGCGCTGCGAATAGCATTGTCACCGCCGAAAGCAGTACAAGGAGAAAAACACGTAAGCGGACCAATGAAGGAGGAGTGCTTGCCGCGCAATACAAGGAGGAGTAGGGAAAGGTGGAGTTGCGCGGCAACATGGCACTTTTAGTATATGAAGGAGTAATGATATGACCGAGGGAAAAGAGGGCACTTTTAGTAGTTGAAACTTGACATGACGAGGTTGTTTGTGTAGGGATTTTTGGGGAAAAATTTAAGCACTATATTTTACAATTATACAAGTGAACAAAGAAGGAACTAAAATGTACCAATACTTCTTCTAGTTTAGAACTAGGGTACAAATTCACATTGTCGTGAACCCATTTCAGTGCGTACCTGAGAGCATGCATCATCCAAAATTTCATTTGGAGTTGATTCACAACAAAAAGGGAGAAAAAATGGGATAGCATCTGGGACACCATTCGACCGGTGGGGAGGGTGAAATACGAATCGGAGTGCTTGCAGACACAGAAAAATTACATCCAAATATTGTCAGCAACTCTGCAAATTACATCCAAGATGCCTCTTTCACCAAATTTGGATGTAATTACATCCAAGTTACATCAAGACCGCGGAGATGAGAACAATCAATACCTCAAAACAAAAACAATTTTTGAGGGCAATTTTACATTCCAGATATTTTTTACCTGGACAGTTGACAGTCTTCACAATCAAAAGCTTCTCTTCCATCAGCCACCAAGATGCCTCTTTCACCGTAAATTTTTATACCCTTGTACACATTTTAGACCATAAGCATTTACCATTACCAACTTATCCAATAAACTCTAAAGTAAATTTCAAGTTTAAAATCCTTAAAGCGTAAAGAAACTTGTTATCCTCCAAAAAGTTGTAAGCAGGTACACCAGGTTCTTTGGTGCTGGGCCCTTTCGAATCCTGCCTGAAATGTCGTAGTGAGAACCATGGGATGGACAGAACAAACCACCCAAATCCCCAGGCATTGACACCAACAACAATAAGCCATTCTGGGTTCTTGACTCTTATCTGCATCGTCCTCTGGATCACGCAGGGCGCCTTGGTCGACACTGTTGGCAAGTTTTATGTCATCTGATGAAAACTGCTTTCCCACGCCACTTGACAGTCACAGTAGAGCCAGGCTCAATGCTTGACAGGTCAACTTTGAGAGAGGCCAGGGCCAGGACATCCTCGTACCTGCTCAAAACAAACTTGAGGACCAGCAGAAGAATCAAGGAAGAAGAACCAGGGCCAAGAATCCTTACTCGCAGATATTCTGACCACAAAGTAACCGAAGAGTTGCCGGGGTTTGTTCCTCCATCCCAATGTTAGATATTTGCTGGGAAATAGAATCCGAAACAAACCCTGGCACAATTAACAGACCAATTAGTCCAATAGACTCTTAATCTTTATCATTTATATAAGTAACTGTATTGATAGTGTATATCAAACCGTACCACAGGAAATGTGAAAAATACAGGATACTTGGCAGAGTTCAAAATTTATAAAAAGGAGATATAAAGTTTAGAAACAGATTATAGATGAAAAAAATTATGTTTTCTATGAGGGAAAAAACAGAGAAACCAATTTCAGACATTTTGAATAATAATGTTCATTTGACAATTACAAGTGTGAACCATTCCGTTGGCATAAATAGATGAATTTCCTAGTTACCTATCAGTATAGATTCTTGTAAACGGGTTACCGAACCCCTTAGAGTTCCCAGAGATGCTTGCAATAGGTTAGCAAGATTACAAAGCTCAACCTGAGACATAAAGCTAAAGAACATTATCTGATAATTCTACTTAACTCTTGAGCCAGTGCTATGACAAGTGCTCAACAGAGTTTAAGCTTTTTGAGACTATATTGTGTAATCTTCATAGATTTCAGGGACAAAAATGGCTTACGCCTTAATCAATATGCACAATTCTCGTGATCCTAGTTTTACTTTGAATACAGGCTCAACTAATAAATTTCCAGTGTGACCTTAAGTAGTTCTTTTGAAGATGCCGCTCTGTAGAATGACATGATATGAAGGTTTTTTTCTAGATTGGACTAAGATCCCCATGTAATACATCCTTCTCCAGCATCTCCTCAACTGGACCAAGGTCTGCAAATGCATCCATGCTCATCCATTTATGTTCAATGACAAAGATGAAGTTCTGCAGATCGTTCTTAATTGTTGAATAGGGAATATCGCTAGCTTACATTAAGAGAAGATGAATGATCCATTTATGATATTTGCCGATTTCTCTATGAGATAATGATCCCGAGATGTTAATGTAGGATTGTGGGTTTTACACTCTTCTTATATTCCGAGATGTTCAACTGATTAACTTTCTTTGCATTCTCTACATCGTCCATTGAACATTTATTTCTTGATTTACATCCACCTAACTCAAATCAATGGTGCTGCTACACACACCAGGACATTGAGTCTAGTCTGTTAAATAGGGCAATAAGCTAGTACTGTATAAATTGATGGTGTATACAGTCATCGACTTACATCCGTCTATACCCAAAAACTATACTAATCATGTTCTGTGTTCCCTCGGTTTTATTAACATCCAGAAAGAGAAAAGCTAAATGTCAATAAGTTAAAGATCACAGTAGTTTTATACCAGGTAGCAACATAAGTAACAGTGGAATTATGAGTAATAGCTCGACAACTAACGATGAAGATTCCGGGAAGAAACCAAGAGAATATCTCGTGTACAAAGATTTAAGAATATACACAAGTCGATCCGTAGTGTTAAACCTACTTTCTAGCTCACAGCATAGGCATCACAAAAAAAATAATCATGTTAAATCTTTTATCAATAAGAAGTATCATACTGATCATTAAGCTTGCCCATGCATTCTCAGGCTCAAAAAAACAACATAAAACTCATATAATATTGCAAACTCAACTCAAATCAAAATGGAAAAATGGGTTGCTAATTTCATTGTCACTACTCTATTGTGGAATTTAGCAAACTAATCACCATAATTTAAGACTTCAAATTCAAACTATAATTTAGCAAACCTTATGTCATGGATTACGCCACATCAACAAACACACTTTCAACCATAGAAGGAGAGAAACCTTACTGATAAGAAACTCTAGAAACATGATAAGAAATAAGATTAAGAGAGAGGGATTTTGTGTTCAGTTGCAATTACAATTACAATTATACTCTGCAAAAACCCTAGAAAATTTCACGATAGAGAACCCTAGAAACAGGAAAACTTAAAAGAGAGAAAGAGGAGACGAAAAGAAAATTCCAAAAGATACCTGTATTTTGATCTTCAATCTATGGGTTATTCGAGCTCTAGATTTCTCCATCATCATCCCAGTACTGATCATCTTCAAAATTTTCTGCTTCAAAAAAAAAAAAAAATTCAAAATTTCTCTAAGGTTTTTGGGCAATGCGAAAAATAAATAAAAAATTTCTTTCTCAAGGATGGGTTTTGGGGCATTTATTAGAGGTTGGGTGGGTCAGCGGCCCTGAGTCAGAGGTGTCCAACGAGTCGGGTAGCGAGTCAGAAAGGGTTAAAAACTGGAAACAAACAATTTGACATCTGACGAGGGATGTTCCCGAGAACTTTTCTCCCTAAGAGCAACTCCAGTGGTGCGACTAAACCCAAAGATCAAAGACCAAAAAAAAAAGACCAAATTTTAGTTTGGTCCATCGTGTGACGCAGTGGGTGGCGAGTAAATTTAGTCGAGCGGGGAGTATAAGTTCGCCTGGTGTGGGCGTAACTTTATCCCGCCGGCAAAAAAAAAAAAAAAAAAAAAAAAAATTTGGGGCGTTGATATAGTCCCCGCCTGGTGTGGGGATCACATATAATGTTCGCCCCCACACCAGATCACATATAATGTTCGCTCCACAAAAAAAAAAAAAAAAAAAATGGGGCGAACATTTTACCCCCGCTTTTGTGGGCGTAACTATATCCCCGCCGGGTGCGGGCGTAAACTTTAAGTTCGCTCGGATTTGGGGCGAACATTATATGCACGCCGACTATATTTGGGTTTAGTCTTTGGTCCCCGACCAAATATAATCGCCCACTGTTCATTTAGTCTGGTATTTGGTCGATGGTCCGTCCCGCTACGCCTGGTTCTGAGACCAAAAAAATGGGTATAGTCGCCCACTGCAGTTGCTCTAAACGAATAAAATTCTCGTTGCCCCGATAAAGAACCTTCCTAAACTGGGGCCTGGCAACTTAATTGGGGCCTACAAATTTCTTCATCCCAACGGAAAATGATAAGGGGTGTCCAAAAAATTGTAAAATTATTAAATTAACCTTAAAGAAAACTTAATTATTCTAACACAAATACAAATACAAAATTAAAACTTAATTAACAAATACCAAAATCATTAATCAAACCTCAATTTATTTTTCATCAAAATTAAAACTAAATCCTAATCAATCACAAACAACAATTAAAATCTAATTTTCCTTTTTGGTTTGTAAAAAAAAAAAAGCCAAAAAACACACAATTCAAGTGTTGAGTTGAATCCCTTTAAACATTTCCTTCTAAGGGATACTCTACGATGATTTACCTCTAAATCTTTAAAATCCACTCATCAAGTTTTCTGAAAATCCATCCAGAATCGGTCTATATGTGCATCATATTAATCCGATTATAGCCTTAATCGGTTTTTAATGTGAACCTACATTACCCGATTCTGGGTGGATTTGATGAACATCAAATATAATCGGATTACATTACACACATAAACCGATTCTGGATTCATGTTCGGATCATTTTGCATCATATGTAATCCGATTTTGTAATTTAAAATCTCTGTATCAACAATCGGATTACATTGTCGTACATATAAACCGATTCTGAAAAAGCTCAGCAAACTACCTTCATAATCGGACTTCATAAACGTATTTGAAGTCCGATTCTGAAGCAAAATTCATGAGTCCTAGTTACCCAAAAAAATAAAACCACTTGCATTCATTAAGATACTCATTCCATAAGAAAGCGACAAAATATAAGCATCCGATAGATCAAGTTTTTAACATAAGGAAAATACTCATTCCAACAAATGGAGACCATCGAATTGATCCGGCATGATCAATTCCTCCTATCGCCTCATGTTGGGATCGTATCCAAATAGTAAATTGATCTCACTTATATTTATTATGGCTCTTTGTGTTTCTAAAATTTGGACATTGGTGCCTATATAAGCAGCTGGTTGAAGAAGAAAGATGCAGATTTTAATTTTAAACATAATCAGATGAACTCAACCAAATACCAAGAAGATAAACTAAAATAATAAAATACGAGAGAAAAACAATATACGGGAATATGTGTTTTAAATAGAAAATGCTTTTATTAAATTTAAAACCAGTACACTACTAAAAGTGGTTTTCAGCCAACAAATTCCTCCAATAGGGAGGGGAGGAACGTGCACCCCGGTTTTAGCGGGGTGCACAAATTTGGACTCAATTTCTAAAACAATTAATTGGTTCATCAAATGATTATTTTTTATATTAATAACATTTTTCTTAATATTTCGATAAGTAAAGTATAAAATTAATTTTATATGATTTATATGCATTGTATTCATCTGCGAGTTTTACTTAATTTTATATCTCTTAGTAGTAGACTTTTCTGAATTAACCTATTCATCCGGAACTGACGAGAAACGTTCAGCAGTCGATTAACTCGTTTTGAGATTTAACAATATATGTAAATTGTTTCTTGAACTCCTATCATCAGTAAGAAAAGTGAACCAATAGATGTGTTATTGCTTTCAGATAAAAAGAAAGGTCTCTCATATATCTTTTCATATTTGATTTTTACATTAAAATGTGTTTCATGAGTTGAAAAAGAAATGGAAATATAAAAATACGAAATGACTCACATGGCACAACGCTTATTTTTTCCGAGCCTAATAAGTATGTTTTATTTTGGACTATCTTTTCTCGTGCTTTAACTAGCACGAGAAATATTATAGTTACTTAATACAAATAGTAAATTGATCTCACTTATATTTATTATCCATGTATGTGGATCTTGCATAATGTTATATTTATTATGCATGTGTCTGAGTTTGGATCTTGAAATTACTTTAGAAATAACACATATGTTTGATGGAATTTTGTTGGATGAAATATTTATTTTGTCGTTACACTGAAATTACAGACCTTAAATGGGTATGATATGTGAGTTTTTTTTCTCAAGCATACTGTTGTTAAGAGTGTGAACTGTTTTTCCAAAAAAAGAAAGAAAAAAACTAAACAAAAAAGTATCTCAAAACATAAAAAGAAAACTGATTATTATTATTTATTTATTTATTTAATATTCATATATATATTTTAAATTCTCCAATTATACCATTGTTCTCTTCTTCTTTTTCTTTTGTTGTTGAAGTTAAATCAGTGTTTTCCTTATCCTTCCTCTTTATTTCTGGTTCCCTTGTGTTTTCTTCTTTAAAGTATGAAACCGTTGATTAAAACACTCGTTGGGAAATAAAAAAGAAAGGGTCTTCTTATAATGATTCAGGGAAGCCTTGTAGAGCAAAAAAGAAGGAATTTTAAAATTAGAAAAAGTTTTGAAATCTAACAGGGTGAAGAAGAAGAAATGAAACAAGAACAGAAGAACTATTCTTGTGTATACTACTGTCACTGTATATGTGCTGTTTCGTGCGACCAGACCCCTGACTCTCAGTTCTTTTCTTAAAAATCAAACACGAAAAAGAAAAGAAAAGAAAAGAGAGATACCTTTCTTTCTATCTGAAATCAATAGCACATCTATTTTTTCACTTTACTTATTGATGATAGGAGTTCAAGTGACAGTTAGCAGATATTGCTAAATCTCAAAACGAGTTAACCGATTGTTGAACGTTTCTCGTTAGTTCAGGATGATTAGGTTAATCAAGGAAGTCTACTACAAAAACATATAAAATTAAGTAAAACTCACATATAACGCAATGCATATAAATCGTATAAAATTAATTAAATTCTGCTTATCAACATATAAAAACTAATCAATTGATGAACCAATCAAGTGCTCTATAAATTCAATTTGCGTTTGGTTTAAATTCCTATGAATATATTCAGGTTTGTTTTGGTAGGTATCATGTAAAACAAAAATTATTGATTATTTTAAACTTGAAAAGTTTCTTTATATTTTAAATTTGTATATCACAAAGATCACATTATATTGGTAAGAGATTTAATTTATATACATATGAATGTAAAACAAAATTTTTTGAATTCTTTCAACAAGTAAGAGTTAAAAAAAAATGATGCACATGTATCCGATCATACCTTCATTACGTTTCTTGACATATTTTTTACATTCACTTTAATGACTCTTAACATATATATCTGAGTTTTGATTAGGGTTTAAAGATCTTACCAAATTATCAAAATATCATTGCAATACCAAATGTCAGTCTTGTACCTTTAACTAGACAAGAATCTTTGACCTACAATATGTTGTAACTTGTAAGATAATTTTTAGTCTGTAATTTCTCCTCACATGCTTCTTGTGTGTAACATGTTGATATGTAAAACAATTTATATGTTTGTGTACGTTTTATAGTGTTTCATCTTGCATGTACATACACATCTTACATTTTTGAAAATGGGTAGGGTGTGTATACATATGTTAAGAGAATTCACGTGGTAGCCTTGCTTTTTGCATTCTCTCGTTTAGTTTTGTTTGAGGTTTTTTATATTATAAGAATGGATTTTCATAAACGAAAATTAATATTTGTTCTAGTTATCATTTCGTGTAGGCACCTAAAGATTTTATGGTTTACCATTTTAAAGATATTCAAATTTGTGCGATCCACTAAAGCATGTGGAAATTATTAAGTTGGATCTTTAGGACTTCGTTGAACTGTTCATTTTAAGATTTTTAGTCAATTATTAATCACATGAGGATCTTTATCTTTTTTTATAGGCTTTTGAAGTGTTTTTGGTTCACCATTTTGAAAATATTTCAGCTTTGTGCAATCCATTCTAAGCGTGTCAAATATATATATATAAGTTGGAACTAATATGGAGGACTTTTTTGCATAATTACTTTTGAGATTCTTATTTCAATTTGAAAACATAATGATCTTTATTATATACCAAGTAACCAACCAACTTTTTCGATCGTGAACCTGTATGTACAAAACTTAATACAATCAATAAGTAGATTAACAATAAAGATCCTCGTATACGATTGTATATCCAGTTTCTCTTTTTCTTGCACAATCCATATGTATGTGTGCAATAGTTCTTGGACGATCTCAAAAACCAAAATCCAAGATCAACCTACTATGTACCGAATTGTACAATATCAGAATTTAAACAAGCACAAGACTTGTAATTTATATCTCAAGATACGAATTCAACAAGAACAAGTCTTGTAAGATCTCAATCAAGTCTTGAAAAAGTTTAGCATTTAGATTTTGTCTCTAACATCCCTTTCAAAATCCAACATGCATGTTTCACATGACTTAAACAAAATAGAATTTAATCTGTTAAACTCTCTTTATTTTGCATCCGCTCTTCATTTTACTCTCTCCAGAGTATACGTAGAAAAACATGTGCCATCGAGTAAATATGATAATTGTTTCTCTCCATCTCTAATTTCTTCTCACTGAGAATTGGGATTTTTTTTATCCTTTTTTTTCAAATTTCCGACACGTTGTTTGTGGTTCTCAAAAACCCTTTACTGTTTTAAATCTAATTTTCAAAAATATCCAAATATTTACCTTGCGAACAAGGTTATGATTTATTAAAAGAAAATTAGAATTGCATGAGGGTTGGTATCCCTTATCGTGATAAGGTTACTTATTACAGTTGATTACAAGGTTACACCCCTCGAATATAATGAGTTTATATATTCTTTTAGTAATTTCTCTTCTTATATACTTCCTAGCAACTCTCATAAAAAATGGATGTTTTTTTTTTTAATTTGTTTTTGTCCCACAATAAGTTATTATTTCAAATAAATCCTTACTAATAACTAGTGTTATTAAAATTTTCTCAAAGATATATAAAGAATTTGATAGTCATGTTATGATCGTTGGATATACCTTTTGAAAAGATTTCTACTAGTGTAGCATTCACAAATATTCTTCTTTAAGTTTGTGAGATGCTTCAATTCGAAACCCTAACACATGATGGTCGATAAGGAAAAAAGCAAGAAAACCCTGTTATTTCTTCTTTTTCTTAAGAATTCTACAAAATCTAAAACACCTAATTTTTTTGGGACGAAAAGAATATACACTATTGGATATCGAGAACAAAATTTATCGGCTAAAAATATTTAGAACATTCTTGAGAACAAATGAGAATGGTAAATTTCGAGAAATTTTGATGATTAAGAAAACTTTGCATATGTAAATGAAGCGTTGAGTAGAATGAATCGATATATTACTAGTAATCAGACGTCACCATTAATAGCATTCCTAATCATACTACAAAAGTGGGTTATGAAAATGAGAAAGGATTCATCTTTGTTATACCCGATAAAATATTATTGTAGTAAAATCTAAATTAGACAAATCATATCCTTCAATTCTTTGACTGATAGGTGTTTAAAAACACCTCCTTATGTATCTATTGATTATGCTTTCTTAGCTAGTTTTCATGTGAAATTGTATTATTAGCTTTCTTTTATATTTTATGGGAATTTTGGAGCTTATTCCCGAAAAGAACAAGAAATCGTCCAATTGGCCATAAAAGAGGCAGAATTATCTAGGAGTCCTTGATATCATCTCGAAGAGCACAAAAAGAGGAAGCCAATAGCGAAATAATGGAGTCAATCCGAAGTCGTATGAAGAATCTGGAAGCATATGAAACAAGCTGAAGTTGTCGAAAACTAGAGAACCTGCAAAACTGTTATAGGCACCCGATCAATTTACTAAGGGCCGTCTGCTTCTACTTCCTAAAACTCCAGAGGTTGGTCTAGATGAGGTTGGTCTAGATTTTCATAACTCGGTGTTCCCTTGCTTTCCATCAAAATTGTGGGTAGGTTTCTCAACGAGAAATGGAGCTTACTTTCTAGTAAATCTTTGTCGACGAGAAGACCGCCTTTCTTTCATAACTCAGTATTCCTTACTTTCTCAGTGTTCCCGTTCCAGCTCAATCTTGAAGACCGCGTCTGCACCAAGTCCTTCTCGACGGCAAGCTTTATGTCACGATGGCTCATCAGTTAAGGCAAAAGCATTGTGTGTTATATTGAGAATCTGGAGAAGATTCATATATGGTTATTAGTCGAGACAAGATAGGGATGAAGAAGAGCTCGTTGCCATTGAAACAGATAATGAAGGTCCATATCTGCATTACCGGAGAATTGCACGAGAAACGTTTGTAAAAATGCCTGAACGACCTGTGCCTCCAGCCGATGGTAATGAAGGTCTGGTTGTCTGAGTTCGGGAACTGAGATGATAGTAAGCTGTGATTGTTGTTGGTAGATGAGAACCAGTCCAGATCAAGTCGAACAGATAAGATGCAGAGAGAGCTTGAGAAGTCTGTTCGAGTATGATAACAAAGGTGATGGTGGAAGATTGGATGAAGACTGAAGAGGTATCGAGACAGAGCTTGGAAGTGGTGGAGTCAAGGTTGCACCGTTGCTAGTGACAGGGATGGACGTGATTATGGAAGTTGAGACTCGAGCTGTGAACAGAACAGAGAAGAATGGAGCTTGGACGACGATGGCTGCTTCCATTCCCAGCAGTAATGATCGAGGTCAGTGATGATGACACTGATGTCGTTGTTTGAATTGGTGTTGGCAGTTAGCAGCGAAGAAAGGATGAAGTTGTGTGGTTTGGCAGTGACGAAAGTTCAGCTGTGAACCAGATGAGAGTGAGAAAGAAGAGTATGTCAGTTGGGACTTGAGTGTTGCTGCTGCCATTTGTTAAAAAAAACAAGCCGAGCCGGGAAAACAGAGAAGTAATGGCCTCTG
Organism: Papaver armeniacum; assembly: GCA_023531295.1. Taxonomy (NCBI): domain Eukaryota; kingdom Viridiplantae; phylum Streptophyta; class Magnoliopsida; order Ranunculales; family Papaveraceae; genus Papaver; species Papaver armeniacum. Next base: position 627,675 of record JAJJWW010002322.1, on the reverse strand, counting down.
CCAATGAGATACGAAGGAGGAGAATGCAGGAGCTCGATTTGGACGGAATCTGATGGTGATTGATAAGGACGAGCTCTGGTCACGTAAGAGCTTGGTGATGGGATTCAAGTTAGACAGGCTCAAGTATTAGTTGTTGCTATTTTGATCAGAGATTGATCGTGACTGATGATCGTTATGATATTAATAGCAAAGAATGACGCTGTCAAGGCAATGACGAAGGAGAAGTCTGTGACGGATTTTGCAGAGATGAAGGTGTTGCTGGTAGTCGATGGAGTTGCGGTCTGTTGGGTCGAGTCTGAGAAGAAGATGAGATCAGCTGGCGTTAGTCATGGGTTTTGTGGTTGATGGAAGTTAGGTGATCGAGACAGGGAGGTTGGTGCTGAGTTTTACGGGAGAGATAAAAGACCCAGACGCAGAAGAAAAGGTGCACTGTCAGTTCCAGCAGACTGACAAGCCAAGAACGATAACGGGCTGGGCTTTCTTATATCAACCAACTATCCTTCTTTTATATTCTCGCTAGTTTATATAACATATCAATTGCATTACTCCTCGTGGGAACCATCCTTACTACCGCTTTATTACTTGTTAATTAGTGAGAAACATCTTATTATTTTGTTGAGTTAACGACGCTCATCATTGACACATGCCAATCTTTGAGAGAAATACATTTTGAAACAAAGATAAGACTACTAGTGAGATTTTTTTTAGGATGAAAACAATTGGAATTTGGTAATTCCTACAAGAATGAATGCTGTTACAAGACTTGAACTTTCTGATATTCAAAGGATTTTAACTTCTTTTTCTCTTAACAAGGATTCCCGCGATAAGATTATTTGATCAATCACTAATAAGAATCAGTTCACAGTCAATTATAAGAATAACATGATTACTTATGAAAATATTCCTCAAGATCAAGTATACACTTTTAAATACATTTGGAAGCAGAAAATCCCACCAAAGATAAAAAAAAATTCTTTGTTCTTTGACTCATAATAGCTTAACTGCAAGAGATATGTTGAATAGAAGGGGAACCAATGTTCCAAAGAATTATGTCTTTTGTACAACAAATGAATCTGTAAATCATCTCTTTTTGTATTGTGAGTATGCAAGGAAGATATGGGTCCACTTTCAAGGAAAAATAAAAATAAAAATTTATAATGTTAGATGATCTCTTTACAATGATTTTCTCTTGGAACCTTCCTTTCAATTCTTCTAAGCATAATCATATTTGGAGCATGGTTTCAGTGACTATTATCTGAAGTATTTGGCTAGAAAGGAATGATAGAGCTTTCACTGACAAGAAGAATTCAGAGGTAACCTACAGAATAAAATCAAGTATGTATGGTGCCTTATTTTAAATATTTAGAGTCTCCCACCTTCAGGGATATAATGGAAAACTGGCCAAAGTTATATTTCGATTTCATGTAATCTAAGAAGTACCGTTGTTAGTTTTTCTCTTAGACTTTTTTTTAACTTTTGAGGGTGGTACAAGCCTTTTGTACCCTTCCCGTTTTTGATCAATAAAATTTTTTCACCTATAAAAATAAACAAATTATTGTTTGGATACCAGAAGAAGAAGTCATTCCTAGTCGTCGTAAAAAAAAAACAATTTCCAATTTATTTATTTTTGAATGTCATTCTTAAGTTGTGTACCTAAATTAAATTTTTACTTTTTTTTTTTTTTTACTTTTAGAAGCTATAAAAAACAACTTCTTCTTCTTTCTTGAGGAAAAAAAACAACAACTTCTTAAAGGACGCGTAATTACGGGATACTCATATTAAATAGGGATATGAAAATAAGACAAAATAAGGATTTATTTAGTAATAGAGGAGTACCCTCTATCTATGTATTTTATCTAATTCCTAATTTACCCCCGAATAACTATTTTTAGTTGTTAAACATGATTAGTTAAGTTAGTAAATTAGATGGTAAATACTAATCAAATTAGATTTTTTTATGGAGTAACAATTAAAGAAGAAGAAGAACTTCTTATAGATAAAGAGGAATTCAATATTACATACATACAATGTTCTTTATATATAGGAAAGAGAAAACCTAGTCATCTAATGGACCGCACATCCATGGGCCACATGCCCTATAACCACCCCCACCACCGCCCCAACCCCGCTCCCTTGTGCGGTTCAATAGCAAAGCTTTATACATAGTGCTTCACATATAGTGCTTTGAATGTAGTTCTTCAAATGTTGTTCCCTCCTTGATGACTTGTGCCGAAATCAATTGCCTAATTAAAACTTTGACAAGGAAAAACCCAGTGGGACAAAACCTTGGTACAGATATTCACATGTAGTACTTCACATGTTATCTCATATTTTACATGTAGTACTTCACATGTTGTACGATCTTCAAGGACCGACTAGTCTAAGTTAATTGCATCGTTAAAACTTCGCCAGGAAAACCCAGAGGGACAAAACCTAAACTAAAGAAAGGAGTACAATATTAAGCATACTCAGAACATAGTTGGACTTGAATATGTTGCCTCATTAAAACCTTGACAAGGAAAAACCCAGTGAGACAAAACCTTGATGAAGGGAAAAGAGTACAATGTGACAGATGCAAGTAAAGTTGATCCGTTGCAGATGATCACTTTGTTTAGTTGATGTTGACTAGTTGCTTCACAACTCTTAAGGCAGAAAATCCTCATGGTAAAGACAATAGCCTTAGTTGGGAATTTACATTCCCCGTGTTTGTTGTTGTCTCATTAAAAACCGTGCCGAGTAACAAAACCCTGTGGGAAAAAGCAACCTAGGTGAAGGAAAATAGTGCAACACACCATTAGATGCTCCCCTAGATGTCTGAAAATTTTCATTAGTCTAGTGCAGTCAAAAGGAGTTTATCACACTTTGCTTTGGTGACTTGAATGTTTATAAGACCTTGTTATTGATTCCGGAAGTTACGTTGCTTAACATACTATCACGTTTCATTTCTTTGATTCAAATATTTTCAGTAATATCAACGCATCTTTATGTTTTCAACGTTCAACATACTTGATGTTTTTCATGTTGTCTCGCTAAAAACATTGTCGAGTAACAAAACCCTTTGGGAAAAACTATTCTCGGTCGAAGGGAAAAAGAGTAAAACACAACTTCAATTTTGAAGTAAAATATGTCGACATCATATCCTTGGATCTTCCCCTGATGTCGTCATCTCCCCCTGATTACTTTCAGAGTTGTTCCAGATAGTTCGTTTAGTCATGAACTTTTCGAAACTAAATATCAGTAATGACTTAGAAAATAGTCTACCATATCTCCCTCTGATTAGTTTCATTGGAGAAGAGAATACTGTTCCTTCATAATCAACAACCTTTGGATTGCACTTACTTTAGCATTCCTTTTTATGTCATTGCAGGAATAAAACAAACTATTGTCAATGATTACTTTTAAATACATGATTACATTCACTATACCATTCCACTGACGTTGCGTTGGCACTGAGCTTGTAGATGTAGAAAATCCTACCTCTACATCCAAAGGTAACTAAACACATACACAAGGAAGCAAAACAAACAAGAGAAGTAATAGAACACGAGATGTACGTGGTTCGGCATGATTACCTACGTCCACGGGGTATAAAGGAAGATCTTATTACTCGATTCAAGGTTACAAGACGGATTTATCTCTCTCAATGCCTTTAGTATGCTCTCTTTCCTCACTTCTTGCTTGGGTTCTTCCTCTCTACATGGTCTCTATTTATAGTTACAAGTGATGATACATCAGTACTACGATGTTAGGCCTGGCGTAGCCTCCTCGATGTTCCTCTCGGGTGGTCAGTCGATGTCTCAGCCGATTGTTCTTATTTGTTCGGGTCGGTGCGTCAAGCCGAGTGATGTCTGCTTCTGCTATCTCGCCACTCGATGTCGCCCGTTTGGTGGGGGTAATCGATGTCACCCTTGGGATCCTTGGTCGAGTCTTCCTTGACCGAGTCCTTCTTATCTCTTCACCAACTTTGTCAGCGCATTTATGGCTCCAGCACCCGATGTCCATCGCATCACAACTTTTCCCCTTTTCGTCGACTTTTCAAACTGTCTCGGCTCCTCTTTTCTTGCGCCTGATTCGGAGAGGTGATCCTTACTCTTGATACATTCTTTCTCTCGGTACGTCACGGCCTAGGATCATTCCACCTGTCCCCTGTGGATTATTTACACCTACATTTATGCCCCTTCTTTCACTCGTGTGGTCAACACGTGGGGAAGAACAACCGCCTCGTCTTCCCACGTCCTCGGTCATGCCGGTTTTCACGCATGCTGTCCCCCACTCGCTTCAGTTACTGCGACCGGTTCACCTTCTCTGCCGGTCACCACAGGGGGGTTTATAAGCCCGGGGCCTAAACCTTGCTTCCCTCTTATTTCCTTCTCTGCAATTTCACTCTTTCTCTGTCCTCTCTGCAACTTCATTCTTCCTCTGTTCTCTCTGCAACTTCGTTCTTTCTCCGTCTTCTTTTCGTTGCTGCTGGCTATTTCTTCGACAAATCTCTTCCCTCTTTTCTCCGTTATCCGTCGTCTTCTCCGTCTCCGTTGCCGCTGCAACTTCCGGTCGTGTTTCGCTTCTCTTGCCGTTTTTCTCATCAGTTTTATGGCGTCTTCAACTCCTCAAATGACAGAAAGAAGGTGTGTGAGTTATGTGTTTTCTGATGAAGACGGCGTATCACTTGATTCCCTGTTCGTCGTGGAGAGTCCTTCCAAGTATGATTATCGCGCTCTAGATTCTATCTTTCCTGATAACCCATCTTCGTTTTCTTGTAGGGCTGACAAGAGGACCGCTAAGGACTTAACGGACGAGCAATATGTTCAACAGCTGAAGGATGAGTTCGGTCTTCACGGGTATGACGTCAGGCTCTTGTCAGGCCAGAGGGGTGTTCTGAAGAAGGAGGATGTTTTGAGGTTTCCCCATTCAGCCGGGCGACCATTGTTACCCGGGGCCAGCTAGAGCTCGGGCTGCGTTTCCCTCTATATGATCCTAGTCGCCCATTCTGTACGAGGCTCTCTCCAAGATTCGTCGTGCCGTGCCTTGGCCCAATGGAACGGTAACACTTTCCGCATCCTGTCCGAGTGGGAGAAGCGTAGTCGAGGCGAGTGCGCTCCTACCGCTTGGTCTACCTTCAATCCTTCTCAGGCGAGTGACTATACCCCTGCCAGCTTCGCCGATAATTATCGGAGCGGGACCACCACTAATGGCGATCTCGCCGGGTTTGCTGCCACCCTCACCGTCATAAGACTCTTCCCGGGAGTCGGGAGGCTTCTTTTGGATGAAGACCCCAGGAAAGAGTTCCAACAAGCACGCCCGTCATACCAATGACACGGCTTGGGGACCAGGGTTCCGCTGGTTATTTCCGGCCCTCTTTTGAGTGGCAAGCTTCCTCCTCCGGCCGAATTTTATCCTTTCTGGGTAGTCAACGTTGATCGGGTCAGTGCATTTCTCTGTCTCTCTAGTTTGATTGGTCGGCTCGGCGACTTGCGGGGTGATGTTTTGTTTTGGTGTTTTTCAGACTAAGTCCCGGGCGTTCCTTCGAGGTTCTCGTTCATCGGAAGAGGGATAGGATTACGGAGCGAGGAGGATACGGGGAAGGTAACAAATATACTTATTATTTTTTTTTTTTTTTTATTTAACGTACATGTACGTGCCCTTTTTTTGTTGCCTTGCATGGATCGACGTCGGGTGATGCACGAGTTGAAGGTTGACAAGGCTGCCGGTTCTTCGGCGAAGGACGGTGAGGATCCCGATGATCGACTACCTTTGTCACATTTCTGGGGAGGTCGCCTCGAAGTCGTCGACGATTCGTGCCTTTGTAGGTGGGAAGTTTAAGGGAAGGGGCAAAGAGCCTAAGGAGGATGTGCCCGCCCGGAGAAGGATGTGCCCGGAAGTGGGTGGTGAAGGGATTGTTCTTGCCGATGGCCTTTGTGTATGTCGTATCGATGGTGATGATGAAGAAGGTCTTTTTGATGATGAGGATGATGTCCTTGGTAATGAGGGGGAGTCGGGTCGGATGGAGAAGTCGGGTGGTGGTGGGATCGGTTTGATTGATCGTGATGTGGAGAACGTTCTTTGTCGGGGTCAACCGCGAAGACTTTTCCTACCGTGGTCCCTAATTCCGGTGCAAGCACCTCCTTCACTATCTCGGGCCCTATGTGCAACTCGCTTGGGCGCTTATCTCTCCCGATTTCGCCTCTTTGTCCGAGATGAAGAGAAGGTCAATGCCGTCTCATTGTACGAGGCCGGACTGAAAAGTACCTTTGATCTCCTGGTGAGTTGAACTGTTCGGGTGTTACGTTTTTGTTTTTGTGTGGGGCTGACTATGTTGGTGTTGTTTTTAGGACGTCAACCGCTCGCTGTTGAATCTTTCCATCCAACGCCGAGAGGCCGTCGAGAGGGAGGATCTTCGTCTCTTGTTGCGGCGGGGAGCGCGAACGGTCTCGAGGTTGGAGAAGGAGTTGGCCAAAACCCAAGGTATTCGTCTTATTCGTAGCTAGTTGTGATTGATCTTGTAGTGCCAATATCCTAAGTTTAGTACTCCTGCTAGCCGAGATCTTCTATCGCGGAGGCCGACGTTGCCACAAGGTGTCGTTTGTTGAAGAGGGAAGCGAACATAGAACGAGATCATGTTTCGAACTTACAACGAGAGGATAGTCAATAAGGATGCTAAGATTGATCGTCTAGAAACCGATATTGAGGATCTTCAATCCAAACTTTATCGGTGCGAGACGTTTGAGTATGTTCCCGAGGAAATAGATAATTTGAGGGCGGACTTAGCTCACTTCCAGGGTATAGCGGCCGAGAAAACATTATTAGCCGACAACTTAGAAGTTCAATGTGGTCGGCTAAGACTTCAGTCCGAGATCCGCATGCGGATCGCCTTCGGATCTTGGGGAGAGGGACGCTGCGAGAAGCGTGGCCGAGAGGCCCTTGAGAAGCTTAAGGAGTTTGGAAAGGTTTACGAGGAGTTGGATTGGGTGCGTGCTCAATTGTCGGGCTTGCGGGCTGCCCACTCTCGACGAGAGGGAGGAATGGAGTGATCACAAGAAGTATTGCCCCACTAATGAGTTTAATGAACAGCGGTACCTAGAACTTTCTTCGAAGGTGTACGCCTCGAGTGTAGCACTGTCCGAGTCCGAGAGTCGGTTAGAATAATTGCCCCTTTGTTGGAAGGTGGTGTGCTTTGTGTCGTGCTTTCCGTGTTGTTATCTTGTTCTTTGTTGTCGTGTGTGACCGTTCTTGTTGTCTTGGCGGAGCCGAAGCGAAGAAAGTAGCCTCGTTGGAGGAGGAGAACATTCGTTTGAAGGAGAAGGAGGCTCATTTACTCGATCGGGTGGCCCTTTCTTTGAGGCGGCGTCGGGCAGGCTAGCGCGGGATCTTGCTGCGAGAAAGCGAAGTTCGGTGAGGAGCTCGTCTCGAAGGTCAAAGCCGGTGTGAAGGCGGTGCTTGATAAGAAGCGAGCCGATCTTTTGCCGCCAAGAAGGCTGTCCCGGTTTCTACTTCCTCCAAAGAGTGATCATGTCTTTTGTAGCGCTGCGTCGCTGTCTTGCCCTTTCCCTCGGGTTGTAATTCGTTTGAACACTTTGTTAACTTCTTGCATAACTTGTTACGGGGTGCTGCGTCGCCGGTTTATTTGCTCTTCTTGCTACTGATGCTGTTACACTACTGATGTCATTATTCTTATTTATGTTGGGTTGCCCATATGTGGCTTTTCTGTCGTAGCCTTGTTATTGTCCTTTTTTATGCATGCATGAATAGACAGGTTAGTCACAAATGCCGTTTCTGTCGAACACACTCAACAAGGAGGGTCATCGGGCCCGATGCCATGTCTCTGACTGAGGCATCTCATCACCGTCTTTCGAGATCTAGTGGAAGGGAAGTTGGTCTTGCCTAGTTTCTATGGGATCGACATCCCAAGAAGTTATCGATTAATCTTCTTGGGCAAGTGATTCGGCCACTTGCGAGGAGAGCAATGTTGACTGCTCGACTGTCGAGTACTCATGCCTCGACAATCGGCCACTGGTTTCCAACCGCCAGGGCCCCTGAACTACCTCGGCACTTGCACAATGCCATCGCCCCGAGTTCGAATAGTCCGTGTTAGTGTAAGTCGCCCCGGCACTTGCACAATGCCATCGCCCCGGGTTCGAAACGACCATTCAGACGCACTTGTCATATTTCCAACCCCACGCGGCCTTTCACGGAAATAGATGACAAGATATCTTACCTGATTTCATGGATGGTAGAGCTTTAAGCGTGTTGCGTTCCATGGTCGTGGCTCGGGTTTTCCGTCCGGTTTCAGTATCTTGTATGCCCCTTCTCCGACCTTCTCAACTATTGTGTAGGGTCCTCCCCATCGTGGTGCAAGTTTACCGCCCTTCTTGTCACGCTCATAGCTAGGTAGGTGTTTTAGTACCAGTTGTCCCGGTTGGAATTCTCTTAGGCGGACCCGTTTGTTGTATTCTCGTTGGATCCTTCGTTGGTAATTCTCCATTTTTTGCAGGGCCATCTCTCTCGTTTCTTCTAAATCGTCGAGCTTAGCCAAGATAAGATCCGCCGAGATGTTTCGCCTCCATGCTTCGGTCCTCGTGGTGGGTATCATCGCCTCCGTAGGTAGTATGGCCTCGGTCCCGTATGTTAGCATGAAGGGTGACAGTCCCGTTGCCTCCCTGCGAGTTGTCCTATACGCCCACAAGACATTGTAGAGTTCTTCGCACCATTCCCCATATTCCCCGTCGAGTTTCTTCTTCATATTATCGGCGATGGTCTTGTTTGTGATCTCGGCCTGTCCATTGCTTTGGGGGTATAAAGGCGTGGACTTGCTCTTTCGGATGTTGTAAGTGTTGAATAGCAGGTCGATGTTTTTGCCTTGCAATTGTTTCCCGTTGTCAGAGACGATTGCTGCCGGAATCCCAAAGCGGCATATGATGTGTTCCCAGATGAACCGAAAGACGTCCTTATCCCGTATGTGCCTTAGCGGAGCGGCCTCGACCCACTTGGTGAAATAATCGGTGGCCACAATTAAATACTTCCGTTGTCCTGATCCGACGTGTAGTGGTCCCACGATGTCGATTCCCCATTTAGCGAAGGGCCAGGGACTAATGACGGAGTTCAATGTTACAATGGCGGCGCATGTATCTTCTTTCCAAATTTCTGGCACTCGTCGCAAACGGTGGCCATATGCTTCGCGTCCTCATTCATGTACGGCCAGAAGTATCCCATGGTTTTAGCTCGTGCCGCTAGGCTGCGGCCCGAGCTGTGGTTTCCCGCTGCCCCATAGTGTAATTCGTTAAGGATCATCTGCCCCTCTTCCTTACTTAGGCATTTTAGCAATGGTCCTAGGTATGATTTTCGGTATAGGGTGCCATCCCTAAGTTCGTACGCGGCGGCTTTGCTCTTGATCTTGTTGATCTCAGGCCTCCCCTTGGGCAACCTTCCCGTTTCGAGGTATTCATGAATCGGCTTTCTCCAATCATCGGCCGGTATTGATCGGTAGTGGTTGCCGCGACTTGTGCGCCGATATCCACGTTCTCGAGTGCCGAAGGCATTAGGATCCTCATGATTCGAATACCCTCAATGCTTGAGTCGATCAACATGGAAGCGATATATGCCGGGGCATCCGAGTGCCGATTGTCTTTTCTGCGATGTGTCGGAATTTGATGCTTGGTATTTGCCCGATGTAGGATTGGGCGAGCTCCCATATTTTTGCAAAAAAGGGTCATGTATGGCATATTGCCGGTGATTTGCCGCACAACTAGCTGGGAGTCGCTTGTCAGTCGTACCTCCTGGATGCCCATCTCCACAATCAAGCGTAGGGCATGTATTACTGCTTCGTACTCCGTGACATTGTTGGTTGCTTTGAACTCAAGCCTAAAAGAGTGGACCATTTTCTTGCCCTTTGGTGTCGTGAAGACCAGTCCTAAACCTGATCCGTCTTTGTTGGATGACCCGTCTACAAAGACCTCCCATCGTGTCGGGCTGCAGGTCTCGAGTAAATCGGGTGAGTCCTCTCGGTCTTCCTCCATTCCGGGGATGTCTTCTACCTCATCCTCGTCACTGAGAGGGAAGTCTGCCAAAAAATCAGCCACTGCCTGCGCTTTCACCGCTGTCCTCATTTCATAAAAGATATCGAATTGCTTTATCTGTGCGCTCCATTTGGAGATCCGCCCCGACCTGGCCGCGTTGTCGAGTACCGACTCTATAGAGGATTTGGTAAGCACTCGGATCTTGTGAGTTTGGAAGTATGTTCGGAGCTTTTGTGTTGCAAACACTAACGCTAGTATGAGTTGTTCGATTCTGGTGTAGTTCTTTTCCGCCGGGTTCATGGTTTTGCTTATGAAATATACCGGTTTTTCCTCTGCTCCCTCGTTCTTGACCAACACGGCGCTGATGGCATGACTGGTTGCCCCGAGATACAGTGTTAGTATGTCTTCGGGCTCGGGTCTTTGTAACACCGGTAGGCTCGCCAGATGTTGCTTGATTTTCTGGAATGCTTCCTCACACTCCTCGGTCCATTTAAACTTCTCTCCCTTCCTTAACGTCCCGAAGAAATCCTTGCACTTGTCTGACGATCGAGAGATGAATCGTCCTAGAGCCGCCAAGTTTCCGTTCAGCCGTTGCACGTCCTTAACTGTGACAGGTGACGGCATTTCTACCACAGCTTTGATTTTATCTGGATCTGCCTCGATCCCTTTGTCGGTGATTATGTATCCTAGAAACTTGCTCGAGGTGACCCAGAAGGTGCACTTGGACGGATTCGCCCTCATCTTGTACTTTCTCATGGTTTGGAAGATGCCTCTAAGGTCGTCGATGTGAGTATCTGCCACTTTGCTCTTGACCAGCATGTCGTCCACATATACTTCAATGGTGTCGTGTATTTTATCCTCAAACATGTCCTCCACCAGCCTCTGGTATGTAGCGCCCGCATTTTTCAGCCCGAATGGCATTTTGGTGTAACAACATAGTCCTCTTGGCGTGAAAAAAGATGTATGCTCCTGATCTTCGGGGGCCAGGGGGATCTGGTTATATCCCGAGTACCCGTCCATGAGCGTGATCGCCTGATACCCGACAATGGATTCCACTAGTTGGTCGATGCTGGGGAGAGGGAAGCTGTCCTTTGGGCATGCCTTATTCAGGTCGCTGTAGTCGACGCAAATTCGGACGCCCCCATTCCTTTTGGGGACTATCACCATATTAGATATCCATTGCGGATCTTTGGGCTTTTCGGATGATTCTGCTGCGTACGTTTCTTCAACTCTGCCTCTACCGCGGTTGCAGCTCGGGTGCGATTCTTCTCATCTTTTGCCTGATCGGCTTGAACTTGGGGTCTATCCACGAGATGGTGTGAGCAAACTTAAGGTCGATTCCTTCCATGTCGTGCATTTGCCAAGCGAATACATCCATGTGTTCCTTCGGGAGGGTTATCAGCTGCTTTGGGACTGTTTCGTTCGTTAAGCGTGACCCTATTCTCACCAATCTCGGCTCCTCCTCGGTGCCCAGATTGACTTGTCGGGTTGATTCTAGGGCCGAGAAGTTTTGCTTTGGCTCGCCGACGGTTGCCGGCTCCTGTGATTGCTATAAGACTTTTGTCTCGCCTGCTTCGTAGGTGGCGATGGCTTGTGACATTACCTTTTCCAATTCCTCTCCCGCTTCCATCTCCTTAGACTTCTTCTTTTCTTGGCGTTTCCTCGACCGTCTTTCCTCGTTCTGTTGGATGTCTATCTGCACACACTGTCTTGCCGCTTGGGGGTCGCCTAGCACCTCTACTACTCCGCGATAAGAAGGGAAGCGCAGTTTCTGATGGTAGGCCGAAGCGACTCCCTTGATCCCTGCGATCCAAGGTCGTCCCAGGATCGCCTCATATGGTGATGCGACATCGACTACGCAAAAGGTGGTCAATGTGTCAAGGAACCCTTCCCGTCCGAGACTCTGAGAGTGACTTCTCCCTTTGGCACTTTGTCACCGTACCGTTGAAGCCGTAAATTCGATAAGTCGATGGGATCGGGATGTCATCGACAATTCCATCCTCTTGAAAGTGTCATAGAACAAAACTTCGACTGAACTACCACTGTCCATTAATATTCTGCGGACGCCCCATTCCTCAATCATCAGGGTTATTACTAAGGGATCTCCATGTGCTTGTCCGTTTAATGGGACATCTTTCGCCGAAAACGTAATCGGTTGCATCATCCACGGCTCCATAGGGAGGGTCTTGGCCACGCTAAAGATTTCTCTGCCCGATCTGTCCCTCTTGTGTATTCTCGAGGTGATACCGGGTCCCTAAATCGTATCCTTGTGTTGCTTGAGTGTGATATGGTGTTACAAGTGAACCGAGCGCCGCGATTGATTCTTATTTGATGTCTTGGGGACCTCGGGCTGGGCCGGTGTCGACGGTGTTTTGACGAAATGCCGTAGATACCCATCGCGGATCAGGTGCTGGACGATGTCCTTCACTTCTCTACAATCGTTGGTTGAATGGCCGCGAATCCCGATGATAATGGCGTAACTCGGGTGGTTCCTTGTCCGTCGAATTGGATTCCCGAGTCTTGGGGTAACGGATATCATTCCTCTTTTCCACTTCCTTGAACACTTCTTCCAAGGGTGCATTGAGCGGGGTGTATGATCTTGGCTCGTGGCGAGGCTTCTTTCCCTCTCGACCCGGACTTTCTTGTTTTCACCACGGCTGGGCACCGGGCCTTTTCTCGGATCGTTTCGTGGCTTCTCTCGGGGTAGCCTCCTCTGCGGTGCTCGCCTCTTGTATTCCCCTATCTTGCGCTCCTTCCTGGATCTCCTCCAAGGCGATATAGTGCTCCTGCATCTTCCGGATCTCCCTTAGCGTCTTGGGCTTCTCTGTGTACATCGCCACCCAGATGGGATCCGACTTTCTTAGCGAGTTCTCGAAGCCGAATATCTGTTGGTCGACCGGTGCCTTCCCTATATCCGTGCATAACTTCCTCCATCTATCCGTTAAGGAACGCAGCGGCTCCCTTAGTCTCCGTGCCAGGGTAAATAACTTGTCGACTCTGGGCCGAGCTATCTTTATTATGCATGTACGTCTCGAGAAAGGTTTCCACCAAAACCGCATAGCTCCCAACGGTTTATCGGGCGGGTGTAGAACCAACTCTTCGCTTCTCCTTCAAGACTAGCGAGGGAAGAACTTGCACATGACCACATCGTGATTCTTCCACTGTAGTAAGGACATGCCGTACATCTTGATGTGTTCTCCCGCGTCGCCTGTGCCATCGAACCTAGATGGGAAGATTGGCGGCGTGCACTTTGGTGGAAATGGTGTTCGGTCCAGTTCCACAGTAAACGGTGTCTTCTGGGCTTCATTGATTACTTCTGCTAACTTATCATCCTCGCTGTCTCCAGTCAGTTTCTTAACCATCCGCTCGAGCCGTTCGATCTTTTGTTTGGTGGACGCGTCCGTACTTTCGTTGGTTACTTCCTCATCGGCCGAAGAATCCTCGGATGGCCCATACCCTTCTCTTGGCCGATTAGGGTCGGGTACTCGTCCTCGGCTTGGTGAAGGGGGTGGGTCGTCCCTTGGTGGAGTGTGATTGCTAGAGGCGCCTCGGCTTGATGATCCCCTCGACCCCGTCCTCCTATTGCGGAGTTGGTGGTTCTCGTATTCTAGCGCCAAGTTTCTCCTCTGCAATTCTCTCATCAGATCCTCCTGTCTTCTTTGACTTGCCAGTATGGCGAGTAACATCGGGTCGGTGCTCTCGTGACTAGAGTGACCGTTCATTTGGTGTCCCGTTGTGTTAGGGGGGGCGGTGGGGGGTCTCGCGGTGAGAGCGATAGGAGGGACGATCGGGGCCGTTGGGTGATCAACCACTCTTTGGGAACAACCGAAGGCGGGGGCGGTTGGCCGTTCTTTGGGGGACGTCTCGATTAGGGTTCCCTCCCTTAAAGTGTACTTGCCTAAGTCTTTCGGCCTCTCGTTCTAAATCTCTTTGGTGTTCTGTAGGTGGTCTTTCTCTCCTCCGTTCCTCGTGTATCGTTTGGACTTCCTCCTCCTCCTCCGTATCCGATGCAGTTCTCCCGTCTTCCATGCTGCCCTCGTTCCTCGGTCCCATCTGACTTGGGTTAATCCTCAACCTCCCGGGTGGGAAGTCGTCATCTCGGCCCAGATCGACTTCCTCGTCGACCGTAGTCATGCCTTTGATCAACGCCTGAGTCTCGCCCCGGTCGTTAAGTCGACGATCTCCGTGCTGGGAATCCGTAAGTCCCTCTTGCCCGCTAGATCCCGCCGTGACTCGGTTCCTCAGGATCCTGCTCGTCCTGGAGGTACTTGCCATCGCCTTTGCTATCGTCCTCGCTCCTCGGCTCGCCTCTCCACTCGTTCCTACGTCAGCAAAGTAGACAACACTTACTTCGAACTGCTTTCGAAAAGGTTAAGGATGGAGTACAGCAGTTCAGTGCAGAGTGAAGAAGATTTCTTATAGTACGCTTCCCTTTACGCTAGCGTGTCGGTCCCAACAGTCAGATCGTTTTTGCCGCAAAAGGACAAATTTTGAAAAGCTGTCTTGACACATCGCTTTCAGTACTCTTCCTATGCATTAATCACTATTTGTCCTGACATTCCCAGCGCCAGAAATCATTAATCATTCGTGCGTTGAATCGGAAGATTTCTTTCATGGCGGTGATTGGCGGCAATGCACCGACGACCCTTAACGACCGTCGTCTTTGATGGCCGCGAGATTCCTATGGTTTTTGCGATCTTTGTGTGGCTCTTAGCGTGGGATTATGGTGAGACTCGGACCGTTCTCCACAATCCCGCCGGCCATGGTTTCCAAGAACTAGGCTCAACGATTCTGAGATAGTCCTGTTTCCACCATTATCGTGTATCACTTATCTTGCTAAAATAAAAACAGGTGTGAAATGGAGATAGATGTGACAATGTTTCTCCCTAGAAATAGTCCTAGCAACCTACACGTTGCGCTTATTAGAGTCTTTCGCTTAGCATCGACTATCCTCACTAGGTGTCGATAGGAGTACATTGAATCTCTCTTACAACGGGGTTTGAAGCCACGGATCATAATCATCGAGATGGGATCCCCTTCTAGCTTCTACCAACATCGAAAGATGCTATTTAGGAGCTCACGGGTCATCCGATGACTCTCTGAGGTGTCTCAAACAGACAGCCCATCTTGACGGAGCGGTCTTGACGACTTCACTTAAGCGGAAAACTTGTTTTGCTTGGAAAATGGAGACTTCCGGTTTAAAACACAAAAACGAACTTATATCAGCTCGACACGAAGATAACAAAACGAAGATAACTAGCAAGAACGCAAGGCTAACTTTATCAATCTCGACAAGATGTTGCTACGTAGACGAAGATAACAAAACAAGAACACAAAGTTAACCTCTATCAACTCAACAAGACATTACTAAAAGAAAACAGAGATAGCAGACGAAAAGGGTTTCTCCTTTAGCGTCAACCAGCACACAAGGTGGCTTAGGAGCTCGGAGTTTCCCCTTTTAGCGTCCGATTTCAAGGTATCCGGAGATGTTATACGGTCCCCTTAGTCGGCGCCAGAATGTAGATGTAGAAAATCCTACCTCTACATCCAAAGGTAACTAAACACATACACAAGGAAGCAAAACAAACAAGAGAAGTAATAGAACACGAGATGTACGTGGTTCGGCATGATTACCTACGTCCACGGGGGTATAAAGGAAGATCTTATTACTCGATTCAAGGTTACAAGACGGATTTATCTCTCTCAATGCCTTTAGTATGCTCTCTTTCCTCACTTCTTGCTTGGGTTCTTCCTCTCTACATGGTCTCTATTTATAGTTACAAGTGATGATACATCAGTACTACGATGTTAGGCACAGCGTAGCCTCCTCGATGTTCCTCTCGGGTGGTCGGTCGATGTCTCGGCCGATTGTTCTTATTTGTTCGGGTCGGTGCGTCAAGCCGAGTGATGTCTGCTCTTTCGCTATCTCGCCACTCGATGTCGCCCGTTTGGTGGGGGTAATCGATGTCGCCCTTGGGATCCTTGGTGAGTCTTCCTTGACCAGAGTCCTTCTTATCTCTTCACCAACTTTGTCGGCGCATTTATGGCTCCAAAGCCCGATGTCCATCGCATCACAACTTTTCCCCTTTTCGTCGACTTTTCAAACTGTCTCGGCTCCTCTTTTCTTGCGCCCAGATTCGGAGAGGTGATCCGGTACTCTTGATACATTCTTTCTCTGGTACGTCACGGCCTAGGATCATTCCACCTGTCCCTGTGGATTATTTACACCTACAGAGCTATATCTAGCTAACAAGTTCCCGGAGGATGTAAAATTTAATCGAGTATATTACTATACTAAGTACAACAATGCATATATTGTACTTAGATATGGGAATTTCATCCCCAACACATCTTCTTCATCTTCCTTTAGACGAAATGGTTACTTACTTACATTTGAACCTCGACTAATCATGGGAGTGCTATCAGGATGCATGTATTTATTAAATTGCCTGACAACTTTAGACATATATGATAAGCACGAAAGTGCGATACTTTTATACCCACATTAACACTAGCTAGGTCTTGTTAGTTAACTAATAATATTGTTTTAACTCATTTACATGAATTACAAGTGAAATCCGTTTACCCGGAGATTATATGGCTTAGAAGATAAATTGGCACTTGCAGCTCATGAGAGTTTGTGGCTGGCAAACCAACAACTCATGTGCCGCAGCCGGACTACTTTGCCATCTTGTTCAGTCAATCGTGTGAGCTGCACAAGGGGCTTTGAAAGTGAAACGTGGCCAGTTCTCCACCACTTCATCAAAATAAGAAAAAGAAAATGAGTTTCTTTCTCATTCAAGCTGGAGACATTTTTTTTAACGAAAGAGAATGGATCTGAGCAACGATTCTTCTTCACGTAGCCGATGCCGACTCAAGATGGAGACTTCAAGGATTGGAACTTCGATGATGGTATAAAACAGCAGCGACAACGCATCTATAGTTTGAGTGAATAGTTGATTTGGGAAGAGCTTGGAACTGTAAAACAGATGGAAGAAAAGGGTGCTGTTGTTCTTATTTTGGGTTAATTTGTGAATTTGAGAAGCAGTTGCAGAAAGGGGATCTGAGGCATGAACTGAATTGGGGGTTTTGGGCATCGATTGTTTTATCTTCATCGAGAAACAACAACACCAACACAGCTACAGATTTGGGGGTTTGCGGTAATCTGAGAATGGAGTTCTCGACTAACAACAGCACCAACGGCAACAAAAGATGGAATCAGGGTTTGTTAATTTAGTCTGAAAATTGGGTTAGTGTGGAGTTCAATCTTGGAGAAGTTGCAGCTGGTAGAGATCGAATGGAAGACAAGTGAGGTGATCGAGCTGTAGTAGCCAGTGGGTGACGAGGAAAAGGAGGAGTTGTAGCCGATATGTAGAATGGTTGAGTTGGTTCTGCCTGATTGCAATCGGTGGTGACTACTCGGGCAGAAAAAGAAAAAGTGAATTGGGTGCAGTGAGGAAGCAGCTGAAATTGGTTAATTGATGGTGTTGCTCGAGGTAGCTGGATATGAGAGCATTTGCGGCATCAGGGAGAAAGTAATGAATTGCTGCCATGGGTATGAACTGGTTCTCGAATACAAGACTGTGGTGGAGCAGGTGTTGCTGCCAGAGAATGAGAAGTAGTGTTGTAGCCTAGTTTGGAGGAAGCTCAGATACGATCTGGGTGCTATAAAGAAGTGGAGTTTGCTGTATGGAGTTGATCTGAAATTGGGTCTAACTGATTTCAGTTCTTTGATGAATTCTCGAACTGAGGATGATTGTGAAGACCATGTGTTGCTGGAGTTGATTGTGTTTTTTGCTTGGTCTGAACTGTGAGAAGAGATGGGCAGTTGCTGGTGGTGTTTGGTGTTCTGTAATTGATGATGCTGAGACGAGAATGGAGCTGGCGGTGATTGAATTAGGTATCCGGTGATGAAGTAACTGGAAGCAACAAGCAGAAACAGATTGAATTCGGTGTAGCAGGTAGAGAAATGGTTCTGTGGCTGTGCCTGGCTCATTTGGTCCTGATCAAGAGAGAATTGGCAACAAAGGAGTGGGACTCAGAAATAAGTGGACTAGGTTTGATGGATGGTTGATGCAGTGGCCGGAATGGCCTGAATTTGATATTGCTGGTACGAATAGACTGGGCTTCTTTTGGTGTTTGCTGTCACCCAAGGCCAGAGGAGAACATAAGTGCTATATAAGCCAGCGAGGAGGAGAAGAGAAGGAGGCCGTCAACTGGAGAAACTGATAGGTGTCTAAAACACCTTGATATTTATCTATTGTTTATGCTTTCTTTGTTATGTTTTCTTGTAAATTATGTATCTTTTATTTGATTTTGAATTTCAGGTACTTTGGAGCAAAAGAAGAGGAAACGTCGCTTAAAAGGGCTAAAGTGTCATTTCATGTGCAACTACTGTTGGAGGCGACTTATTTCTCATTATTTACTTCCTTTCTATCTGAAAGGCATTCAGCCTTAGTGATGTATAAAAATTGAAGAAAAGAAGTGAATATGAGAAACTACTAAAAGCACCCAGAAAAGTGTTAAAGGCACCCCAGAAATGGCCCGGAAGAGTCGATAAAGTCACCCAGGAGTTTTTCACTATATACAGCCCAAAAGTCATCTTTGTACCCCACAAATTGCTATTCGCACCCCCCAGAAATTGCTAAATATAGCCCAAATTGCTAAAGGGACACCGCTGCTGGATAAGGGGAGAGTCATCTTCTTCATTTGAAAATTTGAATTTTGGCGGGAAACTGAAGAACAGAATTAGGGTTGAGGATTTGAAGGTGTTCTAAGGAGATTCAATGGCCGAAATTGAATGGGTTTGTTCCTAAGGCCTAAACAGGGCTGATGATGGTCTTTGCTCCGACCATAAGTGGCTAGGAAATCAGCAGAAGAAGAATTAGTGCTCACTGATTTTTGGCGGGAAAATAAATTTTCTCATGCGGAAAAGTTTGATCGAATTTTGGAAGAGAGTTAGGGTGATTCAATGGCTCAAATCGCTTGGGCCGACTTGTATCATCTAAACAGGCTTGGTAAGGTGATTGGATTCGATCCAGTTTGGCTAAAAAATCCCGGAGAAGAAATATTATTCTCGGGATATATTTTCCGAGATATATATGGGAGTTAAGTGGGATATTTTGGAGCAGATCTTCACGGGATTGGTTAAAAACAAAGACTGACGTGTTGTGAGAGCTAAAACGAGAAGAAAATCCTCGTATATTTGGTTGTTCCATTAAAACAGGAAGAAAAAGCCGCGGCTTGCTATAGAGGAAAGACGAGATTTTCACGAGATTTTTGAGGCCTGTGGTGTATTAAAGGGGCTGTAGGAGTTCTAGGAAGGAAGACGGAGACCTTGGGGAAGGAATAGAGAGCTTAGAATCGATAGAAAAGAGAAAAAAAAAAGTTACCTGCTGCTGCAAAGAACCAAGAACACCAAGAACAAAGCACCACCAAAAGCCGTCGTAAAATAGCAGACTTAAAAACAACGACAAGTGAGCTAACTATCGTTGTTCAACAGTAGAAAATAAGACCATCAGAGACAGTCTTATATTACTGAAAATCATTGTAAGCACTTTTATTCTTATTTTTAATACAATGATTAATGAAATTTTCTCCAATCTTCGATCTATGAGCAGCTAAATTTCTTTTCTAGGGTTTTGGAGGAAACTATTTTTGATGGGTAATATTTATTAATTAATTTCTTTGGCATATTTACTCCAAAAATTGTGTTTTAATTTGTCTAAAAATTCTCTCTTCTTTTCATGCTTCATAAAAACTGTTTTGGGTAGTTTCTACCGTTCTTTTATAAGCGAAGGAGGATTAGGCTTTAGAATAGCGACGAAAGTCATAAAAAAAAGAGCTTGTAGTGTTATATTTTCCAAAGCATGAGATTGAGTTCGAAACTGTTTTGAGTAAAATAGGAGTATTATGCCAAAGTTTTAATTATTGAGTTTATCATCGTTAGAAGTAGTGGAACCCAAAGCCCTAGACTCATCTCTCCTTGTTAAAAAAAAATCAATTTTAATTAGTTTGTCTTAGTATTTTCTTTTAATAATCAAAAACCAAATCTTCAAAAAGAGTCCGAGCAACGAATCTGTACTTATCACTATAAAAACTACATCAGAAACTAGGGTTTGGTGTTTTACTATATTCTTTTCTCCATGATTTGCTAAACTATATTCTTTTCTCCATGATTTGCTAAACTTGTAGGCTAGATTATTTATGTTTTGAACAAGAGTTTCTTTAAATCGAAAGTTTAATTATATGTTTGAGTATCTCATCTCGGTTGATTGTTCTTAATCTTTTCATGTTTTATGCCAAGTATACTACATAGGTAAGTATAGACAATCCCATCTCGACCTGTTGCATATTAGATTTATGAACTTTCTTCTACTTTGTATGCCATGTATGCATAGTGATTAGGGGTTCTACTTTTAGGTCGAGATCAGACAATCCTTAGTCGATTATTAAGAGTTCTTAACGACATATCTTCCATGTATAAGTAGCCAGGTGTTGCCACTTTGCTTGCTAAAATCAATACTCGTGAGATATAACATAAATTAACCTAGCCTATGTCAGACTCCCGGATCCCTAACCTTTTTTCATCCTTGTCGCATTCATTTGCATCCAATTTATTTGTTTATTTCTTAGTATAAATTTCAGTAACTTTCCTCTTGAATTGTTATCGATTAGGAAATTGATTGTATTAGTTAGAAGTAGTTTACACTCCTCGTGGGAACGAACCACATTTGTTGTTGTCTACAATTTCGACACCGTGCACTTGCGGTAAAACAAAGTCGGTTCTCCGACACATCAATATGCAAACTTGTGGAATAATATACCACAAGCTCAGTATTCGGTCGAGCTTTTCCCAGATTTTTCATCTCAAATTCCGATTTCAAATAGCTTTTTAGGTCTCTTATTATATCAAGAGTACCCATCATGTCTGTACCATCGACATAGATGGATAAAATTCCAAATCAAGAAACTTTCTTTTGAATACGCAAGGAAAAATGACTTACTTGTCTATCCCCTCCAAATCAAATAGCCACTTAGACGGGTATACCACATCTGCCTGATTGCTTTTATTCTATAAGTGAGCGTTCTATGTAACTGTAAACGCACTCTGTGGTTTAGAGTCACTTGATTTGGGTAACAAAAGGCTATCAAGTAATTTTGTAAATATCGATCTCTTAATTCTTTCAGAGATACGTAACAACGACAGACATATGCTGCATTTCAAGTCCTTTTGAAATTACCAATTTAACTGAGTAGCGGAACACTATACAGTTCATTACAAGAGAACAATTTCAGGGCTTTGTGAGAAACCTCGCGCCATAAGGCGAGTCTTTATACTTTAAGACTGCTTTCTTCTCATTATACTTTGTGACAAATTAATCATGTATGTCCAATAGGCTTTACACTTGGTTGGTTAGAACTACCACACCAAATACCTGTATATTTGCCAAAGAACTAAATTCTACCTGGATTATATAGGCCAAATATGCTCTTCGTTGAAATTAAGAAACAAGGAGCTTGGTTCGGTGTCATCTTGCTCTATTTTCTTAAGCTAGTGTATATGAAATTAATCATCAATATGATCGCATGATCTTTCCATTGACTCGTGCGCATTCTCATATTCCACTTGTGATGTCATTTGTTCTGTGGAATCATTAAACTTCGGAGCGTCCTCTTGTTTGATTCATGGACATATTCAGAGACAATTCTATGAGATAATTTCTGATGATATAAATAAGTTGTGCCTTCCTTACCTACTTCCTTTCTAGGTGAGGATTGATCGAACCAAGTGGTCTCTCCAACTTTCTTTATAAAGCCACGGCCTCAATCACACTTCCACCAAGTGTAGTTGCAACACCTTAGTCTATGGTGTATATCCCTTATTGAGGATTTGTAACCTTGCAGGTAGATTTGCAGCTGGTATGTGATCTCATCACTTTAGCGACATCAATGTACATTCTGAATATCGATTATTCTTTCACGTCATATTTACATTTGTGGAGTACAATAATCAAAATGAGACACAATGGGAACACACCACGACAATTCATGTTGTTTCCTTAGAAAATACTTTTTCTTATCTCCCCATATTGGCGAGAATACTGTCTCATTAAAGTGATAACCCACAAATCTAGCAGTAAGAGATCTCCTGCCAAAGGTTTTAAAATGCGGATAATTGTTGAGAGTAAATATCCACCAAAATTACTTAATCATTTTCGTGACCCATCATAGTATGATGTGGACTTGTAATGGCACACATGCATATAGTGCAACCAAAAATACATAAGAACGCAAATGTCAGGCTTGAATTCAATTACCAGCTGGTAGCAGAAAAGGTTGACTAATATTGGGTTCTAAAACGAATTAAGTAAAGATGCGCGTAATATTGCATATCCCCAAAGCAAGAAAAGGTAAGTTGGTACGCATAACCTATTCCTTAGACATCATATGTAACCTTTGATGGTAGCCTCTGCGAGACCATTGGGTATAAGATGCTCTATATTGATCCTATTAAACATATAATATTCATCATGTCCTTTTTATGTAAATTCTCTAGCATTAACAAGGGTGGTGATCCTTTGCACTTTGTGAGCAATAACAAAAATTAAACAGATCATTTGTTGTGAGCAATAACTGATTCAATGCATCTAATCATCCACCAGAGCCATAAATCACTTGAATGGTCTGCATTCTGCATGGATAGATGTTCACTAACAACACTTCATTTCTTTGAAGAATGAGTTATTTATCATTTGCGTCTAAGTAAAATAGGATGGTATCAATCATGTTTTACTAAAGAAATACTTTGTAAGATAAGTGACGTGCTTTCTTACTTTAAAGCATAATGGGGAGAGGTAGTGCAAATCTATAGTAACTTTAGAAATCACTGATTGTGATAGATGTCGTAACTTCGCATTCTATTAGTTCATTATCTTGTACACTCAAATGAAGTGATGCCCGTGTTAGTAATTTCAAAACGGAACATCGTGTCACAACCAATGTGCCTTATGGTTATGTCAAAGTCTTTATGAATCAATCCTAATCAGTTCATTGTTGGGGTTAATATGGATTCAGTAATTCAAGTTCCAGTGATCTACAATTCACTATATTGACACATTAATTTTCTAAGAATATGCTTCTTTCCACATTCATTAGAAATAATTTATATATGCAATCAAATTCATTCTCACTGTAAGTTTCAAAAAAAAAGGTAGGTAATAGTTCACGCATGAACACCTTTTGCACTTAACAAGATGTGATTAGCCCTTAGTACATACAGAGCTTAGACATTGAGTCTTGAGAGATTCAATAAGTGGTATGGCCTTATTACGTAACAAAAGTCGGATTTAACTCAAGTACTTTAGAGTAATATATGTTACGTTTCATCCAGATATATATCAAGTGCTTTAGAAAATTTATGTCTCATGGGAATGATGTACTTTTCATTCCATAAGGGCAGACATCTGATCTAGTTCAATTAAATAGTCAATTGGCCGGGCAAACTTCTTTTTATCATTAAAGTTGATGTCTAAAGTATGACATTTCCATGGAAATTGGTTGCTGCTATGGTACTCGCATTGCATTGCTTGTACCAATACCGGTAAGAAGATTCATTCACGACTCTTTGGTGAGAGCTAGAATTACATTTTAGCTTCATCGCATATTCGCCTGATACTTGTACTTTGGTGTTATTACTACCGGGGGGAAAGATACATCTTTGTCTCATGATATAGTCCCTTTTCACATGCTTTATATGAGTCGGTATGTCTAACCCTCATTACTTCACGGTTCTATCTATTTTCAATTTTGCTACGTTTAGCTTAATTTGAGAAATTTCTTTATCTCAACAGGCCAAGAGATTCTCACTACACATGTCAACCAATTACTTTGGGTTGAATAAATTGCTAAAGATAGTTTTCTTGTTGTCATACTTCAACATATATTGGTTCGGTAGTATCATGGATGAAGTAGAGAAATGAAAATTTTCTGAATCATATCTGTAAAGACCCTCAATATCGTCAACGCTATTAGACCGGTCAAGTGACGAATTAGCCGATATTAACTCAATTAGTTTATCACGGACGTTAATCAATATAAATTAATCTAACAGCAATCTAGTTATGAAATTAGTATCGTCGGATAGATCTCGAAAAGTTACGCATAATAGATTACTCGAACGTGCCAATCGGATACCAGATGAAGAAGATATCTTTGGATAAGTATGAAGGGAAAAATAATAATTTTGTTTTAGACCGCCTGGCTTCCCAAATCATTTGGGATGGTGCCTTTATCATTTGTCATTGGTCTTATCCCCGGACCGAGAAGATAAACACGATATGTGTTCATTTTCTTCTTCATTCTATTTTTCTTCTTCTCTTTCTTCTCTTCTTCTTGTGCTTCTTCAGTGGGTGGTTTGAAGATCAAAACTATGAATTTGTGATCGAGATATGAGAGGATATATTAGGTGATGATTACCGCTGATAGTGTTGAAGTTAGTTTATTGTTGGATGAAGAAGAAATGATGGATTGATGAGAACTGAAGTTAGGGTTTCTGTGAGATGAAGTTATGGAGGAATTGATTAATTGAAAGAGGATTTGAGTAGTTGGTGATGAAGAACAAAGGGGGTTGGTGTTTAATTGAAGTCTGAAGTTGATTCAGTGATGAATTAGAGAGTTAAGGTTTCATGTTCTTCTTCAAGTTAAGAACTAAGGTTTCTGAGATTTATTGAAGTTATGATTGGTGTTGATTAAGAGGAATTGAAGGACGTTTTTTGAAGATTATGGGATAAAGAAGAAGTTAGTGATGTGGATTTGAAGGTGCGGTTATAAAGAAGGTTTGGGGATCAAATTAGGGTTCTTATTCTGAGTTCAAAATAAAGAAGAATAGAGAAAAATCGGAGATGAATTTAAGGGTTCTGAAGAATGATTGGAAGTGGGTTTGACTCTAATTAAAAAGTAGAAGATTGAGAATTTGTTTTAGAGCTTTGAGAATCAAAGATGATGATAAGGATCGAGGGGTGTTGTGGTTAATCTTGAGCTGATTTGATGAACTGAGATAATTGAAGAAGGAATTGAATTCAATTATCAGAGCAACACATATTTGAGGTAATTGTTAATTTCAGTAAAGATTAGTCCAATTCCAATATTGTGTTTATTGATTCTCAGTGAACTGTGAATGGAGTTTGTTATGGTTTGAAGCTTTAATGTTGGTTAGTATGGAATGGACATAATTAGAGAAGTTTAGAAAGAAGTTGTGGGTGAAATTTAGATTATAACTGAGATACAGGGAGTAATTGGTGGTGGTAAATCTGAGAAGATGAGTTAAATATAAGAGGTGTTGTTGTTGTATGGTTATGTGGTTGTGAATGAAACTGAAGTTGAGATAGACATTGTAGATATGTGATACAACTGGGGTTGTTTTTGAAGATGTATGTTTGTTGTGTGGTGTTGAAATTAGGTAATAGATTGTAAGAATGTATAGTCTGTAAGTGGTAGAAATTCTGTGAGATTACAAGGCAATGGATATATGGTGGTAGTGTTATTGGTGTTGGGATGTTGACTGGAATTGATTGAAGTGGTGTTGATGTTACAGTTAAGAATTTGAGATAGGCAGTGGAACTGAACTGAAATGCCAGGACTAGTTAGATGAGATGGCAATGGTTGTGGTGCTGCTGATATGAATGGTGTGTGGATTACAAGAACTGTTGATGGGTTCTGCTGAGTGTGGAGATGGGGTTGATTAGAATTGAAGTGTTGTGAGAAAGGGGTTGATAATGGGAGTTGTAGGACTGTAGTTAGTGCTAGCAGTGAAAGCTTGGAAAAGCTGCAATTGCAGGTAGGCATAGTTTGTAATTGAAATTTGTAGTTTATTTGAATGAATGAAAAGTTTTAGTAATTGTATGAACTTCTGTTCTTGAGGCTTAGGCCTGTTAGTCATCCCAGTCAGATATCCGACTGACTTGCCTTAACTGACTCTCCTGACTTAGATCATCTGACTGAGTTAACTCAGTCTAAACTAAGGGTGCACAGGAACCGAGACGGACCGTCCCGGAACCGGTGGAACCGTACCTATTTTTGTCCAAACCAGGAAGGGAGTGCAGTGCCGGTCCAAAAATAGAACCAGAACCTGCGGGAGTGCAGGTACGGTCCAATACAAGTCCGTGCCGTCCGGACCGAATGTACCGAAAATGTGATCTGTAATTCTCTGTATGTAAATGGCACTAAAGTACCATCCCTCGTCTTTTCTTTGTGTTAGATTAATTTTAAAGCTTAGCATCTCAAATAACTGATTTGAAGTAGATTAAATCTTAAATACTTACAACAAAGTTCGTCTTTAGTCCCCGAACCAGCAGTTTGCATAAGCAGATGATGATAGTGAAGAGTATAACCGCAGCAGCAACTAGTGAAACAACCAGGACTAGAGTGAAGGAAGGCTTGTGTAACCCTGTACAGAAGGAGGATCCTCCACATAACCCATTGATAGTCGTTTTGCATAATCGTTAGGTACATGCTTTGCTTCGATGTTCCGCTAAGCGCATCATGATGCTTGAGCAATTGCCAATGCATTCACTAAAACTGTCCGTATTAGGCCTTGATTTATTCCTCCCTTTAAAGAATTCCAGTTGCCTTGCTGCCTGAGAATATATATCGGAAACTACTTATAAGCAAGCAACCAAGGTTACAAAATTCAAAATAAATGTGTGAAGAAAAATAGACATAGCTTACCAAATAGTAACCACTCAACACCCTGACATAGCGTTTCAAAGCAGTTCTACTAGTGAAGTATCCTGTCCGGTAAGAATTTGCTCGGTCCGCGTAGCTGATATACATGCGTCAGTGCTTAAGAACACATGAATATGAGAAGTAATTAAGTGAATAATGAGCTGCATCTTTCAATGTGTTCAACTCACGGAAAAAAATCACCGGTCTTGAGCGGCCGGGATTCATGACTTGAGAAAGTACTGATTAGTACAGAATGCAAAACCGAGGTACAAGGTACAGGTACCGGTCCAAGATTTTGGAACCGAGGCTAGGGAGGTACAGGTACTCGGCCTCGGCAAGAACCGAGCCGAACCGTACCGTGTGCACCCTTAGTCTAAACCAGATTCAACTCGCTTAGTTGACTCGTGTGACCAAATCGTTGACTTAGACTTTGACCCTTGACTGGACTTTGACCTAGACTTGTACGTTGACTTTTAGTTGACCTGTGACCATTAGGTTGACCGTTAGTTGACTCGGGTGGAAATGGACCTTAGTTTATTGGGCTGGTTTAGTGGACTTGGGCTTAGGACTAGTTTTCCTATAATTGATGAGTTGGACCTTTGTGGTCTGAATTAGCCTTTGACTTCTTCTACAAAGTTGTAGATGTTCGTAAGACTTAGCTAATAGACTATAGAACCAAACTAATTGAATTAGTAAACCTTAGATTTGCTAAAGATAGATAAATAAAAGGTGTAGAACCTTAAATGGGCCTAAAATCAGTCTAGAGTCATTAGAAAGACTTGTTGATTCTTGTGTGAGACTTTTGGCTAGATTCTTAGAGTTCTTGTGTGATTAACAGTTAGTCTATGTTAACAACGATCGGTTAAAGGATGAACCAGTGGATCGTGGATCTCGAGGTAGGCGAGTCTTGTCATCAAAAGAGGTGGGAATCGATAACGAACTTTCTTGTATTCATTATTATTTTGCAAATCAATCTCGGTGTTGTGAAATTCATGCATATCTTTGTATGCTCTGTGTGGTATGCGATGTGTGCCGACACAATATCAGTATTCTATGGCTAGGGCGATACACCGCAATATTACCTAATGAGTATGGTTAGCACAGATATTATTCTTCCTTTATATATCAGTATTCTATGGCTAGGGAGATACACCGCAATATTACCTAATGGGTGTGGTTAGCACAAATATTATTCTTCCCTTATGTGCGGCAACACGTATCTCATACATGGATGTTTACTGTTATTTATGGATGTCTTTGAAGAAGTTTCTACTTTGTGTTTTATTGTCTTTCTGTGTATTAATGATTGTCGATAAAACCTGCATTGTCTTCGAATCATATTAATGTTTACTTGAAAGCTAGTTGTTATTCCTACGGGGCACCCCTTCTAGGGATGATGTGCTCACCCTTTCCCACTTTCAGTTTCAGAGACAAATCAGAGTTGCGCAGCGAAAGCTCCGAGAAGTTTTCGTTAGTTGGTTATATTATGATATGTTTATTATGTTGTATATTTTATTTGTAAACCAAATGACTATTGTATATGTATCAATTGAGAGGAATCCTTGTATATATATATATTTCTGTGCGGGGCTAGTTTTGGGTTAAGTTTTTGTAGCAGATTTCTAAATTGAATGTTTAAGTAAATGATTTAGATTCTTAGTGCCTCTTTATTTAGTTAATCTCTTGGATTAGTCAGCTGCTAGCTTAGGGGGCGCTACAATATCACCTTTTGTGAGTTTTTCCGCAAAAATTGGAATACATGTGATTTTATTTGCAACATATCTTTTGAAACTACTGACTCTTTAATAGTCGCGCAAGTGTATTACATTTCATGGAACATTCAAAGTTGGGGAGAAAATATCAAGTATGCAATAATGGTGCTCAAGTACTTCTAAACCCCAAATGCATACATATGAATCGAGTTGGTACAACCAATTGTACAAAAGACATCATTCAACTATAGCCAATAGCATATTCAAGAGAACTAAATAACATTAACCAAAATTCTTAATGAACGAGATCAACAGTCATAATTTAAATTGACCGTTTATATGATATGAACTTATCTTAAGGGGAATAATAAAACAGAACTAGGCATATTCTTAAAAATAGATAAATAAGCCTAACGAAATTTCGATGTAAAGACCCCACATTAGTTACATACCTCACATTTAATTTTGGTTCCCGTCATATATAAACAAAACTGAAACAATCTTAGTCGCGCACGGTCCAGTACAGGAATACGAATAGGATCGGTTGGTTGGACGGGTTGGTTGGACCGGATCGGCTGGACCGGGCAGGCTGGAGCGGACCTGGTTGGACCGCTCCTGGCTTTCCTTCTCCACTTTTCTCGGATCTAAACAGTATGCGCTAATATGATTTTCCATCTTCTCCTTTCCAGAGGATTCCAAACGATGCACTGATTCCAAAGATCAATCGCAACACAAACATACGCATATATTAGAAAATGTAATCACTTGATTGATTGATCATTCCCAATACAAATGATCACTCAATTGATTAATTAATCCAACACAGACACGTATATTAGAAAATGTAATAACTTCATTGACTATGTGATTTCCATAGATATAGCTTGGATATGCCAAAATAAAAAACAGGAAAAAGAAAAAAAAAACAACTTAGCTTATTTGATTCCAGCGTTGATGGAAATCATCCATGTAGAAAAAGAAGAAAAAAAATCAATCGATCCCATATAGCTCTGCGGTACAGCTTCGTGCATGATAACGTTTTGGAGTAACAATTAGAGAAGAAGAAGAACTTCTTATTGATAAAGAGGCATTCAATATTACATACATACAATGTTCTTTATATATAGGAAAGGGAAAAACTAGTCATCTAATGGACCGCACATCCTTGGGTCATAGGCCCTATAACATTTTTGTTTTGTTTTGAAAGTATAAGGAGGAGAAGAAAAGTTTTGAAGGGAGAATATTTTGGGTGAAAATGAGTGGTGATAGTGAACAAAGAGATGTTACCAAATCTTCAACTCAACATCAAGGTGTCTATCTTGAATCTTCAGCTAATAATAACGATTCACAATTGCAACATTATATTGATGAAACACGCTTAAATCATGCTAATTATGAGCACAGAGGTTTAAGCGAGAACCAATCAAGAAAATTAAACAAGCTCAACATACAAGTACTTCAAATACTCAGGAATAGCTATTAATGTATTGAAATTTGACTTTTTTTGTTCGATTCGCCATTTTTATATTTGCAAAAGTTCGATGTCGACATGGTAAAACTATGAATGTTATGCCTGCAGAGGCATAACCGGCATAGCCTCCATAGTCTAGCCATGCCGAAAAACCATATCCTCCAAAATTAGTAGTTAGTCGGCATTGGAACAACATCATAAAGATACACCGCAAAAGCATATGCCGGCATTGACAACAAAACCCGACAATGTCGCAGAGTACAAAAAGTATACATATAGGATTCTATTCTCTGCCGACATAGAACTAAGCATGCACATCAATGCTGATTTCGTACATGCAAAATTATGTAAGTTTTACTTATGCATGTCGGCATAGTATTCATCTTACACCCAATACCGGAACAAAGTACCGGCGTGACATTCAACCTAAAATCAATGCCAGTGGTTTGTTTCGGTATTGCATTCAACCTTAAATCAACGTCGATGGTATCTGCCGGCATTGCATTCAACCTAAACTCAATGCCGAAAATAACTATAACTGAAATTTTACAGTGAAGGTTTGAGATTCTAACTTAAACCCACCACTTTAAATCGACTAAAACACTTATAAAACAGTTCAAAATCACTTACCTTCTCACAGAAGCCATTTGATTGAGGGTTTGATCGTCCAGTTCCTATTATTCTTCATGAGCAATTCGTTTTGATTGAGATACTGATTTGATTTTCAGATTTAGATTTAAGTTTTTATTTAGTTTGTAGGATAACATAGTAATTTCCCTAAGTTTTAAATTATGACAAAGGGTAAATTGGTATTTCTACCCCAAATAAATCTCCTTGAATTCTAAGGATAAAAATATTGTTTCATATCCCCCAATCAATATGGGTATCCCCCAATTATGCGTTCTTCTTAAATGGTATCTATATAATCAAACCTAGCTTAATTTTGGAATCTTATTATTAGGGTTGCATCAGCTAGGTTTTTGGGGCTGACTAAAGGACAAAAGAGCTCATGAAATAGTAAATGACATAACACTGATCCTATTATTTTCAATAATGGCTAATTTACCCTAGATTTGATTAAGGGTATTTATAGGGATTAACTTAATTAATTGCGCTTAGTGTATTTATTAGATTAATCAATCGATTAATATTTTGAAAATTTAAAAAAAAAAAAATCTTTTAATATTTTGATTTAAAAGAAAGAGAGATGATTTTGATTAACTTTTTGAAGACCTTGGAAGAAAATGATGAAACATATCCTTAAAATACTCTGGAGGACCTTATACTCATCTCCCAATATCAATTTTGTTGATCCAAATCCGTTAAAAATCAAGGAGAAATATGGATTTTTTTGCTGTTACGGCTGGGATAAGACGTCGACCCAACCTTAAGCTATGTTTACGGTTTCGAATTGAAGGTCTTCAATCCGTAAATAAAGGATTATGACTGTTAATGTTGAACTCCTAGCTGTAAGACAGCTTAACGGCCGAGAAGTGATGAGCTTCTGGCCGTAATAGTTAAGGCTAGAATCACCTGTGTCTGTATTACGGATGGGTTAACAGGTTTAGAAGGTAACTTTCCATCCGTAATTGAATATGTAGATTGAAATATTTAGAGTTTCGACGTGCATATACGATTGAAAGGTTAAAATGCTTTCATTAAATAAATTTCACATTACAAACATTGTATACTTACTAGATCCGCATTAAAAATTTGGATTTAATACCATCCTTACGATATATTAAGAAGTTTTTGATGATGACGAAATGAACTTAGAATTGTCAAAGAGAATTTCAACGGAATCGAGGTCAGTAAGCTAGTTTCTTAAAAATTTGCTCCAAATGATGCATTAGGCTAGTTGGGTAGATAGCCTAGAGCCTTGCAGCACATCCTTTGCGCATTATGAAGGCTATTGGCCTAGAGTCAATATTGCACAATCATTGTGCATCAGGCCATAAATGGCTGGACGAGAGAATATTGCACCATTAATGTGTAATACGCTAGAGAGAATGTCGCGCAATCATTGTTTGATATCCGGAACCAGTGTGAACAATCAGGAGTGGTGCGCAATCCTTGTGCAACATCCAGAACGTGTGGTGCGCAGTCATTGTGCAACAGACAGACCGAGTGGTGCGCAATCCTTGTGCAATAGCCAGAACGTGTGGTGCGCAATCATTGTGTAACAGACAGACCGAGTGGTACGCAATCATTGTGCAACAGACAAACCGAGTGGTGCGCAATCATTGTGCAACAGACAACAAAACTCGACAATATATAATTGCTGGTTACTCAATAATACATGGCAACGACCATGAATAGTGAAGCAAGCATGTCAATTTGCTCTCTAATTCTAAGTTGTAGAAATTCCAAGTTAACATATATAGGGAGGGGTACTTGGTTGAAGGTGCACATGCGGACCATGCACCAAGTAAGTTTCATATCTTAGCCGAAAGAGTATAAATGATAACTAAGTCTCATTTATAGCTCCGTAGCCATGCCAATGGGGCATATGATGTGAAGGCATCGTTATGCCACACCGCATACCCGTCATAAGCCCTCTTTTTGCTAAAAAAAATGATTTTCCATTATTGAATTGCTTTTGCTAGGTTACCCTCACATGAACTGTGCATCTCGCGGGCTTTTGCTTTTGCTCTATTGTTCATTATTTTTAGGTCTCTCTCTAATGCCTATTCTAACTTTGAACTGTGCATCTCGCGGGCTTCGGGTCAAATTTGAACGAGAAGGATAAAAAAAATAGTTTTCATATTTACTCAAGGTGGACAGTTCTGGTCTCTCTCTCTAAAGTCGGGACATAAGGATTATAGTGAATCTGCTACACTTCCCCCACCTACTTCCCCAAGGGAGATTCTACACTCACCGAAGTTTCCTCCTGAGGTTTCTCCCGACAAGGGATTTGACAGACGAGATAAGCGCTTTCTGCACTGAGATTAAGAACCACTACACCATTTCCAGGATTTTGTCACAGGCTATACCTGTTACTTATTGAATTTGTAACGGTTATAACTGTACTAAATAGGCCGTTATTAATAATTGTGATGGTATTTTGTAACGGTTTTATCTGTGACAAAAGGCAGAAACAGTCACATATAAAAATCGTTACTATAATTAATAGCCACAATTGACCTAATTTTATGATAGCGACACGTGTCATTTTTGTCACATTTATCTTAACGGTTTTAACTGTTACTCTCTATTAACCACAATTCAGAGTATGACACGTTTCTTAAAGAGTCATATTTAGAGCAACGCTTATAACTGTTACTGAATCCTTGCAACGATTGCTTTGGCGACACGTGTCCTTTTTTGTCAAGGTTAAAGTAACATATATTAATGTTGCCATGAATTTGTAACAGTTACTCATAGGACACGTGTCGTCCTTTTGTCACGGCCTATGATGACACGTGTTATTTTCTCTTCACAATTTGTGTCACAGTTATAACCGTGACAATTTTTCTATTACAATTAAAAAAAAATGGGTAGCCAAGATCATTTTCATGGACCTGGCCTTACAGTTTACTGGGCATGTAATACGAGTCATTATCGAGGGACCTACCCTTTCGAGTTACGAGGCGAAAATACAAATAAACCTAAAACACAATTGCAATTTCTTCTTTTTCAATCTACGAGCTATCCGCATTTTACCATTCATACATTCATTATGACACGATCTTAATCTTCATCTATATTCATTATGAAATCTACCCAAAAAAACAACAATTCAATCTTATTCAAGTACGCTCCCAGACAACAAAAAAAATCTTCTCCAGCTGCTTGGTACAAGACTATAGGTTGCAGGCATGACAAAGTCTGTCACTAGAAATACCTGAAGTGCACAGCCAAGGTCAAAACGAAGCACCAAGTTTTCTCTTTAGCTGCACCGATTTCGGCATTGGCATCGATACTACTAATCTGTCCAACAATAAAAATTGAGCATATATATCAGTCAATGACACAATCAATAGACAAGTGCATCTTAGATGCTATTTAACTACTACTAGTGAATGATAATAACACAATTATTATCATATTAGTGCCAAATCAGTATGAGAACAAATGCAGAGACAACTGACCAATTAGCGGACACACCAATATATGGATATCACAAAGATTTAAGTAAAAAATTAAATTCAAAGATAGTATCTTAGTTGGTACAAAAATCACATGAAACTGGATTTTAGAGATTTGTTTGACTTGCCTCCACTTGCATAGGGCCTTTCCTCCCTTGGGGTAAGGAGTACCTTGATGAACAGCACCACCTTTCTTGCCATCAGCACCTGCAAAAACGTAGATAGTTACAGAAAATTAGAACATATATGAAAATAACAATCCAATGAAGCAAGCCAAATGAAAAAGATTCTCACCTCACTTACGAGGAGTTTCTACTTTAATATTTTTGTCCAAGAGTGGGCTTCTTGTTAGCAACTTGAGCAAGTCTCTTCTTTCCTATAAGAAACACGTAAAGTTAAAGTTGGTCAGCGATGGCAAATACAGAGAACTCTTACTCACGCTAATCATGGAAGTATTAAAAAGACGACATTATTAGCAAAAAGTAAACCACAAGGTTGGACAATGCTTGAAAAGCAAGGGGCGTGGACAAAATAAATTATGAGACATGATCAACAACGAAGTACTCACTCTTAACGCATCTTTATGTAGAGATAATAAGCGCATATAGGCTTTCATGAGCTTGAATATCATTATAGCTACTAATCCAAGGATGACCTGCCAAGAGAAATATAATTAGGATCACAAAGAAAGAAATTCAGCAATCTTTTTAATAAGATGAGAATATTAGCTTAATGGTTCAGCAGCTCTTTATTCAATAGACGCTTGACAAAAATGCTTGGCTTCAGAAGATAAAGAAGGCCAAGGAGGTTCATTGGATGTGACAAGAAGTTACAAGAGAGAAAAAAATATACAAATAAATGATATGATTTTCTTAGTTTATTATATGTATCATACCATGTAACGAGCCTAGACATGAAATCAGAAATCAGAATACAAGTATACAACTAAAAGGTGTACATGATTTGTTGGTTCAATAACCAATACCAAAGATAAAAGAACAGCTACCAGGCACATTCCACGTGCACACAAACTACCCATTGGAAAATAAGTAACTACAAAATCCCATAATGAACTTGCCAAGAGCGAGAATTTACCGAATAGCAAAAGCTCCAAAGTGGAATCAGCGAGTTCCTAACGGACACCGATAGTAAGGCGCGGACCTACGAGCGATCGAGATGCATTAAATGCGGTTTGCATCACCTCGCCTTCATGAACACAACTAAACCGGGATTCCCTGCAAAAAGATAGTTTGTATTTCATATGAAATATACATTTAATAAGAAGTCAACATTACATCCAATTTAATGTGAGTAACTAAATGCTAAATAGTTCACCTCCAATGCTTCTAAATAGCTCCTCGGAGACACAATCTTGTGCTTCTACAGCTAAGAATGAACGAATGTTATAAAACTTCCAAAGTTCTAATACAGTTAGCTGAACATAAGAAAAGACATCAAGCATTTACATTAAAGTTTGTAAAGCTGTGGCAGTATAAGAAGGCACATTATAGCGACGCATAATAAAAGACATCAAGCATTTACAAAAGAATCTCGACGCAACCTTGTGAGTTTTGAGTCACAAATAAGAACATGTGGACTGTTTTCTACCATGTGTCACATAGCTTTAATCTGTTCACTGAACTTAATTAGCAAACAAAACAAGCAAACATGAACTGAAACTAAAACCAAGCACCGAAAAATTGAGGCTAACAACCTGCAACTAGAAATTGACACATAATTCCCTTGGAGGAACATCAGTTAATATATCCTCCATCGCTCGAACCATAATACCACGAGCTGCAGTATCTTCCTCTCCTCTCAGAAGCAGTCAAGAGTAAATGTCAAGTCTGTCCATAAGCCATCACTGTCCCATTGTAGCCCTCTAGGACACACTACAGAAACAAAATTTAAGCATCAGAAAACTAGGAAGATATATATCATTTTACCAAAGCTACCTTAGACTGTTTAACTAGTTTTATGCTAAGGATGATTATTTGAGATGTCCATATCATTTTAGATAGCATTAGCCTACTAAATAACTTGGTGAGTGACAGCCCCATCTTTGCATGTATCAAATCAACACACAACACAAAAAAAAAAAAAAAAAAAAAAAAAAAAAAAAAATCAAAATCTAATCTCATTACCTAAACCAACACACAACATTGTTTTCAAAACATTCACAAATCCCGAATCACCTGGATTCAAATCATTAATCTGCATTTATTCAATCGATTCAGAAATCATTCTGAAAAAAACAAATATCTACATGATAGATCTACCTTCTCAGCAACTGTATCTTCTTCATCTTTTGTTCTTGACTAAACAGATATGAAACCACCATCGATCTCAACTTCAAGCCAGTCCTCTTACCCATAAAAATAATTGATATAAAACATAGCACCATCTTCTGAATCAAATCCACTACCATCTCTTCTATCTCGGTTCAATTCATCAGCTCAAATTCATTCGAGCCCTAACCCATATCAAATCACTTTAAATCCTTCTACTTGGAAAGCAACAACCAATTCCACCTTCTTCAACTGAGTTCTCGATTCAATATCCTCCAGTCTCAGATCCAATCTCTTTAAATCAACAGTTAGAAACTCCCATTAAACCCCCATCTCTATCTCAATCAAACCCTAGATTTTTTGTTCTTGTCTACAACAAGAATCAAATAGAGAGAAACCCCCCAATTTACTCTCAAACCCTCACTCCTGAGAATCTCAAATTCTTCTCCTCTGATTCTTCACAATCTTTAATCTCGAGCTCGCCTTGTTACTGATTTCAGAACTAACTTGAACCCAATCTTCAATTTCCTTATAAACTTCGAAATCTAGTCATTAACAGACCCTTAATCAATCTCCATAAAATTCACAGTACCATCGTAAACAAACTCTAACTTCACATGAATATCAACAACAGAAAATACGCAAATCCATCCAGATTCGATCGTAAACTCTAAATCCACAGTACAATCAAAAAAGTAGTTCTTGGTTAGGGTTTTGTTCGAGAGGAGGCGGAAGAGATGAGAGGAAACTGAAGAAGTGAAGAGAGAGAATTTTCTTTTTCTTTTTATTTATCTGTAAAAATATTTGAACGGTAAAGATTTGATTAGGGAAGGTCATCCGGATCATGGATGTCTTTGAACGGTAGAGATTTGTTTAGGGAAGGTCATACGGATCAAACCAGTATTTGAGAAGTTTGTGTTTCTTTACTAAATTGTGCTTCTTTGTTAAACTAAATTCGGCTTTATGTTCAACTTTCGATATGAAAAAAATCTAAAAAATATATCAATAAATTGGAGATATTATTATGAACCTTCGGTTAAAAAAAATTCCGAAAAATATATGAGAATGAAGCAGAAAAAATAAGAAATGAATTCGATTGGTGTGTTTCTTTGTGCTTTTGTGTTTTCTCTTTGTGCTTCCGGTTTGAATTTCGACTAGTTACATAGGTCATGAAGTAATTTCGACTAGTCATACGATTCATGAAGTATATTTAGTTCACCTTTGGTAGACTCGAGGTTATAAGATTACTAATGATGGACCACGAAGCTTCGGATGAATTCGACTTCAAACTTAGCGGGGATACATCATCGAAATCGATAAATATGAAGCTCAATGTTGATTCGAACTTCAAACTCGGTATAATGGCATACAATCTATGAACCACGGAGCTTTGAGAGGTTCGACTTCAAACTTAGCATGATACATCATCAAAATTGATGAATATAAAGCTCGAAATATAGCTGAAAGCTGCGAACGAACAAGAAAAACGATATGTATCTAAGATAGAGCTGATTTTTCTCAGAAGTCGACACAAAGCCCGGCAGAACAGCTTCATCCAGTTCCAACCATATGCTAACAAGATGGAGCAGCTTAAACATCACAGGTTAAAAGATTACTACAGTTAGACCTGAGTTTCTCATTCGGATGAACTGAAGACGAAATATATCAGACTTAAACATCACAGGTTAAAAGATTACTACAATTAGACCTGAGTTTCTCGTTCGGATGAACTGAAGACGAAATATATCAGAATTGAACAACACGGGTTCAAAGACTACTACAGTTAGACCTGAGTTTCTCGTTCGGATGAACTGAAGACGAAATATATCAGACTTAAACATCATTGGTTAAAAGATTACTACAGTTAGACCTGAGTTTCTCGTTCGGATGAACTGAAGACGAAATATATCATACTTAAACAACACGGGTTCACATACTACTAGATTTAGACCTGAGTTTCTCGTTCGGATGAACTGAAGACGAAATATATCATACTTAAACATCACAGGTTAAAAGATTACTACAGTTAGACCTGAGTTTCTCGTTCGGCTGAACTTAAGACGAAATATATCAGGATTGAACAACACGGGTTCAAAGACTACTAGAGTTAGACTTGAGTTTCTCTTTTGGATGAACTAGAGACGAAATATATCAGAATTGAACATCACATGTTCAAATATTACTAGAGGTAGAGCTGAGTTTCTCTTTCGGATGAACTGGAGACGAAATATATCATAATTGAACATCACAGGTTCAAAGATTACTAGAGGTAGAGCTGAGTTTCTCTTTCGGATGAACTAGAGAGGAAATATATCATAATTGAACATCACAGGTTCAAAGATTCCTAAAGTTAGACCTGAGTTTCTCGTTCGGATGAATTGGAGACAAAATATATCATAATTGAACATCACAGGTTCAAAGATTACTAAAGTTATACGAGTTTCTCGTTCGGATGAACTGGAGACGAAATATATCGAATTGAACATCACGGGCTCAAATATTACTAGAGGTAGAGCTGAGTTTCTCTTTGGGATGAACTGGAGCCGAAATATATCATAATTGAACATCACAGGTTCAAAGATTACTAAAGTTAAACCTGAGTTTCTCGTTCGGGTGAACTGGAGACGAAATATATCATAATTGAACATCACAGGTTCATGGATTACTAAAGTTAGACCAGAGTTTCTCGTTTTGGTGAACTGGAGACGAAATATATCTGAATTGAACATCACAGGTTCAAAAATTACTAGAGGTAGAGCTGAGTTTCTCGTTCGGGTGAACTGAAAACGAAATATATCATAATTGAACATCACATGTTCATGAATTACTAAAGTTAGACATGAGTTTCTCGTTCGGGTGAACTGGAGACGAAATATATCTGAATTGAACATCACAGGTTCCAAAATTACTAGAGGTAGAGCTGAGTTTCTCTTTCGGATGAACTGGAGACGAAATATATCATAATTGAACATCACAGGTTCAAAGATTACTAAAGTTAGACCTGAGTTTCTCGTTCGGATCCGAGATCGAAACCTTGCCGCGAGTTGACTACTCTAAGTCAGAAATTTGGTAAAAACGACGAATCCATCCATTTACAGGTAAGATTTCTTCGAAATATTCTACGAAACCTTAAAAAAACACTATTTCTGCATATTGTATGCGTACCAGGATCCGAGATCGAAACCTGGCCGCGAGTTGACTACTCTAAGTCAGAAACTTGGTAAGAATGACGAATCCATCCATTTACGGGTAAGATTCCTTCAAGATATTCTACGAAACCTTAAAAAAACCTTATTTCTGCATATTGTATGCGTACCATGATCCGAGATCGAAACCTGGCCGCGAGTTGACTACTCTAAGTGAGAAATTTGGTAAGAACGACGAATCCATCCATTTACAGGTAGGATTCCTTCGAGATATTCTACGAAACCTTAAAAAAACCATATTTACGCATATTGTATGCGTACAAGGATCCGAGATCGAAAACACAGCCGCGAGTTGACTACTCTAAGTCGAAACTTGGTAAGAATGACGAATCCATCCATTTACGGGTAAGATTCCTTCGAGATATTCTACGAAACCTTAAAAAAACCCTATTTACGTATATTGTATGCGTGCCGGGATTCGAGATCGAAACACGGCCGCGAGTTGACTACTCTAAGTCGAAAATTCGGTAAGAACGACGAATCCATCCATTTACGGGTAAGATTCCTTCGAGATATTCTAAGAAACCTTAAAAAACCCTATTTCTGCATATTGTATGCGTACCGGATCCGAGATCGAAACCTGGCCGCGAGTTGACTACTATAAGTCAGATATTCGGTAAGAACGACGAATTCATCCATTTACAGGTAAGATTCCTTCGAGATATTCTACGAAACCTTAAACAAACCCTATTTATGCATATATGTATGCATACCGAGCTCGAGATCGAAACACATGGCTGCGAGTTGACTACTCTAAGTCGAAACTTGGTAAGAACGACGAATCCATCCATTTACAGGTAAGATTTCTTCGAGATATTCTACGAAACCTTAAAAAAAATACTATTTCTGCATATTGAATGCGTACCAGGATCCGAGATCGAAACCTGGCCGCGAGTTGACTACTCTAAGTCAGAAATTCGGTAAGAACGACGAATCCAACCATTTACAGGTAAGATTTCTTCGACATATTCTACGAAACCTTAAACAAACCCTATTTATGCATATATGTATGCATACCAGGCTCCGAGATCGAAACCTGGCTGCGAGTTGACTACTCTAAGTCAAAGACTACTAGAGTTAGACCTTAGTTTCTTGTTCGGATGAACTGGATACGAAATATATCAGAATCGAACATCACAGGTTCAAAGACTACTAGAGTTAGACCTTAGTTTCTGTTTCAGATGAACTAAATACGAAATATATCAGAATCAAACACCACAGGTTCAAATATTTCAACAGTTAGACCTCAGTTTCTCGTTCGGATGAACTGGAGCCGAAATATATCATAATTGAACATCACAGGTTCAAAGATTACTAAAGTTAGACCTGAGTTTTTCGTTCGGGGTGAACTGGAGACGAAATATATCTGAATTGAACATCACAGGTTCAAATATTACAACAGTTAGACCTGAGTTTCTCGTT
This sequence comes from Papaver armeniacum, assembly GCA_023531295.1. Lineage (NCBI taxonomy): Eukaryota > Viridiplantae > Streptophyta > Magnoliopsida > Ranunculales > Papaveraceae > Papaver > Papaver armeniacum. The sequence goes on along the minus strand of JAJJWW010002322.1, from coordinate 586,753 downwards.
CGGATGAACTGAAGTCGAAATATATCATAATTGAACATCACAGGTTCAAAGATTACTAATGTTAGACCTGAGTTTCTCGTTCGGGTGAACTGGAGACGAAATATATCATAATTGAACATCACAGGTTCAAAGATTACTAATGTTAGACCTGGGTTTCTCGTTCGGGTGAACTGGAGACAAAATATATCTAAATTGAACATCACAAGTTCAAGTATTACTAGAGGTAGAGCTGAGTTTCTCTTTCGGATGAACTGGAGACGAAATATATTATAATTGAACATCACAGGTTCAAAGATTACTAGAGGTAGAGCTGAGTTTCTCTTTCGGATGAACTGGAGAGGAAATATATCATAATTGAACATCACAGGTTCATGGATTACTAAAGTTAGACTTGAGTTTCTCGTTCTGGTGAACTGGAGACGAAATATATTTGAATTGAACATCACGGGTTCAAATATTACAACAATTAGACCTGAGTTTCTCGTTCGGATGAACTGGAGACGAAATATATCATAATTGAACATCACAGGTTCAAATATTACAACGATTAGACACGACTTTCTTGTTTCGGATGAATCGGAGACGAAATATATCTGAATTGAACATCACAGGTTCAAATATTACTAGAGGTAAAGCTGAGTTTCTCTTTCGGATGAACTGGAGACGAAATATATCATAATTGAACATCACAGGTTCAAATATATCGGATAAACTGTGAAAATGACCATATTACCCTTATTGGAAAAGTGCAATAAATATTATGGGGACTGTGAAAATGACCATACTACCCTTACCGGAAATAAGTAAATTATTCTTAGAGACTGCGAAAATGACCATATTACCCTTATTGGAAAAATACAATAAATATTATGGAGACTGTGAAAATGACCATACTACCCTTATCAAAAATAAGTAAAGTAAATATTGCAGATTGTGAAAACGACCATATTACCCTTATTGGAAAAAAGTGCAATAAATATTATGGAGAATGTGAAAATGACGATACTACCCTTATCAGAAATAAGTAAAGTAATTCTTATAGACTGTGAAAATGACCATATTATTATTACCCTTATTGGAAAAAAAAAATGCAATAAATATTATGTAGACTGTGAAAATGACTATTTTACTCCTTGCCAGAAAGTTTGTGAATTGTCCAGTTCGCCACTTATATGAAAATTTTGGTAAAATGACCATTTTTCCCCTGGACTAAAATTTCTACCTAAGATAATTCTAAAATGACAATTTCGAACTATTATTGGTAAAGAATGTGTATATATTGAAAAAATTTACACGAAATTTAAAAGATTGTCCAAAACTCTAACAAAATTCAACATATTGACAAAATCATATTTCAAGTTATTTCTTAACTTATTTAGCTACTCATAGCATGAAGTTAATCATCATCATAATAATAATAATAAATAAAGAAGATGAAAATTTAAACAAACTCTATTAGCCTATTAGGCTCTCCCCAAAAGCTCCAGATAGTAGTTGTCATAAAAAAACAAAACAAAAAAAAAAATCCTAAAAAAGCAAAAGACTTTGCCTTTTATATTTTCCTTGTTTTAAAAAGTAGGTCAAATCCACCGGGCCCATCAAACCCGTGTGTGAAAATATCGATGAAAAAGCTTGCCCAAAAATAGTTCTTAGGAAAATCGGTATCTCGGAGTAACAGGAATTGTGTCGCCAGACACTTGTAACCGGAGTCAAACTAACGGCCAACATCAAAGTTGATGGATGACTAACGGTGAAGGGATTCAGCTAAGTCTGGGGTTTAACTGGCATAGGCCTAAACCACTTGCACAAGCCCAAGCTTTATTGCGCCATAGTGGCGCATTACTGCTTCACAGCCAGCCATGATGGCGCTTCATTCTAAGCATACATCTAACTGAGGATAACTCATTCATCCCTTCTTGAAAACCTCTTCAGTTCCTATTCTCTCTTCATCACCTCAAGACCATCTCCACTTCCCTGTTGCTCAACCATTGCGGTTCATACACTCCCTCCATAACTTCAAACCTATCTGACCTTCAAGCCAACAACAGTACACACCTGCAATAGCCACCAACTACATATCAGCTTATAAGTCTAGCCTAAGATATATCACTTCAGGTGTGTATAATTAGCTTCTCCTCGAACCTACATACACATCACAAAGGCAGTCAGATAATCTAAAAAGACATACATACATAATTATGTTACGCAAATTCAGAACCTCTAAGAGCTATATCCTGTAGAGGATACAAGCAAAAGTATGCCATATCAATTTAACGAGTAAACAACTGTTCAAACATGTTCTAGCAAGATCACGACAACCAACATATAAAAAGGAAATGAGCAATTTAGAGTTCCATTGTAAAAGGCAATGAGCTATCAATAGCCATAGTTAGATGACGAAGATACTTGTCAAAAGAGAAGAAAGAAAGCATATCTGTAAACACGAGCATTTTAGAAAAGAAAAATGGTCCCAAGTTTCTTTTCAACATGGATATTCCTCAAACTAGGTCAGAAAACTTGAAAATACAGACATCTAAACCACCTTAACCACTTAAAATGCTTGAAGCTGAAACCAAGGAATAACTTTGTGGAAACAGTAGTGAACATGAGAATCCTATAACATTAAAACTATGGGTTTTCTTTTCTCTCTGACCTTCTATTTGTGTTGTTCCAGAAGAGGGCTTTTAAAATGAAGGATCATAATATCTCTTTAAGCAAGCACCCGGCACCCTTGATATCAAACACCAAACTGACATAACATGAAACTTGTTAAGAGTTTGTTGAAGCTTGCATCCATCCCACAAGTCTGCAACTAATCAGATAACCATACTTGTCAAGAATAAATAACAGAGTTGGACCTCAACATTCTTCATAAGAATCCATTATAAATCCATGCAAATCTCCCCGAGTAATTTGATTCTTGTCCACTCTAAAAAATTTGTATGCCAGGCAATCCACAGTACCCCAATTAGCCTCATCAGAACATCAAATAGTATGCATAATAACCAAAACACGAGAAAGATTTAAAGAGCACCCCAAACTGACCTCCATTATGAAGGAACTGGGAGTGCATAGTCTGTGAAAGCAATGCTCTCTCAAACGAGTGGGACATCTGCAGCGACCTGGCCGAAGGAGAGTCATTAGTCCATGACCTCTAGCTGAAGTCGTCATCACTTCTTCATGAAGGTCATGGAATATATCCAACACAAACCTAAATAGAAATAAAACATACTCATCAACATGCTTTCATTCGAAGACAACTTCGGAAACATTTCACTACAGCAAATCGTGCAACACCACACACTACAACTGTCATTTTATTAACACCATGTAACCCTCATAAACCAAGGCTCCCTCATTCAAAATTGCAACACTGCATAAATATGCAATCAAATTAACAACCCCGAAATCGATTTAACTCCGATTTCATTAATGACTCAACATATAAACACCATCATTTCGTACAAAAAAAGCACTGAGATAAAACTCAAAACTCCCATCAAATTACATAAATTTATCAAGACAAATCAAACCTATGTTTCAAGCAACAAATTTTCATAATTAAGTCTAAGAAGCAAATAAAATGGAACAAAGCGGGGTTTCCGTTTTAAATCGGATGCACACAATATCAAACGAGGGCAATATCAACTTCTTGTTGAAAGGCAATTTTTTTGATCTAATGAAAAAATCGATTTAATATAAGCCTTAACAACCACGACCCAGTTCTAAAATCAATCAAAACTACTTGAATCTACATACTTTTCCCCTAATTTTTAACCTAACTTAATATAAGCCAACGATTGAACAAGGAGAAATAAAGAGAGAATAGAGAATCATTTACCTAATCTAAGATGAAGAGAAGGCAACGAGTTATATCATCACCATAATCAACTGTTAACCCTCATCTTCATCATCGATCCAGTAGCACCAAATCGACCTGAAAAAAAGTGGTGATATTGTAGTTGCAGGAAATCCCACAATACACCCCTTACTATATTTTGTTTAACTAATCCATTCCAAAGATAATAGATGAACAATTATGAATGTTTATTAATAATTTTCTTGAAATGTTTACACAGAAAAATGGAATTACACGTAAGAACTTACAAACATTCTCTATGTTTCTCTCTCCTAATGACTTGCTTTCCAATCCAAAAAGAACCCCCTCCAACAGACTTACCCAACCCTTTATATAGGGTATTACATAGTGGATGACAGCTAAGCTGTCCTTTATTTTCGGAAGTGTCTCGCGAATGCTCGCGAATATGTAACTGCTTGTCTTCGCGACACTCCTAAGTCTCGCCAAGTCTTCACACTTTCCTCATGTTCTGACTGTCGTCATCTATTATGTCATTTATTTACCTCCATGCGACTCCTTCGCGATGCAGTTGTTTATTAATCTCGCCAAGTATTAGTGTTGCGATATTCTGGTCCTACATCTTGCCTCTTCTCATGTCTTCTCTGCGAAGAAGAGAACGTCATGAGAACCAATATTTTAAAGTGTCGCAACTGCTTATCTTTACCTTGCGATTGTTCATTTTCACTCGTTTTGTTTATATACGGAATTTATTACAGGTGTTTCTTCTTCCACTCTTTTCTTGACACGTCTCCTCCAACCGATTATTCTTAACCATTCACGTCTCTTCTCACATTAAATGCATTTGTTTTCTCGAGAATCTTCTTATCTATATATAGTTTTCTCTTCTTTTTCTTGTTTTCTTTTTACTTTCCCTCTGCAACTTTTCTTCACTTTTCTCCTTCCGTAATTTGCGCTTCTGCTATTGTTTCCTTTTCAATTCTTCACTTCTCCCTTCATTCCTTCATTCTGATAATGGCTTCACTTGGTCGTACATATGCTCCTCATTTTACTAATATACAAAAGAAATTACAAGAAAAGGGTTTCACTTTATCTACCATTCAACATCAAGAATCTTCATCTATTCTTTCTGCAAAACTGTTTACTGATCATCAATGTGATGATCAAAAAATTATAGTCTCGCTAGGTCAACTCCTCGCAGGGCTCCCCATTCCTTTATATAATCCCGAAATGCCATTATTTTATGAGATTCTTGCTCACGAGAAATTCTCGCGGGCTATTTATCAATTGAACGGCGATTGCATTCGCCTAATGCTTGAATTTGCTTCTCGTGGTGCTGGTAAAGGATCTTTATATCCTGAAAATGTTAGAGATCCTCAATTTGCGCATTTACCAATAATCGCCAGAAGTATACTGTGGATAATTTCTTTGCAAATTATTCAGTCATAACTATGAGAAATGATAAATCTCGCTGGGGTGTTCGATTGAAGAAGAATGATAACATTGATGCTGACAAGCTGCTCATGCAGGACATTGACTGGCATTCGGGTAAAAATAATATCCCTCACATTCTAACTTTATTGTTGCCTCTGTTTCTTATCTTTATTCGTGTGTGAAGATTGGTGTTGAAGAAGTTGAAACTGCAAGGATTAATGATGGAGAAGCTGAAGCTGCGGGAGCTAAAGGCAAGAATAAAGTTGTTTCTCGCAAGGACAAGTCTTTTGGTCCATCATCTAAAAGACGAAAAATTCAATCTCCTTCACATTCTAACTCCCAATCCGCCGAGCATTCGGGAGATGAAAATGAGATTGGCATTTCTTCTGCTAAGGAAAGTCATTCAGATACTTCTGCTATGGCGCTTTTATCTAATGTCTTTACCGACTCTATGCAAGGTTTCGGCGACAATAACTTGTCTGCTACTTGCGAGACTATCGCTAAGATCTGTGATGCCCCATTGTTGGAAGATACCGAGTCTTTTCGCGGAGTTTCCCGAACAATAACACCCAGTCTTTTAAATGCTCTCAATGCTTTGGTATGTTTACACCTCTCTTCCTCTTTATGACTCCGCTCTTATCTTTAATTATTTTCTCTATTTTTTTTTTTCTGATCAGGGAGAGCTGCTTTTGTTCTTTGCCTCGGATCTTGAGAGAAGACGCAACAATGTTGAAAGGAAAAATTTGCAATTGAACAAGAGAATTCGAGAACTAGAAGTTGAGGCTGCGTCGTCTCGCGATAAGGATGAGCAATTAAACAATTGGAAGGCTGAGCTTACTTCTCAACAGAATAGAGTATCTACTCTTGAAAGCGCAAATCAGCAGCTTTATGGTATTGCAATCTTTATTTCTCAAATTCCTTTTATTTTACCATTTACTTTTCTTTACCTAACTTACTACTTTCGCAGACATATATAATCTCTCTGAAGAGTCCTTTCTTCTCCATTCATTTCCCGAGCCCATGGATGATGATGTCCTCCTTGCTCGCCTCAATGAATCTCTAAGTAGTCCTTCAAATGATGCTAACCTTCTTTCATTAAAGGATCTTCAATCCAAACATCATCTCTTAAAAATCGAGCATAGATCTAGTTTAAGTTTGGCTAATCTTTTTAAACGAAAGTACGTTGACTCCAAGAAGAAAACCAAAACTTTAAGGAAGAAAATTAGTGATCTCATAGATGAGAAAGATCGCATTCCTTGATGTGCAAGTTGAGCGAGATGAACTCCTTCATCAGAATACCATGCTTAGCGAGCGAGAAAATCAAATTCGTTCACTTCTTATTATAAGTAATGATGATGAATTCGCTTGGGCTGCGAAAATCTTAGATAATGCCAGGAATAACTTAGGTGTTGATGTTAGTCTTCATCACAGAGCATACTGCCTTGGTTAAAGATATGATATCTGACAGAGAAGGTTATTTATTATACCTTCTTTTGTTTCTTACCTCTGTAGTATTCTTTGTTGAGTTGTTAACTTATCGTTGTTTACTTGCGAGTCAGAAAAAGATTTCAAGCAAGGATTGGAGAACTTGAATGCGAGAAAGCACATTTCATGAAGAATCTCACCCTTCGAAAATAGATATTCCAAGTTGAAGAAACAATTTCAAACTACGGTGGCGAATTTTAATAATGATGCCGTTCGTTTTAATGAATGAAGCAATGGATACGTTTGTAATGATCATAAAATCCCTCTTTGTTCATATCCTTGGCTTTAGAAGAAGTTCTGAGAATTTGCTGTCTCGGACATTTCGATAGCGAGGCCAGCGAAAAAGAAAATTCTGCGGCGAGAATAATAGAATTGAAGAATCGGATAAAGGAGAAGAATCGCCAAAGAGATAATTCTTTTTTTCTTTCTTTATTTGCTGTAATATACGTACATTTACGTATCTCTTTTTGTAAACTTCTTGGATTATTGCCCATAAATTCAATCTTCATTCCCCTTTCTTGGCAGTTTTTCCTTGTAATATAATTGGCTAACATTATTAATGTATAACTCTTTCATTGGAAGATGAATAACAATATTTCGTCTTTTCCATTCCCATATTTGCCTCTGTTATGCATCTTCATATGAAAGAATGAAATTTCTGAACTTCGCACTTTCTTCCTCTGATCAGGAATGATGTTTAAATTTATAATTGCGACGAGGTCGCAAGAGATTTTCATAAATGAAGAAGTCTATTGATCTCGCCTTATCATTTTTGGTGGTCTTCTAAGCTTGACCTTCCTAATTAAAGGTCTTACTCTGCCACCCCTTATTGCGACAAGGTCGCGGGGACGTCTTACACTTGCATGCAAAAACCCATTGACCTTGCCTTATCATTTTTCAAGTATTTTTGCCTCTGCCCGAGGATATTTTGCTTGCGACAATATGACGAGCCTAAATTTTCTTGCGAAAATAAAGCCCGGGACATTGTCGTCTTGCGGCGAAATCGCGGGGCGTCTTTACACTTGCATGTAAGGACCCATTGATCTCGTCTTACCCTCGCGTTAGTATTATTGCCTCTGCGGGATCATTGCACAAATATGACAAGCCTAAGTTTCCTTGCGAAAACAAAGCCTCATGACATTTGCATCTTTGGCACTTATCGGCTCCCTAATGGAGGTGCCGCCCTTATCATCTCCCCGGTTGCCCCTTCAAGGAGGCGTACATCGGCCATACAAGGCTAGCTCCTCCCATCCGGTCTTAACAACAACCGATTTGTTTTCGCGACCTCTTATCCCTTATACCTATAGGGTTTATGGTTACAAGGCTGCACCCTAAGTGGAGTTTTCTTGGGCCGAGTGCGGCATGCGCCAAGACTTGTCAAGAGTGGTAAGGAAGTTCCATGCTCCCCGCACTCTTGACTCAACCGTGTACCTCGGCGCCTTGATCATACGGCTGACTCCTTGAAAGAGACCCTCGGTCGCCCAACCGGTATAACCTACATATATAGTTGGGAATCCAAGGTACCTCTTAGGATAGGCTTTCATGGGCCCCAAATCTGCATGACCCGAGTTCCGGGCGGTGTAACCTTTCCCTGGGTCATGTTAAGAGATTCCCCCTTATATGACGCACTTTAGGTCTTACATTTGCCTCTTACGAAATATAATTCGCGAACTAGGGTGTACCCCATAAAGGTTCGTCCCATTCAATCATTCAATCATTCATATTTAATTCTTTATCGATATTTAATTTGCGAAGCCATCGCACAATTCTGTTTCATTCATTTTTCTCTCGGATTCTTGTACATTCTTATTGTCGAAATTCTCGCATATCATTTCTTCTTTGTCTTGCCTTTGATATATCTTTGTCGATTATTTACTTCTTATGCCTTTTGTTCATTGCATTTTTTGCTTCATCGTTATCCCAATCCCTGAAGGACTCATTTTCTTTATAATGTCCGCCTATTTCCATGCATTCATTTGCGGAACTTTGCGATGTTTCTGCGGCACTTCGCGATGAACTACAACCAGTTATTTTTGCAGCATCGTAACATTCTCCTATTTGTGCGGCACTTCGCGATGCTTCTTCAGTTCTTATCTCTATAGTATCCACCATCAGCTTCTCTTTTCTCTGTTCATCTTTGATATTCTGTTTCCAACCTTTCCTTTTAGCATTTCTCTCTTCGCAGCTCTCTACGTCAACCTCATAACATTTCTGCCCCTCCTTCCAATCTCCCTTTATAATTCCAATACCATTTGGATGGGGAAATTTTATACATTGATGGTATGTTGATGCTACTCCCAAGATTTCGTGCAACCATGGCCGCCCAATTAATGCGTTATAAGGAGATTCCACGTCAACCACGCAGAATAAAATATCAGCTGATAATCCTTGTAAAGGTATCCTCATGTGAACCTCTCCTTTAGGTTTGTTCGTTGTCTTGTTAAAACCGTAAATTTTGTATGTTGAAGGAATCAAATTTTCATCCTCTCCACCCATAGTCTTATACGTATGGTAAAACAGAATATTCACCGAACTTCCAGTATCGATTAGGATTCTATTGATTGCCCAACAATTTTCTGCTTCGTCATCTTCTCCATCAACTGGTTTTGGATTAATGTCCAGTCTCACCACCAGCGGGCTATCATGTACTTCTCTTCCTTTGGGTACTTCGTCTGCAGAGAAAGAAATAATTTTTAGCTGCCACTCTTTCAATTGCGACTTTCTCGCCAGGTTCATCACTTCTTTGTTATGAAAATCTCTTGCATATACTCTACTAAGCACGTTATCGTGAAAATCTTCAATTATGCGATATGAATGAATGATAGAGTTGCAAAATAGATTTTGTCCTTTGTTCCCACTTCTATTACGAATGCTTCTTTTCCTTTTTTGAAAGCTGTTCTTTGCATTTCGATGGTGATGTTGTTAGTACTTTCTTCCCTTTCTCTTCATCTTTTAGAAAATGATTCAACTTCCCGATCAATCATTACGAGAATGATTCTCTTTATGTTTACTGCAGTCATTTGTTAGATGCCCATGAAAGCGATGGTAAGAACAATATTCATGACTTGTCACTTGGTGGTGGTTCACTCCTGCATTCCATGGTGGCGGTACATCCTCCATTACAAGTATAGCTTCCCAAATTTTTTTCCACACTAGCATTTAGTGGTGGCATTACGATCTCTTCCCATACCACTCTGCGATTTCTTGGCCCTCCATGATTATTACGCCTTCGTCCTCCATAAGTTTCTTGCATATGATCCAATCTCACGAATTTTATTATTGTTGCCGCTATGATTGTAGTAGTTCCTTTCTCTATCAAACTCCTCCTGATCTCGGCTCCCCATAGCCACTATTTTCTGCTGTCCATCATCAACTTTGTTTTCTGGTTGCCCTTGCGAAGTGCTCGCCACTGAGTTTAAAAATTTTGGTAACAAACTTGCATTCGCAGCGTTCGAACTTGCATTCGCAACTGGGTACGATTCCATTTCATTTTGTCTTTCCTCTAAAGCAATGTATTCTTCTTGGAGTTCTCGCAGCTCAGCCATCGTAATCGTATTTTTAATTCTAAATATTTGAATGTATAACAAACTTGTTGCGAACAGAGCATTTACAAATGATAAAATGAGATATCTTTCCTCTACCCTTCCGGCCATTTCACTGCACATTGTTCTCCATCTCATTGTCAGATGTCTTAAACTCTCGCCAACTCTTTGTTTCAATCCGAATACATCTTCAATTCCTGGTCGCGTGGAATTGTTACTTATATACGCTCCCAAGAAAATAGCTTGTAAATGGTTGAATGATGAGATTGTGTTTAGGGTAATCCTTCAAACCATTTCGAGTGCTTCTCCAATTAAGCTTGATGCAAAGTATTTGCACAATATGGCATCATGATTCTCCCATTGTAACATACATCTCATATAAGCCTTGATGTGTTGTACCGCACGAGGTTGTTCCATCGAAAATGTTGGTTAGTGCGGGCGGTTGCATTTAGGTGGTATTCCTCCCATTTGCACTTCTAGTGTGAAAGGATTCTTCGCAACTTTCTGCGATGGCTTCATCCAACTTGTCTTCTTCCTCCTTCCTTCCTCTTTTTAACAACTTTCTCATTTACGCTAGTTCTTTCAAGATTTGCTCATTTGCCTCAGGATTTGATTCTGCTGGTCTTTTTAGCTCTGCCTCTCGCCTCCTGCGTTCATGCCTGTTTTGACCTTCTTGTTTACTATTTTTTTCTCTCCTTTCTCTGCGACTTTCTCCTTCGTCTCTTTCATCAATTCGCACACCATTATATCTATCGTTCTCTCTTAAGGTTCTCTATCAACTCTCCTCTGCATCCTCTCATATTCTCCATTAGTATTTCTATTGACACGATTTTGTGCTCGCCTCCTTTCTCGGTTGTCGTGATTATTTTGCCGGATTGCTTCTTCCAATTCTTGGTTTTCCACTTCTGCTCTTACTCTCTCTCTCTCGCGGGCTAAGCGTGCTTGTTCGGCATAATGTTTCTCAATGTCGTCCACGATCTCTTTTGCCTTCTCGGTGCTTCTCTTAGTGCGGTATTGTTCTTCCTTCAGCGGCTGGATCATTTGGCCCCTGAAATCGCCTAGTTCCTTGATTTTCTTCACTCTGCTCATCTTGGAAATTCTCGGGATGTGGAATATAACGATCTTCTGCGTCCTCTCTTCTTTCGTGATGTTATGAGTGAGATTTTGTGCTTCTCGTTGGTTTTCTACCTCGGTAATTTCTGTTGGTAAGGCTCTCCTTCTTTCTTCCCTAGTCGATCTTGAACTTGATCTCGCAGTGCTTCTCGATCTTCTATTTTGCAATCTCATATTTTCCATCCTTAATTCATGATTCTGTCTTGTCAAATTTGCTCGTTCTTCTGCCTCTAGTCGCCTCTCTTCATTTATTGTTTGTCTCAATGTTTCCAATGCTGTGATTTCTTCATTTCCTGGATTCATTTCTTGATCTCCTCCTCCTTGTCCATTATTCATCAACTGCTGCTCTTCTTCCCTTTCATCCTCAGAATTCGACCTCCAAGTATGTACACTTACTCTATCATAATCCACAGTTTCATTTGTTATCGGGGGAATTAAACGTTGAACATGATTCTCCTCATCATCCCTCATATTCATTCTTGATGATTCTCCTTGTTCGTTTCTCCTTTCTCCAGCAAGTCTTCCACTTCTTCTCACAGGTTGTTCAAGTACATTTCTTCTCCTAGCCATTTCTCTTTTAGTAAATCTTTTGAAAATTATCTCACTCAAGTTCTTCAAAATCTCTATGCCATTCTTTTCTCAGTTCACAAGTTTCTAGCGCCAATATGTAGTTGCAGGAAATCCCACAATACACCCCTTACTATATTTTGTTTAACTAATCCATTCCAAAGATAATAGATGAACAATTATGAATGTTTATTAATAATTTTCTTGAAATGTTTACACAGAATAATGGAATTACACTTAAGAACTTACAAACATTCTCTCTGTTTCTCTCTCCTAATGACTTGCTTTCCAATCCAAAAAGAACCCCCTCCAACAGACTTACCCAACCCTTTATATAGGGTATTACATAGTGGATGACAGCTAAGCTGTCCTTTATTTTCGGAAGTGTCTCGCGAATGCTCGCGAATATGTAACTGCTTGTCTTCGCGACACTCCTAAGTCTCGCCAAGTCTTCACACTTTCCTCATGTTCTGACTGTCGTCATCTATTATGTCATTTATTTACCTCCATGCGACTCCTTCGCGATGCAGTTGTTTATTAATCTCACTAAGTATTAGTGTTGCGATATTCTGGTCCTACAGATATTGATCCAGTTTAATTCATCGTTTTTCTAATCGGATTAAAAGCGATCTGAATAGATCGAGATGAAGACTGTTCCTTACGAAGGAGTGTTAATTTTTTTTTTTTTTTCTGAAGCATGAAGGAGTGTTAATGGTGGAGAAGAAGAGAAGAATGGTGTTCGTGAAATGTGCAAATGCAAAATAAGTAGAAGTGATATTTTTTGACCAAGTCTTCGGTATTTTGTGACCAAGTCTTTGCCAGTTTTTGCAAGGGTGGTGGTCCAGGTGGACTAATAGAAAAATAATATGGTGTTTTATTATGTTTTAGAAAAAGATTTTTTTTTAAAATTTTTTTTAGAAATTTAAAAGAATTGTTATTTGTGTATTTGTTGTTATGATTGTGATAAAAGAATCATAATAGTTGTAAAATTTGGGTTTGTTTTTGGTGTTGAAGAAAATTGGGTGGAAATACTAATTAGATGCTAAGTGTTGTTCTCATTTTTTTTTCCAACAAATATTATTGTTACTTTAAAAAATTCCGAATTACTGTCACAATTTATAAAAATTCCAACGGTTATACTTGTTACAAGACATGTCACAGGTGTATCTGTGAGTGAACAAAAATCTGTGACAATCCACACCGTGATAAAATCCTGATTTTGGTGTAGTGAACGGTGGAAGCGGGTGTTGCGGCACCAACACTACATTCTCTTATTTCCTTATTCAATATTACCTTGTTTAGTTATTTACTTTCCTTAGACAATCAGTTGCCTTAATTACAGCGACCTTGGTTAAGAAGTTAAGCTAGTTATATAAATACTTAGCTCTGTTTAACGTGGACATCTATCAATCAATATACAAAACTCAAGTTATTTTATTTTTCCTTCTTTTGTTTTCTTTTCAAGGCTTATTTTCTCAAGTTTATTGTGTTCTTCAAGTTGATCTTCTACTATTTTAGTCTAGAACCCTAATATCTGGATCAGGGCAGGTTGATTTTTACTCAAAAATTCAAGATTTTTTTTTCTCTTCCACATTGTTCACCATGACGATCACAGACGAGGTCAATAAACTTACAACTGTAGTTTACCGGCCTCGATACAACAGTCAAGGATTTCCTGAAGGTTCTTATTGAGACTCAAGAAGATGATGAAGCACAAAAAAGGGCTTCAATGGATGCTTTGTTTACTAAGATACAAAATTCAAACAACACAAGCATTGCTACTTTGTTGGAAGATCATAGGAACGACATGGCTGCTATCATACGAGCAAACAAGCAAGATATAGCTGTGCTTACTGAAAATATTACCAGGAATATGACATCAATTCTCTCGGCACGTTTTCCTGTTAATTCTACACCTCCTGGTTTTCATAATACCAACGACTCTATAAAGTCGTCAATGTATTGACACCAAAAATGACGACTCAAACCTGCAACTTTTCCAGGTTATGAAAAATCGTCAGGGTAATATGATATACCCTAACGACTCTTAGCTTGGGTCACAAAGAGTCGTTATTTTGTGTGTCTATACCAAGACGACTCTGAAAATTTTTGGGACAGAGAGGCTGTTTGTTTTTCACCTGGGGTCGTTGACGTTTAAAAAAGGGTCGTCCATAGAGGATCGTCATAGGTTTCTATATTATGTTGACGACTCTAATCTAGGGTAAAAAATATGAAAACCAGAAATATGGTCGTTATCTTGATCATCATATACCCTAACGATTTTTAATGGTCTTTACATGCATATGAAAAATCGTTAGGGTTTAGGCTTGTCGAATTGACGACCCTTTTACTGTAACTGAAATTTTTCGGGTGAAGAAATTTTTTCGTTAATGGAGGAGAAGAGAAGAGTCGAGAGGGTGAGATGGGAGGGAGTGATCTTTTTGTTTAGAACTAGAAATGAATTGGGGCTTAGGATTAAGGGTTAATAGGTTCTTAAGATTTATTTTTAGTGAAGGGTAAAATAATATTTTCATAATCGGTTTAATACGTCCCTGAAAAATTTGGGCTGCAAATAAAATGCCAAGGCCCCCAATTAATATTCATGGCCCCCAATCAAACGAGGATTTATATGTCCTTACTTTTCAAACCCAATAAAAATATCCTTATACAACAATAAATATGTCCCTACTTTTTAATAACCTTATGAATTTAAAATTAGATTACCTTAATACCCTCACCCATATAATATTTTTCTTTATTTTAAAATGGAACAATTTATTTCTCTACCACTTCACCACCACCACCAACATTCAACTACCATTCCACCACCACCGTTCAACGACCACCACCTACCAACCGCCACCACCACTAATATTCCACCACCACCATTACACCACCACCAGTCCTCCAGCACCACTAGTCTGTCGCCGCCACCATCACTAGCCTGCCGCCGCCACCGTCGCCGCCACCACTGGTTCAAATATTTTTGTATCAACAACAGTAGTTGATCCAAATAAAAATAGAACCAATAGTAGAAGTTGATCCAATTTAGGGAATCAACAATGGTAGTTGATCCAAAAAAAAAAGGATAAACAGTAGAAGTTTATCCAATTTAGGGGATCAAACTCCACCACCAACATCACCACAAACACCACCAACACACACCACCAACACACACCACCATCAACCACCAATACAACAAAAAACATAAACACAAACTTTATACCACCTCCATCACCACCTCCATAGCAATAACAACAACAACTGAAACAAGTTTCATTGAGCAGATACGTATCCATGAGATCAAAATTAAAAGTTAATGAAATTTAAATCGATTCTATGGGTAATAGAGATTAAGGTAAGTTGAATATGAAAAACTTATCTGCAACTCGAAATTACCAAAATCGAAATCAGATCTTTCAATCTATATGAATCTCATGAACTAAAATATGAATCGAAATCGGGTCTTGAGTTTTCTGTATCAGATCTGAAAATAAAACGAATATGTTGATCAACTCTACTAATAAATATCACTATTGGTGTTGCTAGTTGTGGTGGAGGCGATCGAGATAGTGGTGGTGATAGGAACAATGAATATGGTGGTGGTGAGAGCGATGGAGGTGATGGGGATGGTGGTGAGCCCGATTGTTTCTTCTCCGGATGAGACTCAAAGAAGATAAGAAGAAGCAGAAGTAAATAAGGTATAAAGGTTAAAAATGGGATCTTGAAAAATATCTTTTTATTGTAATTTCAATTATGCCACTAGGGATATTTGTAAAATCTGTTAGGGATATTTGTGAAGGCCCATCAAAAGGAGAGACAATAATTCAATTTCCACTATCATTTTTCAGTCACTTCTTCTTTTTTGAAGAGAAAAGGAGCTCAACAGAGCTCCACTTTATTAAGGGACCTCACACATGGAGGTTTGAACGGATACAAAGAGGTGGAGAATCTGCATTCCACCACATATTTACATTATCATGCATAGCATGCTGACACAACAAATGTGCTAAAGAGTTTGCACTTTTAGGAACAAATTGAAAATTTACATTGACAAAAGATGTTGCCATTTCCCTGATTTCCAAGATAACAGACTTGATGCTCCAAGGTATCTCAGATATATCTCCAAGGATAGCAGATGTAACATTAGAGGCATCACCTTCAATAATAATTTCCTTAAAGCCAAATCTAATAGCAAGTTCCAAGCCGAGTTTGCAAGCCACAGATTCCGCCAGTAAAGAAGAGGTGGCATCAAAAGTAGAAGAGCCACAACACAGGAAAGACCCATTGTGATCACGAGCAACATCACCTGTCGCGGCACTGTTAGGAATAAAAGTTGCATCCACGTTTATTTTGAGAAGAATGAGCATACCAATAAGGAGTGCGATAATTCTGGGAATGATCATTTCCAGACTATGCAATATTTGTTATACATAGATGAAAATCCTGTATAGCATTTTTAATGATAATATGCTCCAAGAAGTTTATATGGGAGAACATAATATCATTATGCATCTTACACATATTCCAAAGAATACACATCTTCATGATAAACCCATTGTTCACATTGTTATCCATCCAATCAGATAATAATTGGTGAATATCTATTACTGGATGATACAGGTGTATCCGTACTCCTTTAGGGAACTTAGTTAACCTCAAGATAAGTTGAGGGAAGAAACCTATTCTAGGCATGAATCCTTGTTTAGGCAGAATTCCTAGTTAGGGAAGAGTTTTGTTTTAGGAAATACTCTTAGTTTAGGAAATATATTCCTAATAGAAGTCCTTGGTTGGCTGAGTACGATGAAGGCTATAAATAGAGGGCTTTGGCTAATATCTAAGGACATATAATAAGTAACAGATAACCTAGAGAAAGCTTACGACAATACTTGTGCAAGCTTAGCAAACAGTTTAAGGTTAATCTACTGTTTAGAGAAGATTGTGAGCGCAACAAAGAGAGAATTGTAACCGTTTTCTTGTTCATATCTAAGAGAAGATATTTTCTTCGAATTATTAATTGTGTTTCGTTTTCTAAGTTTCTCGTCTATTATTATTCTGAATTCCGCCTTTATAGTAATAGTTACCAAGGTATAGAGATCAATACGTATCAAGTTGGCATCACGAGCAAGGTTAGTTTTTAGGGTAAATCCATGTGGTTTATGGTTTTCACTAGATCTCTCTACATAAAGCTTGGTGAGGTAGACTTGGGAGCTATGATTTTGGACTTAGACTTGGGAGATTATGTTATCTACATGAAATATATTTCCGGGTTTCATGAGTATATACGGAAGGAGTTGAAGATGTTTTCGGTGGATATTATTTCCGAAGCAAGTATAAAAGTTAATGCCATTGAAGGAAGGCTCAAGAAATCTGATTCGAAGGGAAATACTAAGGTGAAATCTGGAAGTACCACTGTGAAAGGAGGTGAAAGGAGCAAAGAAGAAGGGAAGTCTAGTGACAAGGAAGGTTTGTCTTGCACCCATTGCAAGCAAACAAGTCACGTTGTCGACAAGTGTTGGGTTAAGAACCCTCATCTAAAGCCTAAAGGATTGCAGGGGAAATAAGCCAAGAAGGCAGCACTAGTCGCTCAAACTCCAAAAAAAGTACACGGACTAACGGAACCCAATTCAAAGCTTCCTCTTATGACAGGGGCAAAAGAAAGACCTTCAAAAGATGATCTAAGGGAGCAACTCTTCACAGTGAAGATGCAAGTCAAAACTTCACTAGTTGATGTTGTTATTGACCCGGGAAGTCAGAAGAATTTTCTTTCAAATTCTTTGGTGCATAAGTTAGGTTTGAATACTTTCAAACTTCCAAAACCATACCCTTTAGGATGGCTTCAAAAGGAAGGGGGCTTACAAGTTTCACAGCAGCGCACGTTCAAATTTGATCTAGATGAGTCATATATTGACAAAGTTACATGCGACGTAGTTCCTTTGGATGTTTGTCAGGTGGTACTAGGTAGTCCTTACCTATGGGATAGAGATGCAACTCTACACAGGAGGGAACAAAATTACACCTTTACCAAAGATGGATAAAGTTTTGTGATTCGGGCTATTGATTCTCCTCTTGAGGAAGCAAGTTTGATCACAGCCACTCAGGCTAAGCGGTTGGTGAATGCTAGCACAAAGTTCATTCTCCTTGTAATCCGTTCTCTTGAGGAGAAGCCGAGTAGAGTTTCTTTGGCAGCCTTGACTGCACAACAAGAAGATAACCTAGAAAGGTTGAAGTTGAAGTACAAGGAATTATTTTCAGATGTCACGGGATTACCGCCAAAGAGGAGTGTGGAGCATGAGATCATGTTGACCGGGGAGAGATCTCTTCCTAATGTAGGTCTTTATCGGACGACCGTAGAGGAATCTAATGAGATCAAGAAACAAGTCCAAGAACTTTTAGAATTAGGAATGATAGTACCAAGTGCTTCACCTTGTGGATCAGCGGTGTTGTTGGTTCCAAAGAAAGATGGAGGCTGGCGCATGTGTATTAATTATAGAGCGTTGAACAAGATCACAATCAAGAATCGTTACCCTTTACCTAGGATAGACGACATGATGGATAAGTTGGAAAAAGCTCGAGTCTTTTGATGAGTGCCAAATATTGCATATTTCTACACCTTTTTATTGGCATTTAACTCATCTTTTGTGCTTAGAAATCAGATATTATCCCAAATTATGTATTTTCCCTGTTTTCAAGAATAAATATTTGTACTTATTAATTTTGTGTTTTTAGGTAGTAAATAAAGCTCGGAGAAATTGAGGAGCCAAAAGAGCGAGAAAAATTGGAGACGAGCGTCTATGGAGCAAAAAGCCAAAGCCCGCGCGCATCGGTTTACAACGCAACAAGAAGCAACCCAACTTACAAAACATGGGCTTGAAGCGGTCAAGACCCGACCACGACCCGGACCCAAGCCCGTCTCTTAAATGTAGTTAGATTTGATCCATTTTCATCCTACGGCCGCATCATCCCACGCATCGGTTTCCCTAGATCCAACGGTCGCTCCACCCATCTCATCACCTCTCGCTGCTCCAGCTCCACAAAAAATCACCTATACCTTATCCATCGAACCAAACACCCATTTCTCATTTCCCTTTCTCTTTCTCCCCCGACAGTTTCAGAGAAAACCATTCTCTTCCCCCCCTGACCATGGCAGAGCCACCATCACCTTCACCGTCTTCGCCCGACACCACAGCCACCAACAACAACAGCGCCATTAGCCGCCTGCTCCGCCACCCCTAATTCTACCCATCTCACCTCTAGCTTCTCCCATACCCTAGAAGCTAGGTCTGAGATAGTTGGAACTAGGGTTTTCAACTTTCAGAGCATTAATGGCTACCAGAGCCGAATTTGAAGAGGGAACAAGATTGGGTTCGCATTAATTGTAAGTTTGAGTGATTGGGAGGTATAAAATCAAGTGTTCTTCATGTGAGAGAAAACACAGTCAGTTTTTAGGGTTTTAATTTGTATTTTCAATTTGAATTCTGTTTTTGAATGTTTTGCATGATGCTCTAATTATTTGACTAGGGTGTAGATGAAACCCCTGATTTAATGTCAAGTTGATCTAATTATCAAAGTGTTCTTGTAGTTTGTAATGCTTAGGATTATAATTAGTCTTTGAACTACACTCACATGTGATCAATGGTACTGTAAGAAGACCATTGATACTAGGGGTAAGTGAGGGGAGTGAGTTAATCGATTATCCATCTGAGGCCTTCAAGGGAAGGCACAAGAACACAGTGAGAATTTGAACTGCCTAGCATAGGATTAGGAGGTGAATTCAACCACCTTAGTACCCTTAACAACCTGTTTACAATCTATATTTGCTACCTTAGAATACAGTAACAACTCCTAGTCGTATCGACACAAAAATCAACTATATTTGTGTCATTCTTGGTTAGAAATCAGTTAGTGAACCACTAGAATCAACCTTACACACTCCATTTCCCTGAGGATCGACCTGTACTTGCCCCTGCCTCCAATAGGCACTGTGCACTTGCAGTTACCTGTAGGCAAACACTTTTCCCAGCCTACCAAGTTTTTGGTGCCGCTGCCGGGGATTTGGTAGTGTGCTGTGTTGCTTTTTAGAGTTAACTTTAACTGGTTTTCATTCTAAAATTTGTATATATGTGTTAGAATCTTATTTATCTCTGTAACTTAGCTTCACTCTATATATCTCTGCATCATTGCTTCTTCTAGTGCACCTTGTTCATTGCATTTTAGCAAGTTATCTTAACTGCACATCTGCATTCCCAGTGTAATTTAGCTGTTAATTTAGCAACCTGTGTACACTGCATAATAGTCTTGCATTGTTAGTATCATCCCTATTATCTTCTATTGTTATATTTGCTAGTGGTTTTTGTGTCAGCTCCATAGCATCACTGAACATTGTGTCAGTTATTATTATCCTGTGGCTCAATTTCACCATAGGCATAGCTTTGAATTTCATCATTATAGCATTAGTGCTCTCTTGCTTTAACTGTGCAATTTTGGAGATCTGAAATGCTTTGTTGAGCTAGCAGGTACTTGTGGTGCTGCTGTACAACCAAGGAAGAGGAGAAGACAAAGGAGCAGGACCACTGTGGAATTGCCTAAACCCAGTTTTATACTGGCGGTATTGTACTCTCCAACCCCATTTCTCCCCTGAATGGTTGTCTTGAAAGTGTGAGTCTCACTAAGTAGCATTGAATAGTTGAACTTTTTGATGAAATGAATATCGTGTATGCTCCTTTGGACCTTGATATCTGCATGAATGTTGCTGACCCAACAAGCATATTGTATTGCCCTGTCACATATGTGAATGAGCTGTAATTTTGAGGTTAGCCAAACCTGTAACTGACCTGTGCATTACTGAAAAGCTGCTGAGCATCTGTGTATGTACATGTTACCACCTTTGCATGATAAAACCTCTAGCTAGATACCTTGCTGAGCATTGCTCAACCTTGCAACACCTGAAATCCTTGTTCTTGTGTGTTCTGGGCTGTAACCCTTAGCTTCCATCTGCCTTGTGCTCAGCTCCAGCCCCTGAAGCTGTTGAGTGTGAGCTACAACTTGGATAGCCAAGTTGCTGCAGACCCCATTGAGCCATCTACACCCTTGTGTGAGCTGTTGAGCCAAGTTGTTGCCAGACCCCTGCATCTGCTGCAACTTGTGTGTAATCCTGTGACCTTGAGTGAACTGTTGGGTGACTGATTTGGTGTTAGTATTGACTGAACTGCTATACTTGATTTGCTAGTAGCCTGTGGATACTCTGTAAAGCATATCCATTCTTTCAACTGAATCATACTCTCTGAGTTTTGAGGTCAACTGACCTTGTTGACACCCTGTGGTATGTTGTAAAGTGCAAGCATTGTTTAGTTGTTGTTCACCTGCTGCATCTGTGGAGTTTATATCTACATTGAACTGATCTGTTAACCTACATGATGCTGTGAATGATATACCCTGCTAATATATGTATACATGTGTGCCTAATCTCTGAAAATTGAGGTCAACTGACCCCGTTGGCATCATCTATTGAATTTGTGCATGTCAAGTGTGTTATAGATTGCTAAAATTGTTATCTGCATACCTATGTTAGCAATAGTTTCTGCAATTTGTGTGTGTTCTTATGGTATGTGAGTGAGTGTTGAGTAGCAGAAATCGTGTTAGCGATTAGCTTTGTTTTCAAACACACAAACCCAAAGACATGCTTCACCACGAGTGAGCACATCCCATTACCACAATGCACCATACACAGTCTTTTCTTTCCTAGTGCACCTGCCAATAATCTGGGCTATGCATAAGCTGTGCATTTGTCTTGCCACATTCCCGGCATTGTGCTTTGCCGATCTTTGTGTCATTTTGATAGTTTGTGTGTCTCGGTCTTGTGTACAAAGCTGTCTTTGTGCCTATAGTCATCATGCACATAACCAGTGCATAAGCTGAGCTGCACTTTAACCTGTGTTGTACCTTACAGCAACAAAAAGCACTCCTTTGTGCTTGAGTCCGAGAATTGGTATGTGTCATCTTTTGTGGTTTTTACTTCTCTGTGTGTTGAAAGTGATTGGATGTATGTATGTTAACATGCTAGATGTGCTAGCTAGGCTATGATTGTGTCTTTTAGAGACCAAACGATTCGACTAGTTAGAATCCGCCCGGACGAAATTGTCAACGTACACAGTTCTTCAACAGAAAGCCCAGGCCCATCAAAAACCATGGGTGATGAACCAAACCCACCCCGTAGTCTCAAGGACTACATGTACCCAACTAGGGCAAGCCAGCCCTCTTGCATCATTACGCCGGTGATGCTTTGGTCAGTTTGAACTGAAAGCAAGCACAATTCACATGTTACCCGTGTTTAGAGGGGTTGATGCTGAAAACCCCTGCCATCACGTGAGAGATTTTGAGGATATTTGTGGGACTCTGCGTTTTACACAAATGTCAGAAGAGTCCCTCAAACTGAGATTGTTTCCTTTTTCTCTGAAAGACAAAGCCAAGTCATGGCTTCATGCCCTACAACCACAGTCCATTAGAACATGGGATGACCTCACAAAAGAGTTTTTCAAAAGTTTTCCCCAACCATAAGACGGCGACAATTCGCCAAAGTCTAAATGGTTTTGTGCAAATAGAAGACGAAACTCTAGCAAAATACTTGGAGAGATTCAATGAATTACTGCTCCAATGTCCCCACCATGGTTTTGAAAAATGGAGACTCGTGCAAATATTGTATGAGGGTCTAGATGTTAGAACCCGAACCACAGTCGAGTCAATGTGCAATGGTGCATTTATTGACAAAAGTGTTGATGAGGCTTGGACTTTCTTAATCGAAGTCGCTGAAAAGACTCAACAGTGGGAGTCCATCCGCGAACCAAAAAGGACTACCCATGCAAATAATGTCCATAGAATCGAGTCTGACTTTGAGGAAAATGCAAAAATGGAATCTTTGGCCCGGAGAATAGAAGTGCTTGAATTGCAGAAGAATGTAAAACCTAATGCCCCTAATCTCCGTGACCAAATTGAAATGGCCACTTGTGCCGAATGCCATAGCTCAGACCACTTAGTGGACAGCTGTCCAGACCTACATGCATTTCAAGAGTCTAAAACCGAGCAAGCCAATGCATTGTACCATAGGCAAGAGAACAACCCTTATTATCAGACCTACAACCCAGGGTGGAGGAATCACCCTAACTTCTCATGGTCTAAAGGGCACATGCAAGGGGAACAACAAATAACAACCAAGGATACTCATATCCTAGAAACCCCCAAGTACAGCCCCATACTCAGTACCCTGTATATAAAAAGCATAGCTTTGAAGATAGTGTCGGTCTGTTGACCCAAAATCTTTTACAACTTCAGAAAACCACCGACCAACGTTTCACAAGTCTAGAACTTAAAATGGGTCAAATCTGTGATGCATTGAATGAGAGAGAAAAAGGCAAACTCCCTAGTCAACCCCAACAAAATCCAAAGAATGTGTTTCAAACAGGCACTTCAACCTGCAATGAAACTTCACATAGTCATGCGAATGATATCACCACTCTCCGTAGTGGTAGAGTTTTTGAGAACAATGTAGGTGTACCACGATCAAGCGAGTCTAAATCAGACTCACCAGTACACACAACACCACGAGAAAACATCTCATGTAGAGAAAGAATCGAGCATGTTGATAAATCTAAGAGTCCTACTCATATAGATGTTTCTTTGCCAAGTCAAGCACCTGTTGCTCCATTCCCACAAAGGTTGGTGCAACGAAAGGGGTAACCAATACAACGAGATTTTGGAAATGTTCAAATGAGTTAACATAAACATTCCATTTCTCGAAGCAATCGGACAAATACCCACCTATGCTAAGTTTTGAAGGACTTGTGCACACAAAAGCGAAAGCTTCATGTGCATAAGCGTGCTTTTCTCACTGAGCAAGTGAGCTCAATAATCCAAAACAAGATTCCAACTAAGTTTAGAGACCCAGGTAGTCCAACAATTACATGCACCATAGGTGACCATGTGGTCGAAAAGGCGTTGCTAGACTTAGGAGCAAGTGTGAATCTATTGCCATAATCTGTGTATGTGCAACTGGGCCTTGGGGAGCTGAAGCCCACACCTGTTACGCTACAATTAGCGGACAGATCTGTGAAAATCCCCCGTGGTATTGTCGAAGATGTGTTAATCAAGGTTGATAAATTTTTCTTTCCTGTGGACTTCATCGTCTTAGATACTTAACCCGTGCAAAACCCAAGTAATCACATTCCTGTGATTTTAGGACGTCCTTTCCTGGCGACGTCCAATGCCATCATCAATTGTCGTAATGGAGTGTTGAAATTGTCTTTTGGTAACATGACCGTAGAGCTGAATGTTTTTAACACTAGTCAACAACCCATTGATTGTGATGATACTGATTTGCATGAGATTAACATGATTGAGAGTCTGATCTAAGACTCTTTGCCCAACATTTTGTCAGTGGACCCTTTGCAAGCATGTTTAGATAACTTTGACTTAGATATCTTTGAGTCTAAGTACATTGGGGAGATTCACTATTTGCTTGAATCTGTTCCACCCATGGATATTGCTAAATGGCAGAATGCAGTGGAACCACTTCCACTCTCTGATTCCAAATCTGCCCCACCTCTTGATGTACCACCTAAGCTTGATTTGAAACCATTACCTGATACCTTGAAGTATGCTTTATTAGGTCCTTCTGATACTTTACATGTGATTATGGCATCATGTTTAGACACAGAACAGGAAAGTCAACTTTTAGAAGTGCTTAAAGAACATAAAGGAGCCTTAGGTTGGACCATCTCAGATCTTAAGGGTATAAGTCCCACAATTTGCATGCATCACATAAATCTTGAATAGAACACTAAACCATCTAGGGAAATGCAAAGGAGACTCAACCCCAATATGAGAGATGTTGTCAAAGGTGAGATTCAGAAGCGCTTGATGCGGGTATCATTTACCCGTTCAGGATAGCCGATGGGTCGATCCCATTCAATTGGTACCCAAAAAGTCTGGCATTCTTGTAGTTCAAAATGAGATGAATGAGCTTGTCCCCACCCGTGTTACCATAGGGTGGCGAGTTTGTATTGATTATAGAAAATTGAACACAGTAAAAAAGAAAGACCATTTTCCTCTTCCCTTCATTGACCAAATGCTGGAAAGGTTAGCGAAGCATAGTCACTATTGCTTCTTAGATGGCTATTCGGGCTACAACCAAATTCACATCGCACCCGAAGACCAACAAAAGACCACATTTACATGTCCTTATGGAACATTTGCTTATCGCCGCATGCCTTTTGGGTTGTGTAATGCACCGCTACTTTTCAACGTTGCATGATGAGCATATTTTCGACATGGTAGATAAGTTTCTTGAAATTTTCATGGATGATTTTTCCTGTATTTGGGTCTTCTTTTGATGAGTGTTTGCATCACCTCACTTGTGTTCTGATTAGGTGTAAGGAAAAGAATTTGGTTTTAAATTGGGAAAAATGTCATTTCATGGTTAACTCAGGCATTGTTTTAGGGCATATCATCTCGGAAAAAGGCATAGAAGTAGACAAAGCCAAGGTTGATCTCATTCAACACTTGCCTCAACCTCGTTTTATTAGGGACATAAGATCATTCTTAAGCCATGCGGGTTTTTACCGCCGATTCATCAAAGACTTTAGTAAAATTTCAAGACCTTTGTGTAATCTTCTTGCAAAAGATGTTGCATTTGTCTTTGATGATGCTTGTAAGGAAGCATGGGAGCAATTGAAAGCTCTCCTTACATATGCCCCTATAGTCAGACCACCTGACTGGACCTTACCATTTGAAATTATGTGTGATGTGTCTGACTATGCTGTAGGAGCTGTTTTGGGCCAGCGAGTAGACAAACTTCCTTATGTGATCTACTATGCTAGTAAAACACTTAATGATGCTCAACTGAATTATTCCACAACTGAGAAAGAGTTGCTAGCTATTTTGTTTGCATTAGATAAGATTAGATCTTATTTGATAGGGTCTAAGGTCATCATATATTCGACCATCTTTGCATTGAAATATCTTTTGTCTAAAAAGATGCTAAGGCTCGTCTAATTCGATGGATACTCTTGTTACAAGAGTTTAACCTCGAAATTCGAGATAAGAAAGGGTAGGAAAATGTTGTTGCTGATCACTTGTCTAGGTTGAATGTTGAATCTGCTGATTAATCCGTGCTGATTAGAGAGTCATTCCCTGATGAACAATTGATGCTTGTGTCTGAAATGCCGTGGTTTGCTGATATTGTGAACTACCTTGCTACAGGTAGAATGCCTTTGCATTGGTCTAAACAAGACTGTTCTAAGTTCTTGGCTGAAGTTAAACATTTCCTTTGGGATGACCCATATCTGTTTAAGTACTGCCAAGACCAAATCATTAGAAGATGTGTCCCCAATTCTAAACAAAGGGACGTCATCTCTTTTTGTCATGACCATGCATGTGGAGGCCACTTTAGTGCCAAGAAAACTGCTGCAAAGATCTTGCAGAGCGGTTTCTATTGGCCAACATTGTTTAAGGATAGCCATGCTTTTTGTGTTGCTTGTGACCGATGCCGAAATTAGGAAGTATCTCTAAGAGAAACATGATGCCCTTACAACCCATTTTGATTGTTGAGATGTTTGATGTGTGGGGTATTGATTTCATGGGTCCATTTCCTAACTACGAAGGTAAGTTATACATTCTTGTTCTTTGTTGATTATGTCTCTAAGTGGGTAGAGGCCATTGCATCCAAAACAAATGATCATAAAGTTGTTCTTTCTTTTCTTAAGGAAAATATTTTCTCCGTTTTGGAACACCTAGAGCAATAATCGAGTGATGGAGGTAGTCATTTTTGCAATAGACCCTTTGAATCACTTGTGCGCAAGTATGGAATCACTCATAAGGTAGCAACACCTTACCATCCTCAAACCAGTGGCCAAGTAGAAGTTTCTAATAGGGAAATTAAGCATATCCTTGAGAAGAATGTTAATCCTTCTAGGAAAGATTGGTCTTTGCGCTTAAATGATGCTTTGTGGGCCTATAGAACTGCATACAAGACTCCCATTGGGATGTCCCCTTACAGACTTGTGTACGGTAAAGCATGTCATCTCCACGTAGAGTTAGAACATCGTGCATATTGGGCTACGTAAAGAAGTTGAATTTTGATCTTGATAAAAATTTGGTACCCAAAGAAAACTTCAACTCAATGAGTTAGAAGAATTGAGAAATGATGCATATGATAGTGCCAATTGTACAAACAAAGAATGAAAGTGTTTCACGACAAGCGCATTCTGCGCAAGTCCTTCACACCTGGTCAAAAAGTTTTATTGTACAACACTCGTTTGCATTTGTTTCCGAGAAAGTTACGTTCTCGATGGTCGGGACCATTCTTGGTACGTCTGTTTTCCCCCATGGAGCTGTTGAAATTGAAAACCCAGCAACCAAGAACATCTTCAAGGTCAATGGTCGAGAGATTGAAACCATTTACGGAGCATCTTTCACCCCGGAAGTTGAGACCGTAGACCTGGAAGACCCCATCTATGTGGACTAAACTAGTTCACTTGTGTACATACATATGGACTAAATATCCATTCTCTTTCCCTTTTCTTTTTCTTTTTGCATATTTTTTATGTGTGCTAACTAAACTTTTGTCTTGCGCTCTGGTTGTTTGTTTCAAAGCATTCATCCTCCTTTGGTTTAGCAACATCATTG
Source organism: Papaver armeniacum (assembly GCA_023531295.1). Classification (NCBI taxonomy): domain Eukaryota; kingdom Viridiplantae; phylum Streptophyta; class Magnoliopsida; order Ranunculales; family Papaveraceae; genus Papaver; species Papaver armeniacum. The sequence goes on along the minus strand of JAJJWW010002322.1, from coordinate 559,117 downwards.
TACATCCGGTAATCTCTTCCCTTTTCTCTACTCAACATAGTTCTCATGGTATGTGACTGTTTAATTTCTTATCATCTGTTGACACATTGAGGACAATGTTTGATTTAGGTTTGGGGGTGCATTTGCATATAGAATTTTTGCATATAGAGTTTTTAGTCTTTTATTTCAAAAAAAAAAAAAAAAAAAATATTCAAAAATTCAAAACTCTTTGTAAATACTTGCATAAAAACCTCCAACTTTTAGAGATCTTAGAGTCACTAGCATGCTTCTAGCTATGTTTACATAGAGAGTCTGAAGTAAAATAACGAGAACTTGGAAGTCTTGGAGAACACAATCGGGTTCTTAGTTGATTAGAGCGTTAAAGTTGGATTTAACCATACGGAGGGCGAATTAGGTCTTTGTATAGATATTCGGTAGTAGAATTGTGATCACCCATAGTGGAGACTACCCATTTTACATCAAGCGAGGCACCAACCTTCAATTTTTGTGACTTTCTAAAAAATGCGTTAGAGTGTGTGTCACCGTACGTCAATTAGGGTAGGAATGGTGTGCTACCCAACTTCGCACCACTTTCGGCCACTATTTTTGATCTCTTGAGTGCTAATTTTTCAATCATGAGGGTGACGTTTAAAGATGAAAACTCCTTCTTGTAGTTCGATTTGCGATTAGCATCACTCTCTCCCTCTCAACAACATCAACATTCATAGAAACACATCGTCGTCGGCAAGCGGAGCATCATCGAATATTTGAAGAAAAGTTGAAATAGTCCAAGGTTTACATGCAACAAAGAAAAGAAAAGAAAATAAGATGAGAATTAATGAAGTTCGTGAAATCAAGACAAAACAAGTGTGAAAATTGAGTTTTATTGTTATTTTCATTTCATATTGTAAAAAAAAAAAAAAATTGTTTGTCAAGTTTTTGTGAAGTTCAGAAGTTCGTCATCAACAATTGAAGACCGAAGACCGAAGAATGAAGACGTTTCTATGAATGCTAAGAGAGAGTGATATTAATTGCCGATCGGGTGAGAAGGTAAGTGAGTACTCCCATCCTTACTAATGGTTGATTTCCTTTCTTAGAGATCATCGAGAAAAGATTCTTTTTGTCCACAACTCGTGGAGTCTCCGAGTTATTTCGGAAGGTTATCCTTCACATCTTCAACGTGTGCGGGATTTCTCTCTTTATTCTGCCCGCACACATGAGAGACTAAAAAGCGGTCTTTTTGAGTGCAATTATCATAAAACCTTATTGGTGAGGCGAAGTCGAGGCTTGTGATCACTCTCGAACCCGAATTCTTTTATATGGTATGGTTACTTCTCGCTCAACTCTTAAGGATGAGAATGCGTTCTTTGGTAGTTCTAACTTCGTGTTACTAGCATGCAGAAACTCTATGTCCTCATAACTCCTTGGATGCTTGAGACTCTTTTACGCTCCGAAGTTGGAGAAGGTTTTGTGGGTACACCTGCAAAACCCTCACGAGACTACAACTCGTCCACTAGGGACACCTAGGGGTTTAAAGGCTTAGTGCATACGCTAAATGCATTCGAGAGACCAGCGACAGTGGTATAGTTAGGTTTTCTTAATTTCTGTTTCACTTGAGGACAAGTAAAATTCAGGTTTGGGGGTATTTGATGAGTGCCAAATATTGCATATTTATACACCTTTTTATTGGCATTTAACTCATCTTTTGTGCTTAGAAATCAGATATTATCCCAAATTATGTATTTTCCCTGTTTTCAAGAATAAATATTTGTACTTATTAATTTTGTGTTTTTAGGTAGTAAATAAAGCTCGGAGAAATTGAGGAGCCAAAAGAGCAGAAAATTGGAGACGAGCGTCTATGGAGCAAAAAGCCAAAGCCCGCGCGTGCATCGGTTACAACGCAACAAGAAGCAACCAACTTACAAAACATGGGCTTGAGCAGTCAAGACCCGACCCGACCGGATCAAGCCCGTCTCTTCGAGGCGTTAGATTTGATCCATTTTCATCCTACGGCCGCATCATCCCACGCGTCGGTTTCCCTAGATCCAACGGTCGCTCCACCCATCTCATCACCTCTCGCTGCTCCCGCTCCACAGCAAAATCACCTATACCTTACCCATCGAACCAAACACCCATTTCTCATTTCCCTTTCTCTTTCTCCCCCGGTTTCGGAGAAAACCATTCTCTTCCCCACGACCATGGCGAGCCACCATCACCTTCACCGTCTTCGCCCGACACCACAACCACCACCAACAACAGCGCCAGTAGCCGCCTGCTCCGCCACCCCTAATTCTACCCATCTCACCTTTAGCTTCTCCCATACCCTAGAAGCTAGGTCTGAGATAGTTGGAACTAGGGTTTTCAACTTTCAGAGCATTAATGGCTACCAGAGCCGAATTTGAAGAGGGAACAAGATTGGGTTCGCATTAATTGTAAGTTTGAGTGATTGGGAGGTATAAAATCAAGTGTTCTTCATGTGAGAGAAAACACAGTCAGTTTTTAGGGTTTTAATTTGTATTTTCAATTTGAATTTTGTTTTTGAATGTTTTGCATGATGCTCTAATTATTTGACTAGGGTGTAGATGAAACCCCTGATTTAATGTCAAGTTGATCTAATTATCAAAGTGTTCTTGTAGTTTGTAATGCTTAGGATTATAATTAGCCTTTGAACTACACTCACCTGTGATCAATGGTACTGTAAGAAGACCATTGATACTAGGGGTAAGTGAGGGGAGTGAGTTAATCGATTATCCATCTGAGGCCTTCAAGGGAAGGCACAAGAACACAGTGAGAATTTGAACTGCCTAGCATAGGATTAGGAGGTGAATTCAACCACCTTAGTACCCTTAACAACCTGTTTACAATCTATATTTGCTACCTTAGAATACAGTAACAACTCCTAGTCGTATCGAAACCAAAATCAACTATATTTGTGTCATTCTTGGTTAGAAATCAGTTAGTGAACCACTAGAATCAACCTTACACACTCCATTTCCCTGAGGATCGACCTGTACTTGCCCCTGCCTCCAATAGGCACTGTGCACTTGCAGTTACCTGTAGGCAAACACTTTTCCCAGTCTACCATCTTTACAAAGTTAGATATCAAATTCGGATATCACCGGATGAGAGTTCGAGAAGATGATACATGGAAAACCGCTTTCAAAACCAAACAAGACTTGTTCGAATGGTTGGTGATGCCTTTTGGTTTGTGTAATGCTCCAACGACGTTTATGCGTTTGATGAATGATTTGTTACGACCTTTTATAGAAGATTTTGTGATTGTTTACTTGGATGATATCCTAATATACAGCAGAACTTGGGAAGAGCATCTCGTTAACGTTGAGAAGGTGTTTAAAGTGTTACATGAAGGCCATCTGAAGTTGAACGTAAAGAAGTGCGAGTTTGGGAAGGAGGAGTTAGTGTATCTTGGATTCATTGTTGGTGGTGGACAATATAAGATTGATCCAAGGAAGGTAGAGGTGATCACTAAGTGGCCTAGACCTAGTACTATAACTGAAATCAGGAGTTTCTTAGGGGCTTGCACCTACTTGCGTAAGTTTATCCGGCATTTTTCGAATATTGCAGGACCATTACATGGTTTGACGGGAGCTAAGGCAAAATTGGAGTGGCAGCAAACCCATGAAGACGCTTTTCAGTTACTAAAAAGAAAGATTTCAGAAGCACCAGTGTTGGCATTGCCTAACCTACAACGTACTTTTGAAGTTGAGACTAACGCTTCTAACTATGCATTGGGAGGAGTGTTGTTAAAGGATGGTAAACCAGTGGAGTACCATTCAGAATTGTTCTCATGTGCTATTAAGAACTGCGCACCGTATGACAAAGAATTTTATGCTTTATATCAATGTATCAAGCATTGGAGAGTGTATCTCTTAGGTAAAGAAGTAGTGGTACATTCAGATCACAAACCATTGGAGTATTTACACGCTCAAACGAAACTACAACAAGCCCGGCACATGAAGTGGATGTCTTACTTGATGACTTTCAATATTCTCATTAGGTACAAGAAGGGAGTAACAAACAAGTTGATAGATATGTTATCTCGACCTCCAGTTCGAGCATTAATGGTGGCCATGAGAATTCATCCAATTGTCCCTCAAGAGTATGCGGAATCATACGCATCCGGCAAAGACTTCAAGAAGGTGTTAGAAGGTGTAAATAGTGGTTTGAAAAGCGAGTATGAACTCGAGATGGATTATTATACAAAGGTCGGTTACTTTGCATACCGGAAGATGAAGATCGTTTACGGTGGTTGAGAGGCACACACTTCCCGAGTTCTTTGGACACTTTGGGATGAATAAAACTCTACTTAACCTCCGACATTATGTCTTTTGGCCGAAGATGCAAATTGATGTGGCTAAGTTAGTTAGAGGGTGTAAGTTGTGCAGCACATCTAAACCTTCCAACAGAAAACGTGGGTTATATCTACCATTACCAGTACCATCAAGGCATTGGGAGAGTATTTCGATGGATTTTCTTGGTGGGTTACCGAAGACCAAGTATGGTCATGATTATTTGTTCGTTGTGGTTGACCGATTCAGCAAAATGATTGCATTAATTCCATGTACAAAGACAGTAACGGGAGCTGGTGCAGCAAAGCTCTTCTTGAGCACGTGTGGAAGCATTTTGGTTTACCTACTTCGATTATTTCTGATAGGGATAGTCGATTCCTTTGTCACTTTTGGGATTCTTTATGGAAGATGATGGACACTAGGTTGAAAAAGAGTACAACTTTCATCCACAAATAGAGGGACAAACAGAAGTGGTCAATAGGACTATGGTTCACATGTTAAGGGGATATAATTCTAAGCATCCTAAAACTTAGGATGAGAGTTTACCATATCTACAGTTTGCTTTCAATAGAGCAGTTCACAGTTCTTCGGGAAAATCTCCTTTCGAGACGTGCTATGGTTACTTACCACCTAGTCCTTTAGTATTTTCTAGTGACACCTCAGTGGGGGGGAAGGAAGGAAGTGAACGGAAAAAGGAACAAAAGTTCTTGGAGAAGATATCTCAGATTCATGCGACTGTTGAAGCACAACTAAAGAAGTCACAAGCCAAATACAAAGCAAAGCATGACAAGCATCTTGTACCTTGTAATTTCGATGTTGGTGACTTGGTATGGTTAAAATTAGGTAAGGAAGCATTTGAAGGGGGAAGGTAAGAAGTTGAAACCATTGAGGTATGGACCATTTCGTATTATCGATCAGATTGGTGACAATGCCTTTCGTGCGGATCTGCCACCTTATCTAGGAATGTACTCGGTAATAAAATGCCGAATACTTGAAGCTGTTTGAACCACCATTACTTGATGATGACGGGCGCCCGACACTATGATCCCGCCACGAGTAGAAGACTTATGGTTTGATAGAGAGGAACCACTCAAGGAAGGCGCATATTGGAGCGAAGAATGACTAAAACACGACAAGGAGAGAAAGAAGCTTTTCTAATTGGATGTAAAGGTCAAGTTCCTAGCAAGGCTAAGTGGTTTAACAAGGAAAAAGGGACTCTCGAGTTCCCTAACCTTCATTTTTAACTCTCACGGGAGTTCAAGTTCTTAAAGGGGACCCATGATACATGTGTATCCGTACTCCTTTAGGGAACTTAGTTAACCTCAAGCTAAGGTGAGGGAAGAAACCTATTTTAGGCATGAATCCTTGTTTAGGCGGAAATTCCTAGTTAGGGAAGAGTTTTGTTTTAGGCAATACTCTTAGTTTAGGAAATAAATTCCTAATAGAAGTCCTTGGTCGGCTGATTACTATGAAGGCTATAAATAGAGGGCTTTGGCTAATAGCTAAGGACAAATAATAGGGCAAAGAAAACCTAGAGAAAGCTTACGACAATACTTGTGCAAGCTTAGAAAACGTTTAAGGTTAATCCTTTGTTTAGAGAAGATTGTGAGTGTAACAAAGAGAGATTTGTAATCGTTTTCTTGTTCATAATCTAAGAAGATATTTTCTTCGAATAATTATTTGTGTTCCGTTTTCTAAGTTTCTCGTCTATTATTATTCTGAATTCCGCCTTTATAGTAATAGTTACCAAGGTATAGAGATCAATACGTATCACTGGAGATGAGTAATATATGACTATATTGTCTCTCATAAAAGTTGATTTCGATCTGGGACAGTCAAATAGAAGATGTGCAATGGATTCATATTTTAAACTACAAAAGGAACAAGCAGTACCAATAGAAGAAACGAACCTGCCAATATTCCCCTTAACTGCAATACCATTGTGAATAAGTTTCCATTGTGAATAAGTTTCCACACGAAGATCTGGATTTTTGGCAGAATATTGGTAATGGAGCAAAATTTATTCCAAGGAAACGAACTCATGTTTGAAGAAGTTGGAATGTCATTTGACAGCAATTTGTAGCAGGATTTAGTAGTGAATCTTCATGAAGGAGCAAAGGACCAAGTTAAAATATATGGAGAATCCGTTTCATTGCTCAAATAAATTGAAGAAATGTATTGCACAATCTCTGGTGAAAAGAGATCATTCAGCAGGGGAACATTCCATTCTTTTGAGTTTGGAATCATTAAGTCAGAAACTTTGTTGATATTGATTGGGAGATTTGCTGGCCTATCAATAAGATGATCTACACTCGATTGAGGCCACGGATCATTCCATATGTGTATCTTGTTCCCATCATTAACTTGCCAGAATATTTTATTCTCCAAAATATTGCGCACTTCAAGCATACTGCTCCATGTTGCAGAACATTTCTCGGGTTTCTCAGATAACTAAAAAGATACGTCATGCAAGTATTTAGCACTCAACAGTTGAACCCACATAGCATCGTCATTCTCTAAAAATCTCCAAGACTAATTTGCAAATTAAAGCAATATTCATCAATTCGATATTCTTAATCCCCAAACCACCAAATTCTTTGCTTAATTCCATCTTAGACCAATTAATAAAATGAAGCTTACGTTCATCAGTTGAATGGCCCCACCAAAAGATCTTTGTATTCTTTCAATTTCACCGGGTAACACCTTTAGGCAGCAAACAAAAGCCCATGAAATAAATCAGAATAGAAGAAATGGTTGATTTTGATAAAACCGTTCTTCCAGCAGAGTTTACATCCAGGTATTTTCGAATTAATCTTATCTCTTAGAAAATCAAAACTTGAAATTCTATAATCCGATTTTAATGGATATATGCCCAGATATTTATCTTCTGTTGTCATTTGCATGACACCAAGATCAAGAACTGTAGTTTGTTTCCTCCACTCAGAATTCCCTTACTAAAATGTATTGAGGATTTATCATAATTAATCAATTGACCTGAGATCTCTGCATTTTTTTTGAGCAGTTTCTTCAAATTCTGAATATTTACTCTTGTGTTCTCACCAAAAAAGAATAAATCATCCGCAAACATGAGATGTGAGATTGTTGGAGCTCTGCTGATTAATTTATATCCTTGATAAAGACCTTGTTGCTCATAGTGATACATAAACATGGAAAGACCCTGAGAACAGATGATGAACAAAGTGGGAGATAAAGGGCATCCCTGACGAATATGCCTCTTTCACTGCGAAAATTACCCCCAGGAGATCCATTAAGATTGAGAGAGAAAGAAGCAGTACAAACACACTCCATTATCAAAGAATGAGCCGCACCTGAAACACCCATAATATTTAACATATCACCCAGAAATTTCCAGTAAACCCTATCATACGCCTTTGCCATATCAACTTTTAGGGAAAAGTGACCATTTATCGCTCTAGAATTATTCATTGAATGCAGAAGCTCTTTAGAAACAATAATATTATCAAGGATTTGACGTTCAGGAAAAAACGCATTCTGTGACCAGCAGATAAAATTCTCTAAATAGGGTTTCAGTCTGTCAGATAAGATCTTTGTCACAATCTTATATAAGACATTGCATAAAGATATGAGCCGATAATACCCTGGAGTAGAAGGACTCTTGATCTTTGGAATTAAAGTAATGTTGGTATGGTTAAAATTCTCCGGCAAAGTAGAAGAATGAAATACCTGTTGTATAGATTTGAGAACATCTGCACCAACTGTTGACCAACACTTCTTATAGAAAACCGGCGAAAAACCATCTGGTCCCGGGGAAGTGAAAGAACCCATGTGAGAAATAACTTTCCAGACTTCTTCCATTGTTGGAATCCTACACAGAGCATTATTGTCCATAGTAAAAGTTGATTGACACTGTAACGAGAAACTGGAATTTCCTTGAATGATTGGTTGTTAAAATAAAAACTGAAAATGGTGAACAATGGCACTAGCAATTTCTCTCTGATCAGTAATCCAACCCTGATTATCTCCCAAAAAAACAATGTAGGCCATTCATATCATCTGGAAGGAGTTTTGGATGATGAATAATGTGAGACTTATCTTTGTTTATATGTTATCCCGCTGAGATGGAGTATGAATGTAGTAGATTCTTTAGGTTGTGGCATGACTTTGGCTCAGCCACGCAAGAGATTAGAAGATCATCTGCGTACATCATATGGAGGATGGGGGTTGCTTTGGCCGATATTTTCATTCCTTTGATGTGCCCCTGTTGTTGTTGGTGCCCAAGGTTCGTGGATAGGATCTCTGCATACAAGATGAAGCTATATGGTGATAACGGGTCGCCTTGGCGGATGCCCCTATTTGTTAGGATGTTTCCATAGGCCGTGTCATTGACGTTTATAGAGTAGGTGACGGTACTAATACACGTCATGATTCAATCTATGAACTGAGTTGGGAAACCGAGTTTGGTGAGTGCTGGTTTGATAAAATCCCCATCCAGTGAGTAGTAAGCTTTTTGGATATCCAGTTTCATCGCAATTTTTGGGTGTTTTGATGGTGGAGTGGTTCTTATGACATGGAAAATTTCATTTGCAATTGCGATGTTATCATTTATGGATCTTTTTGGTATGAAAGCACTTTGGTAAGGGCTGATGATGAATTCAAGAATCGGGCGTAGTCGGTTCACTGGGATTTTTGTTATGATTTTGTAGGCCACGTTACAAAGCCCACTAGGCCTCAATTGAGCAGGTATTGTGGGGTTTGTGGTTTTAGGAATGAGAGTTATGTTGGTGTGGCTTATTGGTGCTTGTAGGTGGTTGTGTTGGAAGAAATAATTGACCATGGCTATGATTTGTGGCCCATTTATTTCCCAAACAAATTTGAAGAACTTACTAGTGAATCCGTACGGCCCAGGAGCTTTCTCAGAGCCTATTGAGTCTAAGGCTTGTTTAATCTCCTCTGGAGTTACTTGTGTTGTGAGTTGTTCCTTGTTTGCCTCAGTTAGCCTGTGATGGACACAATCAAACAATTGCATATTGATCCTTGTAGGTGGAGCACGGTATTGGTTGGTAAAGTAATGGACGAAAGTTTGAGAAATTTCCTCCGGCGTATCAACCCATGTAGAGCTTTCCGTTTGGATTTGTCGTATGTGGTTAAACATCGATGGATGGTTGCCTGAGTATGGAAGAAAGTTGTGTTCATGTCGCCTTGCTTTATCCATTGGACTCTCGATCGCTGCTTCCAATAAATTTCCTGGCATTGGATTAGTGCGAGGTGAGAGTTCCTTGCTTGTAGTTCTTGGGCTAAACAGAACTCCAAATTTGGGCCCTGCGTCTTGGCACATTGGGCCTGTGTATGTTGGATTTGCTTTTCTGCTTCTTTGATGAGGCCTGGTAAATGACCAAAGGTGCTTTTGATCCAAGTTTGAAGTATCTCCGCCGTATTGGTAATTTTGTTGAGCAGGTTTTGTGGTGGCGTCGGGTTAAAAGATGGCACCCAAGCATTGTAAACAACTTCCTTAAGATGTGGATGTAATAACCAAAGGTGTTCTACCCTAAAGTGTTTTTGGTGTGGTCTTGGGATGGTTTTTTCTTTGAGTAGAATGGGTGCATGGTCTAATGCAATTCTTGGTAGGTGTTGGAGAAGGGCATGTGGGTGAAGTTGCATCCATTGTTGATTGCTTACGCCACGATCCAGCCTTTCAAGGATGAGGTTGTCACCTTGTTGTTTGTTTGACCAAGTATATGGGATTCCTGAAAAACCTAGATTGATGAGGCCATTGGAGTTGATCACATCTTATAAAAAAATTGCTTAGTCATGGATGACGGTTCGACCACCTTTTTTCTCGTCTTGGCATAGAACCTCATTGAAATCGCCCATCGGTAGCCATGGAAGGTTGTGTTGGGGGATTATGTTATTGAAATATTTTCATAAATCCCATCTCTCCAGTGGTTGTGGTGGTCCATATATACCTACAAAGAACCAAGGGGTCTTTGGTGCAGGAGGAGTGATGTACGCATGAATTACACTTTGGTTAGCCAAGATAATTTGGACCTTAAGGTGGCTTAACCACATCAGGCTTACTCCACCTTTCCTTCCATTACATGAAAGTGCAAAGCATTCATCAAACCCTAGTCTAGACTTTAAAGATGACATATGTACATCAGAAGAAAGAGTTTCAGAAAGGAACAACAGACTTAGCTTGTGAATTCAGCAGAATTCACATAGTTTTTGAACTGTCAATGGATTATGAATACCTTGACAATTCCAAGCTAGATAACTCATAATGTTGGCGATCCCTAGTACGTGCCAGTAGATCGTTTATCTTCCTTAGTAGCTTCTGCATCAGTCTTCTCATCGTCGAGAGATAGATGCCAAGCCGTGTACTGATGGTTTGCTTGTGCTGTCTAAAAAATAAATAAATTCTGCTTTCACTGTTGTTTCATCTTTCTATGTGCTTTTGGTTTGTTGGGTTGAGGCTGAGGATGATATGGCTTTCCTGCTCCTTGTTGTGGGAACTTCATATTGCTGTTGAAAGTTTCTTGTCGACTCTAGCTGGAGAGAGGATAATGAAAGAAATTTTATTGCCTTCGGTGGTGGAGATGGTGCTGCAAAATCAGGAGTTGGGGAAAGGTTGAGGTGTTGTGGTATACTCTTTCTGGGATGGGCTCTTTTCCTTTTATAAGTTTGTAACTTTGGTGTTGGTTGTTCCTCATTTGGCGGTTCTGGGATGTTCACTTGATTGTGTGTGACCTTTACCTGTGGCACGCCATTTACTTTAGTGATCACCAGACTGACAATTGTGTGCGGAATGTCCAGAGCATTATCCAAAGTCTGAGCATAAAGGGGGGTTGAAAAAGTTGTACAGTTGGTTGGTATGTGTTGCAGTTCTCGGCGATGATGATGTTTGATAGTGGGCCTGGTCCAGACTGTCTTGAGATAACTCTTCCTAGTGTTGCTGTTATGGGATTTTGTTCCTGCCCTTATCTGAGTTGCTCCCTTCTTTGTCCGATGAGTTGATGGATCCGTGTATGGGGAACCAAAGTGGATTGTTCCACCCTATTAATGGGTTCGATGTGTTATCCGCTCCAGAATTCGACCAAAAACCCGATCCCAATTCAGATTCATCTCTCGAACCGAGATCAAAGATCTTAAAACCAGATCCATCCCTGAATCTGCTCTGCTCCGTTGCTTTTTGCAGGTTTTCCAGTGGGTTATCATTCTTTCGTACTGCAGGAGAATTTGCACTCTTCCCCTGAACTGATTCTGGTGTGCTGCTGTCAGAGTTTCCCTTGGCATGTAACAGAGAATATGGAAGTGGGGTCCAACTGAAACCATGTTGAGCCAAAGATTGGTTGAGACGAGTTGGAATCATTCTGGATACTGTTTGTTTGGGTGGAGTCATGTGTGTCGATTCTGGTATTAGTGGTGGTGTTTGGTGTTGTTGAAGGGCCTCCGACTGGTTGTTCAGTGGGGCTATTTCCGGAGTAGATTTAGATGGGGTTGAACTTGGTTTTGATGAAGATTCTCCCATGAGACGGTTAGAGGAAGATGAGGTTAAGTATGAATATTTTGGTCTGGGTCTTGTTGTTGAGTCTGTGATAGGGAAAAAGGGGGTGGTTTGGGTTTTGTAATGCATGTTGTTTGTTTAGGAAGATTGGACATTCATCTTCAATATGTCCAATGAGACCACACCTATAGCAAAGTGTTGGTAGGTGCTCGTATGCAAATTGAACCCAGCTTTTTGCAGTATTATCAAGTAAAATTTCAGGCATGAAAGGTTCAGTTAATAACATATCTACCTTTGCTCTTACCGGTTTGTAGTCCAGATACACCTCAATAACTTCTCCGGTGTCACTGAGAAGCTCTCTGACTGATCTATCATCTCTCAGGTAGCTCGGCAATCCCAACAGATGGATCCACAAAAACTGCAGTCATGAAACATGCAAGTGGGTTTTGTAGGTACTTTTTCCAATCTTTTACCAGTATTACCTGGTTTGACATGATCCAAGTTTTGTTTGTTAGGATAGTTTCTTTGTCACTAACATGTTCCATAGTGCACTGGATGATTTTGTTTGTTGTGTTTGGCCAAGTTTCAAACTTTGTGATTTTCAGAGGGTTCTAATGTTTAGTCACCGCCTGTTTGAGGCCGGAGAAGGTGATTTTGCCTGCTAGTACCGTGACTGCCAAACTTTTGTCTTCATGTTCATGCATTATGGTTTTCACTCTTTCAGTGAGATGAAAAAGTGATGTCTCCTTTTGCTTGATTTGGTTTTGATTGTTAAAAGGTATATTACCTTCTGGGAATGATTGGGGTTTGTTGTATTGGCTTTTCCTATCTTCAGTTAAACTCTTTTTGTTTTGATTCTGTTTTGGAATCTCTTCCTCGTCTTTTTTCTGTAAAGTATTTGTTGTTCTTTTGTCTGAGCTTTTTGGTACCTGAGATGGGTGAGTTGAAGACTGAGCGGATGATGAAGATGAGAGGTTTGATGTTGTTGGTTTTGGGTTTGAGCAGAAAAAAGAATGGTTTGAAAAAGCCTGAGCTTCGTTCAAAGTGAAATTCCTCGGGACTTGATGGATTTTTGGTATATGTGAGTGGTGTGCAGGTTGGGCAGATGCGCGTGGTGGTGGTGATGATTGATTTTATGTCTGTGCAAGAGGCCATGCATTGGCTCTTGGGGGCGGTATGTAGCATTTCATTGGTGGTGAATTGTTAATGGGTGGTGGCTGAAGGGTACAAAGCTCTCTATTGGTGTTTGAAGAAGATAGTTGATAGATAGGAATAAGAAGAATCCAAAACACATAATTCTCAGCATAGTGTCTTCTTTGTGGGTTTGGTTTTTGAGATAAATCAATCGGGATGACTCTAGATTTAAGAGATCTTTTGTCCAAAACTATGAATGAAGAACACTTTGGAGAGTGTTGTCTTTGACTTTGTCAACGCAACGGCCATCTTGACCAAGAGAAGAAAATTGATATCAAGTTTGTTTCAGTGCCAAAACCTGTTAAACATATGGTAAATTCATATTTTCCACCTTCATGAATCATGTATCTCTTCAAACCTCAATGTTAATAATGAGGTAGCAGTCTAATGAAAGTTGACAGTCGGTGGCTAGCATAGATCAATATTGGAGGGGCCTCTTAATAGTGTTGGTTATTGGGATTGCACGGATTAAATTGGACGACCGTAAAAGCTATCAGAAAAGATTTTCCTCTTGCAACGTGGGAATTTATTTTGGACCAGTATCTCCATAACCATTTTTTTTCATGGCCCGGAAAAGGTTAAAATTTTATTGCAAACTCCAAAACCATTAGATTTACTAGATATTTGTGACATCATAAACTAGAATATCGCTGCCACAGTGTGAATGCCTACCGAAGTAAACGAAATAACACTAATTCCCACCAAATAAACTACGCTGGGGATGGCCAAAATATTATATTGGAAAAAAGGGTTATTTAACGGTTGGTACCCAGCAAATGACCAACACCTAGATTTGGTACCTAACATTTAAAATATTAAGGGTTGGTACCTTGACCAGTTAAAAACTTTTAAGACCAACCGTTGACTTAACATATAGATATTTATTTTTAATTATTATTTTTTTATTGAAAGTAATACGGAGTAAAAAAACAATCCAAAATCACCATCAATCCGACGGTCCAAAAAAGACACCCTATGAACTTTAGTCTTCTTCCCCTATCTTGCTCGTCAGAGTATTGAACTTTAGCATCATCAGAAGTTCATGAGATCCAGCACCACCATTTGATAAATCATAGTTATGATAATGGCCAGTATTAAAACTAAAAGTGTTGTTAAGCTTCCGCCACCACTAGCAACACCTACACCACCGTGAGTGTTCTATTGCCCAATTATTATCCTCAAACCACCAATCACCATTAACATCCCAGAAAAGTCGGATTGAAAAGAACAATCAAATTCGATTCACTGACGATTAAAATTACCAAAAAATAACCTTTAAAAAGTGGGTTTCTTTCCAAAATTGAGAGAATTGCTAGGTCAGACCCTAACAGTAATTTCTCATATGATAGATCATTACGAAGGTATTTCAGCCTTAGCATGGTCATCTGATTCACATTAATTAATCGACCAAAACACAAAGCATCAAAATACAAAACAATACTTGAATCGTTTTCAATCTACCAAAACCAAAAAACAAAAACCCAGTGGTAGTGTATTATATAACTTGTAAATGAAATTAATGTTCTTATAGTACTTAAAGTTGCAAATCTAACTGAAATATTGAGGAAGAAAATTGATTATAAAAAAATGAGAGTTCTTAAATTCATAATCAACAATCACTTACTCACCACCACCGGTTCTTGTGTTGTTGATTTTGTTTTTAACAACATCGAGATCAGGGCAAGGTTAGATTTTCTTTTCATTAAATTTCCCTTCTATTTCTTCAAGTAATCGTAGTTTTGGCAGTGGTGGAGGTGAAATCCAATCGTTCTTCCTTTTTGTTTTTGGTTTTTTTCTGAAGCAATATTGTACGGTGATGGAGAAACAAAAGAGAGGGAGGAAGAAGACGATCTTTTTTAGGGCAAAATTGTAAAAGTATTTTTTTTATATAATTAAAATTAGAAGAAAAAAATAAAAATAAAAGTAATTCGGTCAAATGGAGTTCAACGGTCAACGGTTGGTCAAGGTACCAACCCTTAATATTTTAAATATTAGGTACCAAAGCTAGGTGTTGGTCATTTGTTGGGTACCAACCGTTAAATATCCCGAAATAAAAAGTTTGAAGGACAACGAGTAGCTAGTAGAGATCAATATTGGAGGGACTTCCTAATAATGTTGGTTGTTGGGATTACATGGATCAAATTCTACGACCATAAAAGCTATCAGAAAATAATTTGCTCTTGCAACTCGGGAGTTTATTTTGAACTAGCATCTCCAGATCTATAGAGTTTCAAAGAAAAGGGGAAGGATTTCTTCAAGTTAGGGTTCTTCTTTCTTTAATGGGAGAGGCATAGGAAAAAGAGGCGGAGATAACTAAGAATCATAATGATGAATTAGGTCTTGTCTCTCTTTTGTTTCTCTTATATAGGACCTCACTGATTGGATTCTCGAGAATCATCTCAACGACCAAAATTTAAAATGCTAGTTCATTTAAAACATGATTATACAATTATAATTAAAAACATCTTTCCCCTAAGGAATTTATCTGTGGACCTAGGCATAACTCTCGGAGCCACGTTAGATTCTTTGTCTCCTTTATTCATCTTAAATACGCTTTCTAAGTCTAATTTCACATCATCTGTATCATCAAATCAATCGTGTTTTGTGCCTAAAAGTAATTTTTGGTACAAAAAAATATAACGAAGTATACTTTTTACAACATTCTAGTGAGTATCCCTTGGATCATGCAAAAATTGAAAAAAATGGTTAACCGCGAACGAGATATTCGATCGAGTAAAAGTTAAATGCTGAAGTGCTCCAACATCACTGGAATATAGAGTAGGATTAGTAAATTTTGGACCAACAAATTCTAAAACTGACAATCAAAATAGTTTTACTCGCTCCAAGATCCTACTCGGTCGAGAATCTTGGAGCTTGGAGCAATGAGTTCGGTCTTGGAACTCGCCTAAACTCGGCCCAATACTCTGATGAAATTTTAGAGGTCTTGAGTCCCTTTGATCATATACAATGCTATTAACATGACTTATACCTTAGAAAAATAAAAATATTAACATTGTCATGTATTGATTTAGCAACACATTGCAATTCAAACTATGTATAAGTCCAACATAACATACATGCAACATTAAAGTAACTTAGCATGGAATTGGCTACAAAATCTTCTAAAATCGGCCTCGGGGACCTATGTAATCGTTCAAAATAGATTCAACTTGGAATCGCAAATCACTAAGGTCATTTAGCGAGTAGCAAATAGTAATCGCTGAGAAATCGACCTTGGATACCTTGTTAAACTATTCCAATAACTCCTTTGTATTGAGGGGTGTAGAAACCGGTTTTGCACCGTATAAAAGTTTCATAATATACTTCCTCTAAGAAAGAAAAAGTTCATCATCAAAACATTGAGCCTTAATACCCAAAGAACCTTTTTGCTTAATCAGTACTTTTACGTGGCAAAATGGGAGTTGCTAAAACTAATTGGCGACGAGCTTGATAAGGTAAAATAGGTTCATTTTGAAACTGGTAAGCTAGATTTTTCTTAATTAGTAGTTAATTAATTGAATTAGTTTAAATTATGTGAGTTTGATAAAGTTACAGACTATAATTTGTTAGTTAGGTTTGTTGATTAAAAAAAAAAAAAATTACGAAAAAGAAAAAAAAGTTTTTAGACGAATGGGCATTCCTTTTCAAGTATGTCTTCTCAATATTCTACTTTTCATTAATAGATTTTCCTTATCAAAAACTAACCATAAAATATATTTAATAAAGTTGGTTTTCTATCGGTCTTACCCGTTTGTGGATTCGATGTACCACATAACATATGTTCCCTCTAACACAATCCCATAAAAGAAAAAATATTAATTTCAAAAGTAACTTTCTATATTTAAAAATATTCCTATAAGAAGAATAAATTTTTATTTTTATCACAAAAATCATAATTATAATAATACATTCGTTAAGTAAGTTTAAATAATACAAATACACTATTTAGTTTTGTCATCATTATTTTCAAAAATATTGACTAACAAATACTTAATTATAAATTTTAATGTAAGTTATATGTGGAAAAAAAAAGGTTAAATGTTGTTGACTAAAACTCAAAAATGCCTACAAATTCCAACATTAACTCAATAGTTAAATTTGTTGTTATGCAATCAAGCATTTGTTTGGATAGAAGCTAGACTTCAGGCTCTAAAAGTGATACTTTTACTTATGTCTTCTCCAGGGAACTGACATCCCCTTAACCATGGTTAACTTAAAAGACTCAGGTAAATGAGATGATCTCCAATTTCCCACATTCAGTTTAAGAACTGAATAATATAACTCGAAAAAAATGGGGCAAGATGTAAACTGAGATATATAAGTTTCAAAACTAACCTGATAATGTAGATTCTTAACAATGCAAAATTTCTGTGACAATATAAGTAAGTAATAGTAGTCATATATATAACATGCTAAGAATAACACTATAAATCCCTACCAACTGTTGTAACTAGATGCCATGTTGTTTAGCAAGCCGAGCTTGCCTCTTCTGTTAATCTCTAACCTTGAAATTATAGAAAGGTAAAAGTACTGCTCATGAGATAAAGCCCCAACAAAAATTGCAGCCTCAAGTGAAATTGCTACATCATCCTCCTCAGAAGAATCTTGTGGTGAAGAAAATTGTACAAAAATCACCATACGGGGAGCTTCTTCTTGTGATGGTGAAAGTTCATCGTTTATTTCATCTTCAACAATATAAACTTTAAAGGTAAGCAATTGATTAACAGATCTTATATCATCATTTTCCAAACTCCAGGACAACAACAAAGCTTAGATACACATCATCGTAATAGGCTGAAAATTGGTACGACCAGAAAACGAAATAATAATAACAATATAAACATCATGGAGACTAATAATAAAAAAGGATTCATCTTCAACAATCGTGCAACTTATTAAAGACCAATAAAAGCTTCACAGTAAAACACAAAACTGCAAACACAAATTAATATAATGGATTGAAATAAAGTTTGCTAACTAAACATCAAAGAAACGGGTTCTGGTCCAGGATCATAGTGACATCGCAATTATGGAATACGAATTTAAGGTGATAATATTGACATATACATGCATATATAGCTTCCAAAGAGTAGCATAACTAGTTTATTGTCTAGATTTTTGATTGATCTCGTTTATTTATGTGTTTTGAAAAATGATAATGTAACAACTTATAAGTTTTGGATATAAGACGTTTCATTATATATAATACAAAGATCAAGCAATATTTTCTCCAATCGTAAATATGAGTGTCCCATATGTGACACCCGCACACGACATCCTATTGAAGTTAAATTTATATAATATTTTCATATATAATGTTTCCTATTTAATAATACGTTATAAAACTCGCAATGCACTTGCATTGTCAACTTTTGTCCAACACATTATTATATACAATACTAGTTATAAAAATTATTGCATGTCTTAGAAATAAAATAAGTAAGAAAAATAAAAAGTAATGCAAAAAGTATTGCATTTAATTTTAATGATATTAAAAGGTTGATCGGAATAATTAATGTCACAATCTTATTATGGATTACGAAATATCACCTTCATTTTTCTCTAGTTAACTATCTCCCTGTTGCATGACTCATCATTTGTCTGTCCCATTTTTCTCAAATTATTAGATAAACGATACAAAATCCGATATTTCATGTTCAATCATAATTTGCCACCCGTTTCGGCGTCTTATTTGACATGATCGATATTATTTTTTCAGACTGCAGCAACAAATAACTTTTGATATATGAGGTCATCGTACTATCGAGTATAATAGGGAGTACACCACAAGTTTTGACCACTAGTTTACAAAATTAACTCATTGGTGGTTTATTAAATTACAATGATACAAAATTGCCATATATACAATCTCAAATTAATACAAAATCGTATCAAAAGATTTGGATTCTTAAGCTTGTTAAAGATCAAGCAACATTAATTCATTATTTCGGTCATTCAAACTTTATAAATTGACATTGTTTTAATTTGGTTAATTATGGAACTATTTGAACTCGCTTTTTCTTTTATCCAAAATTAATATTACAAAATATTACATCTGGTAACAATACAATGCATAACTCTGGTAAGAATTGGAAAGCACTCACATATCCATTTAAATGATTTGCAGATTCATTGAATAAAATCGGTAATTGGTCACTCCAAGAACCTAACTGACTATTAAAAAAAAAGTTTTTGCAAAAAAACCTCTATGAAGATCTACGAATTGGTTGGTGAAAAAATTGACCTATCCTATTATTGATTTGAAGTATTTCAAGAGTTTGTTGCCTTTATTATGTAGAGAACAGAAATAAGAATCCAATGAAAAAAAAAAGGTCTCTCAGATAAAGAACGAAGGAGTTAATAGAAAAACGGTGAAGGTGAAAAAAGTATCCAAGAGCACCCAGTGCTAATGAGGCGACACTTGACCTAGACGATTTCATAACAATTTTTCATAAAAAAACACAAAGTCTACAAGAGATTCTACAGTTGGAGGCCAATAACCTAGACAATTTTTGGATAATTTTGGGCATGTTACTTGTTAGATACGACAATGAAATTCAATAAGCCATGAACCTATAATATTATGGGGGTTATTGTGGAAATTGACTTTCAAAACAAGAAAACCTGTCTCGTGAAGGATTGTAAACCCTATATTTAGCGAGCAATATATAAGAAGACTTCCAAGACATAAAAAAGATATATTTTATCACTTCTCAAACTTTGGAGAGATGAGCATACAAAGAGATAAAGCTAGGTTTCAGAGCGGTTCCATTATCATGACGATTTTCATCACACATTGTATATCATGGGAGCTTCTAGATATGAGTAGCTAAACACAATGATGAGGATATTAGCTGACCTAACAATTTATATCACGGGGTCAAAGCAGTAACACAGATGCGGCTAAAAGCCGCCTGAAATTTTAGGGCTATTATAAATTTTACAAATTTAAGATGTATATGCACATCAAGTAACAAACTATGATACATGATCCTAGTATTGGTTTTTTCAAATAAAATTTTAAAATGAATGTAAAAGTTAGTTTTTAAAAAAATTTAGGGGGGTCAATTGATTTTTCAAAGAAGTTGAGAGGGATCAACACCTACAACCGGCACCACCAAGTACTCTAATAAACAAAATTGTTTGGGATCAAGTGACCCCACTTGACCCATACAAGTTGCCACTGATTAAGGATGAGATTTATACATGATTTGATTTAGTATATGATTCTATTTTTAGTTCCACACATGAATATCGTTCATGTTAGAGCAATATTGCTCGGTTGAATCCACAAGTTTTTTTATCTCAAGCTTGTTGTCAATGTTAGTTGATCAAAACTATTTTTTGATATTTAGTCGACTAAGTCAAGTCTCGGCCTAGTTTTTTTTTTTAATTGGAAAGAAGATACATTAACAACTTAAATTAAACTAGATTTACATAAGAGGAGTATTTCATGAGATCTCCAAACTCGTGAGCGGAGACCCGATCCACTGACCTCCTACTTGAGAGTCAGGCTCATGGCCAACTGGGCTAACCCCTGATGGTTAAAAATTTAGAAAGAAATAAATTTGGTAATTGAGTATCACACATCACCCTCGAAGACAAAAGATCAACGAAGACATTTGACAAACTTTTGTATCGAGGATTGGAAGACCGGACCATTCTATTTTCTCACCATCATACTATTCTATCACTTGAGACTATGTCGTATGGCTAATAATAAACTTATAAAGAAGAAGTTTCGAGTCAACTTTGTCTTGTTAAAAATATCGGAATATGATTCTGGCATAGATGTTCAACGGTCCTTAATAACATTAGTTCAAAACAATTTGTTATTTGAGAATTAATTTTTGGATCAATTGTGAATTTCCCATACAAGTGATTTTTTACTTGGGAATGTTTCAAAACTTCATAATAAAGAAATTCAGAACTCTTGTTGTTTCTTCTCAGGGTAGGTTAGCAAACCAGTTTCTAAACCATAGATATCTGAGTTTCAGAAGTAAATGGAAGGGTGGTGAGCCGTTTCGCAGACCTTAAGTTCAAATCGAGACAGATCACGAACCATGTTCGCGAACCGTGGTGAACTGAATTTTTGAGTTGGTGTAAAAGGATAACAATCGGCGAATCCTTTTCACGAACCGTAGCCATCTGAGTTCTTGATCCGAGGAGGATTGACGAACCCGGTTCACGAACCGTAGCTCCTTGCTCGTGAACTTTCCTTACGATTCACAAACCGTTTCACCAACGGTCCTAGTAATATTTAGCATATGCTCAAAGACTTATTTTTTAAAATATGTTTAGAATTGACATGACTCTCTTAAACACTTTTACGACTTCATTGATCACTAAAACACTTATGTGTATGTGTCATGATTTAATTTTTGAGTGTTTAAATGAACATCAAATTGCTTATTGTTCATATGACATATTTGCCAAACCAAATAGTCATTGTACACGGTTCCATAACCCGAGCATAATGTATATTATTCCTCTGTATTTTCAAGACATATTGTTTGCTTAAATCCCAAGTTATCTTAGGTTGAATTCTAAGCAACCTTGTGTCTTGAAAAACTATAAAAAAGGAGATGCTCTTTCAACTGGGAAATCAATCCGTGACACCTTGTGTCCTAGTTGATAGCTATAGTCGTCCTTTTTTAGGTCTAAAACTAGAAGATTTGGCTTTGGGAATTTATGAAGCCAAGTCCGATTATATTTACCTTGATAATCGTGTATCTTGATGTTGTTATTACGTTATCGTGGTTTTCGTAATCTCTTTCAGGAAAGATAAATAGAAATCACAAAGTTATATTCGTCTCTTAATTCATGATTCCTCAAGATAGATATATGAAAAACCTATCTTAATTGATTGTGTTTGAAGATTTTTCTTGAGAGGTGGTTAAATATCAAGCCTTGTCATCTAAGTGAGCATAAGAGGTTTTCTAGTTTTGTCTATTACAATCACCTTGATCTCTGATCAAAATGTAAATCAAATGGGCTTATCTATTAGAGGCAGATTGGTATGAAAAGTCTTCACTTAGGTTGAAGCAACTCTTAGGCTGTAATTCTTATTAAAAAAAGAAAACTCCTAGGCTGTAAAGGACGTCAGCTAAGGGAATCAGTTGCGTAGAGCCTTGCGAGGTTCAAGAGACGTAAGGAGCGCGACTATAACTGAATCTCTTGGAAGGTGGATGTTGTAGCACCCTGAACTTTTGCTTCATATTTACCTAGTCTATGTATTATACTTAGAAAATCATTTAACATTTGAAGTGCTTAGTACAGTAAAACTTCAATAAATTAATAATGTTGCGACTGCCAAATTCTATCAAATTAGCGAAGAAGTTATTAGATTATCGAAACATTCTAAGTTTTAAGTTTCAAAAATAAAAGAAAACGAAATATTTAAGTTAACTTAAAGATTTCGCATAACAACAAATATATTGAAGGTTATGAAATGGGAAAATTAAGTCCAGAAAAAATCAATGTCCTTGCGAGGAAATTAATGTTGCAGTCTATCCAGGTGAAAATGATAATAGCACGAAAATTTGAACAGACGAAGAAATTATTAGGAGTGTTATATCAAATCCCCAAGAAGAGGAACTAAAAGATGATAGTTGCGTTGTGGAGCCAGCTTCTCGTAAAAAAATAATATTATCGATAGTAAAGCTAAATGATTTCCTCCTACAATTTAAAAAAGGCACTCCTAAACTCCTCAAGGGACTACAAAATATCATAGATAAAGTCCAATGTTGCATAAATGTGAACAAGAAACAAACAACTTTGGAATCTTATTTTAGTAAGGCATCATATATAATGTAGTGCTAGTATAATGATTATTAATTTATATTTTAGTCGTGCCCTATTGGGCAATTAAAATTTTTATTATCTTATAAATTTAGCGAGGTTATTAATTTAATATAATGACCCAACTCGAGACCCGTAAAAAATATTATTTTAGGGAAGTTATTAATTTCTCGCTGATTAATTTAACGAAGTTCAACTATAATCTAAAATTCCAGCTCGTGGTTGCCTTAACCTTATCGAAGGTCCGCTTTAGTTAAATGCTCTGGGGTGCCTAAATACCTCCATATGCGGCTGCACGTCTGTCGTACACTTGGGATACATCAAGAATAAAATAGCATATTTATATTTGATGAATGGAATAAAGAAGTAAGAGGGGGTTGTTTTCCCTTTGTCTTCCTGGAGAAACTAAATAATTTGTTCTCTCCTACAACCCAAACCATAAAATCTTCCTTCCATTTAGAAAGTGGAAATCAGCGGTTTTAGAAGATGAATCTCATCACTATGGTATGGTGGATTCGTGAGCATGGAGTAGTAAAAGAAGCAAAGGAAACTTCTTCTTCTCAATTTCAGTTTCGTCATACCGTAAATCCTTGTTCATAATTTACGTTGTTCCTTGATTTCGAATAAGGGGTAATTCATAATCATCTTATTGTTGTGTTTTAGAGATTTTGTCTTAGTTGTTCTGGACTTAAAATGGTTGAGTTCCTCTATCAGGGTTCTTATGATATTTAGAGATTTATCATATTTCATTGTTTAAACTTCAAGACCATGTAAATTCACATTATGGGTTTGTGTAGTTTCACCCAATTCGCGTCGTATTGAAGAGAATTTCTAATTCCATTTTTATTACTTGAAACCCCTAAAATGTCTGTTTTTGCTCTTCTAATATTTTTAGATCCAGTGGTTGGATTGTGATGAAATTTTAGTATCTCATGCTTCATTATGTGATAGATAGATGTACGATAAAGTTTCATGAGAATCAGGTCACTATTAAATTGAATAAATGGTGACTGCAGTTATCTTTGTACTTACCGGATAAAGCAAAAATTAGAGCAGTGGATTCCTCAGCTGTTACTCTGCAAAAGTTTAGATGTGATCATTCCGGCAAGGCGGCAGAGATTCAGGGACAAGAAAATAATACTTTTCAGCAGCCTTAGCCGGTAAGCCAGTCGTCTCATTATACCACCCAATTTACAATCAGTGAGTGTCAATTGAGATTTTTCTGGATATCCAGCTTGGAACAGCACCAGTGGATTTCCGTTTCCCAACTACAAATCAATCAAGACATTGCTTTACCTGCTATGTCCAGTACCGTAGGTTAGTGAAACTATTTTCCCAAATGATACTTGACTTAATTTGCATTTCACATTCTATGGTTTAACATCAAACAAAAGCATGACAGCATCCTGTATTGTTTCCTGGATAACTGACTGGTTATGTACTTTCTATCTAGGTGCATTGCTGCGGAAGGAGATGATGCTCCAGAGTGCGATAAATTTGCAGAACAAACGAATCCTATTTGGATTGAACACTTTGAATTTATAGTTGAGGATGCTTCTACTCGACATTTGATAGACCACGAGGAAGGAGTTCAAACATCTGAACTTCTTGGATGCACGCAAGTGCTGTTGAAAGTCCTTGAGCCTGGTAAAGTGAATGATGCTAAGAATGATGTTTGGTTGAAGTTGGTCAAAGATTTGATTCTCCAGAGAGACACGAAGAACAGGTCAGGTACTTTAGTCCTTACTCTTAGTTAAACATCTCCCACAGTGTAAATTTTAGAATTTTTCATTTTAACCTCGTGTCATTCTTCGTTTAAATTTTCCGGCACATGTCCAATGATGCTAAATATAGGAAAGAATCATCATTAAGATTCACAGTTAGGATAAATCTTTCTCCATTAATCATGGCATGACAAACTTCTGGTTGTTCTTTTGAAAGTTGAATACGGTTTAAATTGCGATACTTTATTCTTCTTTCATTTGAGTGATCGATTTGCAGCCATGTTGGTGGAGACAAATACCTATCCTTGTGTGACTAAAGCTTAAAAAGCCCCCCTTCTCTACGTTGAATTCTAACTTCAAATTTTCTTAATTACCTCCTAATTTCCTTGATGCTCTTTCTTGTTGTTTTTCAGGTAGTTGACGATGATGCAATACAGAGTTGAATGCTTGGTTACTACTGTCCAGGTTAGTTTTTCGTAGTCATCCACTGTTCATTTAAGATATTATAATTATTATTCATGTTTAAATGACTACTGAAAAATTCAACCGCCCTAATCTCTTAAAATGTTTCCTTCCAGGTGTTTGCAGGGTGCACGAATGGGCTATCCTTGTCAAGGACGCATCTAGAAAGGGAAGTTATACTTTTTCTTCAATTTTTGTTTGTTTTAATTGGTGCAATTATGCTTCCTCTTCTTGTTAAATGCACACTGAATACAGATGGTACTGAAATGAAGCGGTGATGATTCATATAAGATAAGATTCACAGTTAGGATTAATCTTTCTCCATTAATCATGGCATGGCAAACTGCTGGTTGTTCTTTTGAAAGTTGAATACGGTTTAAATTGCGATATTTTATTCTTCTTTCATGTGAGTGATCGATTTGCAGCCATGTTGGTGGAGATAGATACTTATCCCCGTGTGACTAAAGCTTAAAAAGAGACCTCCCTTTTTCAGACCTCCTCCTCTACCTTGATTTCTAACTTCGAATTTTTTTAATTACCTCCTAATTTCCTTGATGCTCTTTCTTTTTGTTTTTCAGGTAGTTGTCGATGATGCTATACAGAGTTGAATGCTTGCTTACTACTGTCGAGGTTAGTTCTCTTAGTCATCCACTGTCCATTTACGATATTATTCATGTTTAAATGACTACTGAAGATTCAACTGTCCTAATCTCTTAGAACTTTTCGTTTCAGGTGTTTGCAGGGTGCACGAATGAGCTATCCTTGTCAAGGACGCATCTAGAAAGGGAAGTTATACTTTTCAGGTTTCTCTTCAATTTTTGTTTGTTTTAATTGGTGCAATTATGCTTCCTCTTCTTGTTAAATGCACACTGGATACAGATGGCAAGGCACGAAGCAGATGATGCCCCTTGCCCACTACTTGAGCAAAATATAAGTGTGCTGTAGGAGTGACGATGCTGCTTGTAGCTGTACGCCAACTGCCTGGTACCGTTAAGTTTTTTTTTGGTACTCAGTCTTTTCAGGTTACTGTCAGTTCAAAATAACCGTGTATGTATTTTTGTTTTGCTTACTTACAGGTATACTGATGCTGCAACTTTTCTATTGCGACTGGGCTTATCAGCAGACCAGTGCAAAGCTACCAACAGTCAATGCAAGGTATACAAAGAAGCAGTCATTCTCAGTTCCTAATACATTTCTTGATCAATTTTAGGGTTACTTCTACCTCATCGTACACTTACTCTTATTATCCATAAATGTGCAAGTGGTGTGGATTTTAAACTTTTTTACTTGGATTTTCAGGCTTATCTCAGTGCAATAATAGTTTACCTGTACGCGGTCGACTTCGAGCAAGCAGGAAAATGCTATAACTATTGTTCTCAGTAAGTTAGTCTTCTCTGCATCATTCTAAGGTTAGTTCCATTTCAGATACCCAATTTCCTGTATATTGTCTATACTTTATGGCTTGAAGACTTTAGACTTAAAAGAACTTCCGAAATTTATTTTCAGGATTGATGCCTTTCTGAGTAGTGATCAGAACCGGTGTGCTAGCAAACTTCTATCTGCTTATGGAGAAGGTGAAGAAATTAAGCGTGTAGCACAGTTGAGTACTGCTACACATCTCTACCATATGGTAACTTACATATCTTTACCTAAAACCATTAACTCGACGAGTGTATGAAGCAGAAGAAGTCAATTTTAGAGTTTCTGTTTGTGTTATGTACGACAAATAGCAGGGTCAAGACTGCGTCAAGGCTAACGCTGGTGGGGCTAATGTCCGGCTCATGCCCTCCCTTGCTCCACCGCACCCACCACCACCCCACCACACACACACACACACCCTTATAGATGTTGGTTTGTATCGTTTTGGTCATTGTTGTTTCACTCATTTTTGATCGAACAGCTTATATATTAGAATCATTAGATATATGCTAACGTGTCTGCTGATTTGTGTAGGTATTGTCTTTGATTCTGGCGATGGTGTCAGCCATATAGTTCCTATCTACGAAGATTATGCCTACCTCATGCCATCTTGCATCTTGACCTGGCTGGACATAATCTCACTAATGCGTTGATGAAAATTTTGACGGAGCGCAGTTCCTAGCAGGATTTCCGAGAGACATCAAAGAAATGCTAGCTTACATTGCTCTTGGTTATGAGCAATAACTAGGGACATCCAAGACCAGTTCATTTGTTGAAAAGAGCTACGAGTTACCTGATGGGCAAATAGTAGTGGAAAATTTCCTGTATATAGATCTTCCGAAATTGTAATTCGCTACAGTGACCTTGGTGATAAGGTAACTTACATATAGTCTCAAGGACAATTAATTGCATGTATCTTGATGAACACTAAATCCTGGTTTGTATTTGCAGCCAACATTA
Source organism: Papaver armeniacum (assembly GCA_023531295.1). Lineage (NCBI taxonomy): Eukaryota > Viridiplantae > Streptophyta > Magnoliopsida > Ranunculales > Papaveraceae > Papaver > Papaver armeniacum. Next base: position 531,785 of record JAJJWW010002322.1, on the reverse strand, counting down.
ACTGCTGTTGGGAGAGAACCATTTTTGTGGCTGAAGCTGTACCTCCAATTATTTAAGCAACTCTGGTGAAAACTAGGGCAGCGCCACTCTAAGAAGAAAAATTGAAGGAGGGACAGTCTATTTTAGCAATTGGGGAAACATTGTTCTAATTGTTCCTTCAAATATCTGAACTTCTTGGATGTGTCGTCGAAAGTCTGGTAAAGTGAAGGATGTTTGGTTGAAGTTGGTCAAAGATTTGATTCTCCAGAGAGACACAAAGAACAAGGTTGGGTAGTTAAGTCCTTTCTCTTAGTTAAACATCTCCCACAGTGGAAATATTAGAATTGTTGGTTGTTCACCTCGTGTCATTCTTCATTTAAATTTTCTGCCACATGTCCGATGATGTTAAATATTGGAAAGAATCATCATTGTCTTGTTGAAGGCACAAAGCAGATGATTCCCCTCGCCCGCTACTTAAACAAAATATAAGTATGCTATAGGAGTGACAATGCTTCTTGTTGCCTTGGAGCTGTGGGCCAACTGCCTTGTGCCGTTGAGTTTTTTTTTTTGGTACTCATCTTGTCAGGTGACTCATCTCTGGATCTTGTATTGCAGGAAGTGCTAATTGTTGATCCATGAAAATTGAGAGTAAGGTATGATCACCATTGCACATTCAAGATATAATGAGAAGCTTCATTCTGTCTTCTGGTAGGGAGTTCAGTACGGTGCAGGAATTCAGCCTGGTGGATACGAGATTCACTCTCCTCGGAATCTAGCAACTAAAGAGATTGGTGGTCGAATCAAAGAAGTGTTGGCCATTCTTAAGAAGAATGTTGTTTGGGGATCCAAGATTCTGGTTTGAAAACTTGAAAATATGGTGGCTACTGCAGTAGAGCTGGCCAGTGTCAAGTGAGATGCCTTGTTTCTGCAATAGAAGATTATAATAGATTAAGGCCTCCGAACTACACAGGAGTATATGGAGGATGATGTTGGTGGTGCTGTGTGATATGGGATCATTAGAAGAAGGGAAGGTAGAATAATGTGTGGACACAAGGTTAATCGGGAATCTTCTGAAGTTCTTAAAGCCCATTCATTGATAGGGCCCATTTAGAACACATTTTCTCCAATCATTCTCTCATACTTCCACATCCTCCGATTCTGTTCCACTGTGTAATTTACCTTTTTTTTTTATTTATTATTATTATTATTTTTTTTAAGAATGATGAGTAGTAACTGAAAACCTTTAGATATTAAGGACGAAATTTATTCACGTCTTACTCTAGTCGGCTTAGTACAAAGGCCGTAACATGTGTGGATTATTCTCAATTTGGTCGCATTGGAGTCTTTTTCTTGTAATTGACCCATATTCTTTGCTATATTTAATAGGTAAAATTTTGGAATTGTCAAAAAGTAAAAATAAAAAACACTAGCTACCCTTTAAACTGGTAACCCAAGAGTTTACCATTGTTAAAGCACCCGCAGCATGCATATTGTAACCAATACCAAGTTTAGCCAAGGCATCTCTATACATAGAAAGCACGTCGAAATCGACTCCAGAAGAGAAAAATGTGCCTCAACTCCCTACAAAATACTTATAAAGTTGATATAATAAAGTATATGAGAATCATATAAAGTTGATTTCATCTATGCCTAGTGAAAATATAACATATTAAAAAGGGAAGGACCAAAAGTTTTTCACTGTATCCTTTCCAAAATAAAAATAAAAACCCATAAATATATTAGAAGCCGAAAAACATCGGAATCTTTCCCCTTCTTGGTTGCCTTGGAGTAGGTCGCTCATCCTGTGGAGGAGGACTAGGAGGTCTCACTCTCAACTCAGAGAATAGAGAATCCGTTCGTTTCACTACCAAATTTCTATAGGCACGGTTATCGTACACAAAATTTGGATCAGTGGTACCATAGTCGGCTTCGTCAGAAGTTCTTGGTCCAGGATATTTAACGTCTCGATACCATCCCCCAGAACCAACATATTTGGAATAACCAAGGTCGCTTGGTTGTAGCTCAACTGGTTTGTGGGTTCCGAAATTCGGAAGTTGTCCGTGATAGTTTTCGAAATCAATAGGTTCTCCATTGTTTAGGTACTTTCCGGTATAGCCATACCCGTAAAACACTTCTTCACCTTCCTTGTTGTTGATTTTTGTGGGCTTTAATCCCTTGTAGTTCTTGAAATCCAAGTTCTTCTTCCCTGGAGGAAACCGAAAACACACAAAACATATACAGTATGAGAGAACCTGTAAATATATGACAATTAACTCTTATCAATATACAGTATTATATAATAAAAGGTGTAAGTACGTACCCTTCCCTAACATGATTGATCGATCTCTTCTCTTCTGGAGCCAAAGAAAATTATACAAAGTTGATTCTGATCAAGGATGTATTTATATATAATTTTAATGTAAGAATTTCTATAAATAAATAAGTTTTTATGGGGTAATAATTCTACTACATTCTATTATTAGGATTTTCATGGATTTCCATTGATGATGATGATACTCAAACTTCCATAAATAAGATAGGTTTGTAGTTAGGAAAATATGGGAATGGGAAACATGCATGTAAGGGAAGCCGTGAATGGCTTTTCTTACGGGTGCTGTATTTTCTTGGTTTCACTTAAAAAAAAAAGACAGAATACCTTACAATTACCTTTTTTTTTTTTTTTTTTTTTTTTTGAACCATACTAAGATACTAATGACGTATAAGCTGTTCTCCTACTCATAGGATATATATTTAGGACACCTTCTTTGACACCATCTAATTTTGCTTTACCCCTCCCACCGTTGCATGGAACTGCATCTGGGTTGCACGGACGTACAAATCTTGGTGCCATGTCCGGCGTCAGACATATGGGGGACGCTCTTAAGACGCTGACACCCTGAACCTGAAGCAAACCCAGCTTACACCCTATCATTGACATTGTTTACTTCATTACGGATCGCTTTGGCGATACATGCCCAACTCTCACTCAACAGTTCCTTCCCCTTCAATCTTGGATAAGCCCAAGGTACTAAATTGCCAAAACACTCCATGGGTACTGCTGGTTCACACCTGGCTTGACTCTTCTAGTCCAAGTCCTCTAGCTTCATCTTGGTTATTACTGACCATAACTTTAACAATGCAGTAATTAACAATCACAATTTCAACTGAAGTCGAAGAAAACACTGCAGTACTGTCGAGATTAGTAGCAGCCCTATTGAACTCAATTGAACCATGATCAAATTCAATTCTAGGTGGGTTTCTTGGTAGAGAAACAGCAAATCGGTCGCGACTTTGGTAGAGCGGAATTGTAGAACCTTTGAAGATAACTATAGTTTCAAGACTGATAAGGACCTGGCTACGGATGTTAAAACAATGGTGCTGAGCTGGGCAAATGCTTTTCGAAAGAGAGTACACTGTAACTTCTCTTATTCTGTTAGCAATTGGGAAACTGTCTTTCATTAGTTTTTTTAGTTTTCTTTTGCTGTTTGTTGTCTACAGTTTGTAGACTGCTGTAAATTCTTCTTCTCTAATAAAATTTTCACTTCCAATCAAAAAAAAAAGACTTTGGTAGCCGTAATGTGGCTCCAAACATGAGTGTATTTTCTTGGTTTCACTTAAAAAAAAGACAGAATATCTTACAATTACCTTTTTTTTTTGTAAGCATAAAGGCTGGGTTTGGTAATGTTTTTATTTTCTCAAAAGCACTTTCAAAAACTATATATGTCAATAATTTTTGAAATTAGTGTTTGGTAAAAAAAAATCAAAGTGCTTTTTATCGAAAACACTTCTCAAATTCCTCAATTTTTAAAAACCGGGGAGGAGGAGCTTTTAAAAGCTACAAAAGCATAAGCTGTGGCCCCACCTAAATTTAATGATTGATTTATCTTTTTTATCCCTACTTTATTTTATAAATGACAAAAGTTACCCTTAAATTTATATACAATCAATTTTTTTACTATTTCTTATATTGCATTCTTTAATTTTTTTTTTTTAATTTTCAAACTATTTTATATATCATTTCATTTCATTTGTCAACAGTAAAAATAAAATAAAATATTAAATAATACTTAATTTAGTTGCACTTTTTGTTTGAAATATATATACATATATACAAGTGGTTAAGTAAAATATTTTTTAACAATCATAATAATAGTGGTAATTAGTATGAACATTAATATTATATAGTAAAATAATTAATTATTTTTAAACCCAATAAAATTGAATAAAATTACCATTAGAGATATGTGTGTTTTTGTCATTTGCTACAACAACTATGGTTGAATCTGAAATTTACCAAACACAATTTGATTGTTTTTTAATCGACTTCAACTTTAATTAATATTTTACCAAACATCTAATCGCTTTTTTTCTCACAAAGACAAGACAACAACGCACAACGAAAAGTGCTTTTACAAAAGCTGCACAATACCAAACTAAACATAAGTTATTCTCTCACTCATAGGACATTTAGGACACCTTCGTCGACACCATCTAATTAATTTTGCTTTTCTTCTCCCACCGTTGCATGTAACCGCATCTGGGTTGAACAGACGCACCAATTTTGGTGTCGTGTCCGCATCAGACATACGGGGGCCGCACTTAAGAAGCTGACACCCTGAACCTGAAGCAAAGCCAGCTTACACCCTACCATTGACATTCCTTACTTCATTACGGATCGCTTTGGCGGTATATGCGCAACTCTCACTCAACCGTTCCTTCACCTTCAATCTTGGATAAGCTCCCCAAGGTACTAAATTGCCAAAATATTGTTGGGTGCAATAATCAAAAACAAGGAAAAAATCAAATAAGCAAAAGTTATTGATACTTAGCTCCTTTATAATGGAAGTGATCGATTTGATGAAACGGACGATCTCCCCAGATCTCGCAACAGTAACAAGACAAAACTTTGGAAAAACAGAGTGTGTCACGTGTTCAACACGTTGCCCTTAAAACATTAGCGCCCGGATACACTCAAGAGTGACGCATTAGCTCTCACAGGACGAATATCTCCAGGATAAAACACCCTACTACGCACCTACTACTAGCATATGTAGTAGATGCTCAACTTGAGCTTGACAACTCCGAAAAAACCCTTCAGAAAAATCACGAACGCATAAGAAAACAATATAAAATATCTTCCCTTGAGGGTCCCTCTAAAATATAGAGAAACCCCTTTCCCATAGATTTTACAAAAGTAGTGAATTTCTTTATATAATGGAATAATACAACTTAAAAAGATGAACTCCCCGATGTGGGACTAAAAAGCTTATCCCACCAAAAGATCTGGGTTTTTTTGCAAACAACAACCCATGGACCTTATCCCAATTAATTCCGCACATCCTTCTATGTTTTTTCATATTATTCGCTAAACCAATAGCTTGAATACACTCTTTTCCACTAGAAATCGAGTTTATGAAATCGAGTTTGAACTAACAGCTAACCCGTGGACTTTTTGTCTCGGTTTACCTCCATGCTCTCTCTGCAGAATATTACAATGGAAAAGAACAAAGATACAGGGAAGACAAAGGTACCTTCAAAAGAGGCGCCTAGGACTACGCTAGTAGTAACAAGGAGCAAACAGAAGGGCGAAGGACTCATAGCCGGGGACAAGACGCAGAATGGAGCGGAAAACACATTACTTTTAGATGCGGGCATCATTGCAATGGAAGCAAAGAAGGCCGCGGCGGCAAGAGCTGCTACACCTAACGCAGGAGCTTCTCAAGTGGTCGCCTCCAAAGTGACAGCTACAACCAGGCCCACTGAGCCTCGAGAAGCAGTAGAGTGAATCCGTAATCCGTAACCTCCCCTACGGGATGCCGCCGACCAACGAACAAAACGCACAACTGCAAGCAGGATCCTACGGAATGATCGAGCCGGATATACAGCTAGTGGAGGAAATCAATACCGCGGCCCCCGAGGGACAAGCTCAGTTACATATAGGAACGCCAAATCAAGGATCAAACCAGTCTGCGCAAATATTGGCGCAACTAGAGGAGCTAAAAAGGAATCGCCCGGACATACGCGGACGCGGTGGCCTTACTAGCCCAAGAGAACCAGCAATTAAAAGAGAAGATCCTCCAAAGTGCGGAGCTAGAGAATCAGCAGGACGAGGCTAACTCTGCGGTACAAAATAGAGACCGGAGGACGATCCTCGAAAACATCCCTGCGATAGTCAATCAAAGAGGAATACCCCAAAGAGGTGTGCGGAACAATAGAAGGTCTGACCTAGACTACCATCCGGAAACTTCAGACTACTATGATGAAGAGGAGGCCACGATGTCACAACCTACAAGGAAGACGCGGTCTTCCATTCAAGACGAGCACTGTTTGGCAATGGAGTGTCTTCGTGCAGAGATGCTAGCAGAGATCAATCAAATCAAGACCAGGCAAGGAGGTGGAAGACTAGAACAGGTTATGAAGGAGGCCAACACTACCCCACTAGCGCGGCAGCTTGGCTACGGCTACCATTCCGCGAAGTGTCCTGGTCCCATCCTTTGATTGTTACGACGGTCCGCGGATCCCGCTGCCCACCTACGATATTACAACGGGGTAATGGCCGAGGTGGGACCATGACGAAGCTATACTTGTCTGCAGATACTTCCCTTCAAGCCCGAAAGGATCCGCGTTATCTTGGTTTGATAACCTCAAGCCGGGATGCATTGATTCGTATGATCAGCTCACCGAAAAGGTTCTTGGCCACCTACATGTATAACAAGGTTGTGAACATAGGGATGGAAAAGCTCTTCTCGCTTGCAATCAAATATAAGGAGTCCATTCGAGAATACACGGATAGGTGGCACAAGATATGTCAAGCCATAGGACATGTGGACCCCGTGGTGAGTATTAACTGTTACAAATGGGGACTTGACAGGATGAGCCCATTGTTTGTCGAAATCCACGGTACCACCCCAACCACATAGGGAGATTTGAGGATAATCATCGAAAAACATGCGAGGTTGGAAGAAATTCAACGAGAGAACTCAAGAGCACAGGCTCAACGACCTCCACGGACCAACTCCGCGGAACAAGCAAACAGATCCAGCGGACTCCAAAAAGATCGAAAGACGACCACAAAAGGAGTGGTAGAAAATTTGAAGACCGAGTCTACACTGAAGCTCAACACCAAATACTCACGCATCTTAAAGGAGATCAAGGACCGCGAAAACTTAGACCGGCCTTGGTCTAAGGGAAGCAACCACCGGCCTCGGAGGAATCCAAAGAGTCACCGTGATTTCCACTTTGCTTCTACGGGCACCCAACAGAGAAGTGCAAAAATCTCAAGATAGTGATACAAAAGTCGATAGATGTAGGGGATCTCAAAAATATGTAGAGAAGGTCAGGCGGAAGACGAGCCAAACGCGAGCAAACGAGGTCCAATTGTCGGAGGGTAATCGGCGGGTGAATACTATATCCTGCTCGGAAATAAAACCAACCCTAACTGCACAAATAGGGAAAAGATTGAGGAAGCAATTTGAAGAATATTGTGAGCTTTACAATTTAGACGGGAAAGAAGTGGAAGATCACGAAGAATGGATGGACGCACCTCTAACCTTCGAGGTCGAGGACATTGAGGATGACATGGAAGATCACAATGATCCTTTAATCCTCACCTTGCCAATCGCAGGATGCAACATAAAGAAAATCCTCTTCGATGGAGGTAGCTCCGTAAATGTCCCGTTTTACGATACCTTCAAACGTATGGAGCTTAATGACGAGCAACTCTTAACCTCGCACTATACCATCTATGGGTTCAATGGTGCGGCTACGAAGCCTCTCGGGATATTTTTTGCGGGTGGACGCAGTCCCATGAAAGTTGACACTCGCTTCGGTGTGGTGGACGCGCCTTCACCCTACAATGCCATTATTGGACGAAGATGGGTCCACAAGCTTAAGGGAGTCGAAGCCACCTACCATCAATACCTAAGGTTTCCTACTCCCATAGGAGTAATGGAGATCAAGGGAGATCAAGCTTCCGCAAAGGAATGCCAGGCAATGCAAATACAACTCAACAATGAAGAAGAGGAGAAAAGAAGAACCCGTAGGGCTCGGAACAAGGAAACATCCAAAGAAAAAGCCATCGATGAATACTTGGAAGGAATCTCGGGGAAAAGCTTGTCCAAGGGAACTCCGTAGGGAACACGAAGCATCAACATCAATCGCAACCAGGATGCTCTCGCAAACAAAGAATCCGAGCCTACCAAATAGCAATTAAAGAAAGTTCCTCACCTTGGGGAACCAAAACCCACATTCACATCCTTGGAGGCGGTGAAGGAAGTTAACATAGGGACGGAGGAGAATCCAAAAAAGATCAAGATAGGAACTCTAATGGACGAAGAACGCGAAGCCTCGGCCGGTGAAACTACTAAAGGAATACGCGGACATCTTCGCGTGGAAAACTATCCGACATGCCCGGAATAGACCCGAAGACAAGATACAACATGAGTCGCGCATTAAACCCGACACACCCCGAAGACAAAAGATACGAAAGGTGGCTCGGAGTATCACAAAGCAATAAAACGGAGTCATGAAAGTCATTGGAGGCTGGTTTCATAAAAGAAGTCAAATATCCTACTTGGATCTCTAACATGGTAATAGTACCAAAGAAGAGTGGTGGGGTCGAATCTGCATCGACTTCACCAACTTGAACAAAGCGTGCCCCAAGGACGGTTACCCACTACCCGGCGTTGATCAACTAGTCGACGCGGTAGAAGGATACGAAGAGCTATGATTCATGGACGGATACTCTAGGGTACAATCAACTATTTTTAGTAGAAGAAGATCGAAGCAACATACGGCATTTTACACACCCCACGGCCTCTATTGCTACGTGAGGATGCCTTTCGGACTCCGAACGCGGGAGCAACATACCAAAGGATGGTCGATGCTAGTTTCAAGCCATGGATTGGCGGGACCTTGGAGGTCTACGTTGATGATATGCTCGTAAAAAGCGATTGAGGAAGAACCATCACCAAGACCCGAGGGATATCTTGAAGCTATGAGAGAACACAATATGAAGGTAAACCCGGAGAAGTGCACCTTCGGAGTAACATCCGGAAAATTCCTTGGGTACCCGGTGACAAAAAGGGGCATTGAAGTAGATCCCGCAAAAATCCGAGCCATAGTAGACATGCCATCTCCAAAGAACCTAAAAGAAGTACAAAGCTCAATGGATCCCTAGCAGCTCTGGAAAGGTTCATCTCGAGATCCTCGGATAAATGCAAACTCTTTTTCAACATACTAAAGAAGGGGACGAAATTTGAGTGGACCGCAGAATGCGAAGCCTTCCTAGGCATCAAACAAGTACCTAAGCGGAGATCCCTATCCTTGAAACTGCACCCGACGAAGTCTTGGCATTGTACATTGCAGCAACAGACGATGCGGTAGCGCGTCTTGTCGGGACCCACACAAAGGAGGAGCAACCAATCTACTATGTCGGCAAGACCACAATTCTCATGGAAAGAAACTACACAATAATCGAACAACTGATTTTAGCCATCGTATGGTCTACCTTAAAGTTGAGGACGTACTTCTTAACGCATGACATACGTATCCCATGTCGAGCACCCTTAGAAACCATCCTTAAAGGGGCAGGAAAGGTAGGACGCATAGCAAAATGGAGCACGTACCTCGACCAATTCAACATCCACTATGAGCTTCAACACTCTCGAAATTGCAAGTGTTAGCGAGACTTCCTAGCGAGACCTACCTTTGGACAACGAAGAAGAGGTGCGCATACAAGGATGGAGGACCGCGGGCGCCCCTGTAAATAGAAAAGCAAAAGGAGCCAAATAATATTCTTGAACCTAAAACCCACGACAATGGGAGGTCTTTGTTGACGGCTCCAAAAATAGAGAGGGGCGCGGGGGATAGGCATCGTCATCACCACACCCGCGGGGATAGGATCGTGCATGCATTCGGTTGGAATTTGAAGGCCATACAAATAATATCGTAGAATACGAAGGAGTGGTCCATTCTCTCCGCTTAATAATTGAAATGGGGATACAAGAAGTGCGGTTGACAAGTGACTCCACAACTAATCATACGGCGAGATAGGCTATGAATACAATGTGTACGACGAGACACTAATGGAATACATGGCTCAGTGCAAACGTTGATTTCCCAAATACCAAAAATCAAGTTCCGACATCTGCGTAGGAAGGAGCTCAGGCACGCGGATGCCTTGGCATATATATCATCCATGCTCAAGAACGAGGATGTCAAAGCAATCAAGATAACAAGAGTGTACGAACCATCCATCAAGCCCCAAGAGATGTGCGCGGCTAACCAACGCAAATTTAGGGAGGAAGATATCTCTGACGATTATATCGGAGAGCACATATTCGACGACTTCCAGAACGATGACATCATGCGACAAGCGAGATGAGGACGACGATTACAGATCGGGAAGAAGATTGGAGAATCGAAATCCATTCTTTCCTTGAGGAAGGGAAACTCCCCGGGACACCAAACAAGCTAGGAAAGTACAATCCAGGCGAGGATGTACAAGCTAAGAGACGGAACCTTATACGAAAATCATTCCTCGGGCCACTTAAACCGCCGCCTGTCCCGATCCGAGGACATGGAATATTGAAAGACATCCATAGAGAGACGCGGGGAATCACAATGAATGAGGTCCCTTGCGGATAAGGCAAAGACGCGGGGCTACTGGCCAACCATGATCCGAGACGCGGCGAATGGCGCAAAGGTGCGAGGAATGTCAAAGATTTGGCAGACGAATCACGCCCTAGCCATAAAGTTGAACTCTGTGGGCAGTCCGTGGCCCTTTGTAAAATGGGGTATCGACATAGTGGGCCCGCTTGTATCGGGGGCCGGAAAAGAAGATTCCTAATAGTGGCAACGGATTACTTGACAAGTGGGTAGAAGCCAAGGCACTGGAAAGAATTCGGGATTCAGACGTCTTTACTTTTATTTTTCAAAATATCATTTGCAGGTTTGGCATCCCCGCAGAAATAGTTTCCGACAACGGTAAACAGCTGCAAGGAAAGAATATCGACTTGCTGTTCGACACCCTCAAAATTCGAAAAAACAAATCCACCCCCATATACCCACAGAGCAATGGACAAGCAGAAGCCACAAACAAAAATTTGTCACTTATCCTTAAAAAACAACTAGACGAGTACAAGGGGCGGTGGTGTGAGCGATTACATAACGTTACGTGGGCATACGGGACAACTCGAAGATCGGCTACATGAGAGTCTCCGTTTTTACTCACATATGGAGCGAATGCGGAATCCCTACGGAAATTCTACTACCAACAACAAAGACATGAAGCATGGGAGAAGAACCTCACCACGGACATGATGTTGGAAAAGCTTGACGATCTCGAAGAAAGGAGAGAAGCCACCGCAAAGAATGGAAAACTATCGCGCGAGGCTAGCCGAGAATATAACAAAAAGTGAAACTTAGGAATTTTGTAGAAGGGCAAAATGTGTTAAGGACCATTCCCAATACCAAATGAGAAAAGAAGTGGGGAAATTAGCACCAACGTGGGGATGACCCTACGTAATACACGACATCGCAGAAATGGCTCTTCTATCTCACAATGTAATTTGAAAGGGGAAATCCTCATGCATCCGTGGAATGCCAAATATCTAAAGCCATACTACCCGTAATCTATCACTGCGTATGCATTTCGTAAGAAGAAAATTGACTTACAAGTCCACATGTTTCTATCTCGATGAAGGAGTAACGCGCCTTAACTTTTCAATCAATCCAAGCTTTCATCTTCAAGTGTCATATTCTACTCATTACCCACACGCATTTCAATTTATTCAATACCCACAACCAATACCATATTGGACACACGTATATACCACTCACATACCCATCTGTACATATGGAGATCAACAAAAGAACGAAATATGAATGTACATTGAAAACCATGCCACATCTTAATAAAATATCGACACTATCGTTACCCCGTGGACGTAGGCCTTAGGGTTGAACCACGTAAATCATTGTGCGATTACTATTATTAAGAACTTGCATTATACTTTAATAAGAGGAATGTCCCATACAAAGCGTGGATCATACCCACTTTGCAATATACCGGAATATCCCGCACAAAGCATACACATGCAATCTCTCGGAACTCCCCATAAGTGTCTATAAGTGTATGACCAGGGGTGACTTCCTGAGAATGAGATATCCGAGCAATATTATAAGCCGCGAACTCAATGGAATATATCCTTGAACGTCGGCCTTTACCCCCACCGTTCGAAATACTCCGGCCAAGGAATTAGCCGGGGTGACAGTCACAAGACAATTCCGAGGATATCAACCTACGGAATTGCACGAACAATACACTTTCTCAAATTCCAAAGATCAACATCCTTGGATTACACACACTACAGAATTACTCATTATATTAACTTGATTTATAAAGCCAATAGGTGCGAATTCAACAAATTCAGATTTAAACGCTAAAGTTTGATCTAGTACACAGCAGTTGATTACGAGCCTAGCAAGAAAAAGCGACAAAAACGCCAAGAAGGCTAAGCAACCGAGATCAATCCTAGCATACTAGCTATGATCTACCGAGAATGAGCATTATCCGCGGGTTTATCCTTCAACAACGAAGGAACACTACCACCGAGGAAGGGCCGAGGAACTGTGAAGGGAGCGCGGGCACGGGACGACGAGTATAATTCTTGGGTAGTCCATGGTTCTTCTTGAGATCCAACTCAATCTCACCAAGAGTCCCGTTAATCTCTTACGCCAACCGCTTTACGAGCCACGAAGCCTATAGCTACACTCTTCATCTCACTGATTTAGGGAAGTGGAAAGATGTCCCACCTTTTGATCGGCTTGCTTGGCGCTTCCTCCCGAGACAAGGCCGGACCACGATGGTAATTGACTTGGCCCTCCAATTGAACTACCTTAGCCTCGAGCTTCGGCAAACTTGCCATCCGCAGACTTGAAGTCGTCCTTGAGCTCTGCGGATATTAGAAGAGGACAAAGTGAGTTATAACAAATACAACACAAAGCACACTCGATGACAAAGACGTATACCTTCAAAATAGTTAACCGCGGGAGTCCCGTGCTTCGCGGCATAATCATATTCATTTGATAACCTATCATAATCTACCCGCGAGAAGATTATGAGCATACCGACTTCGCGCTTAGGTCATCTCGAAGCATTGAGTTCGAATGATGATATCGGTTAACCTCATCATTCTTCGACTCCAACCCCTTGTTAAGACGGTATATAGTCACCTCTAAGTTTTTCTCATACTCAACCTGACGGGCCACATCAGCTCGAGACGCGGATAAGGCACTACTAAGAGCGTCAGATTCCGCCCTAACGTCATATCTTTCCTTAGCAAGACGTTGCATATAAGCCCGCACATCTGAGGGATGAGAAGAACGCGCTTGCCGCAGTTCTTCTTCCATGACATTAAGCTTAACTTATAGAGTGGAAATCTGGCCGCGGGCTTTCTCAAGATTATCCCGCGTCCATAAAAGAGCCCCAATTGAATAAATGACCGGTCATGGTTGTTTTGGTTTTGCGAGATCTACCAAGTAAAACTTTTCTTACGCCATCCTTCGGCCATAGCATTATGGATCCGCGCGAGCATTCCATTTCGCTGATTCACTCTTGAGTTTTTCAACTAACTCAAAGAATACGACCTTTTGACGAATTCTCTCACCCCGAAGCCACATCAACTCGGGGATTCCACCCACCGAAGATAGTACAGCGGGAGGAGGGAAGAAGAAGATAACTCGAGAACATATAAGGAACATCTAATAATCAAAGAAGAGGAGACGCTTGGACACAAATAGATGAAGAATTCTTCTCACCACCTCTAACCCGCCCTTGACCGATCTAGCTCGAGGCGCAACTTCGCCTCTTCCACGTCCTGCTTTGTTCCTTGCGCTTAAGCACCCTTGACTCTGCTATTTCCTCATCTTTAGAAGAGGCCGCAGCTTCAACACTCGAAAGCACCTCTTCACGATGGCGGAGTTTCGCTTCTAGCTTGAGAGACTTAGCCTTGAAGAGCCGGTAAAGATTATGGTTACAATACTCACTCCTCATCATCTATCGATCAAAAAGGGAAATTAGTTAACATAACACACCTAAGTAAAATCAGGATTAGAAAGAGCAGGACAAACCTCCAATAACCGTTGCTGGGGATAACTGTACTGGTACCCATCAGCAATAGCTATCATACCAGCAACAGTAGAGGGAGGATTCACCACGAGATCAATCCCGCTGGCCACAAGATTCTTGTCCCACCCTTCATCTACCACCTCCTCGGAGGTTAGATCCATATTCCTGCGAGTAAAAGAGTCCGAACTCTTTTCCCCTTCAATCACAGGGGCAGGATGCGACACGACAAGCAAGTCCTTCTTTTTAAGCCAAGCCAAAATAGCATCATCGCCATTCGCGATCAAGGACCGCGAGGAATCATCCGAGGAAGAATCAAGGCTTCCCACCAAGTGAAGCACCGGTGTTGCCTTGCACCAAAGCCCCGCTAGCAGGCGGAGGAAGTGCCAACAAAACCCTCTGGATGAACCGTCAAAACCTCGGCGATCCAGATCCGCGTGCTTTGACCCACCTCCGCAGACTACCTTTAAGAACATCCCGGTCATCACCAAATGGAAGCAGATTGAAATCCGAGACAAGCCCCATAGCCGCGGCCATGTCAAAAGATTGTTCCCCTGATAAAACCTTACCAAAGGAGGACTCACAATAAGCATCCCCATCCTTATCACTACTACCAAGAGCAACTCCCTTGCCCTTGTCTACAACGGCCCGCCGCAGCCAATGCCACCGTCCTCTGCGACCGAGATCTTCACCAACCTCAATACCCGCGGCCCCACTTGACTTAGCAGCCCCCCATACACGACATCACCACCACCACCGGGGGCCTGATCACCACTACCACCACCGGTGGCCCGATCACCAACACCCACGTGGCACGATCACCACTACCACCACCACCAAAGGATCACCAACACCAAAGGTGGCCTCGATCACCATCACCTCCACCGACGCCCCCACCAAAGAACACTATTTCCTTCTTGAAAGGTCGGAGAAGTCTCAATCCGCTCTTCCTTATCGGAAACATCCTCGTCACCATTCAACTGGGTGTTCACATCCTCGAAGTGCGTAGAATCTTCGGTGGGAGAATTTGACGATTGCTTGGGATTGATCTTTTTCTTTCTAAGCACCTGCGAGACATAATGATAAAGAGACATAATGATAAAAGAGCTATTTGTAACTCCTTTCCTTGGCATAATCAACATTACTTAAGAAAACGAAGGGGCATATATACGTAGAAAACAAACAACACACCTTAGCAATATTAGTACTCTGCCGGAGGAAGGTTAGCATCGGAGATATCTTCGTCTTCCGTGTCATCAACATCACGATTGTAAGCAAAATCCATACCTTCAAAACTCATCTCGCCAAGGGCGAATGGGCATAACGAGAAGGAGAGGTTTCGCGATAAGAACTGTCATCATGTGGGCTGCCAACCATGGGGTCCGGGGACCCAACCATGGGACCCACGGACCAACAACTTCAAGAACAATGGAAGACCACTCATAGTCATGATCACGCTTAATTCTATCATCGGCGGGAATAGGAAGACCTTGACACCCGGGGAATCCTCGACATCTTGGAATTGCTTACCTCACTCAAAAGGCGAATTTCCCCCTTAACAGGAGCAATATTCCATGAGACTCCACGGACCACGGCTTACGTGTCTTCCTGTTAACATAATCTCCAAAGGACTTGTTGAAATTTTCAGGAGTATACCACCCTTTCTCCTCTTCTAATTTGGGGGTATAGCGAGGTCATCATCGTTTGCCCTTTGCTACGAAGATAGCATTCTCGGAGATGGCGAAGATAATTTCCTGTCAACTGCTGCACCCCACGATTATGACTCTTCTTAGCAGTATCGCGGCTAGACAAGACCCGGTAGTAGAAATCATCACCAGCTTTATACAAAGGCAACATCAAACCAGCCTCGAAAGCACCCACGGTCGTCAATAAATGAAAGGCATCATACGATAATTGGTAACCATCTCATAGGTTATATCTTTATCGGGGCATAAAAGCGAACTTGGAAGTGTCAAGACCGTGCTTCAATTTGAAGGCTTCAAGATCGATGTGTCTCAAAGTGAACTTCTTGTTACCCAAAGGTAAATGACGAAAATAACAAGAGAGTCATCCTCGTAAGCGTCTCCGTAGCATCTTCCGCAGAACCCGCTACCTTCTTCTTAGGAGGAACTATATCTCCCGAAGATTCTATCTCCGTAGCCTTCCTCTTCGGAGGCTGATTCTTAGTTGACTTGCCTGAACTAGGCATAAGTGGAGGCGAAGGAAGATTAGTCCGCGGTGGAGGCATGGTGCGAGAGGCTGCACATCTAGAAGTTCAGTGCGCGGATTCTGCTGTTTCTTAGGAGACCCATCTCTAGGACGAGTCACGGCGTATCTAAACCCTGCGGCGGATCACCTCTTTTGAGCGAAGGCCTCGACTGAGGACGAGGACGTTCGTCTATCCCGAGGATCACCCTGAGTAAGAGAAGGCGAAGTTCCTCCCCTAATATTGGAATCTCTCCGAGGAGATCTATGAGGACTTGACGGAGGAGTTTGATAAGGGACCCGCGGACGATCGGACATATCTGCGGACACAAACACAAATAGAAGTGCAAATCAGAGTCAAGGAAGATCGAAAAAACAAGAAAATCTCAAGAACAGCAGCAAATGTGAAGAAAACCCTAGATTTCATCTACAACCATTTAAGCTCTCAAGCTATTACTCAAACTCAAAAGAAGAAAAATAGAATCAAAACGTGGCCGGTAAAACACACGGCTCAGCGGCGTCAACTTTCAAATTCCATGATATGCATAAGATTGAAACCCATCATGATACATCACCGAGAAAATCAAGAACGCAATGAGGGGGTAGAATTGGCGAGTAAACAAAGTAAAAATCCTACCTGAACTTCAGTAAGTAAAGCAAAGAACAACAGGCAGCGGCAGCAGTAATGGCGGCAGAAGAAGTTAAGAAGACGAATGAGAGATTGGGGCAGAGAATGTGAATTTAATTCACATTCCTTCATTCTCTTCTTCTTTATAGGACCAAAAGA
Organism: Papaver armeniacum; assembly: GCA_023531295.1. Lineage (NCBI taxonomy): Eukaryota > Viridiplantae > Streptophyta > Magnoliopsida > Ranunculales > Papaveraceae > Papaver > Papaver armeniacum. Next base: position 514,686 of record JAJJWW010002322.1, on the reverse strand, counting down.
AACCGTCCGTTACCCAAGGAGCATTTATGGCCGGATAGGGGAAACGTGCACAATAAATGCAGATAACTCCTTTTTAGGAGAAGTTATGAAGAGAGAGATAAAAACGTACCACACGATTCTTCTTCCAACAAAAAGCCAGTCACAAGAAGAGGGGCAAATTGTAAGTACACTTATTTATCTCCCTCACCACGTGTACTAGCAAAGCCCACGTGGAGGCCACGTCATAAAAGTGGATGACACGTAGGGGCATCCATAGGATCTAGACGGCGTGCCATCTGTTAAGTTCAACGGTCGAAGATGAAGGAGCATCAAAGGAAGGTATCCCCACGTAACACCAAAGAGCTACTCTGCTACACTTTACCTCATCACGAGGTGAGGTATAATCAACGGCTGGGGAAAGTCCAACTGACACAGACGTGACAAGGGAAGACTGACACCGCCTGGCGCAGACTGGACCGCCCCAACCACTCGCATTTAGTGCTGCTCAGAGGGCACGTGTCAGATGACCAACGAAGAGAGCGGGGGTTGGTCAGCGTAATGAACATAGGAATTATAGAAGGCGCGGAATGACAAGGAAGTCCGCGGACTATGCACAGAGCACAAGAAGATAAGACTTCAACAGCTCTTTTCCAGTGGACCCACTTAACTTAGCTATATATATGTCCCTTCCAAACAGGGGAGGGGGACACATGAAGAGAGAACTAGAGAATAGGAGAGAAATCAGTGAGAAGTAAGTATGAGCATCAACCTGCGGGTTTGGTGAACACCAAAAGCCTTGCGACTATTCTTGTAACCATTTACCTCATAATGAATATCCCCAGACCCGTGGATGTAGGCCTTAGTGCTGAACCACGTAAATCATTGTCTCCTTTACGTTTAGCATTCATATATCTTTATTTATGTGTTTACTTCTTAGATCTACCATTTTGGATGTTGACGAGATCATGACAAACCCGCGGGGTTCGGAATCAATGAATCAACATCTACCTATGTATTTTATGCTATACTCACACTTTAATGCGTATATTCAATTCACGCTGAGATTGTTTGTGAACACGTGGACGCCTACGTGATTTTCGTGTTCACATAGGACATATATTTAGGACACCTTCTTTGACACCATCTAATTTTGCTTTACCCTCCCACCGTTGCATGTAATCGCATCCGGGTTGCACGGACATACAAATCTTGGTGCCATGTCCGCGTCGGACATATGGGGGACGCTCTCAAGACGCCGACACCACTGAACCTCAAGCAAACCCGAACTTACACCCTATCATTGACATTGTTTACTTCATTACGGATCGCTTTGGCGATACATTCCCAACTCTCACTCAACAGTTCCTTCCCCTTCAATCTTGGATAAGCCCAAGGTACTAAATTGCCAAAACACTCCATGGGTACTGCTGGTTCACATATTCTTGTTCTTCCATTTACTGATATTCTCACCTGGCTTGACTCTTCTAGTCCAAGTCCTCTAGCTTCATCTTGGTTATTACCGACCATAACTTTAACAATGCAGTAAATAGCAATCACAATTTCAACTGAAGTCGAAGAAAACACTGCAGATCTTGTCGAGATTAGTAGCAGCCCTATTGAACTCAATTGAACCATGATCAAATTCAATTCTAGGTGGGGTAGAGAAACAGCAAATCGGTCGCGACTTTGGTAGCCGTAATGTGGCTCCAAACATGAGTGTATTTTCTTGGTTTCACTTAAAAAAAGACAGAATATCTTACATTTTTTTTTTTTTTTTTGGGTTAGATAATGTTTTTATTTTCTCAAAAGCACTTTCAAAAACTATATATGTCAATAATTTTTGAAATTAGTGTTTGGTAAAAGCTGGGGATTAAGAGCTTTTAAAAGCTACAAAAGCATAAGCTGTGGCCCCACCTAAATTTAATGATTGATTTATCTTTTTTATCCCTACTTTATTTTATAAATGACAAAAGTTACCCTTAAATTTATATACAATCAATTTTTTATCCCTACTTTATTTTATAAATGACAAAAGTTACCCTTAAATTTATATACAATCAATTTTTTACTATTTCTTATATTGCATTTTTTAATTTTTTTCATAGATTGGGTGTTTCTATTCAAAAAGGAGTTGGTGCTCAGCTTGTCGCTCGGCTACCAACTAAAAACTATGTAAAGTTCTAATTAATTAAAGTTACAATGCAATGCAATCACTTATTTTGATGCGGTTAAGAAGCAAATCCCCGACCAATTTACTTTATCTGCAAGAGACTCCATTCTTTGGCAATGCAATCAGATCAAACATGCTCAAGACTATCTTTTGGCTGTCCTGATCAGTGGTTTAGGTCAGTGCCTTGGCCCAAGACTGTTCAGAGCAGTTGTTTGTTATCGTCTTGGTATCCCGTTATTTGTTGAGGATGGTTTGTGTGCTTGTTGGAATAAGCCTATGGATATCTTTGGTGATCACGCGCTTCATTGTGCTAATGATGTTGGTCTAAAGTTCCGTCATGACTTGGTACGGGATGTAATCGCGAATATTTGCTTCAAAGCTGGCGTCCCTGCTCGCAAGGAAGCTGCTTTGGGTTTTTTGTCTGAGTATAACAAGGATTTGCGTCCGGCTGATATCCTTGTTCCCAACTGGGAAAACGGACAAGATGTGTGTATGGATGTCACAGAAGTCTCCCCCTTTACTGGTGATGGTGTACGATCGTTTGTCCCCGTGCCATGCTATCTCCAAAGCTATCTCGCATAAACGTTCCAAATATTTGAATGAGTGTACTTGCGGGTTATGGTTTGGGAGTGCTAGCCTTTACTACTTTAGGAGAACTTAGTGAGGATACAATAGCTTTTTTCAAACGTCTGAAGAATTGTTTAATTAGTCACGACGTTGGTAGTGGTCTCGGTAGTTTTATTTTTCACAGATTGGGTGTTGCTATTCAAAAAGGGGTTGGTGCCCAGCTTGTTGCTCGGCTACCAACTAAAACTTCTTTCATTTAATAAATAATTAATTTTAATTATTTTATTCGATAAAAAAAAATATATAATAATTTTTTTTAATTTTCAAACTATTTTATATATCATTTCATTTCATGTGTCAACATTAAAAATAAAATAAAATATTAAATAATACTTAATTTTAGTTGCACTTTTTGTTTGAAATATATATACATATATACAAGTGGTTAAATAAAATATTTTTTAACAATCATCATAATAGTGGTAATTAGTATGAACATTAATATTATATAGTAAAATAATTAATTATTTTAAACCCAATAAAATTGAATAAAATTACCATTAGAGATATGTCTGTTTTTGTCATTTGCTACAACAACTATGGTTGAATCTGAAATTTACCAAACACAATTTGATTTTTTTTAATCAGCTTCAACTTTAATTAACATTTTACCAAACATCTAACTGTTTTTTTCTCACAGCACAGCACAACAAAGCACAACAGAAAAGTGCTTTTACAAAAGCTGCAGCAATACCAAACTAAACATAAGTTATTCTCTCACTCATAGTACATTTAGGACACCTTCGTCGACACCATCTAATTTTGCTTTACTTCTCCCACCGTTGCATGTAACCGCATCTGGGTTGAACGGACGCCCCAATTTTGGTGACGTGTCCGCATCAGACATACGGGGGGCCGCGCTTAAGAAGCTGACACCCTGAACCTGAAGCAAAGCCAGCTTACACCCTACCATTGACATTGCTTACTTCATTACGGATCGCTTTGGCGGTATATGCGCAACTCTCACTCAACCGTTCCTTCACCTTCAATCTTGGATAAGCTCCCAAGGTACTAAATTGCCAAAATATTGTTGGGTGCAATAATAAAAAACAAGGAAAAAATCGAATAAGCAAAAGTTATTGATACTTAGCTCCTTTATAATGGAAGTGATTGATTTGATGAAACGGACGAGCTCCCCAGATCTCCGCAACAGCAACAAGACAAAACTTTGGAAAAACAGAGTGTGTCACGTGTTCAACACGTTGCCCTTAAAACATTAGCGCCCGGATACACTCAAGAGTGATGCTATAGCCCTCACAGGACGAATATCTCCAGGATAAAACACCCTACTACACACCTACTACTAGCATAAGTAGTAGATGCTCAACTTGAGCTTGACAACTCCGAAAAAACCCTTAAGAAATATCGCGAACGCGTAAGAAAACAATATAAAATATCTTCCCTTGGGGGTCCCTCTAAATTATAGAGAAACCCCTTTCCCATAGATTTTACAAAAGTAGTGAATTTCTTTATATAATGGAATAATACAACTTAAAAAGATGACTCCCCAATGTGGGACTAAAAAGCTTATTTAGTCTTTTAAAACAACTAAAAAATGGAAACTCCACGGTATGGGACTAATAAGTTTTTAATTCACAAAAGAAAATAATAAATTATACTAATTTTTATTAAAACCTTAAAAATCATATTTTATTAATCGTTTTCCAACAAATATTCCATGGGTACTGCTGGTTCAGATATTCTTGTTCTTCCATTTACTGCTATTCTCACCTGGCTTGACTCTTCTAATCCAAGTCATCTAGCTTGAGTTACCTTCTTCCATACATGCGAAACCAAACACGCGAAATCTTTGATCTTGGTTATTACTGACCATAACTTTAAGAACCCTCAAAAATAAGAGAGAACATCATTACCTTGCTTCGGATAATAACCTATTTGATATATTTACCTCAAAAATAAGAATCCTCCTTAATGTTATGGTGCTCAAACTTAGGCAATTTCATGAATGTTAACCGCAAACCGAACCGATAACCGTATAAACCGAACAGTAACCGCACCGAACCGATAATCCAACGGTCGGTCACGGTTTTAATTTTAATAACCGCTAGATTTTCGGCTCGGCCAACGGTTCCACCAATAACCTTAACCTAACCGAACCGAAAAACCGATCATCTATAACCTCTCATCTAATTACATCTTGGCCATCCATCTCAATATATATTACACAAACCCTAAACATATGACCACTTCGTTTTCTTCTTCATCTTTCTTTCCAGCAGCAACGGCTCTTCCCTTTCCACCTCCATCACCTACATCACGATCACCACAATCACCACCTTTCCCATCACAATTTCTTTTCTCCATCAGTGATTCGATAATCATCTTCAACAAACAAATCTTCAACTTCAATTCAAATCAGTTACGGAATATGATGAAACCCTAGCTTTATATATGAATTTAATCATCTTCTTCTTCTCGTTTTGATATATGAATCATAGCTATCATATGGAAACCATACAAATTTGATTTTTAGGTAAACAACAGATGAATCATATTCTTCTTCTTCTCATTTTGAAATCTTTTTATTTTCAACTGAAGTCGAAGAAAACACTGCAGTACTGTCGAGATTAGTAGCAGCCCTATTAATCTCAATTGAACCATGATCAAATTCAATTCTAGGTGGGTTTCTTGGTAGAGAAACCACAAATCGATCGTGACTTTGGTAGCCGTAATGTGGCTCCAAACATGAGTGTATTTTCTTGGTTTCACTTAAAAAAAGACAGAATATCTTACAATTACCCTTTTTTTTTTTAAGCATAAAGGCTGGGTTTGGTAATGTTTTTATTTTCTCAAAAGCACTTTCAAAAGCTATATATGTCAATAATTTTTGAAATTAGTGTTTGGTAAAAAAAAATCAAAGTGCTTTTTATCGAAAGCACTTCCCAAATTCCTCAATTTTTAAAAGCTAGGGAGGAGGAGCTTTTAAAAGCTACAAAAGCATAAGTTGTGGCCCCACCTAAATTTAATGATTGATTTATCTTTTTTATCCCTACTTTATTTTACAAATGACAAAAGCTACCCTTAAATTTATATACAATCAATTTTTTACTATTTCTTATATTGCATTCTTTAATTTTTTTTAATTTTTTTTTTAATTTTCAAACTATTTTATGTATCATTTCATTTCACGTGTCAACAGTAAAAATAAAATAAAATATTAAATAATACTTACTTTAGTTGCACTTTTTGTTTGAAATATATATACATATATACAAGTGGTTAAGTAAAATATTTTTTAACAATCATCATAATAATGGTAATTAGTATGAACATTAATATTATATAGTAAAATAATTAATTATTTTAAACCCAATAAAATTGAATAAAATTACCATTAGAGATATGTCTGTTTTTGTCATTTGCTACAACAACTATGGTTGAATCTGAAATTTACCAAACACAATTTGATTTTTTTTTTTAATCAGCTTCAACTTTAATTAACATTTTACCAAACATCTAACTGCTTTTTTCTCACAGCACAGCACAACAACACACAACAGAAAAGTGCTTTTACAAAAGCTGCAGCAATACCAAACTAAACATAAGTTATTCTCTCACTCATAGGACATTTAGGACACCTTCGTCGACACCATCTAATTTTGCTTTACTTCTCCCACCGTTGCATGTAACCGCATCTGGGTTGAACGGACGCACCAATTTTAGTGACGTGTCCGCATCAGACATACGGGGGGCCGCGCTTAAGAAGCTGACACTCTGAACCTGAAGCAAAGCCAGCTCACACCCTACCATTGACATTCCTTACTTCATTACGGATCGCTTTGGCGGTATATGCGCAACTCTCACTCAACAGTTCCTTCACCTTCAATCTTGGATAAGCTCCCCAAGGTACTAAATTGCCAAAATATTGTTGGGTGCAATAATCAAAAACAAGGAAAAAATCAAATAAGAAAAAGTTATTGATACTTAGCTCCTTTATAATGGAAGTGATCGATTTGATGAAATGGACGAGCTCCCACGATCTCCGCAACAGTAACAAGACAAAACTTTGGAAAAACAGAGCGTGTCACGTGTTCAACACGTTGCCCTTAAAACATTAGCGCCTGGCTACACTCAAGAGTGATGCTATAGCCCTCACATGACGAATATCTCCAGGATAAAACACCCTACTACACACCTACTACTAGCATATGTAGTAGATGCTCAACTTGAGCTTGACAACTCCGAAAAAACCCTTAAGAAAAATCGCGAACGCATAAGAAAACAATATAAAATATCTTCCCTTGGGGGTCCCTCTAAAATATAGAGAAACCCCTTTCCCATAGATTTTACAAAAGTAGTGAATTTCTTTATATAATGGAATAATACAACTTAAAAAGATGAACTCCCCGATGTGGGACTCAAAATCTTATATAGTCTTTTAAAACAACTAAAAAAATGGAAACTCCACGGTGTGGGATTAATAAGTTTTTAATTCACAAAAGAAAATAATAAATTATACTAATTTTTATTAAAACCTTAAAAATCATATTTTATTAATCGTTTTCTAACAAATATTCCATGGGTACTGCTGGATCAAATATTCTTGTTCTTCCATTTACTGATATTCTCACCTGGTTTGACTCTTCTAATCCAAGTCCTCTAGCTTGAGTTACCTTCTTCCATACATGCGAAACCAAACACGCGAAATCTTTGATCTTGGTTATTACTGACCATAACTTTAAGAACCCTCTAAAATAAGAGAGAACATCATTACCTTGCTTCGGATAATAACCTATTTGATATATTTACCTCAAAAATAAGAATCCTTCTTAATGTTGTGTTGCTCAAACTTAGACAATTTCATGAATGTTAACCGCAAACCTAACCGATAACCGCATAAACTGAACATTAATTGCACCGAACCGATAATCCAACGGTCAGTCACGGTTTTATTTTAATAACCGCTAGATCTTCGGTTCGGCCAACGGTTCCACCAATAACCGCAACCTAACCGAACCGAAAAACCGATCATCTATAACCTCTCATCTAATTACATCCTGGCTATCCATCTCAATATATATTACACAAACCCTAAACATATGACCACTTCGTTTTCTTCTTCATCTTTCTTTCCAGCAGCAGCGGCTCTTCCCTTTGCACCACCATCACCTACATCACGATCACCACAATCACCACCTTTCCCATCACAATTTCTTTTCTCCATCAGTGATTCGATAATCATCTTCAACAAACAAATCTTCAACTTCAATTCAAATCAGTTACGGAATATGATGAAACCCTAGCTTTATATATGAATTTAATCATCTTCTTCTTCTCGTTTTGATATATGAATCATAGCTATCATATGGAAACCATACGAATTTGATTTTTAGTTAAACAACAGATGAATCATATTCTTCTTCTTCTCATTTTGAAATCTTTTTATTTTTATTAGTGTTTTCATATGAAACAACAAATAATCATATGGATTTTCATGTAAATCATGTCTCTTTGTTTAAAATTGATGTTCTGTTTTAATTTATATAAATCATGGATGGTGTGGGTTAGTACCAATAAAAACATGGGAAAGTGGTTTGATTTATGGGTTTGTGTTAGAATTGAATCTGCAGGAATTGGGGAATTTCACAAGATGATTCATTGACGCCGAATGATACCACCAAGTTGTGCAGAAAAGATGTTTGAGAAAACGCCTGAAAGATCATTTCTTCTAAATTGTTGTTGTTTGTTATTCATTGTAATCTTGATTCAACTGATGACTATAATTATTGAATTGTATTGTATTCTTGATTCATTATATCTGATATAATGGTAAGTTTCATTTTTTTTTTTTGATTAATTTTATGAATCGGTGAAAACCGATAAAAAGCCGTAACCGATTAAGTCGCCGCTTATCGGTTTATAGCCGATCCGATTCCAACACAGTTCGGTTACAGTTTTTAAAATGGAAACCGTTTTATACACGGTTAGGTGAACGGTTTTACTCATAACCGCACCGTGTGCACCTTAGTTGGAAGACCTTTATTCGGGAATTTTTTTTGTTGTAGACAATATACTGAAGTTTTTATCTAATATATTAATCATTTTTTTTAATAAAAGGGAGTAAGAAAACCATATAGGTATATATTTTCACACCTAAAAACTACCATAAACTTTCTTACCTCACTAGTATTTTCAAAGGCGCAAAAGCTAATTTGTAAACTATAATTAACATCAAGCTCAAAGTTTTTTTTTTTTTTAATGAGACATTTTATTTTAACGATTAAACGGTTACATTGTTTTTAGTTGGTAGCCGAGCAATAAGCTAGGCACCAACTCCTTTTTGAATAGCAACACCCAATATGTGAAAAATAAAGCTACCTAAACCACTACCATCGTCATGGCTAACTAAACAATTCTTCAGACGCTTGAAAAAATATATAAAATCTTCTCTAAGTTCCCCTAAAGTAGTAAAAACTAACACACCCAAACCATAACCATGCGAAGAACACTCATTCAAATAATTAGAACGTTTGCGCGAAATTTCTTTAGAGATAGTCTGGCCTGGGACGGAAGAAAGAACGCCATTTCCAGTAAAGGGTGAAACTCTTGTGACATCCATACACACATCTTGGCCGTTTTCCCAGTTGAGAACAAGGATATCTGTTGGACGCAAATCCTTGTTATTATCTGATACAAGACCCAAAGCAACCTCCTTGCGTGCATGGACACCGAATTTGAAGCAAATATTCGCAATTACATCACGTACTAAGTCATTGCGAAACTTTAGTCCAACATCATTAGCACAGTGAAGCGCGTGATCACCAAATATATCCATAGGCCTATTGCAACAAAAGCACAACCCATCCTCAACAAATAGAGGGATACCAAGACGATAGCTAACTACGGCTCTAAACTGTCTGGGACCCAGTCACTGATCTAAACTACTGATTGGAACAGCCAACAGGTAATCCTGAGCATGTTTGATCTGATTGCGTTTCCAAAGAATGGAGTCTCTTGCATAAAGTAAATTGGCCGAGGATTTGCTTCTTAACTGCATCGAAATAAGTGACTGCCAGGGAAATTATTGTTCAAACATGAGAAGTCAATTTGGTGATTCTTTCATCTCTTATCGGTAACACTTATATTCACAAGAAGTTTTTTTTTTTTTTTGATGGAAAGATGCAATATATTAATTAGAAAATATAATACAGGAGATTTACAATTTCATTTCTATGGAAGACATTAGATGAAATACTAGATGTCTTAATTCTTTGTTGCATCTCCGTAGATAAGTGTTGTAAGCTCTTTACTCTTGCTTCCTTGGAAATTGTGTCTGCTGCTGAATTGTATTTTCGGTTTGTGTACATTACCTGTACCTGAGGAAGTTCATTTAAGAGAGTCTTTACTGCTTGAACGGTGTTTTCTGCTGTCCAACAAAAACTTGTGCTATCCTTGTTAATGCAGTCTTCCAAAACTTTACAATCCGTAAATATTGTCACGCTGGTGTTTGTAGGTGCAAATGGTTTCTGCTGATTTCGGTAATTTTGGGTGTACGGGTGAGAAAAAATTTAAACCCTAAATAATGTACTGCAAGGTAGTACTTTAAATTCGAGAGATCAATCTGTACAAGTCCGGCCTAAACCAAGAAATGGTCGTTCCAGACTTGCTTCGGTCACAGTGAAGGAGAATGGGTTGGTTTTGGGGAGGGAAGCAAGGAAAGTGATGAGACCAGAATAGTTGATTTTGGAAGAGTAGTTGTGTTACTACGACTTGTATCAGAAAAGTGGGAAGGCTAACAAATGGTAAGCTAGCAAGTATTTTCTGAGTGTTTTGTATTCCCGAATGAACTTGTTATTTGGTGGAAATATGTAAGACCTATTTATACAAGTCGAAGAGAAACGTACTCTGGTCTCATTAAGGAATGGAATAATGGGTAAGTAAATGGGAGGAGGTGGTAACCGTTAACGCAAAGAATTGATGTTCCATAAAACCGTTAACGTATGAAATTGATGTTCCATAAAACTGTTAACGCATGGAATTGATGTCCCAAGAGCGTTTCACCATTAACTCCCTGTATTTACTAACCGCCTCACCTTTATGAAACTTCCTTATAAAGGGCGTAGTGTACGCCGCACGCTGTAAATCGCCAAACCAATACCCAAAGATGATCCCCCAGTTTGTGATATGTGTTGATGTCTCGAATGTTTTTGTGGAAAAAATGTAGCATTTTGTTCTTGCCTGGTAAGTCGTACTTGGGAGACGGTCGAGATTTTTCATCTCAAGAGGAAAGATAGTCGTTGATCGTTGCACGCTTTCGTTTTGGTAGCCGCGTAGGGAAGGCCAGCATGGTGGCGCGTCTAGGTTGGCATGTCGTTGGCATGGCATGATTTGGCATGGCCAAACTTAGGTTTTCGGGCCAAAGGTTACCATGCATTGTCTGTAACCTTGGATGGATAGGATTTGCTCCTAGGATTGAAGGACAACCGTTAATTGTTGCACGCCTTCGCTTGAGTAGCCGTGTAGGGAAAGCCAGCATGGTGGCGCGGCTATGTTGGTTAGGGCCAAGGAAGGGTGTGGTTTGGCTTGGCATGGAGGGGCCAAGGGTTTTCCATGGGCGCATGGTGCGGTTAGCTTGGCTAGGGCCAAGGCAATACGTGTTTGGATTGGCATGTGGGGCCAAGGGTTTGCCATGGGCGCATGGCGTGGCTAGCTTGGATAGGGCCAAGGCAAGGTGTGTTTGGCTTGGCATGTGGGGCCAAGGGTTTTCCATGGGCGCATGGCGTAGATAGCTTGGCTATGCAGTTTGGCTTGGCATGTGGGGCTAAGGGTTTTCCATGGGCGCATGGTGCGGCTAGCTTGGCTAGGGCCAAGGCAAGGCGTGTTTGGCTTGCCATGTGGGGCCAAGGGTTTGCCATGGGCGCATGGCGTGGCTAGCTTGGATAGGGCCAAGGCAAGGCGTGTTTGGCTTGGCATGTGGGGCCAAGGGTTTGCCATAGGCGCATGGCGTGGCTAGCTTGGCTATGTGCGGTTTGGCTTGGCATGTGGGGCCAAGGGTTTGCCATAGGCGCATGGCGTGGCTAGGTTGGATAGGTGTCGTTTGGCTTGGAATGTGGGGCCAAGGGTTTGCCATGGGCGCATGGCGCGGCTAGCTTGGCTAGGGCCAAGGCAAGGCGTGTTTGGCTTGGCATGTGGGGCCAAGGGTTTGCCATGGGCGCATGGCGTGGCTAGCTTGGCTATGTGCGGTTTGGCTTGGCATGTGGGGCCAAGGGTTTTCCATGGGCGCATGGCGTGGCTAGCTTGGCTAGGTGCGGTTTCGATTGGCATGTGGGGCCAAGGGTTAGCCATGGGCGCATGGCGTGGCTAGCTTGGCTAGGTGCGGCTTGGCTAGGTGCGGTTTGGCTTGGCATGTGGGGCCAAGGCTTTTCCATGGGCGCATGGTGCGGCTAGCTTGGTTAGGTGCGGTTTGGCTTGGCATGTGGGGCCAAGGGTTTGCCATGGGCGCATGGTGTGGCTGGCTTGGCTAGGTTCGTGACTAATCTAGGGTTTTGGGCCAAAGGTCGTTTGGTAACCTCGGACGGCTAGGATTTGCTCCTGGGATTGAAGGGCGACCGTTGATTGTCGCACGCCTTTGTTTTGGTAGCCGCGTAGGGAAAGCCAGCAAGGTGGTGCGACTAGGTTTGCATGGGGCCATGACAAGGTATATTTGGCATGGCGTGGTAGGTGTGGCTGGCATGGTTTGCCATTGGCACTGGGGTGCGGTTAGCATGGTTGGCATGCCTTGGCGTGGTATGTGTGGCTGGCATGGTTAGACATTGGCATAGGGGTGCGGTTAGCATGGTTGGCATGCTTTGGCACGGTAGGTGTGGCTGGCATGGTTAGCCATTGGCACATGCGGCGTGAGAATTAGGGTTTTGGTCTGTCGAAACCCTAATCAGCATTGAAAAAAGGTACACTGATAATTTTCTCGTAGACAAATTAAAGGGTTCAATAAATGTGCTTGGTTTGGACATTATTACTCAAGTTCTGTGACGTCACTGTCTGACCAGGGTTTTACGATATTACCCATAAGCTAGAAACCACCATCAACATTAATTCCCCTGCTTAGCTCGGAACAGGTGCCTTGTTGCAAGGTAAGCATATGATGGTGACAGACAAGGACGGAATCAAGATGTAAATCATTGCAAAGATGGTCGAAAATCCGACTAACCTTTTTTGAGGGTGAAGAGAGTTCTTTCTTCCTGTTGGCGGCCCCGCGTGTTATACCGGGGATGCGGACTGGTGGAGTGGTGAGACGAAAGTTGCTTTGGCTTGGTCTGGCCGTACATCACCGAGGCAAAACAGGCGCGGTCTTGGAAGGCAAAGCATAGTGGACGGCTTGGCACGTGGGGCCAAGAGGTGGTGTGGTCTTAGGAAAATTTGTCGGTATTGGCAGGTTCATGGCTCCAACAGCTTGGAAAGGCAAAGCGCGCGTGGATGACTTGGCATGATAGGGCCGTGATAATGGAGCGGGAGGCCTGGCATGGTGCGGACATGGAAAGGCTAGGTGTACACGGACGGCTAGGCGTGGTGAGGCCAAGGCATGGCATGAGCAGTCTTGGGCGTGGAAATTGGTCTTTGCGGGACCGGTTTCCTCTTTTCCTTTCTTGGCTCAAAATAGGAAATCCTTTCCTTGTTCAAACTCCCACGTACCATGTATATAAAATAAAGGTCGGCTTCTCTTTCTTTTCACGCCTGTTTTTTTTTTTTTTTTTGAAGCAAAACCAAACCTTGATATTCTAGGAGGAAACCGTTCCTGGGAACGGCCTTGAAGTAGAAACCCCTCAGGGTGAAGGCGTAGCCATTCCTTCAATCACGGAAACTGTGTCGGCCGGTGATTTGGGCATTGAAGTTCATCATATTGTAGGCCTTGTTATGACTCGAGTGGTAGAGAATACTCCAGTGACTGCTGGCGCGATTGTAGTCAGGAATCCTTTGCCGTTTACTGATGCAGTCGCAGGCGCCACTTTTTTTCCTCCTTATCTGGTTCATTATATGGGTCACGTGTTGGTTAGGGGTTTTAGCGTGCCAGTTAAACATCCGGCGTTGTACACCAAAATATGGGAGAACTATGGACATATTGCCACAACCAGACAAATTACTAGTCGATTTGCGCTGGTTAAGCGGGTGGAGGAAGCTTTGTCTTCGATTGACAATATGTGCAACGTGACTGGTCATACGGTTTTTGAGGATGTAATCTCGAGCAGGAGGTTCCATCGTGACATGTGCGTGGGCTTCAATTCAATGTTCCTTGGTTTGTTAAAGGCTTCTCTGAGGTTGAAAAGTCGATGGTTGAAGTAGTCGAAGGTCCTTCCGCAGACATAGTGAAGAAGCAGGAAGCGGAATTCAAGAAGTTGTACAGGCAGCTGAAGTTGAAGAGGGCGTCTCTCCAGAGTACAAAGGATGCCTTTGCAAAGAGGATCAAGCCGGTGCTGAAAAACTTTCCTTGAATACATTTCTGTCTTTTGAACCTCTTATCTTATCTTAGGTTTTTTTTTTTTTTTGAAAGGCAAATGAGACGCCTAGTTTATGGTTTTTGATTTTTTGGTTTTCTTGGGTTGATAGATAAATGTTACCTTAACGGTTTTGGATTATTCTTTTTGGAACGAAATGTTTAGGTATGGATTGTTTTGATTATGATTGCAAGTGATGCAAACATTCCAGGAAAACCTTAGAACTGTGTGTTGGTAGATGACATGGGGTAAAGCGTAACATGGCTATCGATTTTATCATTCCCGTGAAAACTTGAAATAGTAAACCATGTATCTTTCCTAGGTAAGACTTACTCGGTTTTAGGTCTCCTGATGAAAAGTGAACCTTCCGGTGTAAGACCGAGTTTTATAGGAAACACCGCCGTGGAAAGTTCTCAGTCTTTACTGAGCTGTCTGATAACCGAGCCGTTGATCCTTGGGCGGATCGTCTGCTTCTATCCTATGGGAAGTCCCCAATCATCCCTTGTCGTGTCATGACCGATAATCGATTCGCCGGGTAACCGAGTCGGAGTGGATCGTCTTCCTCTACCATATTGACGCCCTGGGGTCGAAGGACGAGATCGATGGTCGAAAATTGACATTATAACCGAAAGATCGAACCTCCCACTGTGGTCGCCAATTGTTTGTAGGTGAAAATGGTTTCTCCGATTTCGGTAATTTTGGGTGTACGGGTGAGAAACAACTTAAACCCTAAACAATGTACTGCAAGGGAGTACTTTAAATTCGAGAGATCAATCTGTACAAGTCCGACCAAAACCAAGAAATGGCCGTTCCGGACTTGCTTCTGGCCACAAAGTGAAGGAGAATGGGTTGGTTTTGGGGAGGGAAGCAAGGAAAATGATGAGACCGAGAATAGTTGATTCTCGGGAAGAGTAGTTGTGTTACTACGACTTGTATGAGAGAAAAGTGGGAAGGATAACAAATGGTAAGCTATCAAGTATTTTTCGAGTGTTGTGTATTCCAAATGAACTTGTTGTTCGGTGGAAATAGGTAAGACCTATTGATAGACGCATTTATGTGTCTATTTTGATCTCAATTATCTATTTTGTTAGTGTTCATTTTGTACTTATTTTAGCTTTTTATGTTTTTGTAGGTGTTTTCGGAGATATTGGCTCGAAAAGTGACATTTGGTACTCCGAAGAAAATTATTAAAGGCTCCTAAGACATGTGTTATTTACACCCCTCAAATGGACAAGGGTAACCCATTTGATAAAGGGTAACCCATCATTATTTGCACCCCAGGGCATCCCCAAAGGTGTCTGCTAAAGGCACCCCTATTATGGTTAGGGGGCATCCTATCTTCTTCACGGTTTGAAATCTGAAGCGGGAAGAGATGTACAACACACCAGCGTGATTTCCTGGCGGAAAATATATCAAGAGTTTATCGGATTTTCTCGATCAATTGGATTGGTTTGGGCCTGTCTTACCGAAACAAGGCTGGTAATGCATTTGTGCTTGATGAAAAGGGGAAGATTTTCATAATCTCCGTGAACAGGGAAAGATATATTCAGGTGTTGTTTGGAAGTTACGTGAAGAGAGGAGAGGTAACAACGTCTGTTAGATTGGATTCTAACTTTGGTAAGAATTGATAAACCAGATACCGCATGAGAAGGAAATAAGGAAGATATTTTATATTTCTCGACAAAACAGAGATCAAGGTATTCTCAGGATTTCTCTGCTCTATATATTGTGGAATTTACGGTGAGTATGGGAGTTTATATGGGACTTGAATCAATCGATTAGGGAAGACTGCATAACCTAAAAATGCACAGAAAAGTCGCGTCAAACAAAAGAAAGGAAATCTTTTCCCGTAGCTTTAGGTGAAAGAATCGAGTTATTTTCTCATATGTGGTGTATATAAGAGTTTTGGATAATATCAGAAGGGGAATCGTGTAGTTGGGAGTTTATTGGGAACCTACAGAACCGGAGCAGAGAAGTGCAGCTGGAGTTGCAGGAATATTCACCTGATGCTGCTGAAGAAGAAGGAGACGAAGAAAATTGACGCACATTGACAGTCGCATATTCTGTTGCAATACAAAATTATCGTTCTTTCTTACAGTCTTATTTCTTCGTAACAGTCAGTCTGTAACGTCCATATAGTGTTGCAAACTGTCTGTGGTATATAATTTCTTCAATATAAACACCTTTTGAGTCATGTTTCCATTTTTTGGGTGTGTTTTTTATATGAGGAGCTAAACCCCAACACTGGGACAACGGAGGAAGCCATGTTTCACAATTGCTTGGTAACTATAATGATTCTTCATGACTTTTTGCATTGATTTAATTGATTATGATTTTTATTAATTAGTTGTGATTTTGTCTGATGACGTATGCTTAGACTTGGAGCTTTTTATGCGTCATGCATATGATTTACAACTAATCTTTTACAAAATCTACCTTTAGCAAAGAAATAGAGTCCATAAAAGAGCTAGAAGTGTTATGAATCAATATACGAACCAATTGAATGTGAATAATGGTGGAAACCCGAGTCCCAGTTCTCTCGATAATTTGTGACAACCTTGTGAATATATTTTCTTTGTTTTTAGTATTTTCTTAAATCAAACCTTTACAAGACCGAGTTGAACGAACATCTTTCTTACCACTTTACAAACAACTTCAAAATCACATCACCTATTTATACAAGTCGAAGTTAAACGTACTCTGGTCTCATTAAGGAATGGAATAATGGGTAAGTAAATGGGAGGAGGTAGTAACCGTTAACGCATGGAATTGATGTTCCATAGAACCGTTAACGTATGGAATTGATGTTCCATAAAACTGTTAACGCATGGAATTGATGTCCCAAGAGCGTTTCACCATTAACTCTCTGTATTTACTAACCGCCTCACCCTTATGACACTTTCTTATGAAGTGCGTAGTGTACGCCGCATGCTGTAAACCGCCAAACCAATACCCAAAGAGGATCCCCCAGTTTGTGATATGTGTTGATGTCTCGAATGTTTTTGTGGAAAACATGTAGCATGTTGTTCTTGCCTGGAAAGTCGTACTTGGGAGACTTGCTAGCTTGGTGACCTTCGACGGTCGAGATTTTGCATCTCAAGAGGAAAGATAGTCGTTGATCGTTGCACGCTTTCGTTTTGGTAGCCGCGTAGGGAAGGCCAGACATGGTGGTGCGGCTAGGTTGGCATGTCGTTGGAATGGCATGGTTTGGCGTGGCCAAACTTAGGTTTTCGGGCCAAAGGTTACCATGCGTTGTCTGGTAACCTTGGATGGCTAGGATTTGCTCTTGGGATTGAAGGGAAACCGTTGATTGTTGCACGCCTTCGCTTGGGTAGCCATGTAGGGAAAGCCAACATGGTGGCGCAGCTATGTTGGTTAGGGCCAAGGCAGGGTGTGGTTTGGCTATGTTGGCGAGGCCAAGGGTTTGCCATGGGCACATGGTGCGGATAACTTGGCTAGGGCCACGGCAAGGCGTGTTTGGCTTGGCATGTGGGGCCAAGGGTTTGCCATGGGCGCATGGCATGGACAGCTTGGATAGGGCCAAGGCAAGGCGTGTTTGGGTTGGCATGTGGGACCAAGGGTTTGCCATGGGCGCATTGCGTAGCTAGCTTGGCTAGGTACAGTTTGGCTTGGCATGTGGGGATAAGGGTTTGCCATGGGCGGATGGTGCGCTAGATTGGCTAGGGCCAACGCAAGGCGTGTTTGGCTTGGCATGTGGGACCAAGGGTTTTCCATGGGCGCATGGCGTGGATAGCTTGGATAGGGCCATGGCAAGGCGTGTTTGGCTTGGCATGTGGGGGCCAAGGGTTTGCCATGGGCGCATGGCGTGGCTAGCTTGGCTATGTGCGGTTTGGCTTGGAATGTGGGGCCAAGGGTTTTCCATGGGCGCATGGCGTGGCTATCTTAGATAGGTGCGGTTTAGCTTGGCATGTGAGGCCAAGGGTTTGCCATGGGCGCATGGCGCGGCTAGCTTGGCTAGGGCCAAGGCAAGGCGTGTTTGGCTTGGCATGTGGGGCCAAGGGTTTGCCATGGGCGCATGGCGTGGCTAGCTTGGCTAGGTGCGGTTTGGCTTGGCATATGGGGCCAAGGGTTTTCCATGGGCGCATGGCGTGGCTAGCTTGGCTAGGTGCGGTTTGGCTTGGCATGTGGGGCCAAGGGTTTGCCATGGGCGCATGGTGCGGCTAGCTTGGCTAGGTGCGGTTTGACTTGGCATGTGCGGCCAAGGGTTTTCCATGGGCGCATGGTGTTGCTGGCTTGGCTAGGTTCGTGACCAAGCTAGGGTTATGGGCCAAAGGTCGTTTGGTAACCTCGGACGGCTAGGATTTGCTCTTATGATTGAAGGGCGACCGTTGATTGTCGCACGCCTTCGTTTTGGTAGCCGAGTAGGAAAGGCCAGCAAGGTGGCGCGGCTAGGTTGGCATGGGGCCATGGTAAGGTGCGTTTGGCATGGCGCGGTAGGTGTGGCTGGCATGGTTTGCCCTTGGCACTGGGGTGAGCCTAGCATGGTTGGCATGCCTTGGCGCGGTAGGTGTGGCTGGCATGGTTTGCCGTTGGCACTGGGGTGCGGCTTGCATGGTTGGCATGCCTTGGCGAGGTAGGTGTGGCTGGCATGGTTTGTCATTGGCACAGGGGTGCGGCTAGCATGGTTGGCATGCCTTGGCGCGGTAGGTGTGGCTGGCATGGTTAGCCATTGGCACAGGGGTGCGGTTAGCATGGTTGGCATGCTTTGGTGCGGTAGGTGTGGCTGGCATGGTTAGCCCTTGGCACATGCGGCGTGAAAATTAAGGTTTTGGTCTGTCAAAACCCTAATCAGCATTAAAAAAAGTTACCCTGGTAATTTTCTCGCAGACAAATGATGTGTTTTTAAATTGTTGTAGAAAGTGGTAAGAAAGATGTCGTTCCTCTCGAACTTGTGAAGGATTTTTTTAGATTCAAATAAAACTAGAAAACTCTGACAAAGATATTATCAATATTAAAAGCACTGAGACTCAGGATTCCACCAATATCCAATTTTTATGTGATTTAATCTAATCAATATTCATGCAACTCTTTACGTTTAAAGTGATTATAATATTTTGCATAAGTAGATTTTCATAATAACAAGTGTATTTCGAAAGCATAGAATATCAAAAACCTAGGTCTAAGCATATCCTATCAAGAGAAATCACAGTTGCTTAACGAAAACCATTCAATCAATTCTCAATCAAGGCAAATAATCATAAAAGACCTTACAAAAATTAATTAAATAGAAATTACCACACAAATCATGGAAAATTGGCTTTCTCCGTCGCCTCAGCAATGGGGTTTAGCTTCTCATGTTGTAGTTATGCTCAAAAGTCGATTTCATTGCTCAAAAGTTGATTAAAAAGAGTATAAGATATAAAGCAAATGTGTTTGTAACTAATATAAGTGTTACAAAACCCACTCACATTACGAGACCTTAATGAACTGTTGCGAACTTTGATTAATTGTTACGAAGTTGTGACAAAAGGTATGGAATTTGAAAGTAAAGGCCACGGGTCTGCGACTTTCCTTAAGTGTTGTTCTCTGTTCTTCTTCCTCCTCTCGCCTGTAGAACTCTGCAACTCGACTGTCTCTCTCTGTTGTGTTCTAAAACCTCCCCAAAGTGTACGTGCCCTTGCTCGACCTCCCAGCAGCTCTATATATAGCCAACAGGTCTTCAAATCTTCCCATAAATCTTTTTTTTTCTTTCTTCTTAAGTCTCGGCTATTTCCTTATTTTTCTTCTTTACGCGGTGCTTTGGATTACTCCAAACTTCTCCTAAATGTGATAGCCTGAATCCTAACCGTCAACATACTCTTCATCCTTCACGTAGCTTCCAAATATAGTTGAGAAACTTCCGAGATAACCATTGCCATGTTTTGCTTCTCATGGATCACCTGAGTTACACGAACTATCCAAACTCCTCTAAGGACTTAAACAAGACCCAATACATATATATCCAGCGTAAAATCCTCTCCCAGACGTTCACAGATTCACCAAACTCCGACAATATTTCTTCTCCCTGATTCATCGAGAACTGATTATCCAGTCCACTTTGATCCGTTAAATATCTTATACCAGCCCTGTTTAGTCGAGTATAGTCCAACGCAAACAAGCTCCGTGATTAAATCTCTCCCGTACACGTACAAAACCGAGTCCAACTCGCAAGAAAACACGCAGAGCAAACAATTTCCCGCCAAATTCGATTTTTCAAACATAGAAGATGACCTCCCTTATCCAGGTTTTCGGTCTGCCGATAGTAGTTGCCACGAATGGAATGTCCTGAGGGTGCCCCTTAGTAATTTGGGTACCCCTAATCCATAGTGAGGGTCCGAATAGTAGGTGTCCTCCGGGCGCAACTTTTCGAGCCGATTTTTCCAAAAATGTTTATTGACCAAAAATACCTACACACACATAAAACACCATAATAAGTACAAAAACGAGCACTATCAATATATAGAATCGAGACAAATTAGACACAAAAATGTGTCTATCAACATAATAGGCTTAACTTTCGGCACTATCAATAATAGCTATTCGTTCCCTCATCCAACAAGCTGAACAAGATCTTTCGGTACTGACGCACCGTGGGCACACTGTCACAAATAAAGTTGGCCATAATGTCATATTCATGTTCCGACATTACGGGGGGCTTCCCTCTACAGATACAAAAACTTTACTTGTTCTTTTTTACAAGTTCTAGCAGTTATAGAATCGCTTATTCACCGCCTTTAATGATATGCTTTGTCATGGGCATATCAGCATCCACAGCGTAGCTGCTGCCACGCCAGGAATTTGTTGCACTACGGTCGCTGAGCTCGAGACATGGGACAGTACGTCGGTTAGGACTGTACTGCAGAAAGGCTGAACAGCCTGCATAGAGCTTCGCTCACGAAAGAAGATACTTATTCTACGATATTAGTTGTGATATCTACTTATCCCCGGCTGCGGCGCCAAAAATTGATGTGGTTTTGAATTGTTGTAGAAAGTGGTAGTAAAAGTTCGTTCAACTCAGACTTGTAAAGGTTTGATTTAAGAAAATACTAAAAACAAAGAAAATATATTTACAAGATGTCACAATATTGAGAGATTACTGGGACTCAGGATTTCACAGTTTTTCATATTCAAGTGGTTCAGAAATTAATCCTCGGCGATTATAGCTCAAAACAAATAACTATATTCTTTGCCAAAGTAGATTCCATAAAATATTACTTGTATATCATAAGCATGGCGCATCAAGAATCCCTAGGATTAAGCATGCTCCATCAAACAAAGTCACATGTAATTAATAGAAACCTTAATTCAATTAAAATCGGTGCAAAAAGTAAATAAAGAATTAACTAAATTACCACATGGATGAAATACGACTTCCTCCGTTGTCCCAAGTGTTGGGGTTTAGCTCCTCATGTTATTCACGTGCTCAAAATAGGTGTTCATAGCTCAAAAGGGTGAAAAACAAGAGAAAACTAATGACTCGCATGATTCGCAACGTTGTATAAGCGTTACAAACAATGTTACAAAGTCATTACAAAACGATATATGAATACTGCCGTAAAATATAAGTCCGCTTCGATTTAAGACTGCCTCTGTGTCGTAATATTGCAGCGTTTTTATGCGACTGTTCTGGTTTGTCTAATGTTCTTGGTGTTCTTCTTCTTCAGTAGCAGCAGCTAGCTACTCTGCAATTCCTATTCTTCGCCTCTGCAGCCTCTGTCCGGTCCCCCAAAGTCTCCACCCCCTTCTGTTAGGTCACAATAGCCTATATATACATCACAATGTCCAAATATCTCGAGAAATTCCTTTATTTTCTCGTTTTTTCTTTCACCGGAAGTATCGTGGATTATCTTGCTTTCCTTCTCTTCTTAACGCATCTGTGGTTCTCTAGAATCTTCCTAGGATAGAAACAACTCTTACAAAGATATTCTAGCCTTATATCTGCACGTAACTTCCACAAATAGAACCAAACAATCTCGTGTATTTCTCCGAGACTCTGTTTTGTTTAAACTCGACAGAAACTCCTTCTTTTCCTAATCTGGCCGCCATACCTTCCATGTTTAATCTTTACATGTCACCCCAAACCAAATCGTAGAAAATCTCTCGACCAAATCTCATTGAAATCCTCCCCGGACAAGACGCAGCTTTTAACAACCATTTTCCCGTGAATACCCATCTCCCTGTTTTGCTACAAATCGATATCTAGCCAAATTCAACTCAATCCAATGCCCATATCAAGTCTTTATAGGTCCAATTAGGCAATCCACAAGAAACCAGTGATTGAATCTCTTCCTAGAATGCCTAAAAATCGAACCCTAAACTATGCCCTGAACTGTGAACTTTTCCCGCCAAAACCAATTATTTGAATTGAGAAGATAACCTCCCCTTATCAGAAACTCATGCGAATAGCACTTTGGGTGCAAATAGTAAGTGGGTGCCCCTTAGTAATTGAGGTGCCCCTTATCCAAACTGAGAGTACGAATAGTAATTTTCTCCCACGAGCGCAAATACCACTTTTCGAGCCAATTTTCCCGCGAAAGCTTTTTTCTCCAAAAACACTTACAAAGACATAAAATACCAAAATAAGCGCAAAATCGAGTACTAACATTACAAAGAATTGAGACTAAAATAGACACATAAATGCGTCCATCAACAAATTAAAGGGTTTAATAAATGTGCTTGGTTTGGCCATTATTACTCAAGTTCTGTGACGTCACTGTCTGACCAGGGTTTTACGATTTTACACGTAAGTTAAAAACCACCATCAACAGCTGGAAAGAACGTTTTCTTTTAGCCAAATAACCGCTTTTTGTAACGCTTCTTCTTCTGCATGGATAGCTGAAGTGGTTGTTTCCAATCTCGCTGAGATGTGCATAAAAGATTGGGTATCTACTGAGTATACTATGTGAGCATAACCCATCGATAGATCTTCTTTCTTGAAAGAAACATCTACGAATATTATCCAGTCCGATTTTATATCCGACCACTTGTAATTGATAGTCTTTATTTGGTTATTGTTCAAAATTTTTGTATTACTCTTTTGGGGTATGTACTGCAAAAAATTATTGATTTGATCAATTAGTGTCTTGGGTTTGGGATTACCATTTCAAAACCACCGAGCATCTATATTTCCAAATGAACCATGATATTGTTGCTATTTTCCCAGTCAGAGTATCAAGATCTGGATTTATGAGCCATCTTTTAAACCATGTAGTGATTGAGTCTATATTATCTGGATGAATCAGATGACCTAGTGAAAATCTGAACCAAATGGCCCTGGCAAACGGGCATAAACCAAAAAGATGTACTTCGGTTTCCTGAGCCTGAGAGTTGCATAACCGGCAGTTTTTATCAATTTCCGGGTTATGAGAGCCTAATCGTGAAGATGTGGGTAAAGCTTTTCCCGTTAGCTTCCACACAAAAAGCTTAATTCTTGGGATTGTTTTTAGTCTCCAAATACTTGTCCAAGGAAAATCTGTTAACGAGTTATCTTCTTCTTGAACTTGGTTCACTAGAAAGTTATAAATATTTTTGGTTGTGTACCCATTTTATTTTATCTTCTTCTTCTTTACTTGGAGATATGGCTAGAATTTTATTTTTCACTTCCGGAATGAAATAATTTTCCAGTTTTTCTTGGTCCCATTTATTGTCTTCAATAATAAGCTATTCAACTTTTGTCGGGATTGTCCCTTGAGAATCTTGAGGTTGTGGTAAAGCCTCCGAGTTTGGAATCCATTTATCTTCCCATATTTTAATTGAATTCTCATTTTTTACTTGCCAAATAAAGTTTCCTCTAATTAATTCGAGTCTTTTTAGGATACTTGTCCAAATCCATGATAAGTTGGATCTTTTGGAAGCTTCGAGGGGATGAGATGTCGGATAATATTTAGCCTTGATTATTTTTTCCCATAGTTGGTCTTGTTCTATTATTAATCTACTGGCTAGTTTGGTGAGGAAGGCTATATTAAATTGGTGGGGGTTTTTGATTCCTAGACCTCCGTGAGCTATGGGCTTACATAAATACTTCCAAGCTCTAATAAATCCTCCTTGTCTTTTTTGTCCTTCCTTATTCCACCAGAAATTTCTTTGTATACGATCTAATTGGTTCAAAGTTTCTTTCGGAAGGGCAAGAATCTGCATCTGGTAAGTCGGGAAAGCTTGAAGAATAGATTTTATTAGAATTGTCCTTCTAGCTTGGGAAAAGAGTTCTGATTTCCAGCCCTGAAGAGTAGAATAGTATTTTTGAAGAAGCCGCTCAAAATTTGCTTTCCAATTTTTGTCAAAAAATAATGGAGTTCCTAGGTATCTATCTTTTTTCGCCATCAGAGGAACTTTGAGGATTCTGGCTATGATTTTCCCATGTTTAGGGTGAATTTTTGGGCTGAAATAAACACTGGACTTTTGTAGATTTATCATTTGGCCCGTAATATCTCCGAAAAGGGATAGGATTTCCATAAGGGTTTTTGCTTCTCCCAGGTCAGCTTTAGTAAAGAGGAAACAGTCATCGACAAAGAAAATGTGGGAAATATTTGGAGCATTTTTGTTGATTTGGAGACCGGAATTTTTTTTCTCTGTAATCGCATTTTCTAGAAGCCTGGAAAGAATTTCCATGCAGACCAGAAAAAGATAAGGTGAGAGTGGGTCCCCTTGTCTTAAACCTCTTGAAACTTTAAATTTTGACCCAGGCGAACCATTGAGAATTATTGAGAAAGAAGTGGTGGAAATGCATTGGAGAATGAGATCAGTCCACCTTTCATCAAACCCAAAACAAGTAAGGTCATTTTCGATAAAATCCCACTCCACCTTATCAAAAGCTTTAGAAAGATCCAATTTCAGTGCTAGTGAACCTTTTGTTTTCTTTGAGATTTTAATGGAATGGATGATTTCGTGAGCGATGATAATATTATCGGTGATTTGTCTTCCAGGAAGGAAAGCTGATTGGTTTGGAGATATAATTTTATTGAGGATGGGTTTTAGTCTGTTTGCAAGAATTTTTTTTATATTAGTTTGTATATGGTGTTGCTTAGGCTTATTGGTCTAAAATCCGCCGGAGTTTGAGGGGTTGAGATTTTTGGAATAAGAGTAATAAAGGAGTAATTTAATTCTTCGTCAAGTATACCAGTTTTGAAGAATTCTTGCACTGTGATTACTATATCCGGACCGAAAACTTCCCAGTTAGCTTTGAAGAAGCCGGGTTGAAATCCATCTGGACCCGGGGCACCCCATTGATTCATGTTGGAAAGAGTGAGCCAGATTTTATTTTTGGAAGGGATTTTTAATAAGGAAATATTTTCTTCTTCAGTGATGCCAGAAGGTTTTCTGAGAGAGTATATAGAATTGATTCTTTTCCTATTGGAAGCGGAGGCGTGGAAATATTCCGTGTTTCTGTCGTATTCCTTGAAAAATTTATCCCTGGACAATTGGTGATAGTAATCATTTTTAATCTCGTACCATTTCCATAGCTCTGCTTGAAGATTTTTTAATCTGTCAATATCACCCGCAATACTTCCAGCTTTATGGATGTTTTCGATTTTATTGTTTAGAATCTTGATATTTTTATGGATGTTACCAAAAACATCAGTGTTCCACTTCGATAGGTTTGAGGACATGAGTTGGAGTTTTAGGGAAAATTTTCATTTGTTGAGAAGTTTGAATGTAGATCCCAAGATGCCTTTACTACCTTGTGTATGTTGGAGTGAGATAGCCAAGATCTGATACATCTAAAGGGTTTTTTGAAGTTTTATCTTTTCGGGATTTGTATCTAATAAAATAGGAGTATGATCTGAGACGACTCTCGGTAAATGAGTTATTTTAGTGTCCGAAAATACCTGGGTCCAGTGAAAAGATATCAGCGCTCTGTCAATTCTTTCGCAGATGTTTGCTTCACATTTTTCTGTTATTTGACAATGTGAATGGAGCGCCTTCATATCCCGCATCATGTAAACCTATTTCGTCTATGATCTGGACATTTCTACTCTTGCTGCTAGAGATGGCCTTATTACCCCCTTGTTTCTCCTCCGGATCAAGGATGATATTTAAGTCGCCAATCAAGGCCCAAGGCTTGTTCACTTGCTGGGCCAGTTGTGAAATGTAATTCCATTGTTGAAATTTTTCTTCATTTTCAATTACACCGTAAACGCAAGTGATGAAAGATTTTTCGTCTCCTATATTTACTTCAAAATGACACACGTAAATTGAGATGAAATTAACTTCATAACTATATTGTTATGCCAGGAGATTGCTAACCCTTTCGCTAATCCCACGGACGGAATAATAAACCAATCATGAAAGTTGGACTTTCTAAAAAAATAAGTCCATTCGAGACAGCGGTGCTTTTGTCTCGTCTAGGAAAATAATGTCAGGGTTATAAAAATGGCTAAGATATTGAAAATGGTCCTTAGTGATAGGAGTGCCAATACCCTGGACATTCCAGGATAGAAGTTTCATAACGAAAAGAGTTTGAGAAAGCTAGATTTTAGTAAAGGGGAAGCACTATAGACAATGGGAGGAACAATTAACTTAGATGGAAACAAGGGGAGGTAGGAATCTCAAGAGGGTTTTAAAAAAATAGAAGTGATTAACTAAAAAGTAAATCAACAGAATTTGGAAATAAACTTGTACTGTATGGAGAATGCACAAAGAAATAAGGAGAGAAAAATACAATAGCACTTCACAGGAATTTAGTGAACAAAGAAGATAAGGGATATCAATCAATGGGAAATTTAAGATAACACCGAAATTTGAAGAAGCACATGATTTAAGTAGAAAAACAACTTAATACTGAACAGAGCTAAAATATTTGGATATGCAAGATATGGGATTAAAGCAGACTAAGGACCAACTAATTACAGAACAGAGCAACAAAATACAGTACTAATATACTAACTACAAACAGGACTAAACAACTAATTACAAGCAAGAAACAGCTAAAGCAGCAACAGAAAGCAAAATAAAAAGGAGCAGACTAAAGCAAAAAAACAATTAAGAAAGGATCCATAGGTCCTGAATCTAAGTCTGCACTGTAGGTCATGTAAGTTTCTGCTGATCATATGGGGTCATAAAAGCCTCAGCCAAGTTTGGCTTTTCCTTTGCCCTTGGCCTTTGGGTCCTCTAATGCTTGAGAGGTGGAAGAACCTTCACCACCAAACCACTTATGAGGAAGATAACTTGCAAGGGTGGACTTGTTTTGCTCCTCAATAACATGGATGTCCTTTTCAATCTCAGAGACTTTCTCTGATTGCTGACAGTTAATTTCAGTAATCTTCAATTTCTTTGTAGCTTGGAGAGGTACATCCCAATGAAAGAAAGACTGCATCATTTTCCAGTTTCTAGAATAGTCCATATCCAAGTTGGGGTGTCTCTAAGAAGAGCTTGAACCACTCCAAAAACCAGCTTCAATATTCAGAGAATGACCATGCCTATCTCTTTTTTGAACCACCTTCCACGTGTAAGCATCTCTGTTGTCACCTCCAGCAGTTGAAAAAAGACTTGCATTTGCATTAAGAGAGTTCAAAAAAAGATTAGCAGACTCATTGAGTTGTGTTTCCCCAACACTGCCTTGACTAGCATGATCTACTTCAAATTTCTTAAGATAATCAGAGAAAGTGATTTCAGATGTAGCTTTTTCTTCATCAGAATCAACTAGACTATCCTCATCAAATCCCATCATGTCATTCTACATAACTTGTTGAGCTTCCTGCTGAACTGGTTGCTGAAAATATTCTGCTCCATTTGTTGTTCATCAATGTTTTGCATAACATCTAAGACAGCATCTGCCTCAGCTTGTTGCTCTTCAACTTGCTGTTGGTAAGCTACAAATTGCTCACAACTTTCCAGTTTATGGCCTATCACCTTGCAGAAACCACAATAATTATTTGGGAAGTGATGGAATTGGAAGGACACTTCATTGTTGAAACCCATCTCATTTTCAGCATAAACGCTGAAATGGAGTCTTTGTCTGAATCTCATATTAGCTCTAATGGTAATAGAGAAGCTCCCATTTGCTTTTCTCACAGGATAAGAAAAGGAGAGAATTTCTCCCATGCAAGATAAGTATCTCCTTAAGTTCTCACTAGACACCTGAGCTTGGGTTAAATTATGCACTGTGATGAAAATTTTTTCTTCAGTTGGAATCCAGTTAACCAATTTCTCAGTTTTATCCCATTTCTTGATGCAGAACAGGTCACCATAGACTACCCTAGTAGCCACAGCAAATACTCTATGTATTTCCTCTTCTCTCTCAAACCTCACTAGCAACATAAATTCATTTAGAGACTTGACAGAAAGGCCTCCTTGAATCTTCCACTGAAATAAGAGAGAATTTCTTACATCCCAGCTGTTTCTAACAACTGGTTCAGCAAAAACTCCAACCAAGCAGCTTGTCCAAAATTGTTCATTATTCATGAACCTTGGTGGGATAATATCTTGTAGTGCAAACTGCCTACCATTACTCAAGTTCAAAGAGGCTTGCAACATATTTGTAAGGTTTGAAACACCACCATGCCAAACCGCTTGCATGGTGATACTGAAACTCAACTGAAAGGCTACTGAAAGGGTTTTGAGAAGAAATTTAAGAAAAGTGTGATAAGGATTAAGTTTGAGCAGAAAGGGGGATGCATAACAATGTTTGAGACAACAAATTTATATGGTGATTAAATAGGGAAGAATTAGGGTTTGTGAAGAGAATTAAAAATTGCTTCACTGGATCAATTGGAAATAAAAAATTCACAGTGTTTAACCTAAAATCGATTGGGTAGAAATTAGGTTGATAATCAAAATCAAACATGTGTATAAGAAGAGCTTTGAGATTGAAACAAATGTCAATTGAGATCTTAACTTGGAAGAGATTAACGAAAAATCCGTCATAGCAGAGGCGTGATTATAGAGTGAATCAGACTGAGAAAGGATAATCATAATCACTACCTGACATGGGTGATAAGAATTGAGACGCAACCGTGTAGATTTTGCAAAGCTGAAGAGATTTCTCGACTGCCACCACCACTAACTATCTTCGAGCAGAAACCTATAGACTTGAGTGCATCCCTATCATCAGAGCCTATGAACGTCCGATTAGCCGCTCATAGCGATAGGGAAACCAGAAGAAAAACGGTGGAGAAGAAAGAAAAAGCTTGAAAAGAAACCGGTTTTCCGTGGGACAACGTTTTTCGGGTCCTAAAAATAACTTAGATGTAAAGCAATGATTTCTAACACATCGTATATTCACAAGAAGTTGATTAAAATCTTTTGTGTAATTCATACCATTTCCTCCGATATCTCAATAATTTATTTTTTTATTTGCTGAATATAAAAATCAATTAGTCTTCCCATATCTCCATGAATACATTTTCTTAACTAGTTCATTCTCACGACATTTGACTTATTTATAGACGAGCGCGTTCATGACAGTTATGTCAAATTATGTCCCCTAATTGGGCATACCCTTTTGGCGAGTGAAAAATTGTCCGTCCATACAAATCGATAATCGATCATTTTTAAAACACTAATACTCCGTCGAAAAAAAGTGAACTCAAGTTTCTTTCTGGCTAAGAAAGGGATTGCTTCCGATGCATGAATGTGGTGTTGATTCAAAAAGTGCAAACTGTCTAGCACACTCTTTATGTCAATTTGCAATACACGAAAATGTAAATAGTTGGAAGAATGCAAATTCTCCACCTTATTGTATTATCTTACTGAGGTAATTGGTCGACAGAAGGAGACCTCTACAAGGTCACTTTAGTGTAATTTGTCGGTCACAATAACTGTACAAAAAATCAAAATCAGTTCTTACCATTTTCAAATTTCATGTTCATCTTCACTAAGGATGGCAATGGGGCGGGTATGGGGCGGGGACCATGAATCCCATCCCCTACCCCGTTCGAAAAACCAAAACCCATCCCCTACCCGTTCCCCATAAAAATGGTGCGGGGATGGGTATGGAGAATCCCCGTAGGGGATGGGTTTCCCATAACATTATAATAAATATTTAAAATTTTGTAAATAATAATAATTTAAAAATAATTATAATGATTCAAACAATGATACTAACCTAAGCAGTGCATTTTGAAATTTTAAGTTTATAATAACCAACTAAAACTGAAAAATAAATGAAACAATTGATCCACAATTAAGTACTATGGTCCCTTTTACTTCTTAGTTCCTCATTATTAACCATCTTCCTCTTTGTTAATCATCTCATCATGATCTTCTTCGTTATCTTTCAATAAAGTTCCTCGATCAGATATAATAGGTTATGGTATGGGGCGGGTATGGGGTGGGGACCTTGAATCCACCCCATCCCCGCATCACTACCTTCGGGGATTCCCGTACCCGCCCCGTTACCCGTTTATACGGGTAAAACCCTAACCTATAGGGACGGATCCCCACGGGGATGGGTTTGGGTGGGGCAAATTGCCATCCCTAATCTTCACATAATGAACCAAATTGATTTGAAATTTTCATTAACTACAATTAAAGAAACAAATTACATGTTCAAAGATCATCAAAAAATCCGCTGATTCGACAGTAATCGATCAATTTCTGTACTTTTTTCATGAAATTTTTTTTTTTTTCTCAATTCTCAAAATCTGATTCCAGGAATCAGTAAAAGATAAATCGACTTCAATTTCTGTACTTTTTTGAATTCGACCAAAATCAAATTTACGGCGAAAAAATAGAGTTCTGAATTTGACTGTATGTGAAGAAGGCGACGTGTTTTTGCTGAAAAGAAGAGTGACATAACTTCATATACACTGCAACGGAATTTTTTGTTTTGTTGGCCGTAAAAGAAAGAGGTTAAATAGATTTAGAACCTAAAGACTAAGTCAATCTATATGTTTCATTGAAAGAAAAATTTCAAGGTTAGGGTAGCATGGAGGCAAGAGAAGAAAAAGGTTGAAGTACAAAGTAAAAATGCTAATTCGTTTAGCGTTTTTTATTAAAAAATATTATCAAGGTTGTCCTTGATAATCCTTTTTTAACAGGTGCGGAGTTAGGATTTTGAAAGAGGGTGGGCAAACCAAACAACACACCGTACACATAAAGAAAACTATTTTTTTTTTCCATTATACATGATATCCACTCCAAATTTTTTTTTCTCCCAAACGAACCCCAAAAACTTCAAAACGGTTAACCCTAGTAAAATTAAGGAGTTGGTCTAAATCTCCTATAAATTCTTTTTCAAATGATCGGTCATCCTGTCTGTCTTCAATTCATCCCATCATGGATGTTTTTGAAGTGTGCACAGTTGATAGATAATGGGGTTCTCGGTTGTTTTTTTTTTTTGAGAACCATCAAGTGGCCTGATGGTTCTCATGCTCCCTCCCTTGTATGAGGTAATGGTTCGAACCCTGGACCTTGTAATTTCTAGTAGTATTTAGGGGCCACAACTAACCGCTATACTAACTCATCAAAAAAAATAAAGGGGGTGCAAAGTTATTTTTATTAGGGGTGCAAAAAGTCTAAATTTCGATTTTGGGCCTAGAGAAATTAATACCCAGTGGAGGAGTTTGGCAACCAAGGGTGGGCAATTGCACACCCACCATTCCATGTGCCTCCGCCCCTGCTTTTTAAAAACGTCAGGCACTTGTTAGCCATGGTTCAACATCTGTCAACCTTCGTTCCTCCACTAACGAATTATGGTAGTACCAAAATTCGAAAATTGAAGATTTTTTTTCAAAAAATCGTTTTGGAACCGCATATAATCGGAAGTTTAATCGACTTAAAATACTACCGAATATGGTAATTCTCATTTCAAAATGCCACTATATAATCGGAAGTTAAGTTCACTTACCTATAATTCTATCTCCCGAATACTGTCGATATTCTTGAGAAATGAAGAACACGACTACATTCGAGAGTTTAAAATCATGAATATCTCTCGAATCTGGGAAAAAACAGAAAAATCCTAGAAAAAAAATGAAACAAAATTCATTAAAATACTGCACCCACTACATTCGGATGCATGCTTCTTATTTTGTCTAGCGAATGCATTCGGAAGATAAAATTAATATATTATCTCCCGATTATATAAGGGCAATTTTGCCATTAAGAAATATGTGAGATAAGGGGTAACTCACTTTAGGTTTGAGTGACCCTATTTTGCTATGATGCACCGATACTGATACGGGGATACTGATACGGTGACACTGATACGGGGATTCGTCAATTTTCATAAAATGGGGATACGGGATACGGCGGGATAGGTGTATTTATCAAAAAAATATTTAATATAATAATTCACTCTACTAAAAAATCATCATAAAATAAAAAAATCCGATAGATACTATTTTTATTATTATTAAAGTGAGCAAATATTAAAATTTCAAAGATTTTGGGTTTTGATCTTACTTATGTTAATTGAATGGATAAAATCACATGTACTCCGATTTCTCTCTAAAACAACATGAAAAACATGACTTTGCGATAAGCCTTAAATTTTTCTAGCACCATTCTTTTTTAAGCACTATAAAAATAAATACCAAGTCTTTTTTCTTTATAGTCAACAAGTTATTATGTTTAGACATAATTATTCAATATGATCATGATTACAAATAACTATAAATATTTAGAATTTTAGATTTTATGTATAAATTTATAAATATATAGATTTTATATAAAAAAAAGTTAGATTATAGGAAGTATCCCTTATAGAGTATCCGAGAGGTATCCCGAGTATCCCCTACCCTTTTTGTAATTAAAAAAATGTGACACTTTAAATGGAGTATCTGATACGTATCCCCAGGTATCCCCAAGTATCCGATACTGATACGGCACCGATACGGATAGGTCACCAATTTTGAAGTATCCATGCTTCATAGCTATCTATCTATCTATCTATCTATCAAGATGATAGTTGAAACTCAATACTCATTTCTCATTCATTCTGACCCCACTTTATGATGATGTGGACAATTGTAATGTGAGTATTGAAGAATAGAGCTTTCTCATTCATTCTTGCCCCCACATCAATTAAGCAAAAAAAATATTTAGGGTCCGTTTGGCACAGTCTAAAAAGAGGAAGGAGTGCAGTCAACTGAAGTAGTCCAAGGCTGCATTCATAAATTTGGTGTTTGGCCGGGCCCTAAATGCACGACATAGCAAACCCGTGCAGTCCTTACTACCTCCATACGGCGTAGTTGAATACCCACCTCCGGAGCTCTGCATTGAATGTTGCCTTCAATTACGCCTTCTAACTGCACCTTGACTAATATTGACCATTTAATATTTTGCTTCTTTCTCTCTTGCTCTCTTCCTTTTCCTCTTTTCTTCTCTGAAAGTTGATGTTCTTCACTAGCTACGAGAGTTGATGCTATCTTCCTCTTTTCTTCAGTAGCCCAACATCTGTTGGATTGAAGACTCAAGACTGATGGATAATTATTTGACAATTAACATAATAAATTAAAGATGCAAATCTAGGCAAAAACAAAATCAAGGTAAAAAGATTGAAGATGCAGAAAGATTGGGAAGAATCAACATGGGTAGACCTTAACCAGTACCACAACAGATCCATGATGCGGTCACGATCAAGATGTAATAGTTTTATTTTTCTTTATTTTTTGATCATCAGATCTGTTTTTTGTTATGCTCATCAGATTTTTTTTTTTTCATAGATCAAATTTCTTTAGACATGATCTCATTTTCGTAGAATAAATTCAATTTTATTTCTGAAAACAAATCAAATCCCTCCATAATGTTTACAAAAATCAACCAAAGATTTGCCGTTCATCAATTAAATGCCCAAAATATTTTAGACTAGAAATTACCTAAAATACGAATCATAATGAGGATAATTGAAGAATTAATCACTAGCCGCATATAACCTGCCAAACACCACCGGTTTCAATACGTGCAGTTAGAATGCAGTGCAGTAGAACTACCTGTAGTTCAATCACCCTGTAATTGGAAAAAAATGTGTGCCAAACGGACCCTTACACATTCAGGGCACCCACTATTCCCACTGTTATCTTTCATCGACTAACCGCCCCCCACTTCAATTTTCACCGCAAAAAAGTATTTTCCTACTTTTGTTCGTCCATAACTTTTCAACTTCTCAAATCTCTGTGTTTTTTTTCCCAAAAATTTGTTCTTCAGTACCCAAAAAGATGGTTTACGAATGTCAATCTCATCAAAGATTGCCAAAAAATACAAAAGGTAATTCTCTATCTTTCTTTATCTATGAATCAAACTGATAAAAACTAACTTTTGGTTTTATGATTTAAATTTTGTTTATCGAGAGTTAGGGATTTGTTTGTATATAAGTGGTAATTCACTATACCAAGAGTTTAATCATTAATCAGAATCCTGTTAAACATCACTATATTCGTTGCTCAATCAATTATATAAATTTATCAATTAGGGTTTTTAGTTTTCTGTCATTTCGAGCTTTAAAATTGATTTTTTGAATGAACTTTTCTGAAATTGCAGATAATATGGAAGAGACTGAATATATGATTTCACGTAAGGAACCCATGGAGTATAGCATTGAAGATATGTTACATTCAAAGGTTCACATGGAGCTGAGACTGATCTTCTTTCTTCAGTATGTTTGTTATTCTTCTTTCTCATTTTGTCATGACATTAAATAGTTAAATAGATGAGCAAATGGTCTGGGTGATGTTGTCGGTTGGTTCCGAGTCCTTATTAAAAGTGTCTCTCCATATATGCATGTCTAATGTTTGATCCTTAAGTCTTCTGTAAGTAGTATTTTTTCTATTTCATTGTACTAATATTTTTGTGGGTTTTTCTATGATATGTTCAGTACAATTGCTAATTAGCAAACTTGATCTATTGATTTTCTTAAGACATTTCATATGTTGCAGGTACCCTGCAGGGAATTGTCTTTACTTTTTTTTCTTCATTTTTTGGTTATTTTGAAACATCAAACCTAACGAACTTTACTGTTTGTGGAAATGCCAAGCATAAACTCATCACAATTTTTCATATTTTTGATATGTTTGTTGCAGATATGTATTTTTTATTGATTCATGAATTGGTTTAGTCGGTTGGTTGCTGCAGGATGCCTGGAATACAATAGAATTTTATTGATGAGCTTGATAGAGTCTCTGGAAAGGTTCCCTGTCATTAATACATTTTTCTCAGTATTTGGCTGGGATTGGTTTTAGAAAGATGATTGTTAAATATTATTGTTTCAGGTGTTGTGATAATTAAGGAAGGGGTTAGCTGAAACTAGAGAACTTGGGGTATGGTTCACTTATACTACCTCGAGGAGCAAACGGGAAACCAATTGTTCGTGATCATGTTGGAGAATAGAAGGTGGGAAATTAGTTGCATCCACACGGCATATGCATCCTGTTTCACTTAGGCACAGGTAAGTTGTCATCAATATATGATCTATCTAATATTTTGTAAAATGTTAAATTTACCTCGCTTAAAGTGATCAACCTTCATTATCTACAAAATGAAAGGACAAAGACCATGAACATTCAGTAACGGTTCCATATTATCCACAAGAGGCAAACTCCGTATCTCCGTTGTTTCAAACTGAGCATTCTGTCACTGGATGTAAGGTAATACAATTATCTACATACGTGAAAGGTCAAAGGTCACAAACATTTTCGGAAACAGTTTTGTATGATCCACAAGAGGGAAACTCCATATCTCTGTAGTTTTAAGCAGCACATTCTATTACTAGATGTGAGGTGATATTCTGATAGTAGAGCATTTACATTTTTTTGTAAGCAAAAAGGTTCAGATATAAAAGAGTTTGCTGCTGTTGTAGACTTTCTCCATTGCACCGTTACAGAGGTATACGCTGTTAGAATGGTACAATAATGAGTAAATGTGCAGCCAAACATACATGCACCACAATCATCACACTTCAAAATAACCCATTTTTCCTAATGTCAGAGGATCAACAGAGCATACCACCAAAATCATTAAAATAATTTGGAGGTGGTGTGCATAGATTTCGTATTTACATGTTTAAATTGTCGTCAATATTCACATATTTTATACTAAACGTGCTAAACTTATGCAAATCTTAGATAACATATTCATATGATTTCTTTAGAATATTCACGGAAGATAAATATATTTTGATGGGTGGTAGTGATATTTTTAATTGGATATATTGTTCAGGTCAAAATGGAGGTGTTTATGCTTGGGTGGCTGGTAATTATACTCTTGGAACTTTAGGACTGGGTCCTTTGTACAGGTCCTAATCATTGTCTTCTACCGAACACTATCTTTTTTTTGCTTTGGGTTGATCTTCCTTCGTAATTTTTACAAGATCCTATTGCTTTGATATGCTAGCTGTAGTTGTAGCTACAGATCCACAGTAATATTTTCCTCTGGATTTTTCATGGTTGAGCAATTTATCAAGCATTTAACCAAGTCTTGATGGAATCAAGCTTTTCTTGGAAAACAGGGAGCTGGAAATTGTTCTTTACGCTCATAATATAGCTTACACTTACATCCTGTTTTTGTTATTATAAGCCATTTTATAACACTATTAACGCATGCCTGTTGAAATACGAGGTCTGTAAATATCACGAGCTTAGTATGAGTTTATTTATTAGATATCCAAAAGATATAAATTATTCTGCAACGGATCCTTTGTACTTCAAATGGGGAAACTTGCTTCTTACTAGACATGTAGATCTTCTTACTAGACATGTAGATCCTCTGTGCCGTCAAGCATCTATTCGAGACAGCAAGATCAGGTGATGGGAAAGAAGCTGGCGTAGTTTTGGAAAAGAAATCCAGAAGAGTAACATGTGAGATTGATTCATTCAATGATTTCATTAATGATGAATGGAAGATAGCATTATTTATAGTTGTGCTAGAAGCAATTTTTTTTTTTTTTTTTTTTTTTTTCCTACTCCTGCACAAGTCAAGGACATGTATTTAAGTGTGAAGATGTGTTATTTAATCATGTAATGGAAATTTTTTAGTAAAATTTATAAAGATATGAATTTGTTTGAGGAAAAACAGAGAGAAAACCAAAGGGCAAGAGAGATTCTATTGATAGGGCAGCAACCGTATTACATAGCATAATATGCTTTATATACAAGTAGTAAGAGAACCCTAGATACTATATTGGGCCGCACATACAGGGGTACAAGCCCTACAACACTCCCCCTTGTGCGGTTCAATGACAAAACTTTATACATAGTGCTTCACATATAGTGCTTTGAATGTAGTTCTTCAAATGTCGTTCTCTCCTTGATGACTTGTGCCGAAATCAATTTCCTAACTAAAACTTTGACAAGGAAAAACCCAGTGGGATAAAACCTTGGTAAAGCACTTCACGTGTAGTGCTTCATATGTTGACTCTTACTTTACATGTAGTTCATCACATGCAATACAATCTTCAAAGATCGATGAGTCTAAGTTAATTGCCTCGTTAAAAACTTCGTCAGGGAAACCCAAAGGGACAAAACCTGAACTAAAGAAAAAGAGTACAATATTACGCAAACGTAGAACATAGTTAGACTCGAATATGTTGCCTCATTAAAACCTTGACAAGGAAAAACCCAGTGGGATAAAACCTTGACGAATGGAAAAGAGTACAAAGAGGAAGATGCAAGTAAAGGTGATCTATTGCATATGATCACTTTGCTCCATTGAAGTTGACTAGTTGCTTCACAACTCCTAAGGCAGAAAATCCTCATGACAGAGACAATAGCCTTAGCTGGGAAATTGTATTCCCGACATTTGTTGTTGTCTCATTAAAAACCTTGCCGAGTAACAAAACCCTGTGGGAAAAAGTAACCTCGGTGAAGGAAAATAGTTCAGCACACCACTAAAGTCTTCCCGTGATGTCGGACAATTTTCATTAGTCTAAGGCATTCAAAAGGAGTTTATCACACTTTACTTTTGTGACTTGAATGTTTATAAGACCATGTTGTTGATTAAAGTTACGCTCGCTAATGATTATCGCATTTCATTTCTTTGATTCGGATATTTTCGGTAATATCCACGCGATCTTTATGTCTTCAACGTTCAACATACTTGATGCTTTTAGTGTTGTCTCGCTAAAAACCTTGTCGAGTAACAAAACCCTTTGGGAAAAACTATTCTCGATCGAAGGGAAAAAGAGTACAAAACATCTTCAATTTCAAAGTAAAATATGTCGACATCATATCCTTGGATCCTCCCCCTGATGTCGGCATCTCCCCCTGATTACTTTCAGAGTTGTTCTAGACTGTTACTTTAGTCATGTACATTTCGAAATTGAATACCGGTAATGACCTGGAAAATAGCCTACCGTATCTCCCCCTGATTACTTTCGTTTGAGAAGAGATTATTATTCCTTCATAATCAACAACTTTTGGATTGCAGTTTCATTAGCATTCATTTTTATGTCTTTGCAGGGATAAAACAATTTTACGTCAATGGTTACTTTTAATTACATGATTACATTCACTATACCATTCCAATGACGTTGCGTTGGCGCGGAGCTATATCTAGCTATCAAGTTCCTTGAGGATGTAAAATTTAATCGAGTACATTATTATACTAAGTGCAACAATGCGTCTATTGTACTTAGATATAGGAATTTCATCTCCCAACACATCTTCGTCATATTCCTTTGGACGAAATGGTTACTTACTTACATTTGAACCTCGACTAATCATGGGAGTGCTATCGGGATGCATGTCTTTGTTAAATTTCCCGACAACTTTAGACATATGCAAACCGGTGGAATAATATCCCACAAGCTCGGTACTCAAATCGATCTTTTCCTAGATTTTTCATCTCAAATTCGGATTTTAAATAGCTTTTAAGGTCTCTTATTACATCAAGAGTACCCATCATGTCCTGTACTGGCCGACATAAATATCTATAATTCCAAATTAGGAACTTTCTTGTGAATACGCAAGGAAAAATAACTTACTTGTCTATCCCCTCCAAATCAAATAGCCACTTAGACGGGTATACCACATCCGCTTTGATTGCTTGAATCTATAAGTGAGCGTTTTTTATCTAACTAGTAAACGCACTCGTGGTTTAGATTCATTTGATTTGGGCAACAAAAGTCTATCGTGTACTTTTTGTAAATATATTCTATCTCTTGATTCTTTCGAGAGATACGTAACAACCACATACATATGCTGCATTTCAAGTCCTTTTGAAATTACCAAGCTAACTAAGTAGCGGAACTCTATAACGTTCATTACAAGAGAACAATTCCCGGGCTTTGTGAGAAACCTCGCGCCACAAGGCGAGTCTTTGTACTTTAAGACTACTTTCTTCTCATTATGCTTTATGACAAATTAATTATGTATGTCCAATAGGCTTTACACTTGGTTGGTTAGCACTACCACACCAAATACCCGTATATTTGCCAAAGAACTAAGTTCTACCTGGATTAAATAGGCCAAATATGCTATTTATTTGAAATTAATCAAAATAAAGCATGGTTCGATCTCATTGTGCTCTACTGAGCAACTATTTATGGATTATATCATTGTTGTGCACACATGATCCTTCCGTTGACTCATGTGCATTCTCATAATCCGTCGGGGATTTCATTGTTCTCTAGAATCATTTAAAACTTCGGAGCGTCCTCCGGTATTGATTCATGGACATAGTCGAGACAATCAAATGAGATGCTTTCATTAATGGTACAAATTAGGTTGTGCCTTACTCATCTACTTCCTTTCTAGGTGAGCTTTGATCGAACCCGGTGGTCTCTCCATCTTCCTTTATGGAGCCACGGCCTCAACTACACTTCCACCAAGTGTAGTTGCAACACCTTAGTCTATGGTGTACCCCATACTTTGAGGATTTCTAACCTTGCGGGAATATTTGCAGGTGGTATATGTGATCTTGTCACTTTAGCGACATCGAGTACATTCTCGAAAATTGATTATTCTTTGTCACTTCACATTTATATTTTGTGGAGTACAAGAATCAATATGTTACACAAGTGGGAACACACCACGACAATTTCTCGGCGTTCCCTTAGAAAATACTTTTTCTTATCTTCCCCTAACGACGGAAGACTGTCTCACTAAAGTGACAAACCGCAAATCTAGCGGTAAGAGATCTCCCGCCAAAGGTTTTAAAATGCGGATAATTGTTGGTAACTCATTTCCAACATAACTACTTATGATTTTGAAGACCCATCATAGTACGAAGTGGAGTCGTAATGGCACATATATAGTGTAACCAAAAATGCGTAAAAACACGAGTGTCGGGCTTAAATCCAGGTTACCAACCGGTACGCGAGAAAAGGTTGACTAATATTGGGTTCTAAAAACAAATTAAGTAAGATGCGTGTAATATTGCATATCCCCAAAGCAATAAAAGATAGGTTGGTACGCATAGCCTATTCCTAAGACACCATCTGTAACCTTTGATGGTAGCCTCTGCGAGACCATTGGGTATAAGATGCTCTATATTGATCCTATTAAACATGCAATATTCATCAAGTTATTTTGATGTAAATTCTCTAGCATTAACAAGGGTGGTTAGCCTTTGCACTTTGCATTGTGTGGTATGTGCTAGTAGTTTTCAAACGCAATTTTTTTTTTTTGGGAACTATAAATAGTCCAAAAATGTCAAAACATTCATCAGATCCATAAGTCACTTTAATGGTCCGCATTCTGCATGAATATTTTTCTAAAGTTCACCTTGTTTTCTTTGTAATATGGAAATTTTACCATTTGCATCTTAGGATGATCTCGATCCTGTTTTACTGAAGACTTTGTAAAAATGAGTGATATGCTTTCTTACCTAAAAGCATAATGGGAAGGGGGTTGTGCATCTAGTAATTTAGAAAACACTTATTGAGAGATATGCCGTCACTTTGCATTCTGTCAATCTTTTTCCCATTTTCGTTCACTCAAATAAAGTGATATTTGTATGAATTTCTTCAAAACAATCATCATGTCACAACCAAAATTTCTTTATGGTTATACCCAAAGCCTTTATGAGTCAGTTTCCAACATTTCATCGTCGGAGTCAATATGGATTCAATAATCCAAATATTATAGTGAATTACATTGCACTAGATTGACTCATTAGTTTCTCTAAAATATATTTCCTTCCAAATATATTAAAGTTTATAAAAGATGCAATCAATTACATTCTCATAATTTTGATGTCCACATGATATCCATTTGCACGGGTTACTTGGAAATTTAACAAGGTGTGATTATCTCTAGGTCTTTGTTCTATCTTGAAAAAATGAGCAAAGGCTTTGCGCTCGATATGATAGTCAATTGGCCGGGCAAAGTTCTTGTTGCCATTAAAGTTGATGTGAAAATTGGTTGTTACAATGATACACGTACACGTTATATTTATTTACCAACACCTATGACCAGTGCATTTCCAACTCTTTTATTTATGATGGGAGCTAGAATTACATTTTAGCCGATCCCATGTTCAATTGATACCCATACTTTGGTGTCAATACCTGCTAGGGAAGAAAAAAAATTTGTCTCATGATATATATGTCCCTTTTCACATGCTTTATATGAGTCGGTCGTCTAACCCTCGTTACTTTGGGGTTCTTTCCATTTTCAATTTTTCTACTTTTAGCGTAATTTGAGAAATTTCTTTATCTCAATAGGCCAAGAGAATCTCACTACAAATGTCAACCACTTACTTTAGGTTGAATATATTACTAAAGATAATTCTCTTTTTGTCATACTTCAACATATACCGGTTTAGTTAGTATTATGGATGAAGTAGAGAAATGAAAATTTTATGACTCATATCACCTTTTGTGAGTTCTTCCGCAATTTGGAATACATGTGATTTTATTTGCAATGTATATTTAAAAAAAATACCGACACTTAATAGTCGAGCCAGTGGATTGCATCCCACGGAACATTTCAAATTTGGGGAACAATATCAAGTATCCAATAATGGTGCTCAAATACTTCTAAACCCCAAATAAATACATTGGAATTGAGTTGGTACAACCAAATAAACAAAATACACCATTCAACCTTGACCAATATCATTTTCAATAGAACAAAATAACACTAAAATAAAAACTCTTAATGAACGTGATCAACAATCATAATTTAAGTTGA
Organism: Papaver armeniacum; assembly: GCA_023531295.1. NCBI lineage: Eukaryota > Viridiplantae > Streptophyta > Magnoliopsida > Ranunculales > Papaveraceae > Papaver > Papaver armeniacum. The sequence goes on along the minus strand of JAJJWW010002322.1, from coordinate 472,456 downwards.
AATTTTATACTATATGGACTTATTTTAAGGGGAAAAATAAAATAAAAATAGAACTAGGCATGTTCTAAAAAAAATAAGCCTAACAACTATCATTCAATGTAAAAGCCCAAATTAGTTACATACCTTGGGCTTTAGTTCCCATTGTATATACACCAACCCAGAACAGGCTTGGTTATGCACAGTCCCAAACTGGAACGGAACAGAACTGAACTGGATCTGAGAAACTGGATCAGGTTGGAATAGTAAACCGAAACGGGTCAGAACAGTACCGGGTCAAACCGGATCGGAACAGCACCGGGTCAAACCGGATCGGAACAAATCGGACAGAGATTTTCATTCTCCTCCGTCTTCCTTTTCTCCTTCGATCCCCACATGTCCATCGCCCAGAAATCAAATTAAATCAAATCCATTATTATATTACACTATAAAATATTAACCACTCAATTGGGTTTTGCATACATACAAGGTGTGCAAGACGAATTACTACATATATCAAACCAAATCCCTACCACAGATTTTTTTTTTTTTTTTTTGATAACACAGATTCAATATCCCAGATTCTCATGGTTATACTTATACAGTCACAATTTCAAATCAAATTTCTACCACGGATTCAACATCCCAGATTCCCATGGATATACAATCACAATTATATTGGATTTGCATACAGGGAAAGGACAGAAAGAAAAATAAATAAATACGAGAATGTAAATTCAACTTAGCTGGTTAATGTGTAAATCATCCATGTAGATGTAGAAAAAATAATAATCAACCGATTCAATCTTGCTCTGCGGTACAGCATCGTGCATGATAACGTGTTTGAGGAAAAACAGAGAGAAAACCAAAGGGCAAGAGAGATTCTATTGAGAAAGGGCAAAGAACTGTATTACATAGCATAATATGCTTTATATACAAGTAGTAAGAGAACCCTAGATACTATATTGGGCCGCACATACAGGGGTACAAGCCCTACAACAGAATTTGTTTTTTTCCAGATCAGCATGATTTGAGATTTTGGTTTGGTGCAAGGCATTAGGCCACTAGGCTTTACTACTGCCCTACATTGTAGTGGATACATTTTATGGTGTTAAAATGGTGCCATTGTTAAATTTGCTTGATGTTAGGATAGTGCTAAGATGATTTCTTGGTATCATGATTGATAAGAGGGGACTGGAATTAGCAGGGGTACATTTTTATATGAGACAAAAAAGTTAAATTTGATCCTGATCGCCAGATCACGGTATCCCCTGCTAATTTCGGTCCCACCCTTTAGCAATCATGCTTTGTATGGTGACTAATGAAAGCCTTCGAATGGCTCAAGCTCAACAATTTAGAACGTTATGTGGTTTCCATCATACTATTCTCCCGGTGCGAAGCACTGGTTACAATCTAATTTTATTTTATTGTTGGCCCCTAAATCCTTTTGGGTGGCCCTTAAAAACGCTAGGCAATTAAACTGCAAAATGACTGCATTATGACGGCGTAATACGCGGTAAACGAGTAAATACAACAACTGAGTAAGGGTAATAACGTAACTGAAATTCCATAAATTCTGCAGTTCTTTAATTTTTCTTCGCACTTCACTGATTCATTCCAAGGTGGAGGAGATCAGACGAATTGGGGAAAACAAAAAATTCAGTCCTTTTCTCAACAATCGTTTTCACCAGTAAGTTTACTTCCTCATAACTTTAACTTCTCATGTTTCTCTTTACCGAACTATATCACTCAATTGAGATTTGGTCACTTTGGGTGATTTCAGTGATCTTTTTTTCTTAAATTTTCTTGACGATTATGGTGTTAATATGAAGAATCTTGTTCTTTTAGAAATGGGTTTTTCATGATTTTGTTTCTAAGTGGAAATTTAGGTGTTTTTTGTATGAAATTCATGAAAAAAATCGATCCTTTTTCTTTTGTGTGCGTGTGCCCGAAATTGATTAGAAATTGTGGTGCAAATGAAAACCCTAGAAAATGAAAATCAGAAACCCTCCTCTGTAATATGAAATCAAGTCCTAAAATGATTTTGAAACACTAGAATTTTCTGTTGAAAACCCTTCAATGGAATGTTAATATTGTTTTACTCTTTAGGTTTATATAAACTTTATATGAGAGTTATTAAACAGATAGATTTAGGTTTATGTATGGAATAGTTCTTTCATATTTTACAGATAGCTTCACCGTAATGCTATTTTGTTGCTTCTCAAAGTATGTGCTATACAGTTATTAAGTGGGGCAATCCTTCGATTGTACTGTCTATGATTCTAGAGTAGTCGTGAATTTGCTTTGCCATGATTTTTTATCTTAATGTGCTAAACATGATGAATACTACAGAAAATACGTTTTGGTGCTCTTTTGATACGTTTCTTAAATGTAAAATCCCTCTGCAAGAATACCACAGAACTTTAAGACTGAAAAAGAAACACAGCAAAAAGATACTTGGAGTGAGCATCATTCAAGAACAAATTTCAATATAGAACATAGCCTTGCGTAGGAAATCAAGCTCTTTTGGTTTCTTCCACTCGCCCTTAAACATTAGTTAACCAACCTGTATGTGTTGTGGATGTTTAAGTTCATGTTATTAGCCTGAAGTGTGTCGACAAACTTCAATTTTGTTGATTAATGAATATGGCTTAAACCTGAACCTCTTTTGCAAGTGGGGATTTTGACTTGCTGAGTTCTCTTTCTTAAGAACCTTAAGGAATTCATAGTACATTACGGAAAATCAGGGATGAACTATAGCTGACAAGTGAGTGGTACTTTCATCATGTGCCCTGTCTCACAGTTGGAACGTGATGTTTTGGTGTGAAACTAAAAGGGAAAATGATGGCTCATGTGCAATTGAATACTTCTCTTCTAAATAGTTTTGTGTCTTCTGTTAAATTTCTTGATACTTGCTTGAGTTTTGTGGTTGATATTTGGGTCTTCTTTTTTATTTCTTTGCCTAAATTTCATCTTCTGCTCATTGGCTCTTTTAGGTTCTTCGAGAGACTACTATGATGTATTGTGAGTAAGAAAGGATTCAAATGCATCCGACATCAAGAAAGCTTACTACGAAAAGTTAAAGGTAATTCAGTATAGATCACCTGTTCGCCTAGTCTAGGATGATGTGCCATATTGTGCCTTGACGCTAAAATTTCCGTTCTACTGCTGACTACTTATTCCTTCCAATAAATTTCCGTTCTACCGAAAATGGTTAAAGGTAATGTTGGGCAAGTGCTGGAGCAAAAATATGAGATCAATGTCAAAGAGGAACTCTGTCGTGATCTTGAGCTGAACCAGGTTACAGACCGAAATGTTGGTGATTTATCTGCTGGCGAGCTGCAGAGGTTTGCTATCGTGACTGCCATGCAGAGCGCAGATATTTATATGTTTGACGAGCCATCCAGTGTTCTTGATGTGAAGCAGAGGCTTAAAGCTGCTCAAGTTATCCGAACATTGATCAGGCCAAACAGGTCTTGTCTCTTTCATCTCTCATGATATCATATTCATTCAGACGTGAAGCAAAACTCTTATGATGTTATGTTTTCATCTTCAGCGATGCTACGTGATTGTTGTGAAGCATGACCTTAGTGTTTTGGATTACTTATCGGACTTCATTTGCTGCTTATATGGGAAACCTGGAGCTTATGGAGTTGTAACCCTTCCCTTTTCCGTCAGAGAGGAAATTAATATTTTCGTGGCTGGTTTTGTCTCTACTGAGAGTCTACGATTCCGTGATGAATCACTTACTTTCACACTAACAATTCTTTCTTCTGTTATATGGTTCTATGCTCTAAATATTCCATTATCATTTATTTACTAGTTGTTTTCAGGTTGCTGAGACTCCAGAGGAAAGTGCAGAAGAAATTCATTCGTATGCATGATACAAACACCATTCAATGAGTAAAACTCAAGGAAATTTTAAGCTTCATATCATGGAGGGAGAATTCACTGATTCTCAAATTGTTGTTATGCTGGGTGAAAATGGGACAGGGAAGACAACATTTATCCGCATGCTGGTATGCCTTCTAGATCCTTTATTCTATGAGTGCATGACTATTTTTGATTGTGTAGAGACATATTTTATGAATTCAAAATAAGGTTTGGATTTCTTAATCGCTGCTACAACTATATACAGGCTGGTTTATTGAAACCCGGCGAGGTGGATAGTTCAGATGTAGAAATACCTGAATTTAATGAGTCTTACAAACCCCAGGAGGTCAGTCCTAAGTCTCTATCTTCTGTTAGAGACTTTCTTCACAAAAGAATCCGTGATGCGTGCATGCATCCTCTGTTTGTGTCAGATGTCATGAAACCACTCCAAATTGAGCAATTAATGGATTAGCAAGTTAAGAATCTCTCAGTTGGGGAGCGGCAAAGAGTTGCATTATGTTTTTGCCTTGGGAGAGGTCTGTATTCTTATTTATTATCTTAATTTGATCTTCATTTCCAGTTGTAATGGCATTCATGAGTTTGTTTTAGTATGACTGGTCGGTACTGACACAGAAAATTGAATTGATTTTGTAATTTGAATAAGAGCGATTCATTACAATTTTACAAATTGTGTTAATGGTTAATGCAGCCTGCGGATATATATCTGATAGACGAGCCGAGTGCTTATCTTGATTCAGAGCAGTGTATTGTTGCACCAAAAGTCATTAAGAGGTTTATCCTCCATGCAAAGAAGAGTGCTTTTGTCGCTGAGCATGATTTCATAATGGCGACATATCATGCTGATAGGGTGATTGTGTTTGAGGGGAGACCATCTATCGATTCTACTGCCAATGCTCCTCAGTCTTTGTTGACAGGGATGAACCTTTTCCTTTCTGTAAGTTGCATTTCCATCTTGTAAAGTTGCTTTGGACATTTCTGGCTCAAGTTATTTGGTTCTATTCTCAATGGTTTGGATAACAGCACACCTCTAGCAAAAGAAACTGACATGTTTTAGACTGAAAAAGAAACAAGAGAAAATGTTAAGCAACCACAGTAATCTGCTGAAAGTGTTCAGTACTTCATGATACGCTCATTCTATCCAGCTCGAGCAATTCTAAGCTTTCATGAAGTTTAAACCACTGGGAATCATCACTCCCATGAGGATTACTTCATTATACAGTCACAGACCATTCCCAAGATAACAACAAAATGAAAAGATTTTTTACTGTTGCATATTCCTGATTCACATTCAAAACTTTATATCTCATCATCAAACTAGTCATGCTTCAATGGACATGTTTCCTTCACAGGTTCGAGAGACACTTCGCATTCCACTCTCAATCTAAGAGTTTTTGAGAGACTTGCATTCCGTTTGTATAATTTCACCTGACGGTTCTCAATTGGGCACAAAACCTGGCGATACCAAAATGAAAATACTGTAAAGCTACAGAAATTCCTACTTCACTTAGCTGCATATTTTCTTTTCTGAATGTGTTATCCAAGTGTTTTTGTTGTTAACTCCTGTCATCTATATTGTATATATGCTCAAAATTGATTTCTAGATGCATGATAAGTTTTTTGATGCATGCTACCAGGCGTACAGTAGACAAACATAATTCCTTTACCTGATAAGATGAGGTTCATGTCACTTTGATGCTACAGAGGGTTTGGCAGAGAACCTTAAAGAGGGAATATACATGCATATGGTTGGAAGATCGTAAGTTGTGTTAGCTTCATGAATTCAGGACGACGAGAGGTTGTTGTTCGACATCCAGAGGTTTTTCAATGTGTGGCTATTCTGCTGTTACCATCTAATGTTGCTCATCTTCTCTGATGAAACAATTTTATATTTTTTCCATGTTTCTTTTCTTTCTCTTGGTATGTTCAGGTAACTAACTTTTTTCATTTGTTCCGGGTTAAGTACTGCTCAATGAATTTTTTTGTCAATATTGTTCTGCACATTTGTGTTGGATTTTTTTTCCGCAAACTTTGTCGAAGCTGTAGTAGTTTTTGAATCTCAAGTGTCCTTACAATTACAACGGAGTTCTTTTTTTCGCAGTCTGGATCCTTTTTTTGTCTGTCTGATTACCTTCAAGAACTAGTTCTAGTAACCTCCAATGATTGTCATCCTAATATCAGACTTTGGTTTAAAGGGTTAAGTATATATAAAATGCTTTAATAGCGCTTTTCTAGGGATTTCACGAACAATGCCAAGTTCAACGGTATGGCCAGGCCAGACAAGTCTCGGGCCTCTCGGCCATTCAACTCTACTGCCTCCTTGAGTTGCAAACTCAACAAAGCCAATTGCCCTAATCAACAATATAAAACAAAATAGGGCCACCTAAACCTAAATTGAGTTCGCCCCTTATCAATAATTTTCGTAATGATAAAATTGCCCTCAAATAATCGGTTGATAACTACACATTCGGTAGTTAGTGTACATTTAGCTAATGTTAGCAGAATTATTTGATTTTATTTTTATTTATTTTTTTTCGGATTTGCAGTAGCAGGAACATAAGAACGCGCAATTGGGGGATATGAAAACTAATTGGGGGATATGACTAAATGACAAAATAGGGATCCAAATATCCTAGCTTGGTTACCCCTTATCTAAATAAAATTTTAATTCCTAATTTAACCCTCACTAATCAGGATTAGTTACTAATGATGATTAGTAAAATATTAATGATTTGGGGGATATAATTTGTGTTTATGTTTATTTGAATTTGTGTGTGTTAGTTTAAAGGGAAAAAAAATTTTGAGTAGAATTTTTTTTTTTTTGAAAATGGAAGATGATTGTGATGAGAGACTGCAGCTGCTGAATCTTTAGCTCAATTACAACAACAATCATATCTTCAATCTTCGATTAATGATAACAACTCACAATTGTTGTATAATGAACCAACACCTTTGAATCATTATTTTCTTGACCATGAAATGTTTTGTGAAGAACCAACTCAAGAAAGTAAACATGTTCAGCATACAAGCAACCCCAACACACAAGTAATGCTTCAAAGAGGTCGAAAATTTGATTTTTTTTTTGAAACCGCCATTTCGTCTGAAAAAACCTTTGTACCGGCATGCTCGTGGTTTGAATACTATGCCGGTATCATGTAACCGGCATAGTATTCATATATATATGTATGCCGGCACTAAATTTCCCCCAGTATTCAAGAACATACCTAAGTATGGTATTCAAACCAAGATTGAGTGCCGGTACAAATTTATTTTTTTTTACCTACCAAATAATATTCGAGGAATATTCAAACCGTGATGTTAGTACATGACATTCTATGCCGGTTTTTGATACCGCATAGAAACTTAAATGTCGAAGATGCCGGTTTTACATGAATAACATACGGAAGCTAATGATATTTTGAACTTAAATACCGCATTTAGTTCTTTCAACTTAGTATGCTTAGGAACCTCGATACCTAGTATATAGAGTCAATTACCATTTATGCTTGGTTCTTAATCCCTAGCCTCCTTTACTTATCGACAATGCCGGTTTTGAACTAATCCAAGTTTCTTTTCATTCATTCCTTAGATTGTTACCTACAACGATCAACCAAACTCCAAACCGCTCCATCGGGATACGCTGGAGTACTATAAAATGCCGCGGGTATGTTACCAAACAATACTTTCACCTAGTGCTTACAATTTTATGTTGGGATTTGCTTGTAATCTCTATAATGTTGTCCTTATGTAGGGAATAAAATATGAAAAGGAAGCAATTGCTTGGGCAAAAGCAACGGCTCTTAATAACATGTGTGTCTTAGTGAGGAATTCCCAACGTTCATCGATTCGTTTTGAGATGGTTTGCGAGAGAAGTGGAAAATACAATGAGAAAAATAGTCATAAGAGAAAGGGTTATGTATATGAAAAGAAGACTAACAAGGTATACAAGACATTTACGGAAGGATGACTGCCCTTTTAAGCTTGTATTCTATCTAAGAGGTTCAAAAGTAGAAGAAAAAGAATGGGAATGTAAGGTGTGGTTTGGCCGTCACAACCACCCCGATCCGAATGATTTTGAAGGTCACTCCCTAGTTGCGAAGCTAAAACCCGATCAATTCGAGGATGTAAAGATGATGACCAAAGCATGTATCAAACCAAGAGTGATTCTCGGAACCTTCAAGGAAAAGGATAAGACCAATGTTTCTTCACTCGACAATTTATAGCGCACAAGCAACCATTAGAAGGTTGGAATGGGAAGGGAGGAGTGTTATGCAAGAATTTGAGAAGATAGCTTGGGATCAAAATTACACGCGTATCATTAAAAGAGGTCCTGACAACAAGCCGCTTCAAATATTCATTTCGCATCCTTTGCTTTCACAATTGGCTCATACGTGTTGTGATGTTCTTATGATGGACTGCACATACAAGACAAACAAATACAACATGCCGTTGTTCAACATCGTGGGGCAAACATCGGACAAGGTAACATTCACATTGGCTTGGTGTTTAATGGAGAACGAGAGGGATTACAATTATCATTGGGCATTGCGGCAATTGAAATTATTGTTCCCTAAAATCGTTCTCCGAAGGTCATCATAACCGATCAATTTGACGCACTAATGAATGCCATATCCGACGTATATCCGGATGCACAAAATTTCCTTTGTACATATCATATAGGTGAAAATGTGAAAAAACATTGTCATGCTTTGTTTGAACCCTCTAAGGCTGATATTAAGAATAGAATGATTGCTCAACTAGAGGAAGATGTTCGCAAAGAGAAACTATCACCCGAAGAAGAAGAAAATGAAAGAGGAAAGATTAAAGAGCGAGTCGACAAAGAACACTATGAAAATCATAAAAGGTGGTTGGAATTTCTAAAGGATTGGGAGAAAGTTTATTGGTCTCTTACCGAGGACATGTATGAAAAGAGATTGAACAACTTTATTGCCAAATATAACGAAGTGTATCCATGTGCCGTCTCATATTGTCGGGATAATTGGTTGGATAAGTTCAAGGAAAAATTTGTGCGTGCGTGGACAAATCGTTATAGACATTACGGGAATGAAGCAACTAGTATAGCGGAGTCCTCTCATGGGAGATTTAAAGATCTCATCCAGTCCGGCCAGGAAATGTGGTTACGGTCACCGAGGCAATGGAGCAACACTTTAAGGCCGATATCGATAGGATCAAGAAGGCTTTTTTGAGAAAAGCTCAATGGAAAGGATGACTCAATTTCTTGAACATACTAAGTTGCTCCAAGGAATAGAGTTTAACGTCTCCCGTTGGGCAATAAAACATATGATGAGACAAATGCAATATGAGAAGCTTAACGAAATCCGAGTGATGTGTGTATTTGTCCCGACATGTCTTCATTGGGGCTTCCGTGTCGTCATATGCTTGTGAAGTATGAAGTAGTGATACCTATTGATGTTATTGATCCTTTTGGAAGCAATTATCTTTCGACCTTCCCCTACCGAAGCTCCCGGACAATCACCATGGGATACAAAGGAGGCTTTAGAATTTTATGAAGCTTACTCACGTGGCAACTCGGCTTAGCCGACAAGTATTGTTGAGCCAACTAAGACTAATTACACGTCCATGGATAGCACAAAGTGAAGAGCCAACAAAGGGAGATCCGGCGGGTAGACCACAAACTAAAATTGCAAGGAAGAAACAAAGAAAAGAATTAAAACAAATGACTCGACGTGAAGAGGAACTCGCGGCAACTAAAAAACGAGATCTATGTGCAAGTGAGATTTCGAAGCAAGATTCGCTGAAACGACTGTTCCAAACAAGAGGGGTAGGCCGAGGAAGGAACCGATATCAAGTCAACAACAATCGACGAGTTCCGAACCTACACCCATAGTCGATGTATCGGAGGTTAAAAGGAAAGGGGGAAGGCCGCCAAATGTACCAACATTAAGCAACCAAGGACAACAAGGTGAGCATTCCGAACCTACACCAATAGTTGATGTATCCGAGCTTCAAAAAAAGGGAAGGCCGCCGAAGGTACCAACATTAAGCTACAAAGGACAAAAGGTGAGCATTCCGAACCAACACCAATCGTCGATGTATCCGTGGTTCAAAAGAAAATGGGAAGGCCGCCGAATTTACCAACATTAAGCAACCAAGGGCAACAAGGTGAGCATTCCGAACCTACACCAATAGTCGATGTATCCAGCGGTTCAAAGGAAAAGTGGAAGGACGCAGAAGGTATCAACTTTAAGCAACCAAGGGCAACAGGCAACAAGGTGAGCATCCGAACCTACACCAATAGTCGATGTATCCGCGGTTCAAAGGAAAAGGGGAAGGCCGCCGAAGGTATCAACTTTAAGCAACCAAGGGCAACAAGGTGAGCATTCCGAACCTACACCAACAACATGTATCCGAGGTTCAAATGAAAAGGCGTAGGGGTAGGCCAAGGAAGTATAATCTCCGTCACATACCGAAGACATTTGTAGGGTAGAGATTGCAGAGGATGGTTTGGATATAATTAAGCTAAAAGTTGGTAATATGAAGATGTATAAGGATTCGCAAACGGGTAGGACTTATAGACAGTACCATAAGAAGATAGAGTCTTACATAGATCAACTTCCCGAGGTTATTCGCGAGTTTGTTGTGTACACGGATGATGTCGATGGAGATGGAAATTGTGGCTATCATGCCGTCACCGAACAATTTGGAATCTTCGAGACGGCATTAGTAAAGGAATGACACCATGCCGATATGCTAGAATGAGGATGGCCGATCAACTTGTGAAGAAGAGGAGCTTTTATGAGCAATTGGTTGGTCACGACGAGGTGTTTGATGATATGTGTGCTCAAGTGCTAGGACCCGAGCGAGGAGATGGCATTTCTTCCTTCTCAATATTGGATGAGGATGCCGCTTTGTGGGCATCTAGTAGCGGATACATTTAATTGTGTTGTTCATTATTTTACCCCCACCGTAGTCACTACATTTACACCAAAATGACAAAAATGTGAGGGATCCCTTAAGACGAGAAGAGTTGTTTTGGCGTACGTGAACGGCAATCATTTCGTCATTCTTAAACTCAGGGACAATTGTCCATTGCCACCTATTTGTGGGATGGTTAAAAACAAGGAACTAGATCCAAATATATGGAAGGGATGGATGGCGTTGAACGAGGAGAATCACCAATTATGGGATGCTTTGGCCTTATCAAAGAAACCTCTTGAAGAGGAGGAGTTGCAACTTCATACGTGTGGAAGCGATGATGAGTAATTTGGATTAATGTTGAGTAATTTGGATTAATGTGGTTCACTAATACGCCACCTTTTGTTTTTTTGGAAGTTTGAATTGTAATCATTGAACCATATGCTATGTACGTGCCGTTGTGATTTAATTTCAAACTTTACTACGGCGGTGTGCCGGCGTTGCAAAATATGTTCTCGTTTGTGCTCGTAACAACTTAAGTACACGGATAAGCAAATACCTAATACCATAAAATAACATCCGCAAAGTGTAAACAAACCAAATGTAAAGTTAAGATGTTCCAAACCGAAAACAAATGAAGCAAAGATGTTCAAAGTTTACCAATTCACACAAACAAACATAAAACAAACTAACACTATCAAAGAATCACAAGATCACTCGGTTCTTGGTCTCTTGTATACCCTATTCTTCTTTTCGCCCCACAAGTCTTTTGCCTCAGTATCTTCTATTTGGTCTATCTTTTTGACGACGTTCTCCATTTCTTTCTGGGTCAGCAACTCTCCTTTCTTGGTCTTCTTCTTAAAGAACCTTGCCAAGTTTCCAATTCTCTGACGCTGTTAACGGATTTTTCAACATGTATTTAGTACGTACAAATTTATAAGTTTGTAGATATAGATTAAGATAATAGTAATGAACGCACCAACAACGTAACGAGTCAGAGAAGTCCGTGCATGATTCCGGAGTTGTGGAGGGACGTCTGGTGGTGGAGGGACCTCTACCGTATCCGGGCGTAAACATAAGGATGTGAGTACTTTGTAGATGCCCGTTTAGGAATGTTGGTTCACTATCAAAACCGTTCTCGGTAATTCCCAATCACCCCTATCCAAAGACAAGTTCTTCTTCTTCCTTTCGATCCAATGTGGTTCCGGTCGTAGCATACCAGAGTATGGTTCTCATTTGATTGGCATTTAGTAAAGTCGTGAGAATATTTATGATAAGATGTATCCGTGAGATCTTTCTCGCTTGTAACCGAGTTGGCGCATCACGCGGAGAGGGTTATGCATAACAAATCCTTTTGGATGAAAGAACGGTCCGTTGTAAAATGAAACATTTTCATGTCTCTCGAAGGTGAGCTCCTCGACATTCCTATAAGGGTCGAACACAACATGTTCCACAAAACGAGTCCAGAGCCAATCTCATTTATAAAAACCGTTTCTTGTTAGGCGAAGGGGTATTTTTGAAGTAGTATTTCTGAGCTAGAGCCATATTCGGTTGGTAATCATGCCAAATTTCCAATCCTTTATACCCTATGAACAAATCTCGGAAGTGTTCATAAGCCCACACAGTGCCCATAAATTGTATAAGAAAATAAATAGTTGGAAACTAACAAATGTAACGATAACAATCACAAAATAGGTAGTTCACCTTACCCGAATCACAATGAAATTCCCATTAAATTGACGACCTTTCGCCTTAGAAGCTCGACGCATTTCGCCAAAAATGAGCCAAGAAAGCAAGGCCCCATGAATACTTATGAACGTCTTCCAACGGATCCAAGTACCGTAGGTTGTTCATATGCACCCTGTTACCATTAGAGTCGTGGAATATAGCGGTTCCCAAAATGAACAAATATATGCGGCAAAGCGGTTTGTTGAGCTTTTGCGGGAGTCAATTCCACTTCTTCGTATTCCCAAACAGCTTGAATGAGTTTGACGAATGTTATAGTCTTTGTCCGAGCGATTCGTTTCTTGTACAAATTTGCCAACGTGGTTTCCTTGTTCCATCCAAACAACTTTTCTGTGAGTTCATAGATCTTTTCCCACCCTAGGTCCTTTGACTTGTCTCCAACCTTAACCGGTTTCCCAAGAACCTCTAGTCCTATTATCCTTTGGACATCTTCAGGGTAATGGTCATCTCGCCAAAATTAAAATGCATGGTGTCAGTTTCACCATAAAACCTCTCCAAAAAGTTTGCGATGTGACGGTGATCGGGGCCACATAATTTTCTATCGCATGATACAACCCGATGCTCGACTATTTGTTGAACAAACGGACACTCATCCTCCAAAGGCCACACATCCGATTGTTGATGGCGGCTAACACGCCTGGCTTTCCTGTGGTCCTATAAAAACACAACAAACTTAATTAAATCGATCACAGGAAAATAATATAATAATAAGATACAAACGTCTTACATAAGTTTGATAGATCCAACGAGCCCAAGAGTCTTTATACGAAAATAAAAGTTGCGGGTTTATCGGTTGACCCCAAAGTTTGCCATCATTGCCAGTGACAGAATCAATTCTAACTTATCGGGGAAGTGAAGAGGGGTGCCTTTTCATCATCAGTTGTCCTAAACCACCGCTTGTGAGGATGAGCCACCTGCTATTACCGGTTCGTGGAGTTTCCCACTCATCATCATCATCGGTGCTTGTTGAGTCGCTTATAGGATGATCCCGACCGTGACCTTAGCAGTGAGCGGATTTTGACGTTTACGTCGAGAAGACTTACGCTTTGATTCTTCAACAGCCTTTTCCTTTTCCTTTGTCCTTTCTTGGTGCGTGAGACCTATGTTCCAACACGTTAAATTGAGTTACATACTACATGTCGGCATACAAAAGGAACATACTTAAAACCGGCATCATAAATAGACATATACGAAATGCAGGAACAGATACCGGCATATTAAAGAATAAAACGGAGAACGCCGGTTTTGGTTGAATCGTATCAGGGATTTACAACTTTTAGGGAGCGAAAACCGGCATATACAAATAAAATACGACAATGCCGGTAATTGGTTCCGGCATTTCTTAAAAAAATACTACTATGCCGGTTATATTGAATTATATATGGAAAATTCTAAGCCGTATGAAAAACAAACCGGTATAATTTGTTACCATACATTCAGTGCCGGAACAGATACCGGCATATACAATATTAATACGTTGAACGCCGGTTTTGGTTGAACCGTATTCAGGGATTTACAAATTTTAGGGAGAGAAAACCGGCATATCAAAATAAAATACGACAATGCCGGTATTGATTCGGCATTTCTTAAAAAAATACTACTATGCCGGTTATATTGAATTATATGTAGAAAATTCTAAGCCGTATGAAAACAAACCGGTATAATTTGTTACCATACATTGAGTGCCGGAACAGTACCGCATATTCAATATTAATACGTTGAATGCCTGCTTTTGGTTGAATTGTATCCGTGGATTCACAAATTTTAGGGACCGAAACCCAGCATCGAACGATAAAATACGATAGTGCTTGGTGTCATTTCCGGCATTCTTAAATGGCAATATATCTATGCCGGTTTTCTGTAAATTTTTACAGAGTTCTTAGTGTTTTTTGGTTTTTGATTTTCAAACTCAATTCAATTGACTAGAATTTCATCTTACTAGAATTCAATTTCAAAACCCTAATCAGAATTTTCAATCCGTCATGAACCCTAGCATGTTTGACTTTGTGTTATATATTATTGGGTAAACCCTAAAAGTACTTCAATTCAAAAGGAGACTTTGTGTTATACATCACTTACCGAATCAAATCATTACGTCCGCTTCACCAGAGACTCTTGAGGACTTTTTGCGCATCGTATTTCTGGATTGGGTTTGCGACGAGCCATTGCTTTGGTATAGAAGATGAAAAAAAATAGGGAGAGATTGAATAGATTGAATATTTTTCTTTCCAAAACCGTCACTTATATAGCATGAGTAGTTTGAAACCGACGAGTTGATTGAAATTGTAATCGCAAACAAGTTGAATGAATTTGTAACCACAAACAAGTTGAATGAAATTGTAATCACAAACTAGTAGGGGAAATCGTAACCGTCATAAATCCGGCATAGATAAATACATACCAACTATGCCTAGATTATAAGTTAATTATTTTTTGTATCATGCTAACAAAATAACATAAGCCGGAACTCTAATTTATTTCAAATGTAATCCTTGTCGCAGAAAGCACGAATGCACTTAGCACGTGCATCAAGCCTTTAAACCACTTGGTGACCCAATAGGACGAGTTATAGTCTCGTGAGGGTTTACATAGAGATGTACCCACAAAATCTTACGAAAAACCTTAGCAAATACCACTAAACTTTCAATCTTCTTAAGAAGAATCCGTTTCCGATTCACCCAAATTGGTGGTACTCGGTGACTTTGGTTACAATATGGTTCACGTTGGCTTCAAACATGAATGGTTCTCCCTTTTCTTGTAAGTAACGCGCTTTCACGGCTTCATGCTACAAAAACAACACACAAACTTTGTTGGTTACATAAAAATTGAAAAATAGTAGATTGTGCCAATTATTCATAAAGATACTTACGAGTTGTTGGGGGACAACCTATTGTGATGAGCGTTATCGATCCGGTACTTCATTTTATATACTCAACCACAAAGATTTAGGATGATGTCGTGTCGTTGCTCGATTTGTTGAGCAGTTCTTCCTTTCGGTTACCGTATTCGTGAATAAACTTCCTAAAATCTTCAACCACATTGAATCCCGCGTGCTGATATCTATAGTTGAAGGACGAGTTTCGGCGTACCATGCTTGGGTGATTGCTAAATCTTCCTCGAGTCAAACGATGCCATTTGTTGTATGTGGGATTAGGTTCTATAATAAGCTATTTATAGATGACTATTCTAGGGTTTAGGGTTTCTTAAGTTAAGATTCTCAAGGAGATATATAAGAACACACGAATTTTGGGCATTTGGATTCAAGTATTAGCTCTCTTTATATAGAGGAAAACCTCAACGGCTAGTTTTTTTGAAATTACATAACTTCCTAGGCATTGTAGTTAATGTGTCATATGGCGCCAGACAAGTAAATTTCTTATCGTAGATTATCCCAAATATGTAATCGATACCGGCATTGTGTAACAACATGGTGCCACGCCAAGCAACTAATACCGCATTACATGTATAATTGCGAATACGCCTACACTTGTTAATTTCAAATAAAACGGCTAGTTTTTTGAAAAATAAGACCGTTGGTGCTTCAATTATATATAATACCACCAAATCCGGCATAGTTAATTACATACCAATGATGCCTATTACAATTTAATGATTTATTGAACGAGCTTGAACAAGTAAAGTCGCTTGAAATGCCTAAAAGGCTCTTTTCTCCACTTCGTATATGCATCCCGAGCTTCATACCTATCACCATTGTATCTTGCAAGAAATTCGTTGTATTTGAGACATGATTTGATGAGTGCAGCTTGTTCGAATGCGTAATATTTGATGTGCGTATTCAATTATGCGTTTTACGGTCAAACTTGTTATGCTTGTAAGAACCACCATTACAAGGCCCCAAAAAACATCTCAAGGGCGTTCTCATCCTCCGCAAATCCGATACTATGTAGTAATTTCTAATCCACTCTGCTTCCTCCCCAACATCTGCTTCTATCTTAGCTTCTTTTGACGTTTAACCTCTTCCTCGCCTTCCGCTTTTATCTTATCTAATTTTTTACAATAACGTTCAAGCTTTGCTTCCTCTTCTTCTTCTTTTTCTCTTAATTATCTCTTCTTCCATTGCGGCAATTGACTTGGTGGTTTCTTCTTTCCTTCTTAGTTTTTCTAGTATTGTGGCAACGAGTTGGTCGTGGTTGATGATTGATTTCTGTTGGGGTTGACAATATTTTCCTCATGTGTTTTTCTTTCTCCAGGGAATTGATGAACTTGTCACCGGTGATTGATAATCCATTGGAGATATATTTGTGCGGTATCAACCGCAATGGGTGCATCCATTCCTTTAAATAGATGTGGACATAACGGATCTTTTCCACTTTAGTGACGGCACTCTAAGTAACTTAGATCCCACGCCGAACTATTGTTTTCAAGTGTATTGTTTAAAAAACTAGCCGTTACGCATTCAATTTCCGAAACCGGCATACCTAGGTGGAACTAAATCTATGCCGGTATTATGATCCCAAGACCGCATGGTATAACACGATGATGCCGTAATGCGTAAAATCTTTACAGAAACTACCAAAATATGCATATAATACCGCATTCTTTGTTTAGTAACATCTATGCCGAACGGGCAAAAATTTGAAAAAAAAAAACGCTACTTTTTTGAAAAATATGACCGTTGAGCATCATTTCTATATAACATCACCCATTCCTTTGGCAAAACCTACACAAATCAAGCACCAAATAACATCTACCTCTATTTGCAACACTAAAAAAATCATTCTCTCAAGTAAGCAAGCACGGCTCAAAGAATGGGGGATTCATCATCTACCTCTATCTGCAAAGTAAGTATATTTCCTAACAACATGCTCTTCAATACTATGACGGAAAACTAATACAATTTTTTATTACAAATCATCATTGCAAGTGTCAAATTTGCAAGTCACCTTCTCACCTAGCCATGGACTGTCCATTTATTTATTCAAAGTGTAGAAGCTGTGATGGGACACGCCGGTTTTGGATTGCAACACTGATGATGTCAAAATGGAAGAATGTTTCGAGGTGTTTGAATCACCCAAAGTGCGATGAGTTTCAATGGTTTGACAAAGCGGTTGAACTAGCAGAGTCAAGAGAAAACCACAAGGTCCATTGTAAGCCTATCGATGGGTGTGATGGGTGTTATATGAAGGGGAAAGGAATACGTTGAAAAAGAAGAAGAGCCAATGAGGATGATCCTTGACACCCCCATTCCTGGACGATGTCTTTGAAAGATTAGGAATTGCTCAAAGGCTCCGTAATTGTTGAAAAGGGATGGAAATAGATTATCTTTTACTCAAAGGCAATCCATTCACTGCTTTTTTAATTTAAAGTTTCTAATCCAATGTAGTCGATTACTTCAGAACGAAATAAAAGAGAATTTGAAATGAATTAATCAAGGTGCCGGCATTGTGGAAATCAGATCGAGCATGCCGGTTTTGCAATACCGGCATTCGCCTAAGCAAACGTAACAATACCGGTACATGTCTGTTTCTATACATGAACCAAATAATTTAACCCGATTGTTCCTAAAGATCAAAATTGCTATGCTTTGCGGGACTAGGTTCCGCTTGAGTTTTGAGCATGCCGGATATGCCTGTATGTGTACATATATTTCTAAACTCGACCTCTACTACGCCGGAACATTTTAACTACAAATCTTAACATGTTCAACATAAAACCAAAGAACTAAACAGTTAACCCACAATACAAACCAAAACAAGTTTGAAATTGTTTTTGACGTAACCAAACTCCTAAAAAGTTAACCATCAAACATTGGCATCAATTCTCTCAAACTAAATTAGTCTTTTGTTTCTTTTGGGTGGGCGCCTTCCTTGTTTCCCCGTACATAGCTACCGACGGAGGGTGGGTTTCTTCAATTCTATGAAGCTTTTCCTCTAGTTCCTTGATTTCTTGAAGAGATAGCACCACCCCCGTCATTATGCTTGCAACCTAACATCTTCGTAACCTTGCTGCCGACGTCGCTATATTAATACATCAAACACATATTCAGTATATATGTTAATATATGATTATGTTTACATTTAATGAATATAAGCAATTAAGAAAACTTACCACCATTGCTAAAGTCCTAAGAAGGTTGGCCATCGTAGGTTGTGGAGGTGGAGTAATTTCAACAGAGGGTTTTCTTGGTGTGGAGCTTCGACGGAGGGAGGACGCACGACATAAGGATGTGACCATTCCGGTAATCCCTCATGTAGCTGTCATCAACTTCATAACCATTTTCCGCACTCTCTCACTTACTAATATCAACCAAACGACGTGGCTCTCTATCCCTCCAATGTGTTGGTTCCGGTTCAGATCATACACTACATGCAACTTGTTGGGAGTTGAATTGCACCGAGAAAAGTAAAGATGATAATTATCATTGAGTTCGACCAATGACGGGATAATTGCTTAAATCCATGTTGGCGCATCACACGGCATGGATCGCCATGATATATCCTTTTGGGTGGTACAACGGCCCATGGTAAAATGCAACATCTCTTGGAATTGGACGGTACCCTCTAATCTCCTTATAGGTGTCGAACACAACGTCTTCCGTCCTCAAAGCATCCAGAGCCAATCTCATATTGATGACTCGACCTTTGTTACCGGGCTTCGGATTACTGTTAAACTCAAACCTCTGAGCTCTAGGGGTATCGGGTTCAGTAAGGTCTTTGATCTTCAAGAATTGGCAGTCCTTGAATAAGGTTGGGAAGTGTTCATAACACCACACCTAATCCAATTTGAACAATATACATGTGAACATAAGTAAAAAAATACATCTCAACAATAGATTAAAGAAATTTGTACCGGAGTAGAGTGAAATTCCCGACAAATTGGTTTGTTTTAGCCAATGAAGCCCTTCTCATCTCCGCCATCAAATGTGCCATGACCGCGGTGCCCCAAGAATAGCCATGGACACCTTCCAACGGGTCAAGGTAATCGA
This sequence comes from Papaver armeniacum, assembly GCA_023531295.1. Taxonomy (NCBI): domain Eukaryota; kingdom Viridiplantae; phylum Streptophyta; class Magnoliopsida; order Ranunculales; family Papaveraceae; genus Papaver; species Papaver armeniacum. The sequence continues at coordinate 453,000 of JAJJWW010002322.1, read as the reverse complement.
GAAAGTTTGCACTTACCCTGTTGCCGTTAGTGTCGTGGGAATGCCCTAGTGCCCAAAATGTATAATGTGTACGCTGGCGGCCAGATACCGAATCTGTGTGGTCCCATCCATCCTTCGAGCTTCTAGCCTTTGTATTTTCAAACATCTTCTTAAGCATCGTCAACTTGAATGTCTTCGCCTTACTTCCGTTCGATGCTACATAAAAGCTATCCGAAGAAGTTTTGAACTCCCAACCAAACAGCTTTTTGGTCAAATCGTGCAACTTCGACCATTCTAGGTCCCGAGACTCAACTCCTCTCGAAATTGATTTGCCGATAACATTCTAGGCTAGAATGTTATGAGCATCTTCAGAATCAAGGTCATCTCACCAAACGGGAAGTGCATTGTATCGTTTCACCATGGTACCTCTCAACGAAGCAATTGACGGTCACAAGATCCGGATTCACGTAATTTTCAACCAAAGAATACATCAGAGTTCTTTACTAATGTTTGGACATCTTCATGCTCCAACGACAAATCCCAATGAGTCAGCGGCTTGGTTTCGCAAACACGCACAGCCTTAGTATGATCCTACAAATACGAGATAATAGGATTAAGAGATGATGTAAAAGATAAAACAACGCACATGCACAAAAAAAAAATGCTTACATAAGTTTGAAAGATAGTACGAGCCCAAGAGTGCTTGTATCCAAAGAGTACTTTCGGTTCCTCTAGCTTGACCCCAAATTTTACCATCATCGCGGTCGGGTAACATGTCATCAAGGTGAGGAAGGTGACAACCTTTAACTTTCTGTTTTCGGCTGCCTTTGTCCTTGCCTTGTGTTGGTTGTTGACTAGTCCCACCAACTTCGCTTTGGCCTGCTAATTGACTTGGGGGAACCTCATCATCTTCCTCCTCACTTTCCACTCCATCATGCTCATCGCCCTCATGTGTTCCAAAGACCTTCACGGATTGCAAGTGCACTACGTTCACCACCACTCTCCCAAATTGACCCTCTTGTTTCAAACCCCAAACGCTTCTTGCGACCCGCATCTTTCCCCGTGGAGGCAGTGGACCGAGGAGTATCAAGACCGCCCTTCCTCCTTCTCTTAGTGAGGATAGGACCTTTATCTTTCTTCGCTTCTTTGGCTCTTGACCTATAACATAAACAAACATCAGAAAAGGCATGGCAGTTTAGGAACCGGCATACCACTTACTAAACAAACCAATACCGGTAACATGAACCGGCAGCATACCATAAATATCGAGCATGCCGGTATCGTTGAACCGGCATTGTCTTGAAACTAAATTATGTGCCGTATTTAGCACCATTTCAAGATGTTCCCGTATGTTTTAAGTGTAATACGCATTGTCGAACCGAAATAACATATGCCGGTTTTAAAATACCTAAGATTAACGAAAACTAGATATAATGCCTAGACACATAATTAAGTTCCCGTGTGTTTTTAGTTGCAAACCGGTATGGTATTCGACCCAAATTCTATGCCTGTATAAAAATTCGATTCCGTGAATGCAAACCTATGGTATTCGACCCAAATTCTATGCCGGTATAAAATTCGATTACCTAAACCGCATTGTATTCAAACCAAGATCCAATGCTTGGTTTCAAACCAAGATAACTCGACGATTTCAAATGCCTATTGTTGGCGATTCTAACCTAAACCCATGGCTACAAATCGAGTAAAACAATCATAAATGAGTTCAAAATCACTTACCTTCTCGTGAGAAGCCATGAGTGTTTGATCATCCGGTACGCCGTCCCCCCTCTTCTAGTTGCTGAGCAATGTTCTCGATTCTTTGTTCATGTGTTTGTTGAGCAGCCGTTTTTGTTCTCGGTTTTGCTTTCGATTTGGTTCTTGGAGGCATGGTTATGTTATGTTAATCGACGAAGAAATTTTTGATTCAACGATTAATCGTCGATGAAGAATGAACGATGAGGAAGAAGATGAAGAAAATTTTTTTTTCTCAAAAATGTACCTATGCCTATTCGGAATTGAATTGGGGGATATATAATTTTGGTTATTTGATTTTATGTTTTAGTTGAAAGGGTATAACAGTCTTTTCATAATATTTTTAATTAATCTAAGGGTGTTTTAGTATTTTCGCCTCCAAAAAACACCCCTTAACAGCCACCTTTGGTTGGGGGAAGTAATTCATATCCCCCAATTAGATTATATATCCCCCAATTGCGCGTTCGAACATAATCGGTAGATAAAAATCTATTTTACCTACCGATTATAACTCATTTTTTAAGAAATGATAAATATCAACCAGAATCGGTAGATAAAATGATTGTTATCTACCGATTATTCTTGATTCAAAAATTCATTTTTCTATACTAAAAATTAAACACAATCGGTAGATAATGAACACAATTTACTATCGATTATGGTAGTACCAAAATTCGAAAATTGAAGATTTTTTTTCAAAAACTCGTTTTGGGGGCCAGTATATAATCGGAAGTTTAATTAACTTAAAATATTAACGAATATGGTAATTCTCATTTGAAAATGCCACTATATAATCGGAAGTTAAGTTCACTTACCTTACTACTGATTATGGTAGTACCAAAATTCGAAAATTGAAAGAATTTTTTTAAAAACTCGTTTTGGGGCCGGTATATAATCGGAAGTTTAATTAACTTAAAAGACTACCGAATATGGTAATTCTCATTTCAAAATTCCACTATATAATCGTAAGTTAAGTTCACTTACCTATAATTCTATCTCCCGAATACTGTCGATGTTCTTGAGAAATGAAGAACACGACTACATTTGGGAGTTTAAAATCATGAATATCTCCCGGATCTGGGAAAAAACAGAAAAACCATAGAAAAAAAAAATGAAACAAAATTCATTCAAATACTACACTCACTACATTCGGACGCATGCTTCTTATTTTGTCTACCGAATGCATTCGGAGGATAAAAATAATATATTATCTCCCAATTATATAAGGGCAATTTTGCCATTAAGAAATATGCGAGATAAGGGGTAACTCACTTTAGGTTTGGGTGACCCTATTTTGTTTTATTGTTGGCCCCTTATTATTGATCTTTTTTTATTCTTTTTAGCATTTTATTTAATTAGAAATTAAAAGTAACAGTAGTTAGTCTCAGTGGAATGACCCGTGCTTGCGTACTATCCAATCGATAGTCGTGCACCTAAGGTACACATTTAAAATGTGGAAATTGAATTATTGTCCCTCCTTCTGATGGGCCTTCATAAATATCCCTAATAACTTCACAAATATCTCCCTAATGGCATAATTGAAATTTTCAATAAGAAAGATAATTTTCAAAATTCCTTATTTAACCTTCATGTTCTTGTTTCACAATCTTCTTTTAGTAGAACATTAGTCAACCCCCTGCACTTTTCAGTTTAGATAAATGGAAGACATTCAGTTCTCTCTTTTTCTAGACACCACCACCGCCATCTTCATCATCGCTACCACCACTACCACTACCATCACCATCTATATCGCCGCCACCACTACAGCCAACAACACCAGCTACCGGCACGACCTTCTCACTGAGATCAAAAGGTTTGAATTATGTATTTCATGTTTCAGATCCAGAAAAAGTCTCTCTCTTCTTTGATTAAGATGAATAATTGATTTAGATTCAGGAGTTTCAGAGAGAGATTTAGGTTTCAATTATGTATTCCATTTATCTGACTTAGTTTCTGGTGGTGGTTGTAACACCCAATGTTTTTAGCATGGCGCATGCTAAAGGATGTGCCATGGCATAAGACGAAGCTTCATCCAAAGCTTCCTTTGCATAAGTAATATGCATTTGTCTAGGGGCCATATTTGGTGCCAAGGAAGGCACATCGCGTTGGCATATTGGCCAAGGGACAATGTTGCATCATCATGATGCATTAGGCCAGTTGGGTAGGTGGCCTCGAGGTTGCAGCGTAATCATTGCGCATTATGAAGATTGTTGGCCTAGAGACAATATCGCACAATCATTATGCATCAGGCCAGAGAGGGGTGGCCGAACGAGTGTTGCACAATCATCACACACAATCATTGCGGATGAACAGTGAAGCAAGCATGTCAATTTGGTCCCTAATTCCAACTTGTAGAAATTGCAAGTTAACATATATAGGGAGGGGTAGTTGGTTGAAGGTGCATATGCGGACCATGAACCAAGTAAGCTTCATAGCTTAGACTAAGAGTATAAATAATTCTTAAGCCTCATTTATAGCTGCGTAGCCTGGCCAATGGAGCGTATTAAGCATGGGCATCACTTTGCCATGCCACAGACCAAGTATTCGTCACTTGGATGCAGTTTGACAGAACGACCTAATACGGACTAGGCCATTACCATTATTGCTTGGCCACGACCCTGCAAACGATTTGGTTTAAGTTTTCTGTCCTTCGTGGATGAACTACGATCCTGTGCTTGATCCCTTTAGAGTAGGGAAGGGTACGTGGCGGCCGCAATGAGTTGCGGCATTATAGGTCCAACACGTTGTCACTCATCTTATCTAATTGAGGGATGATTGCGACATACCGGCCTCTCATAGCCGGATCGCAACTCGATGCAAGAAATGATTGTGGCCAAACTTGATGAGGAAGTTGCATTCCATTCACTTTCCATTCTTATCAAGGCGTTCGACATAGGCTAAAACCCGAGTGTCGTAATTTAGCTAAAGAGGAGTCCATTTTGATGGGAAACGAGACAAAGATCAAGACATGTTGATCCACATGGTCACCAGAATTTAGCCAAATTCCATCGTTTAGGGCCTCAAAAGGCCGTTTTTGCCATTTTAGGAAAGTTTTTGGTTTACTTAATAAACCCTTCGCAGAACAAGGGTAAGTTGGAACAGTGTGGAAGCTTAAATCTGCACCATGCTCCACGAGCATGCCTGCAAGGGAAAATGGACGTGAATTTGCCTAGCTTAGAGGCCCGTATCATAGCTTCATCATGGCGCATCGTGGAAGTTACGGCCTACGGGGCAACGCGCCAAAGGCGTAATTTTCTGGTCCGTCACAGTGGTGGTGATGGTTAAATTGACGAAGTGTTATGGGTTCGAAGCCACTAGAGGTGGTGTCGGTACCTAATTGTTTTCACTACATTACTTTTAAACCTTTGAAGGGGGGTATATCAAGATGTAACAGGAGGTGGTGCATGGTAGATGGTAATGGTTGGTAGTGGTGGTGGAGTGTCTGTAATGGTTTTTTATTTGTGATTTGTTTTTTTTTCTGAGGTCATGTGAATATTCCCGCAAGTTTGTTTGGTTTTTTAATGATTTAATAATGTATGTTTGTGTTTCTTCCGATAACATTAACTGATTTCAGTTTTTAATTTTGTGAATTAGGGGGAGATTTGTACAAGGATGATGAGAATGCAAAAGAATTTGGTTTACTCAATGATACTGAGAGATTTTAGGATGAAAAATTTGAATCTCAATTGCTGGTTAATTAGTGGTGAAACTCAAGAATTAGAATATGCAAATTGTCAAGGGTTTGGTGATACTGATGGTAAAGGAACTGACACGACTCTACTGTTGGAGGATAATGGTGACAATGATGATGAATGTGAAGTAGGTAGTGCTGATACTCCAACAAGTTTTAGGAAGAAGAAGGACATTGTTTTGGATCCTGACACCTCGCAGACTATTGTACTTCATGTTTGTATGAATTTAATGTATGATATGAACTACCATTCTGCTGAAACATACATTAGTATTCACACTTTGAGATTGTTTGTCATGCGTTTTTTGTGGTGTTCATTATAATTCCCTGCCAGGCATATGTAACTTTGCGATTAGATGGTATCGGGAGTGGTAGAATTGGTAAGGCTCTTGGTAATAACATTTGTGCTAGTTTTTTCTATATCCTTTAATAATTGTGTGAGTATTGAGTAGGCACATAAAATGTTTAATGATATACCAATCACAGACCTTAATCCTAAACTCCATTTTTAGTAGTGAGAAACAGAACACAATGTTTGGGTGAATAATTCCACACTTCATCCGGTGGATAGCCAATACAATATATAGTGTTTACAATGATATAATTACAAAATATTCAACATTAAGGAATATAATTTTACATGCTAAACTTATGCTAACACAAAGATGTGTTAGCCGTGATTGACAGAGTTTCGGCAACCGTATATTTAGATAGAATATACGCTAATCAATCCCTTGATATTTGGTTTGGCAGCTGTATCCTTAACATCCTCCCTCAAGTTATACATGAGTGGTCGAATGTTAAACTTGTCCGTAGAAACTGAAACCTTGGAGACGCAAGACCTTTCGTAAAAATGTCAGCAATTTGACTTTGGATGAGATAAACTTCACCTGTAACTGTTGTCTGGCAACTCTTTCTTGTACAAAATGATAATCAGTTTCAATGTGTTTCATACGAGCATGAAACACAGGATTTGCTGTGAGATAAGTAGCACCCAAGTTATCACACCACAATGATGGTACCTGAATTGTAACACCCAGTTCTTGCAGCAAAGACTGAAGCCATATGAGTTCTGATGTTGCAATTGCAATACCCCGGTATTCTGTCTCTGTACTTGATTTCGAAACTGTCTTTTGCTTCCTTGCACTCCAGGATATAAGATTGCCTCCAAAGTATATACCGTATCCACTAGTAGACCATCTGTCATCTACGTTTCCTGCCCAGTCTGAGTCGGAATAAGCATGAAGAGACTTGTCTGGAGAGCTACGTATAGCTAAACCATAGTTAGCAGTGTGCTTCAAATACCTGAGAATTCGCTTCACTAACTCCCAATGCTCAACATACGGGTCATGCATGAATTGGCAGACCTTATTGACAGCTACAGCAACGTCAGGGCGAGTAAGATGTAGATATTATAGTGCACCAAAAACACTTCTGTACAGAGTTTGATCCTCAAATTTCGTACTGCCTTGTTTGCTGATATTTGTATTCACCGCAAGAGGTGTGCACACTGGTTTTGCTCCATCCATCCATCTTGGTACGCTTGAGAAAGTCAGTGATATACTTTTGTTGACTAAGAACCAGTGAACCTTGTTGTTTAACTACCTCAATTCCCAAGAAATAATTAAGTTCACCCAAATCTTTTACCGCAAAAACAGACTTCAACTCCTCAATTATATTGCCTATAAGTGCAGTGTTCGATCCTGTGATGATTATATCATCCACATAAATAAGCAAGTAAGTAATACCACCAGGAGCTTGTTTAATGAATAACGAACTGTCAGCTACAGAACCTTTGAACCCTAACTGTAGAAGATGATTGCTTAGACGAGAGAACCACGTTCGTGGAGCTTGCTTTAACCCATAGATAGCTTTATTGAGTTTGCAAACATGATTACGAAAATTAGGATTCACATACCCAGCTGGCTGCTTCATATAAACTTCCTCGGTCAATATTCCATGTAGAAACGCATTCTGAACATCTAGTTGTCGTAGTGGCCAGTTTTGAGAGAAAGCAATAGAGAGAAAAAGTCGAATAGTGCTAGGTTTTATTACGGGACTGAAAGTCTCATCGTAATCAAACCCTTCTCTTTGATGAAAGCCTTGTGATGTTATTTTAGATAGTGGTAAGTAGAGTTGTCGTTCACTCGGACTTGTTGAAATTGATTTTAGGATTTAATAAAGAAAAATAATAAAAATAAAGAAAATATACAATTTATGTCACAAGACGAAGAGAGTTATTGGGACTCGGGATTCCACCAATTCTCACATTCATGCGGTTCATCTATTAATTCCAGACAATCAAAGCTCATAAAGTAACAAACATCGACTCTAATTCTTTGCCAAGGTAGATTTTATAAAGAATTATATGTAATTCACAAGCATGACGCATCTAAAGTACCTAAGACTAAGCATGCGACATCTAACGAATTCACAAATAATCAATAAAAATCATGAATCACTTATAATAGTGCAAATAGTCATAAAGGAATTAAATAGAATTACCACATGGGTGCAAAACAGCTTCCTCCGTCGTCCCAATGATGGGTTCTAGCTCCGCATGGTAAAAACACACTCAAAGGATTTTTTTTCATTGATCAAAAAGGTGTGTTTACAATGGTGAAAAGGAGAAAATGATGAAAATCGGGTGTTTGCAACGATTATAAGTGTTGCAAACACCGTTACAAAGAACTCACATCGTTGCTTTTAAGTTCTGCATCTTCCGTATTACGACCCTCGTCTCCGTGAGTCGTAAGCACTCGTAGCATAAACGACTGTCACTCGTGCGTTGAATGTTCTTCGTGTTCTTCAATGGCAGCAGCAGCAGCAGAATTCTCCAACTCGATTTTTATTGCTCTGTGGTTGCTCCAAACTCTCCCAAACTCTCCGTCCGCTTGTATGGTACTAATTCAACCTATTTAAACCCGAAAGATACATCGAATCTCCTTCATAACTTCAAAATATCCTCTCTTTATTATTTTTATTCTCACGGCAATATTTTCCATTTCTTTGATCTTCCACGCGTTATCATCTGTCAAACATTCCTTATTTATCTTCTTCACGCATCTCTCAGAGTGCAAAACACTCCAAACCGATGCATTACACGCCTCAAACTCGTGTCAACTTCACTTGAACCCCGTGAAAGCTTTTGTCCACCTGCTTTTGGATTGAAACACGTTATTCACCCAAATTTTGTCCAAACAAACACCCATACCAACATTCTATAGTCATATCACGTCCACCCATGAAGTTTCAAACGATTGAGTCTACCTCTAACCCATCCAAAATCCGATCGACAAATCTGCCAGAGTGAAACTCTTTTCCCGCCACAACTGAAAATTCAAATGAAGAAGATGAGATGCCCCCTATCCCGAACTCGGGTGTGAATAGCAACCGGGTGCCCCTTAGCAATTGAGGTGCCCCTTATCCAATGTGGGAGTCCGCATAGCAAATGTCCTCCTGGGAGTGCTCCGCATAATTTTTCGAGCCGATTTTTCCAAAATGTTTATTTCCCAAAAATACCTACAAACACACAAAACCATAATTAGTACAATATAGAGCACTAACAATACGTAACATTGAGAACAAAATAGACACAAAAATGTGTCTATCAAATACCCCCAAACTTATTATTTGCTAGTCCTCGAGCAAATTTATTCTAGAAAATAAAATCATTTGAACCCCTAGGTGGCCCTAGTGGCGAGTGTTGTTCCCGGAGGGTTTACCAGAGTCCAGAGGTGTACCCACAAAACCTTTACTACAGACCCTAGCTATCTACGCAGAACCTTGGAAGGCACTAAAGAATCTCCTTGGTTGGCATACTTATTGACTACAGGAGGAAGTACCCGATGCGAAATTCCAATTGTTGTACACGAGTTTGCACTCGAGCATACTAAAATTCATATAAAGTGACAGAGCTCTACTCGGATAGTTTCTGGACATCATAAACCGGAGTCAACCAATCACATGGATAGATTAAGAAGATGGATGTAGAAAAACGTGGATGATGTTGACTAAGGTGAACCTATCCTAATGGACTGAGATACTGGTCTGGACTAATATCAACACACTAGCATATACAAGGGAACCAGTGGTCGATAATCCTAACTCTAAGTCAACACAACTGGCATATACAAGGGTTCCAAAGTGGTCGATCGTATTGAATTTATTCCTATTGGTCTCGATGGTCTCTGTCTTAATTATTATTATTATTATTTATTTTTTTTTATCTCAGTCACTCTATTTCACCCTAGCAATGGTAAAAAGAAAAAGAAGTGATCAGGATTCTTTCGATGTTTTCATCACGAGGATATGGCGAAACTATCATGTTTTGTTTTCTAACACCTGAGCTCTGTGCTTTTATGAATAGACTCTTCTAGATGTTTCCATCTAATCAGATTGGTTCCTCAACTCCTACAATCAACATGTTTCCATCCACTTAGATTGGTTAGTGCCGACCTTTAATAAGCATAAATTACTAGTCTCCTGAGTTTATTTATTGCAACTAAAAAGTTTCTCCCATACCCCCAAACTTAAATCTAACATTGTCCTCAATGTTCTAAAGATGAAATTAAAAGCATGAACAATGAGAAACTGTTACCACTTGGAGCAAAAGGGTTAAGGAAATATATTACCGTGTTGCATGAGCATGGGTTACCTCCCAAGAAGTGCTAAGTTTAAAGTCTTCAGCCAGACATTGGAAGGAATTAGTCACCTCATAGAATCATAAAGTAATAGCTGGAATAACTGCGGATCACCAAAACCAAATAGGGCTATCACAAGTAAAAGGAATCTACAACATCCCAAGAAAATTAGCAAATAAAGCACACCTTGTCTAGTTTCCTGTTTAAGACAACTACAATTAACTGTGGTTTAGGTTCAGGTTCTATAACTGGGTCTAGATAACATATTTTCATGGGTTGCATTTCCTCAAAAGTTATATCCGAATGTTCAGTGTCCTAGAGTCCTGAAAACTCGAATAAGAACTTAGAAGCACATAACATTAACTCCGAATAACTGGGGATCCTCTAAGTCAATCGATTTGACTCACACAGCTTGACCACGGTGGTGGTCATTCATAGAAAATGTGTCGACCCTAATCTCCTAAAGTAATTAGGTTTGGTCTCAAAACTTAATAACTGACACATTTGTAACTCATATGTTCCCAGAATTGAAAGAAAAGTTTTTGGTGGGAAAACAAAGTCAATTTTGGTATCATAGCCTGGGTTAACCACATCAACCAGAGGATAGGTTTCTAACAACTGAACTTCTTAATGGACACAACTAGGTTTAGGAAAAAGTGTATGAAGATAATCTTTTAAAATGGTTGAGGCACATATGTAAAGTCCCAAGTTAGGGACCTTTCTAAGAGTTAAAGCACATGGAGAATGATAATCACCCCCAAACTTAGAGTTTTCAGTGTCTCTAGAAAGACTAGTCACAACTTCCCTAATTTCAAGGTCATCTGATTCCTGAGAATGGTCAATTAATTCTTCTAAGTCAGGTTCATCCTCACTCATCTCTACAAGTCCATTTTCTTTGTCTAAGACTATTGTTTCTGAATCGCTGGACTCAAAATAAACTCGTTCCTCTAAACCTTCGTTGGCTTCGTGAAAATGAAATACTATATCGTCTAAAACAGGGATATTTATAGTCAAACCCTCGTCCTTTTGAATAGGTGAATAATTATTAAAATTATTTGGATTTGTACTAGAATTAACATTATCATTATAAAGCTCATTGGGAGTAACAAATTCCTGATCACTATGCCTACATATTTCAGATTCTTCATCAAAACTATCCTCATTATAATCATCATTATATGAAAATGATCTAACCTCATCTAAACAAGTAGTGTTACCAATTCTAACCTCATCATCTTGATTATGTGAATAAAAATTATCCTTATTTTCAAGGGTGGTATTGGGAACACTATATTGGAATTTAATACTATCTTGAGCAAATTTTTCCACAATCATATTTGTACTCTCAGTAAATTGCTTGAGGGACTCTTCTAGAGATATCTTAGTTGATCGCTTCTACTGACTCTTCTCGAAGCTTAAATATTATAAGTCTCTTTCATAAATAAGTGAAACTTCCTTTGACTCATTGAAACTCTTGAGAGACTCTTCTAAAGAAATTGGAGGATCGTTTTGCTCGTAAGACTGATGCACGTGTGGATAGTAATTGGGTTCACCATGGTATGACCCACAACCTTCAAAAGATTGGCGTTCCCAACCACTATTCACACTATGGTCATAAAAAGAGTAATGTCCATATTGGTCGCTTGGATAATCATTGTATTGGTCTTATAATACCCGGTTTGACATCCTAACCGCAAGGGAATTCTACACAAACACAAACAAGGCTGACTCGACCACAACAAACCTACGATTTCTAGAAACAAAAAGCATGATGGCTCCACTTAGATTGTTTCTAGACCAGCTTCTAATCCTTCAAAGGGAATTGCTACAATTTAAGGCACCCTCCGAATCAATCCGAGTTTAAGTAAGTTGAATAGAGGCGAGGGAAGTCATGGAGCTTTGATACCCAAGGCCTCATCAGATTACAAGGCGGCGCAGTCACGCATTCAACTCACATAAACCATCATGAACTTTGAAGTATGCTTAAAGAGTAACCAATATTTTTCAATGACTTTCTCGTTAAGCTCGTTACCCTATCGGTCTCGCTCTAGTCAATATTTTAAGGCTTAGGTTCGCGTAGGTTACGTGTTCCTAAGGCAAAGAAGGAAACTGTGATGAAATCCGAGTCCTTATCTTGATATGGCCAGGCCTTTCCTTTTACTAGAAAATTAAATCCGATTTCAGGTTCTCAACATATATGCATACAAAATCATCCAGTAAACCCGCTGAAGGGGATTCGCGGGTGTTTATAATTCTTACCTCCCGTTCCAGACGGGGGATGAACCGTTGAGGTCGACTCGGGCCACTACTCCTATGTCATGTACGAACTCAGGGGCCGAGACAGATCGTAACCTGCGCCCTTCCTCGTGCAGTTTATATTTAAACCAACCCTTCTTTAAGGTTTTAAAAAATGTCCAAAATAAGATATTACAAAAATAAAAACCTTAATTACAGTTTCTAAAAAAAATAAAATAAAATAATATACAAGGGAGTATGTCTCCAATAAATCTTGGTTCAAGTTTACTGGTGGTGGTGGAGTCAGTGGTGGTGGCGGACTGGTGGTGGTGGTGCAATGGTGGTGGAGTGGTGGTGGCGGTTAGTAGGTGGTGGTCGTTGAAGGTTGGTGGTGGAATGGTAGTTGAATGTTGGTGGAGAGGGTATTAAGGTAATCTAATATTAAATGGATAAGGTTATTAAAAAGTAGGGACACATTTATTGTTGTATAAGGATATATTTATTGGGTTTCAAAAGTAAAGACATATAAATAATGTACCCAATTAAAATCCCATCAAACGTAACCGTAATTCCACTAAATCCTTTAGACCCATAAATTCCACATTTAAAATTCTGCATCCAAACAAAAGGAAAAGATTTCAAGTTTTGATTCTTTTAAGTAGATATTTCTTAATTATATTCAAAGTAATAATAATGATAAAGAAATTTGGACTACAATCCTTAAATTAGAATGTTTTGTACCTAACAAGATGAACTTAGTTTGTTGAACTTAATTTATGCAAGAAAAGATTAAAGTAGATATTACTTAATGTTATTATCTTTCTCCCATTGCACTAGAGATACGGTAATGGACAATGTATATTCAAGGTAATCAACCTTAACAACCAATATCAAATGAAGTTAGATATATCAAGGGGTTAGTAATGAAATACATAGAAGAAAAAAAAGACAAGCTTTGGATAATTTTTGATGTTATATCACAATACTTCATGGAGATGTCGGGAAACCAAGGTTACGTTCATCTTGAACCGGCATGCTTCCATAGAAGTTAATTCCATGAAATATCCTACTTTGGATAACTAGCTCGAATCATCCACTTACATCTTTAGCTTAGCATGATCGAATAATACTAGGATGAATATATGATCAATACGATAATAGACAATCACACATGACACAAATATTATGTGGTTCACCTTTGTAGGCTACATCCACGGCCAAAACCACTCCGAGAATCTTCATTATCATAACAAGTTATTACATCGACATACTTCATATAATCAACTAGTTATGCAACCCATTAGCGTTAAACGTTAGAAAAAACAAGACATATTACGAAAAGTTTACCTCTTCCTTTGTTCTTCTTCTTCCATAAACCTCCACCACCATGGTTTCTTCAACTTTAGACAAGAATACGAAGAACATCATGAATTCTAGCTTCTCTCATACGAACCCTATAAACCCTAGATTTCTCCCATACTCGCTTTTTCTACAAGTCGTCATCGCACATGATTTTTCCCCCTTCACCAACCATCGTAGGACACAACGGTTACGACCCAATCGCTCTCATAAAGAGAGAGGATTCTACTATAGAATTAACCAGGAGAATGATTTCTCCTCACTATATAACTCCTCTTATATAGTAGTTACATCCTTGCCCCCCAAGTCTTAGAGAACTTCTAAGAATAGTCTCACACCTTAATTAGGAAACCCTAAACTTGGAAAACACTCCTCCAAACCGTCATACAAGTTTCCTAATCCAAGTACACCTTGTAGACATTCCAAACCCGAAATAGCCTTTTAGACACGGTTTTGACAGCATAAGATCACTGTTTCTGCTTCAAAAACTGTCACCTAAAGTCCAATTTCAGCTATATAGTTTTGTATACGGAACAAAACCCCAACAATCACCATCTTTTGTGACGTGAACAAAACCTTCGTCTTCACTCCAACAAAGCATGAATATGTACCACCTTATAAATGGCCATCCTCACGGACATCATCACTAGCACGAATCAAAATTCTCTTGTACTTTGAGCTTGAACGACCACCTAAGCCAAATTCCTCCTTTGGACTTGCACCACCGGAATCATTATTCGTCGATCTTCTAGCATCACCACAAACAACTTCTTCATATAATTTATACAAGTTTCTCCATGACTTGACTTGTATCAAACTACTTCGTTGCCATTATCACTCACTATCCCACCTTCGTAGAATACTTATTCTTCGACACATGTCTAACACTTGATATTATTTGATCTGAGCCATCAAATAATTCCAGACGGACTTAACCAACTCCAAGAACAAACAATCTTGAGTCATCCTCCATGTAGAAAAAACATGATATAATCTTTATATGTTGTATATGAACGATTGCCACTTAGCACCACCATGATTCAAAACATTCTCCTGACAATATTTGCAGACGCCAATTGAACCCACGAACGATCTTCTCTTGCAAAGAAAACACCTTCAAAACGAATCATAGTCACATCAAGCAAAGTTGTCGAATCTTTCTTAATATCGTCTTATTCTTTGTTCGGTCTTGATTTACTCATCATCTTCACGATCTATATCATTCTGCTACAAACGAAGACTTTCTCTACTTTGAAACCTCTTGTTCTAATTACCAAATTACTGTCATCTTTATCCACGCTCACCGTACCACTTGTCGGGAAACCGAGGTTACATTAATCTCGAACCGGCATGCTTCCATAGAAGTCAATTCCATGAAACATCCTACTTTAGATAACTAGCTCGATTCCTCCACTTACATATTTAGATTAGCATGATCGAATAATACTAGCATGAATATATGATCAATACGATAATAGATAATCACACATGACACAAAGATTACGTGGTTCACCTTTGTAGGCTACATCCACGGCCAAAACCACCACGAGAATCTTCATTATCATAACAATTTATTACATTGACACACTTCATATAATCAACTAGTTATGTAACCCACTAGCGCTAAACGTTAGAAACAACAAGACATATTACGAAAAGTTTACCTCTTCCTTTGTTCTTCTTCTTCCATAAACCTCCACAACCAAGGTTGCTTCGACTTTAGACAAGAATACGAAGAACATAATGAATTCTAGCTTCTCCCATACGAACCCTATAAACCCTAGATTTCTCCCATACCCGTTCTTTCTACAAGTCACTCACATGAATTTTGCCTCATCGCCAACCATCGTAGGTGTTTGAGGGTAAAAATAGTTTCTGCTGATTTCGGTAATTTTGGGTGTACGGGTGAGAAACAATTTAAACCCTAAACAATGTACTGCAAGGGAGTACTTTAGATTCGAGAGATCAATGTGTACAAATCTAGCCTAAACCAAGAAATGGTCGTTCCGGACTTGCTTCGGTCATAAAGTGGAGGAGAATGGGTTGGTTTTGGGGAGGAAAGCAAGGAAAGTGATGAGAACAGAATAGTTGATTCTGGAAGAGTAGTTGTGTTACTACGACTTGTATCAGAAAAGTGGGAAGGCTAACAAATGGTAAGATAGCAAGTATTTTCTGAGTATTGTATATTCCCGAATGAACCTGTTGTTCAGTGGAAATATGTAAGACCTATTTATACAAGTCGAAGTGAAACGTACCCTGGTCTCATTAAGGAATGGAAAAATGGGTAAGTAAATGGGAGGAGGTGGTAACCGTATGCATGGAATTTGATGTTCTATAAAATCGTTAACGCATGGAATTGACATTCCATAAAAACATTAACGTATGGAGTTGATGTCCCATGAACGTTTCACTTTTAACTTCCTGTATTTACTAACCGCCTCACCCTTATGACGGGGCGTAGTGCACGCACGCCGTATAAACCGCCAAACCAATACCCAAAGAGGATCCCCCCCTTTGTGATATATGTTGATGTCTCGAATGTTTTTGTGGAAAACATGTAGCATAGGTTTGTTGCCTGGCAAGTCGAGCTCGGGAGACTTGGTAGCTTGGTGACCTTCGAAGGTCGAGATTTTGTATCTTAAGAGGAAAGGTAGCTTGATCTTTGCACGCTTTCGCTCGTTGGTGGCGCATGGGAAGGCCAGATGGTGGCGCGGCTAGGTTAGCATGCCATTGTCATGGCATGGTGGCGCGGCTAGGTTGGCATGCCATTGGCGTGGCATGGAGGCGCGGTGATAGACACATTCATATGTCAATATTGATCTCCATTATGTATATTGTTAGTGCTTGATTTTGTACTTATTTGGTTATTTTATGTCTTTGTAGATGTTTTTGGAAAAATAAGCTTTTGCGGCAAAAATTGGCTCGAAAAGTGGTATTTGCGCTCGCGGGAGAAAATTACTGAAGTCACCCCTCAAATGGATAAGGGGTACACACTTGATAAGGGCACCCAGATTACTATCGGCACCCAAGTAGCAGGATAAGGGGCATCTTTCTTCTCAAAATTCAAATTGATATTTTTGGCGGGAAAATGTGCAGTCACGAACATATTTTAGGGTTGGATTTTTGGGAGGTTTTAGAGGAGATTTAATCGCCAGAATTAGTTTCAGTAGGCCTGTTTTGGATTAACATGGCTGGTATAGGCCTTTAAATCAATAAAGTTGGGCTAGCTAATCGAGTTCTGAAGAAACAAGAAGAGGATAATATTATCGGGTTTCATGTGAATTTCGGGAAGAATTGAGACCATATTTTCGTGGACTTTCTATTGGATGTGGATGGGTTATGATCTCATTAGGACAACACAGATTGGTAATGGGTTTTGAATCGAAAACAAGGGAGATACACGGAATCACGACTAAACAGGAAGAATAGTTTATTTACGTAAATGGGGAAAGAATCTCGGCCCTGCATGGAATTTACGTGGGATTAAAGGGAAGATATCTGTTCCATATGATTTTATTACGTCACAGAGATAATTTGGGAGGTTCTAAACTACTCAGAGACGTGTAGAAGATATAAAGAGACAAAGAAAACCCGAGACTTTTGGTCGAAGGAAAGAAAGAGAGTCTCAAGATTTAGTTGCCCTTCCGTGTATAAAAAGGTTGGTACGAGTCCTGGGGGAATCGGGGAGTTTGGGTACGCTTCGGAGGATAAAATCACGCTGAGAGGAGTTGCAGCAGAAAGCAAGCAGTGAAGAGGAGGAAGAAGAGTTACGACGATTTATTAGAGAAGTGTCGTTCTCAAGAACACGAAGAACAGACACACACACAATCGATGATTATTCTCCGCAACATATATGATTTATCGTTTATTATAATAAGAATTTCGCAACACTTATAAACGTTGCGCTTTTATGTTTTTATTACTCTTCTATCTTTTGACTATTGTAAACACACTTTTGAGCCATGAATAAATATTTTGAGCGTATTTTCACCATGTGGAGCTACACCCCATCACTGGGATGACGGAGGAAGCCAATTCTCATCACTGTGGTAACTTTATTTAATTCTTTTTATGACTTTTGCATTAATATAATTTGAATTATGATTTTAAATTTTAGTTGTCATTTAGTTTGATGAGTTATGCTTAGCTTAAGTGTTTTTATAACTCATGCTTACCATTTACACTTAATGTTTTATAAAATCTACCTTGGCAAAGATTTAGAGTCAATAATTATTGTTTTTAGAGCTGTTATTGTCTAAGAATTAATATTGAACCACGAGAAAAGAGTTTGGTGAAATCCACGATTCCCAAAGAATCTCTCAATATTGTCATTATCTTTTCTTTTATTTGCTAGATTAATTTTATTTAAGTCTAAAATCAACAACTTCACAAGTCCGAGAATCAAACCCTTTACTTACCACAATTAAAACTACATCAGTTTTTGGCGCCGCCGACGGGGACTTGTATTTAGGTTTAGGTTTTAGGTTTTGTATATATTTTATTTAGGTTTTGTACATATTTTATTTATTATTATTATTATTTTTATTTTTATTTTTTTATAAAAAGACACCACTGAAGGCTTTTATTAAGAGAAACAAAAATAGTTTTTTACACATGAATGGTTGGGAGACGGGCAACAAACTGTGCACCACCTCCCTTTTGGATAGCCAAAACTACCCTATGAAAAAGAAAACCGCCTATTTTGTTGTTAACGTCGTAATTAACTAAACAGTTCTTCAATCTCTTCAAAAGGACAACAAAATCATCACCAAGCTCACCTAAAGTCGTGAAGGCAAAAACTGCGAAGCTATAACCATGAGACGTGCATTATTTTAGATTATTTTTTGTTCTATTTTACTTCTTTGGTATTTTTGTTTTTGTTGTGCAGGATTTGCTTGAAGCGAAACGTGGAAAGTTGAACTTGCCTTACAAAAAGGGAGAAACTGAAGATTTTATTTTTAGACTTCTATCTTATTTTTAGTAGTTTCTTTATTTATTTTTGGACTTGTATTTTTTATTATTATTTGTTTGTGTTTATTTTTAGTACTTTATTTATAAAAAAACAAAAAAAAACACTGCACACACCAATTGCATCTTCGTCAGATTATCGAGTTTAGGAAACTGGTGGATTAGTAAGTTGAACCCGTGCCTTGGGCCTTATGGAGTTACACAACAAAGTCCACAAACCTCGGCCTTGTACCTTTGGGTATATTTCGTTGTAGGTAACCCAAGCTTACCTAAATTAGTTATCCCAAAGATTTGTATGTGCACATTTTGTTGAATTCTTGTATGCCAGAACGTAAGAGAGACGCTCTAGGACGTTTTATGCGTGAAAAACCTAGAAGTGATATTTTAGGAAACAAGAATCTTGACTACCTTAATCTAGAAAGTCCTATTTTTAGACGTTCTTCTCGCGGTGAGGAAAATTTCCTTAATACTTCTATTTTTTCCAAAATGGTTGAGGAAAAGGATGATGAGGTCCCGATAAAAACCCTTAGGGATCGTTTGAACCCGTCTAGGGTAGTGCGTGACCCAGGTGTAGTTCTACCAGCTTCTACGATCCAATTTGATATCAGACCTGAGACTATTGACATGCTACGTAAGTTTAGGGGGTTAGAGAATGAGAACCCGTATGCCCACATAAGAGACTTTGAAATGATTTGTGACACAATGAACTATCTGAATGTCTCCAAAGATGTGCTTAGGTTACGTTTTTTTTACTTTTCTCTCTATGATAAAGCCAAAGAGTGGTATCATTTTATTCCTTCTAAAACAATTACCACCTGGGATGGTCTTGTAGAGGTATTTGTTAAGAAATTCTACCCACACCATAGGACTCATTTCTTTCTTCGTAGTCTATCCAAACCTTTAAGCAGAGATTAGGTGAAAACTTCATGATTATATAGAAAGGTTTAGTGAATTTTTATACCAATGTCCACATCACGGCTTTGAAAAGGCCCACATGGCCCAAATTTTATATGAGGGCCTTGATAGTGAAACCCGTATGCAGGTAGAAACAATTAGTGGTGGAGAATTTACCCATCAAGACCTAGATGAATGTTTCGAAGAATTCATCGAGTTATCTGAGAAAACTAGGCAATGGGATTCAACGAGAGAACCAGAAATACCTAGAAATTTTCGAAGAATTCATCGAGTTATCTGAGAAAACTAGGCAATGGGATTCAACGAGAGAACCAGAAATACCTAGAAATCATATCCATAGGGTCGATAGAGTTGTTTATGGGCCAAATATTCTTAGGCGTCTAGAAGCCTTAGAAATTAATCAAGGTTCACACCATGCTAGATACGAAGAGCAAGCCCATGCTCTTTATAACAACTCTAGGTTTGAAAACCATCAAATATTTGATCCATATTCAAACACTTATAACCCTGGTTGGAGAAACCACCCGAATTTCTCTTGGTCTAAGGGTCAGAGTCAAAGTCATCGTAGTAGTTCTCAGACTCTCCCAAGTTTTGGGTATACTAAGAACCATTTAGGGCCGTATCAATGACGTAACCCGTCTGGATAAAAAATCATGAGCTTAGAAGAGTCTCTCACCATCTTATCTCATAACAGTGCAGTGTTTAAGAAAACGGTTGAGAAAGGTTTACAATAAAACTCTCAGGCTATTTCAGAGCTAAAAATCAAAGTTAGTATAATTGCAGAATTTTTGAGTGAAAGAGAAAAGGAAAAGTCCCCCAGTCAACCACTACCCAATACTAGAGAAATTCATGAAGTATCCTCTAGAGAGAAAGAGTTCAATCAAGTGAACTCTGTAACAACCCTTAGAAGTGGTAAATTGGTAGACAATAAGGTAGCCATGCCTAATAGTGGACATACTGTTTATCCACCTTCTAGTTCCCATTCTAGTTCCCAATATGAGCCCCAGAAGGAGCTATTAGGTGAAGAGGCTGATAAAATTTCTAGTGATGCACATGTGGTTCCCGATAGATCTCATTTTGTGCCCAGAGCCCCATATCCACAGTTGTTAGTTCCAACTAAGAGAGAGTCGACTTTCAACGAAATAATGGAGATTTTTAAGCAGGTAAACATAAATATTCCTTTATTAGAAGCAATTAGGCAAATGCCTTCTTATGCCAAGTTTCTTAAGGATCTTTGTACACGAAAGCGTAAGCTTAATGTCCATAAGAAAGCCTTTTTAGATGGTCAGGTAAGTTTAATCCTTCTGAAGCAAATAGCCCCTAAGTATAAAGACCCTGGATGCCCCACCATATCTTGTATGATTGGTAATCACATGGTTGATAAAGCATTACTTGACTTAGGAGCCAGTGTTAACCTACTCCCATACCATGTGTACACCCAGATAGGTCTTGGTGAGTTGAAACCGACTAAAATGACCATACAGTTAGCTGATAGGTCTATCAAAGTACCTCGTGGTATCATAGAGGATGTTCTGATTGAGGTTGATAAATTTATTTATCCAGTGGATTTTGTTGTTTTAGACACTCAACCTGTTCAGGACCCTAGTGCTCAAATACAGGTAATTTTAGGTCGCCCATTTTTAGCCACATCTAATGCTATAATCAACTGTAGGACCGGACTTATGAATATATCCTTTGGTAATATGACCACTGAACTAAATGTCTTTAATGTTACTAGACAACCTTCTAATGAATCGAGGGAAGTCAATATGATTAGCACTTTAGTTCAGGATATAGTTCAGGATAATTGGGACGATACTTTATTGGATGATTCTTTGGATGAATTTGATGAGATTCTCTTAAGTCAGTTAGGTGACCAAACTATTGAACTAGAAGAAGCTCTCGAGTACTTTAAAGACTCTACAAACCCTGAAATTCAAGCCATAGTTTCTAGGTCTTACGGAGAATAATGATGACCCTAAGTTTGGGGGTAGTGATCTAGAAGAAGCTCTTGAGTATTTTAAAGACTCCGAGGATCCAGAAATTCAAGCAATAGTTAGAGGTTTGTCTGAGAATACTGATTACCCTACGTTTGGGGGTAGTGATGGTCAAGTATCCCCATTAGAAACTCCTAACTTGGGACTCGAGCCTAGTGTACCTGAGGTATTACTTGATTCTCTTCCGACTCTACAACCTGATACTATCCAAGAGGAAATCCAACCACTAGAAACCCATAGTTCAGAAAAATCTGTTTGTCAAGACACTCATATGAAGCCCAAGTGGGCACCACAGTAAAATCCAGCTTGTTTTGCAGAAATCTTGAGGATGTGTTATGTCCGATTCATTTTTCCGATTCGGTGCAGCTTGTCTAATTTTGTGGCAATTTTATTTGATTTTGTTGACCCACAATTGTTTCACTATTGATATATGATTTGAAAGGTAATTAGCCATTTTGTGGTATTTACCGTCCTGGTCAAGACTTTAAACTTAGCACTTTGGGAGGTAACCCAATATTCATGCGACACTCTGTAATATCTTTCCTTATCTATTTTGCTTCAAATGGTAACAATTTTTCCTTGTTCATGCTTTTAATTTTTTCTTTAGAACATTGAGAACAATGTTAGATTTAAGTTTGGGGGTGTGGGAGAAACTTTTTAGTTGCAATAAATAAACTCCAGAGCCTACAAATTTATGTTTATTAAGGATGGCACTAACTAATCTAAGTGGATGGAAGCATTTTGGTTGTAGGAGTTGAGGAACCAATCTGATTAGATGGAAACATCTAAAGAGTCTATTCATAAAAGCACAGAGCTCAGTGTTAGAAATAACATGGTAGTTTCGCCATATCTCGTTGAGTCCTTTTCACCTACTGTTTTTATTTTGTTTTCTTTTTAAAATATGTTTCTTTAAGTGATTAGGTGGGGCTCACGATTCAAGTTGTTACCACTGCTAAGGTGAAATAGAGTGATTGAGTTACTAAAAGAAAAAAAACAGACCAATTAGACCAAACGGAATAAAATAACACTTGGATAGCAATATGTGTATGTTCTCACTGTCTCCGTCGCCTAAACAAGCGTGGAACGCAGGATCCATGGGAATTACCATGTAATCTGCTGACAAGAAGCATGCACTTGGATCTGCAAGATCTAATCATGTTGTTAAAAAAAAAGTTAATGTTCAATAAATTGACCGCTGGTTCCCTTGTATATGCCAGACGAGTTGATCTAGAATTAGGATTGTCGACCACCTGGTTCCCTTGTATATGCCAGTTGTGTTGATATTAGTTAGACCAGTATCTCAGTCCATTAGGATAGGTTCATTTTGGCAGTGGCCTTCAGACAGATATGAGAAACACCGTTCACCTAGTCAATATCAAAACCATCTACGTTTTTCTATATCCATCTCTTAATCTATCCATGTGATTTTAGTATGCTTGAGTGCAAACTCGTGTACAACAATTGGAATTTCGCATCAGGGTACTTCCTCATGTAGTCAAAAAGTATGCCAACCAAGGAGATTCTTTAGTGCTTTCCAAGGTTCTGCGTAGATAGCTAGGGTATGGAGTAAAGATTTTGTGGGTATATCTCTAGTAAGCCCTCCCGAGACTATAACTCGGCCACTAGGCCACCTAGGGGTTTAAAGGCTTATTGCATACGCTAAATGCAATCGACGATGCATGCGACAGTGAGTTAGGATTTTTATTTTGTAGATTTGATTTGCTCGGGACTAGCAAATAATAAGTTTGGGGGTATTTTATAGACGCATTTATGTGTCTATATTGATCTCAATTATGTATATTGTTAGTGCTTGATTTTGTACTTATTTGGTTATTTTATGTCTTTGTAGGTGTTTTTGGAGAAATAAGCTTTTGCGGCAAAAATTGGCTCGAAAAGTGGTATTTGCGCTCATGAGAAAATTACATCAAGTCACCCTCAAATGGATAAGGGGTACACACTTGATAAGGGGCACCTGGGATTACTATCGGACCTGTAGCAGGATAAGGGGCACCTTTCTTCTCAAAAATTCAAATTGATATTTTTAAGGAAAATGTGCAATCACGAACATATTTTAGGGTTGGATTTTTGGGAGGTTTTAGAGGAGATTCAATCACCAGAATTAGTTTCAGTAGGCCTGTTTTGGATTAACATGGCTGGTATAGGCCTTTAAATCAATAAAGTTGGGCTAGCTAATCGAGTTCTGAAGAAACAAGAAGAGGATAATATTATCGGCTTCCGTGAATTTCTGGGAAGAATTGAGACCATATTTTCGTGGACTTTCTATTGGATGTGGATGGGTTATGATCTGTTAGGACAACACAGGATTATAATGGTTTTGAATCGAAAAACAAGGGAGATACACGGAATCATGACTAAATAGGGAAGAATAGTTTATTTAAACAAAGGAAAGAATCTCGGCTCTACATGGAATTTACGTGGGATTAAAGGGAAGATATCTATTCCATATGATTTTATTACGTCACAGAGATAATTTGGGAGGTTCTAAACTACCCAGAGACGTGTAGAAGAGATAAAGAGAGAAAGAAAGCCCGAGACTTTTGGTCGAAGGAAAGAAAGAGAGTCTCGAGATTTAGTTGCCCTTCCGTGTATAAAAAGGTTGGTACGAGTCCTAGAAAGGGGAATCGGGAGTTTGGGTACGCTTCAGAGGAGAAAATCACGCTGCAGAGGAGTTGCAGCAGCAGCAGCAGGTGAAGAGGAGGAAGAAGAGTTACGGATTTTATTGTAAGAGAAGTGTCGTTCTCAAGAACACGAAGAACAAACACACACAAATACGATTATTCTACAACATATATGATTTATCGTTTATTATAATGCTGACTTCGCAACACTTATAAACGCTTGCTTTTGCTTTTATTACTCTTCTATCTTTTGACTATTGTAAACACACTTTTGAGCCATGAATAAATATTTTGAGCGTATTTTCACCATGTGGAGCTAAACCCCATCACTGGGATGACGGAGGAAGCCAATTCTCATCACTGTGGTAACTTTATTTAATTCTTTTTATGACTTGCATTAATATAATTTGAATTATGATTTTAAATTAATTAGTTGTCATTTAGTTTGATGAGTTATGCTTAGCTTAAGTGTTTTTATAACTCATGCTCACCATTTACAATTAATGTTTTATAAAATCTACCTTGGCAAAGATTGAGAGTCAATAATTAGTTTTTAGAGCTAATATTGTCTAAGAATTAATATTGAACCACAGAAAAAGAGTTTATTGAAATCCTGATTCCCAGTAATCTCTCAATATTGTCATTATCTTTTCTTTTATTTGCTAGATTAATTTTATTTAAGTCTAAAATCAACAACTTCACAAGTCCGAGAATGAAACCCTTTACTTACCACAATTAAAACTACATCACGGCTATGTTGGCATGGCGTGGTTTGGCGTGGCCAAACTTAGATTTTCGGGAAAAGGTTACCATGCGTCGTCTGGTAACCTTGGAGGGCTAAGATTTGCTCTTGGGATTGAAGGGGGATCGTCGATTGCCGCACGCCTTTGTTTTGGTAGCCGCGTAGGAAAGGCCAGCATGGTGGCGCTGCTAGGTGCGCTTGGCATGGGGCCAAGGGTTTGGTAAGTCGCTGGCACATGGGGCTGGCTAGCATGGCTAGGTGCTGCTTGGCTTGGCATGGGGCCAAAGGTTTGGCAAGCCGCACACATCAGGCGGCTAGCATGGCTAGGTGCCAAGGTAAGGTGTGGCTTGGCTTGGCATGTGGGGCCAAGGTTTTGGCAAGTCAGTGGCACATGGTGCGGCTTAGCATGGCTAGGTGCTATTTGGTTGTATGGGGCCAAGGGTTTGGTAAAGTCACATATGGGGGCGGCTAGCATGGATAGGGTGCTTGGCTTGGCATGTGGGGCCAAGGGTTTGCCATGGGCGCATGGTATGGCTAGCTTGGATATGTGCGGTTTGGCTTGGCATGTGGGGCCAAGGGTTTGGTAAGCCGTTGGCACATGGGGCGGCTAGCATGGATAGGTGCGGTTTGGCTTGGCATGTGGGGCCAAGGTTTTGAAAAGTCGTTGGCACATGGTGCGGATAGCATGTCTAGGGCCAAGGCAAGGTGTGGCTTGGATTGGCATGTGGGGCCAAGGGTTTGGCAAGCCGTTGGCACATGGTGCGGCTAGCATGGCTAGGTGCGGTTTGGCTTGGCATGTGGGGCCAAGGGTTTTCCATGGGCGCATGGCGTGGCTAGCTTGGCTAGGTGCTGTTTGGCTTGGCATATGGGGCCAAGGGTTTGGTAATCCGTTGGCATATGGGGCGGCTAGCATGGCTAGTGCGGTTTGGCTTGGCATGTGGGGCCAAGGGTTTGCCATGGGCGCATGGCGTGGTAGCTTGGCTAGGTGCGGTTTGGCTTGGCATGTGGGGCCAAGGTTTGGCGTGATTAAGCTAGGGCTTTGGGCCAAAGGTCGTTTGGTAACCCCGCACGGCTAGGATTTGCTCTTGAGATTGAAGGGCGGCCGTTGATTGTCGCACGCTTCGCTTTTGGTAGTCATGTAGGGGAAGGCCAACAAGGTGGCGCTAGCCAGGGGGTATGGGGACATGGAAAGGTGCGTTTGGCATGGCGCGGTAGGTGTGGATGGCATGGTTTCCATTGGCACAGGGGTGCACCTAGAATGGTTTGCCATTGGCACAGGGGTGTAGCTAGCATGGTTGGCATGCCTGGGCGCGGTAGGTGTGGCTGGCATGGTTTTCCATTGGCACATGCGGTGTGAGAATTAGGGTTTTGGCCTGCCAAACCCTAATTTGCATTAAAAAAGGTACCCTGCAATTTTCTTGCGAAAAATTAAAGGGTTCAATAAATGTGCTTGGTTTGGACATTATTACTCAAGTTCTGCGGACGTCCACCGTCTCGACTAGGGTCTTACGATTTTACCCCTAAGCTAAAGACCACCATCAACATTAAGTCCCCGCTAGCTCGTAACAGTGCCTTGTTACAGGTAAGCATATGATGGTGACAGACAAATGACTAATCAAGACGTAAATCATTGCAAAGATGGTCGAAAATCCACTAACGGTGAAGAGAGTTTTTGCTTCCCGTGTTGGCGGCCCCGCATAAGTTGTACTGGGATGTAGATCGTGGAGTGGTGAGACGAAAGTTGCTGGCTTGGTCTAGCCGTACATCACCGAGGCAAAGCGGGCGCATCTTGGAAGGCAAAGCGAAAGGTGACGATTGGAAACGTGAGGCCAAGAGGTGGCGTGGTCTTAGGAAGGCAATCATGGTGGATGGCTTGACACGGTTCTATTTTGTGGCAAGGAGAAGTTCATGATCCCACGTTTGACATGCCTTGCATAGATCTTATTCATGTAGACCGTGAAGCGGTGAGGTGAGAGGCGTGACTTAATCTGGCTTCTCATCATCTTGGATGGGTTAAGGAACATCATAATGTTGGCTCGACGATTTGTTGGTGTCGGCGTGGCAAGCCATGGCATGGACATCCTGGCATGATAGGGCCTACGATAGTGGAGTGCACGGCTTGGCATGGTGCGTCCATGGCAAGGCGTGGTCCGGTGAGGCGAGGTGTGCACAGCTTGGGGAGGCAAAGCATAGCTTTACGGACTTGGCGTGGGGCCAAGGCACGGCATGATGAGGTCTTTGGGCGTGGAAATTGGACTTTTGCGGGACCGGTTTCCTCTTTTCCTTTCTTGGGTCAAAATAGGAAATCCTTTCCTTGTTCAAACTCCCACTACCAGGTATATATAAAAGGAGGGCCGGATTCTCTTTCGTTTCACGCCTATTTTTTTTTTATCCCAGCCGTGTGGTAGCAGTAAAGCAAAGCGGACAAGCAAATCCCAGGTATAAATTCCAATACTTCTTCTTTAACTTGTTTTTTCTTTTTTTTGTGTTGGTGTAAACCTTAGTTGTAGGCGTACTTTTTTCATGACCTTGTGGAAAATGTTGGTGTGAATCCTAGCTGTAGGTATGTTTTGCACGAGATTGTAGTAGTACTTAGGCATGAATACCATAGTAATATTGACCGCCTCAACTCACTGTGCAAAGTAAGCACGCGGTAGTAATTGCCATCCCTTCCCCACGAAAACCTAGTTTTTGGGTTTACTCCTTGTTTTGGTGTGGTCAGCAAGTGTGCATGGTTCCCATGGTCGGAGCACCTCCTGGCCGGACAAGAATTTTATGATGCAGGTACGGCTTTGAAACAAACCGGCTTATGTCTTGGGTGGAAAAATAATTCCGTGCACTTTCCGTAATAATTTCTCTTCGTATTGTTCCATTGTAGTTGTTTGGAAGATGAAAGTAGCGTGGGAGAGTCTTCATTATGATGTCACTTGAGAAAATTTCTGTCGTACCAAAAGATGTTGGCAATTCCAAGCCAAACGTAGATGATGAGTTCTTCACGATATCGGCCACGATTAAGAGAAATCACCACAAGTATGTGTCGATTCTTCGACTCGATTCAAAAGTGAGGGAGAAGACCCGACTGGTTCGCCAGAGGCGCAATAAGGTTTTGCCTTCGAGGAAAGAATATCATGCCTCTCCTATTGACTTTAAAATCTCTCGTGAGTCCGTTATGTCCCTTCGAGAAATGGATGCGGTTTATGATGAGCCAGAGCATGTAAAACCAATTTGACCAAGGTGCGATCGTTGGTGTTGTTACTGGCTTCCACAAAGGCTCCAGATTAGGAAATATATTCCAGGCCTAGTTTCTTTGTTTCCATATGGTGTCCGGACACCCACATGGCCGTATGCAGTGGGGTGAAATGACCATCTCCTCAAGAGTGTGATGTGTTGCTAAATCTTCCCGTAAATTGGAAACCTCGACGTTAGGTTGTCTGTGCAGGAAGAAGAAATGCGGGCCGCCCTGGTTGCGAATTCAAATGGATTCGTTCGAAAGATAACGAGACGAAGTGCTTCTATGACTGTGGGTGTCTCGGTGGTTTCCACGAAGTGGAGTCGAACCAAGAATATAATATTTCATGTCGCGGCGTTCTTGGCTCTTTGGTTATCCAGATATTTTTGATGACGGCTCAGGTAAGAAGGAGATAAGGCAGGAACTTATCAAGTTTGCTAAAAAACTTTCAAAAGGCGTCGTTCTCCCTATTGGAAGTTTGTTTCTTGGTTCTCCGTACGCACACTTGGATCAGCTGGTCTCGGATATGTGTGCTTCAAACTACTATATGAAAAGTGGATTTGTACATTCATGACGCCTTTCTTCAAAGCGTGGGCTGGGAAAGACTTCGAGAAGTACGCCCCAAAATCATTGGCTGTAATTCCCGAGTATTGGGGTGGCTCCAGGATACTGCGATGTTCGAATAGGCGTCCAAAGATTGGCTCGAACCTTTGCGCTCATCATGTTCCGAACATGTCTTTGTCTTCCGATAAAGAGGATCTCGAGTGTTGGAGAGATGGTGTTCATGCGAAGTCAGCACGTCCTGGTCATGTACTGTCTTTTCTTTCGAGGATCTTGCAAAGCAATCTCTTACAACATTGATAAGGCGGCTCGGCATATGGGTTTTGACTAAGGGGTCCCACTCGCTCACACCGGTTGTTCCAAATCTCGTTGTCCACCTGCTCTCGATGCTAGTGCTCTTGCGTCGGGTCAAAGTCTCCTTTTCGCTTTTGCGGAATGAAATCCATCAAAAACCTCCAAATATAACATATTTTGGTAGGATGAGTTTCTTGTTATCCATGGATTCGTGAATCATGTGGTAGAAAATCGTCACGGTAAGCCTTCTCCTGCGATTTTAGCTGAACATCCATTGCTGAGGGATCCCAAGCGAAAATCCGTTAGCCAGAATGCAGATAGTCCTCGAGTAAAGGAGCGAAGATCTAAAAGCTGTGCTGGTGGTTTTCAGTCGGATCCGATGGCTCTCCCGACTTTTAGCTCTTCCAATATGCGAGTACGTATAATTTTTTTCCTGATTCAGTCGGATTGCGTATAAAATTGTCTCATTTATGAGTGTCTGTTCTTGTGCCTTGCCTAGGGTCTTAACAGCGTGAACGCTTTCACTAAACTTGCACGTAGTCAGAAAACTACACCTCTTGAGACGGAAGGCAGCGATGTTGAGCCTACCCATGGAGAAGGGGAACCCGAGAAGGATGAAAGCTCAGTGTCCAGAGATGGCGAGAGTAGTTCTTCCGATAGCAGTGATGAATCTTCATCTAGTCGGTCTGAAAGAGAATCAGTGAGTCTTCTTCATGCTCTTCTTCTTCCTTCCTTCTTCCTCCCCCCCCTTTTTTAAAGAGTGTCTAAGCCATGATATCACAAAGAGCGGCTTCTGCTCGAAGACGAACTTGAGATGGAAACCCGGTGAAGACACGGCTTTGTCTCTAGCCTTGTCGGCCCAAGCCCGATGGCTTTGTAACAGAGGCCGATCAAGATGGAAGCGTTGTTATGACTCGGACAAATGGAGATTGCTCACGTGAATGTTGGCGCAATTGTTGTTAGGAATACTTCGCCGATCGGTGCGATGCGCGCCACCTTTGTTCCTCCATACCTGGTTCCTTATCCGGATCACGTGTTGATTGGGGGATTTAGCGTGCCATCTAAACATGAGGCGTTATATACCAAGATATGGGAAAGCTACGGTTATATTGCCACGACCAAGAAAATTACTAGCCGATACGCGCTGGTCAAGCGTGTGGAGGAATCATTGTCTTTGATTGATGACATGCGCAACGTGACTGGTCATACAGTTTCTGAGGACGTAATCTCGAGCTGGAGGTTCCACCGTGACATGTGCATAAAGTTCGAGTTCAATGCTCCTTGGTTCGTCGACGATTTCTCCGAGGTTGAAAAGTTGTTGGCCCAAACAGTCGAAGGTCCTTCCGCAGACAAGGTGAAGAAGCGGGAAGCGGAATTCAAAAGATTGTGCAGGCAGCTGAAGTTGAAAAGGTCGGCTCTCCAAAGCACGAAGGAGGCCTTTGCTAAGAGGAGCAAGCCGTTGTTGGAAAACTTTCCTTGAATACATTTCTGTCTTCTAAACTTCTTTATTTTTTTCTTTTGAAAGGCAAATGGAAGCGCCTGGTTTATGGTTTTGATTTTCTGTATTTTTTTTTTGGGTTGATAGATAAATGTTACTTGATGGTTTTGGATTATTTTTTTGGAATGAATCATTTAGGATTGAATTGTTTTTTTTTTATTTTTTGGAAATGATGTTGTCTTGGTTGAAAGTGTTGCCGACATCCCAGAAAACCATGGAACCATGTGTTTGGTAGATGACATGGGGTGGAACAGAACATGGCTATTGTGTTTTTTTTTTATTCCCGTGAAAACTTGAAAAGGTAAACCACGCATTTTGTATGGGTAGGACTTACTTGGTTTTTTAGGTCTCCTGATGAAAAAGGAAACTTTCCGGTGTAAGACCAGGTTTTACGGAAAGCACCGTCGTGATTGTGGAAAGTCCCCAGTCGTTACTGAGTTGCTTGATAACCGAGTCATCAATTCTCGGGAGGATCGTTTGCTTCTATCCTCTAGAAGTCCCCGCTCATCTCTTTGTCGTGTCATGACCGAGGTGGTCGTCAAATAACCGAGTCGTCGATCATCGAACGGGCCGCCCGCTTTCTATCATCTTGATGTCTCGGGTCGAAGCATGAGATCGATGGTCGAAAATTGACATTGTAACCGAAATATCAACCTACCACCGTGGTCGCCAATTGTTTGAGGGTGAAAATGGTTTCATTGATTTCGGTAGTTTCGGGTGTACGGGTGAGAAACAATTTAAACCCTAAACAATGTACTGCAAGGGAGTACTTTATATTCGAGAGATCAATCTATACAAATCCAGCCTAAACCAAGAAATGGTCGTTCCGGACTTGCTTAGGTCACAAAGTGGAGGAGAATGGGTTGGTTTTGGGGAGGGAAGCAAGGAAAGTGATGATACCAGAATAGTTGATTCTGGAAGATTAGTTGTGTTACTACGACTTGTATCAGAAAAGTGGGAAGGCTAACAAATGGTAAGCTAGCAAGTATTTTCTGAGTGTTGTATATTCCCGAATGAACCTGTTGTTCTGTGGAAATAGGTAAGACCTATTTATACAAGTCGAAGTGAAACGTACCCTTGTCTCATTAAGGAATGGAAAAATGGGTAAGTAAATGGGAGGAGGTGGTAACCGTATGCATGGAATTTGATGTTCCATAAAATTGTTAACGCATGGAATTGATGTTTCAAAAAAACATTAACGTATAGAATTGATGTCCCATGAACGTTTCACTTTTAACTCCATGTAGTTACTAACTGCCTCACCCTTATGACGGGCGTAGTGTACGCCGCACGCTGTAAACCGCCAAACCAATACCCAAAGAGGATCCCCCAGTTTTTGATATGTGTTGATGTCTCGAATGTTTTTCTGGAAAACATGTAGCATAGGGTTGTTGCCTGGCAAGTCGAGCTTGGGAGACTTGGTAGCTTGGTGACCTTTCGACACGAGATTTTGTATTTTAAGAGGAAAGGTAGTCGTTGATCTTTGCACGCTTTCGTTCGTTGGTGGCCGCATAGGGAAGGCCAAAGCATGGTGGCGCGGTTAGGGTTAATATGCCATTGGCATGGCATGGTGGCATGGCTAGGTTGGCATGCCATTGGCGTGGCATGGATGCGCGGCTAGGTTGGCATGCCGTGGTTTGGCGTGGGCAAACTTAGGTTTTCGGGATAAAGGTTACCATGTGTCGTCTGGTAACCTTGGGGGGCTAGGATTTGCTCTTGGGATTGAAGGGGGACCGTCGATTGTCGCACGCCTTCGTTTTGGTAGCCGCGTAGGGAAGGCCAGTATGGTGGCGCGGCTAGGTGCGTTTGGCATGTGGGGCCAAGGGTTTGGTAAGCCGTTGGAACATGGGGCGGCTAGCATGACTAGGTGCGGTTTGGCTTGGCATACGGGGCCAAGGGTTTGTCAAGCCATTGGCACATTGTGCGGCTAGCATGGCTAGGTTCCAAGGCAAGGTGTGGCTTGGCTTGGCATGTGGGGCCAAGGTTTTGGCAAGCCGTTGGCATATGGTGCGGATAGTATGGCTAGGTACGGTTTGGCTTGGCATGTGGGGCCAAGGGTTTGGTAAGCCGTTGGCATATGGGTCAGCTAGCATGGCTAGGTGCGGTTTGGCTTGGCATGTGGAGCCAAGGGTTTGTCATTGGCACATGGCGTGGCTAGCTTGGATAGGTGAGGTTTGGCTTGGCATGTGGGGCCAAGGTTTTGGTAAGCCGTTGGCACATGGGGCGGCTAGCATGGCTAGGTGCGGTTTGGCTTGGAAAGTGGGGCCAAGGGTTTGAAAGCCGTTGGCACATGGTGTGGCTAGAATGGCAAGGGCCAAGGCAATGTGTGGCTTGGCTTGGCATGTGGGGCCAAGGGTTTGGCAAGCCGTTGGCACATGGTGCGGCTAGCATGGTTAGGTGCGGTTTGGCTTGCATGTGGGGCCAATGGTTTGCCATGGGCGCATGGCGTGGCTAGCTTGGCTAGGTGCGGTTTGGCTTGGCATGTGGGGCCAAGGGTTTGCCATGGGCGCATGGCGTGGCTAGCTTGGCTAGGTGCGGGTTGGCTTGGCATGTGGGGCCAAGGGTTTGGTAAGCCATTGGCATATGGGGCGGCTAGCATGGCTAGGTGTGGTTTGGCTTGGCATGTGGGGCCAAGGGCCAAGGATATTATCGGATATCCAATAGCGCTTAACATATTGGAAACGGGTTTCTAAATATCCGACGGATATTCATCCATTGACACCCCTACATATGAACACTTTCATATCAACCATATTCATCTTAACCATAATTAGTTCAAACGACTCAAATGAAACGAGTTCTAGAGTTGTTCAATTGTTTATATTCTCATAAAAGTATACAAGACACAATTGAAACAAAATCGATTTTGATTCACTCGAATCAAGTCATGAACATTATAGACACGGTTTGCAAAAGATTGCATTCCTTATTATATATAAATGTATTAGTTTATGAAAAAAACCTATTTTAGAACGTTATCTAGGTATGCAAACGGGTACCCATACCTTAGTGGTCGGACTAATTTTGGGTTTTGCCAATATGCGAACATGCACGCATACCTTCCAAACTTAGAAGAAAATCCCGGACCTGAACCTTACGCCAGTACGCGTACCGGTTTGCATATAAGATTCCTGGACTTCACTAAACCAACTAGTACGCATATGGTATGCATACCATGGTTCCCGAACTTGGATTACATATATGCTTAAATCCAATTGTTTCAAAACTCTCATTTAAACCATTGAAACATTCTTGGAAGACGCCAATAGCTGTCTCACACAAACTATTAGCTTCAAAGCAATTTTCAAGTGGTCAAATGATCAATACGAAATATTCCGAGTCTACATCAATGACTGTCTCAGACAAATCATGTAAGATGTTACAAGGCGATTTTCACATGATCATCTTTTGACTTTCAATCAAGAATATAAGATGAACTTCGTTAAAGCGAAAGCTTACCAACACATATTTCGAAATATGTGCGAGTTAAACTCATCTCCCGAAATATCAAATGTGTATAATTGAAGTCTATATAGCTATACGACTTTTGTCTCAAATATGAGATAACGTAGATAGACTTTTGAGTGATAAATGAGTTCAAGTCTACACATACCTTTTGTTGATGAAGAACCACAAGCTCCTATTAGTAGTTCTTCGTCTTCAGTCGATGAACGCCGTGAAGTCTAATGCTCAACTATGCTTTATATCCTAATCCAAGACTTAGCTATTGAAAAAGCGGGGGTACAACAACCACACCTAATATTTCGCTTAGCAATATGTATGGACAACTCCAATATAATTCCAAGAGAATCAACTAGACAGTCATACTCAATCAATATAAATATATCTAAGAGTTGTATCTTTGTTTCACAATATAATCAGCAAATCAAACAAATAGAAATCCGTGAGCCTGATTATTATGTGAAATAACTTGAACGGTACCAAAGACCAATGTTCAAGTGTCAATCAATTTATATCAACAACCAACGGTTGGATTATCTAATTGATTGAACTACGCACAACTTGTGATATTTCAATTATATAAACAAATATAATATGGAAAAGAAATAACACATACACCAGAAATTTTGTTAACGAGGAAACCACAAATATAGAAAAACTCCGGTACCTAGTCCAGATTTGAACACCACACTGTATTAAGCCGCTACAGACACTAGACTACTCCAAGTTAACTTCGAACTGGAACGTAGTTGAAACCTAACCAATCTCCCATTGATCAAGGTACAGTTTCCCTCCTTACGTCTCTGAATCCTAGCAAGACTCTACACACTTGATTCCCTTAGCTGATCTCACCCACAACTAAGAGTTTCTACGACCCAAAGCCGAAGACTTCATAAACAAATCCGTCTCACACAGAAAAGTCTATTGTATAGATAAATTTGTCTCCCATAGATAAACCTATGAGTTTTGTTCCGTCTTTTGATAAATCAAGGTGAACATGAACCAAATAATATACCAGACTTATATTCCCGAAGAACATCCTAGTAATATCAATCACCTCACAATAATCTTAATCGTATAGTAGTGAAACAAGATATCGTGGAATCACAAACGATGAGACGGAGATGTTTGTGACTACTTTTTATCTTGCCTATCGGAGATTAAATCTCGAGCAAATCTTACAGAAGATAGTACTCAATCACGATAGAAAACAACAAGATCAGAACATGCAACTATAGTTTAAGAGTTGTTCAATTGTTTATATTCTCATAGAAGTATACAAGACACAATTAAAACAAATTCTATTTTGATTCACTCAAATCAAGTCAAGAACATTATAGTCACGGTTTGCAAAAGATTGTGTTCCTTATTATATAAATATATTAGTTCATGAACAAACCGATTTTAGAACATTATCCACTAAGTATGCAAACGAGTACGCATAAGTGGCCGGACTAAGTTTTGGTTTCTCCAGTACGCGAACATGAACGCATACCTTCCAAACTCATCAGAAAATCCCGGACCTGAACCTTACGCCAGTACGCGTACTGATTTGCGTGCAAGATTCCCGGACTTCACTAAACCAACTGGTACGCATACGGGTATGCATACCATGGTTCCAGGACTTGGATTACATATATGGTAAAATCCAATTGTTTCAAAACTCTCATTTCAACCATTGAAACATTCTTGGAAGACGCCAATAGCTGTCTCACACAAACTATTAGCTTCAAAGCAATTTTCAAGTTGTCAAATGATCAATACGAAACATTCCGAGTCTACATCAATGACTATCTCACAAATCATGTAAGATGTTACCAGGCGATTTTCACATGATTATCTTTTGACTTTCGTCAAGAATATAAGATGAACTTGGTTAAAGCGAAAGCTTACTAACACATATTTCTAGAAATATGTAAGCGAGTTCAACTCAGCTCGAAATATCAAATGTGTATAATTAAAGTCTATATAGCTATACGACTTTTGTCTCAAATATGAGATAAAGTAGATATACTTTTGAGTGATAAATGAGTTCAAGTCTACACATAACTTTTGTTGATGAAGTACCACAAGATCCTATTAGTAGTTCTTCGTCTTCAGCCGATGAACGCCGTGAAGTCTAATGCTCAACTACACTTTCTATCCTAATCCGAGACTTAGCTATTAAAAAAACGGGGGTACAACAACCACACCAAATATTTCGCTTACCAATCTGTATGGACAACTCCAATGTAATTCCAAGAGAATCAGCTAGACATTCATACTCAATCAATAAAAATATATCCAAGAGTTGTATCTTTGTTTCACAATGTAATCAGCAAATCAAACAGATAGAAATTCGTGAGCCTGATTATTATGTGAAATAACTTGAACAGTACCAAAGACCAATGGTCAAGTGTCAATATATTTATATCAACAACCAACGGTTGGATTATCTAATTGATTGAACTACGCACAACCTGTGATATTTCAATTATATAAACAAATATAATGCGGAAAAGAAATAACACATACACCAGAAATTTTGTTAACGAGGAAACCGCAAATGCGAGAAAAACCTCGGGACCTAGTCAGTTTGAACACCACACTTTGTATTAAGCCGCTACGGACACTGGACTACTCCAAGTTAACCCGGTAACTCGAACGTAGATGAAACCTAACCAATCTCCCACTGATCAAGGTACAGTTGCGCTCCTTACATCTCTGAATCCCAGCAGGACTCTACACACTTTATTCCTTTAGCTGATCTCTCCCACAACTAAGATTTGCTACGACTCAAAGCCGAAGACTTGATAAATAAATCTGTCTCACATAGAAAAGTCTATTGTATAGATAAATTTGTCTCTCATAGATAAACCTATGAGTTTTGTTCCGTCTTTTGATAAATCAAGGTGAACATGAACCAAATGATATACCAGACTTATATTCCCGAAGAACAACCTAGTAATATCACCTCACAATAATCTTAATCGTATAGTAGCGAAACAAGATATCGTGGAATCACAAACGATGAGACAAAGATGTTTGTGGCTACTTTTTATCTTGCCTATCGGAGATTAAATCTCGAGAAAATCTTAGAGAAGAGAGTACTCAATCAAGATAGAAAAACTTGATTGTAACAACCCCCGTGTTTTTAGCATGGCGCATGCTAAAAGATGCGCCATTTGCTTGTGATGAAGCTTCATCCAAAGCTTCCTTTGCATGGTGAGATGCATTTTGCCCTGGGCCATATCTGGTGCCAAGTAAGACACATCGCATATGCATATTGGCTAAGGCCAATATGGCATTTGTTGGAAGCTACATTGGCCAAGAGCCAATATGATGCATTAGGTCAGTTGGGTAGATGACCTTGATAATTTACATCCAACATAGCTGGACATAGAGTTGGATATGTACATCCAACATGGCTGGACATCGGGTTTGCGGTGGGCTGACCAACATGGTGGAGATCGGGTTGGTAATGTCGACCATCACGGCTGGACATTTGTGTGGCCTATGGTCCAAAGTCGAAATCAGCCATCACGGCCCTTCATCGGGTTTGGCTCGAAATGTTCGGTAAATCCTGGCCTGACAGTGGAACCGGCATGTGAGCCAAAACCGAATGTACATCCATTTTGGCCGGTCATTCAGAAATCCATGGCAACGGCCATGAATAGTAAACGGGGAGTTGATGAAAGATTTTTGGTCCCCCAAATGGAGTTCTAAAAATGTCAAATTAACATATATAGGGAGGGGTAGTTGGTTGAAGGTGCATATGCGGACTATGTACCAAGTAAGCTTCATAGCTTAGCCGAAGCGGTATGAATGATGCTCGAGGCCTCATTCTTAGTCGTGCAGACCTAATGGAGCATATGATCTTTGAGGCATCACTATGCCATTCCACGGACTCGATGATGCATCACTTGGATGTATTTGATGGAACGGCCTATACGGACTAGGTCATTACCACTGTTGCTTGGTCACCGCCTAGAAAACGAGTTGGAATAAGTTGGTTGTCCCTTCGAGGATGAACTACAGTCTGTGCTTGATCCCTTTAGAGTAGGGAATGGTACGTAGCGTGCCGCAATGAGTTACAACATTGCGGTCCAAGCACGTTGGCCCCTCATATCATCTAAGCTCGGTAGCTCGACGCAAGAGATGATTGTGGCCGGACTTGATGAGGCTTAGTTGCATGCCGGTAAGTGGATGCTCATACTTCCTATCAAGTTATAAAGAGTTGGTAAGCGAGGTAACGTAGGAAATGGCAAGGGCTTGGTGCGGCCTACGCCAAAGTCCAAGGCTTATGCCCGGACAAGACACAATAATATGACGGTTGCTCGGCTAGATAGGAAATTCGGTGATGAATTCCCTACGTAAAATGTAAAGCCGAGATGCATGAAAAATGCATTGGCCTTGGCCTTATGTCCTTAAACCCTTTTGCGGGATAAGGGTAAGTTGGAACGGTGTGGAAGCTAAGTTAGCTGCATCATACTCCACTAGCATGCTTGCAAGGGAAAATGGACGTGCATTTTCCTAGCCCTAAGGCCCGGACCGTAGCTTCATCATGGCGCATCGGGAGTTCACGGCTGCATAGCAACGCCAAAGGCGTAATTTTCCAGTCCGTCACAGTTGGTATCAGAGCAAGTTCCGAGAAAACTCTTGGACTGTGCGGAGTGGACTTGTCCACAAATATTTTCCTTAACGGAAAACTTAAAGTTGGAGAGTATGTCAACTTCTGCGCGGGAAAGAGTTTGTAACTGCTGGGCCAGTTACTTTGCAAATCGAGTTGAGCTTGTGTAAGTACTGTGAGTTTGTCAGGCCTATGTGGCACCCCGCGTACGAGCATCCAGAAGACCGTCTGGGACGGTGGGTAGACAATGGGACTGACCATCCCTACACGTTGGCACTGGCCAAGGGTGTGCGTTGTCAGGCCCGTCTAGCATCCCACTTACGAGTGGCAACCCGGTAAATCCGTCAGGAATGGTGGCTTGCATCCAAATGCACTGGCATTAGAGATTGGTCCTCACAGTGTTGAGTTGAGTTTTGCCTTGTCATTTCGATGACATCTTTCAACTTGTGAACCTTAGGGATTCTGGGTGGTAGTATGGGATGCTATCTAGGAAACCTTGTCGAGATATCCTCTTGGCACTGTCCAATTGCGATTCTTGGTTTTGTTGTGGGCACTTTTTGGATTCCTGGGCAGATGGTATGGGACATGTTCTCATAAGGTATAAATTGTTGTTCATGACAACTTGAAGAAACCCGTGATTTCTGAGCATCTAGTATGGGACTTTTGCTCAGGAAATCCAACTCGAAGAGATTGTCCACAATAGTTTTGGTTTTGAATTTCGGGGAAGAAATTCTTTGAAGGGTGTGATAATGTAACACCCCGAGTTTTTAGCATGGCACATGTTAAAAGATGCGACATTTTCTTGTGATGAAGCTTCATCCAAAGCTTCCTTTGCATGGTGAGATGCATTTGGCCCTGGTCCATATCTGGTGCCAAGTAAGGCACATCGCATATGCATATTGGCTAAGGCCAATATGGCATTGGTTGGAAGCTACATTGGCCAAGAGCCAATCTTGTGTCAAATGATGCATTAGGTCAGTTGGGTAGATGACCTTGAAAATGTACAACCAACATGGCTTTGGACATCGAGTTGGATATGTCTGACCAACATACCGGACATCGGGTTAGCAGTGGGCAAACCAACATGGCCGGAGATCGGGTTGGTAATGTACAGCCATCACGGCTGGACATTGGTGTGGCCTATGGTCCAAAGTCGGTAATACAACCATCACGGCCCTTCATCGGGTTTGGCTCGGGAAATGTTCACCATCCCAGACGGACAGTGGAACCGGCATGTGAGCCGTGAATCAATGTACATCTATCTTGGTCGGTCATTCAGAAAGCCATGGCAACGACCATGAATAGTAAACGAGGAGTTGATGAAAGATTTTTGGTCCCCCAAATTGAGTTCTAAAAATGTCAAATTAACATATATAGGAGGGGTAGTTGGTTGAAGGTGCATATGCGGACTATGTACCAAGTAAGCTTCATAGCATGGACTTAACGGTATGAATGATGCTCGAGCCTCATTTTAAGTCGTGCGGCCTTACGAATGGAGCATATGATGCTAAGGCATCACTATGCCATTCCACGGACTCGATGATGCATCACTTGGATGTATTTGACTTTAACGGCTTATACGGACTAGGTCATTACCACTTTTGTTTGGCCACGTCCTAGCAAACGAGTTGGAATAAGTTGCTTGTCCTTCGAGGATGAACTACGGTCCGTGCTTGATCCCTTTAGAGTAGGGAAGGGTACGTAGGAAGCCGCAATGAGTTGCAGCATTGCCGGCCCAGCACGTTGGCCCCTCATATCATCTAAGATCGGTAGCTTGACGCAAGAGATAATTGTGGTCAAACTTGATGAGGCTTAGTTGCATGCCAGTAAGTGGATGCTCATACTTCCTATCAAGTTATAAAGAGTTGGTAAGCGAGGTGACGTAGGAAATGACAATGGCTTGGTGCGGCCTACGCCAAAGTCCAAGGCTTATGCCTGGACAAGACACAGCAATATGACGATTGCTCATCTATCTAGGAAATTCAATGATGAATTCTCTAGGTAAAGGCAAAGCCGGAGATGCATGAAAAATGCATTGGCCTTGGCCGTATGGCCTTAAACCCTTTTGCGGGACAAGGGTAAGTTGGAACGGTGTGGAAGCTAAGTTAGCTGCGTCATACTCCACGAACATGCTTGCAAGGGCAAATGGACGTGCATTTGCCTAGCCCTAAGGCCCGGACCGTAGCTTCATCATGGCGCATCGGGAGAGTTACGGCCTGCGGGGCAACGCGCCAAAGGCGTAATTTTTTGGTTCGTCACAACAGCAAGATCAGAACATGCAACTACAGAGAAAATAGTTGGGTTTGGCTTCACAATTGGTAGGACTAAGAAAGATACCTACAACAATATCTGCAAGTGCACAGTGTCCTAATGTAACACAGGGCAAGCACAGGTCGATCCTCAGGGACAAGGTGGGTGTAGAGTTGAATCTATGGTCTTTCTAAAATTGATTTGAACAAGAGAGTAACCAAAAAAAGGCGGGTTTGTTTGCGGATACGGCCAGATGATGGTAGTCACTGAAACAGTAAAACAAAATGCAAAAAGTAATCTACAAGCAGATAAAAAGGGTGCAAGGGCTGTCGAATCCACCTCTTAACCTACACTAAGTCAATTCAGTCTCAATAACGTTCTTGTCCCTTGCATAGACAACGGTGAACTTCTAGGCTCTGCCGACTATCTAGATGGCAGTGAAGATTCTAGTCTGCTGCACATCAAAGGGTGGTTTCAGGAGGACAGTTTAGTATCACTAAGATAATTATCCAATCCTAGTATTAGTTGACCTCTCACAAAACAACTAACCGCATATCAATCACTTAGATGAGTAAACAATCCTGATATGGATATTCTAATCACAACTAAGGCGTCCCTCCAAAGTACTAACTGTCTGATTAAAGCACAACTAGTCAAAGGATCAAACAATAATCATTTAAACATGAGTTGCAGCACAATCAACATAGTGATGTTCTAACTACAATGAATACATGTCATACACTGTGAAAGCAAAATGATGAAGGCTCAGATTATATTTATCCAAAACATTACAGCACAACAAGAACAATATCAATACTTGAATTAAACTGAGCAATGGATTAATGGTTTCATATAAACCCTAACTATAAAATTATAACATCATGGAGATAATAAAATCAAACATGAACTACTTCTTGGTGCACCGGCTAATCCGGGCATGAGTGTTACAACACACTGCCTTCTCTATTTTTACATAATTCCTCCCAAAGGGTTTCAATTCAACAAACTGATAGAGACCCACTCACCATAATTGCTTTTCTGACCGTTCTTCTACTTCAATTCAACTCTGCAAGATATTAATTAGATGTTCCTCCACTGTAGAAGATAAACCTAGTCTAGCTTTCTCAATCTTATCTTCTATGGTTACTGTTCTTGATAAGGAGGAAGATAAGGTTGAGAGAGGTAGAGGATAGAGGTTTAATTGATGATTATGGTGGTGGTTGTGTGCAGAGGCGCAGGGGAGATGGAGTTAATTGAGGAGATGGTGGTACGGGTTCTGTGAAAGAGAAGAGAAGTGAAGGTGGTGTTTGGCTGTGTTCGACCTGGAGAAGAAAAGATATATGGTTTCGAAGCTGGGAAGTTCTATCAAATGTTGATGTCCTGGAGGATGAGCTTTTGGATATTGGAGAGGTGTAGCAGATTTGATATAGCGGGTTCGGATATGGGTTAGGGATTTTGGGTCTCTTGATTCCGCTAAGCCCATATCTTCTTTGAACCAATACCTTCTATCAAGCCCACTATTGCGCAAGCGGATTGCAATAGCCTTTCGCGTGATATTTCTTCTACGTTTCTCATTGCCTTTACGACTCTTGTCACCAATTTCCTGCTCTTTTGGCGTTTCAATTCATCCATGCTTTATTTAGTACCTAAAAACACAAAATTAATTAGTACAAG
Source organism: Papaver armeniacum (assembly GCA_023531295.1). Classification (NCBI taxonomy): domain Eukaryota; kingdom Viridiplantae; phylum Streptophyta; class Magnoliopsida; order Ranunculales; family Papaveraceae; genus Papaver; species Papaver armeniacum. Next base: position 410,503 of record JAJJWW010002322.1, on the reverse strand, counting down.
TATTTATTCTTGAAAACAATGAAAATACAGAATATGGGATAAAATGGAGAGTTAGAGCACAAAAGATGAGTTAAATGCCAATAAAAGGATGTATAAATATGCAATATTTGGCGCTCATCAAATACCCCCAAACCTGAATTTTACTTGTCCTCAAGTGAAACAGAAATTAAGAAATCCTAACTATACTACTGTCGCTAGTCTCTCGAATGCATTTAGCGTATGCACTAAGCCTTTAAACCCCTAGGTGTCCCAAATGGACGAGTTGTAGTCTCGTGAGGGTTTACCAGAGGTGTACCCACAAAACCTTCTCCACTTCAGAGCATATCAAAGTCCTAAGCATCCAAGGAGGTATGAGGACATAGAGTTTCTGCATGCTAGTAATAAGAAGTTAGAACTACCAAAGAACGCATTCTCATCCTTAAGAGTTGATCGAGAAATAACCATACCATATGAAATAATTCGGGTTCGAGAGTGATCACAAGCCTCGACTTCTGCCTCACTAATAGGGTTTTATGATAATTGCACTCAAAAAGATCGTTTTTTTTTCCTTAGTCTCTCATGTGTGCAAACAGGAATAAAGAGAGAAATCATGCACATGTTGAATGGTGTGAAGGCGAACCTTCCGAAATAATTTCTAGAGACTCAACAGAATTGTGGACAAAAAGAATCTTTTTCTGATGATCTCTAAGAAAGGAAATCAATCATTAGCAAGGATGGGAGTACTCACTTACCTTCACATCCGATCGTCAATCAACACCACTATCACATCATCCATAGAAACGTCTTTAATCTTTGGTCTTCGGTCTTCAACTGTTGATGATGAACTTCTGAACTTTTTAGAACCTTGATAATTTTTGTTCTTCAAATTCTTGTTGCTTGAATTTTCCTCTAATTTTTCTTCTTTACCATGGTGTTTATTAAACAAAACTAAAAATAAACTACAATGATATAATATTTTTTTAAGCAATAAAATACAACCTGAAAATATAACAACAAAATAAATAATGAAACTATCAAAGCCATGGATGAAGGACTTTATCACTCAGTTATTCACAACCTGTATTGTCTTGATTTCACAGACTTCACTAATTCTCATCTTATTTTCTTTTCTTTGCTCTTGAAAAATACGTCTTCAAATTTTGTGTAGAATTATTCTCTTTGTATTGTATCTTCTCTTTGAATATGAATTTTACTTTTCCTTGCATTGTTGCATGTAAACCTCGGACTATTTCAACTTTCTTCATAGAATCTGACGTTGCTCTGCTCGTTGATGATGATGTGTTTCTATGGATCTGTTGATGTTGTCGAGAGAGAGAATGGTGCTAACTGCAAATCAAACTACAAGAAGGATTTTTCATCTTTAGACGTCATCCTCATGATTGACAGAATTAGCACTCAAGAGATCAAAAATAGTGATGAAAGTGGTGCGAAGTTGGGTAGCTCACCATTCCTACTCGAATTAACCTACGGTGACACACACTCTAAAAGGACTTTTTAGATAGTCACAAAAATGAAGGTCGGTGCCTCGCTTGATGTAAAAATAGGTAGTACCCACTAAGGGTGATCACAACTCTACTACCAAATATCTTTGCAACACCTAATTCGCCCACCGGCATGGTTAAATCCAACTTTAACGCTCTAGCAACTAAGAAACCCGATTGTGTTCTCCAGTACTTCCAAGTTCAGTTATTTCGGTCAGACTCTCTATGTAAACATAGCTAGAAGCATGCTAGTGACTCTAAAATCTCTAAAAGTTGGAGGTTTTATGCAAAAATTTACAAAGATTTTAAATAATATATATTTTGTTTTGTTTTTTATATAAATTGCAAAGACTAAAAACTCTATATGAAAAATACTCCCCCAAACCTAAATCTAACATTGTCCTCAATGTTTCAAAAGATGATAAGAATTTTTAAAAAAAAAAATCAGCATACCATGAGAACCATGTTCATTAGAGAAAGGGGAGGAGATTACCGGTATGTCGGCGAAAGTAAGATTAAAGCTTCATTATTCATGGCTAGAATCCAACATTTTCAGCTGAGATCATATTGGATTAGCACAATATATACAAAATATAAAGAAGCTCAACTGACTCAAGATAGAAAATATAACATTACCTACTGAATTATGCACACTAAAATTTCACCATAAACCAACAGCCTAAAGAGTTGAGGATCAACCCAAAAGACGGAGTGCATAAATTTTAACAGCCTCACACAATAATTGGACAGAAATGCAAGTAATACTGCAAAACAAAATGAGCTACCCACAAACCAGGATTTTTCAACGGATATACTTTTGGACACAAAATCTTGCAATTTTAGGGGTTCGTTATGCACAAGGTGTAACTCAAAATGAACTTTGTTAGGAACAGGCAGAGTTATGCATTTCAATTGTGGCTCCTCATAGACATTATATTTAGCTGCAAAATGGTCCAAAAGAATTCGAGAAGCACATAGTTCCAATCCTATATTAGGTATTCTCCGAAATGTTGGTTCTAAAATATTGTTACAAACCAAATCTAGGTTGGGTGAAAGATTACCAGTTTGTGACATGGGCAGGGAAGTAGGTACATCTAAATTGTTTCCATGTATAAGGCCACTAGTACTATCACACACTTTCCCTAAGCCAGAAACAGGTATATCATATTCATTTTCATAGAACAAATCATGAAGCCCCAAATCAGAATCATGATCGTCATCCAAAACCTTTTTGTCATGCATAAGAGAATCAGCGGGAGCAACATACTGTGTTCTAGGCAGGGAATCAAATGCATTTAAGTTAGATTCATTTTTAGGCTCAAAAATATCACTATGCAGTCTAGTTTTTCCCAATTCGGAAACAAATAGTGCTCTATCATGCTCACAATCATTGAACAAATCAACAAACCCCAATTCAGTATCATCATCATTATCAAAAGATCTATTCTCATGCATCGGCAAATCAGAAGAAACATCATGTTGGGACCTAGGTAGGGAATCAGACATATCAATTATATTTTCATGTATTAGATCATTAGTGTCAACAGATAATTTAATCTTTCTTAAGTCATGCTCATCTTCACAGAATAATTGCACAGGCTCCAGATCAGTATCAACATCACATGTATATGAAATACTAGAAGAAACATCATTGATGAAGGCCGAGGCAGAGAAGCCTAATGTTTCTGAAACCAAAGGTTCCACAATATTTTCAGCATAAACATGTTCTTCTAACATAACATCATCCTCATCATCAACATCATAAAAGAATGCATTTCCCTATTCAAGATCACAGTGTCTCCAGTCCACTCATTTACCTCTAGATTAGGTTCATGTTCAATATCATTGGCTTGAGTAGGAATATAGACACTATCAATTATAGCAGTGTGTTTATAACAGTTATAATTGTTACATAACCCACTGTTACAGAAAACCCTAACAGAACTGTTGTGAACTCACGATATTTGTTGGAAAAAATGTTACAAAGTTGTTGAGTTTGAAAGTATAGGTCACGGTTTATGCGACTGTCCAACTGGGTCTTATGTTCTTCAGCTCGTCTTCTTCTTCACCCGCAAAGAAGAAACTCAGCAACTTCTCCTACAGCTCCGACGTCTCCTCTGCTTCACCCCCAAAGTATCCGTCCGAACCCCAAACTCCCGACTCCTTTATGTTTAGGTCTTCTCACCCTATATATACCAAACAGATCAATAAAAATCGAGAAATACTCGAATTATCTTCTCTCTTTTCGTTCACACCAAGTCACGAGAATATCTCCCTTTCTTTCCTATGTTGTCTTCCTGTGCTGTCAAATATCTTTCCTAGGATATAGTTGCGGCTAGTAGAGGATATCCTCTCTTCCCATTCCCACGTAACTTCCTTCATAAACCAAAAATACCCGATATAGTTCAACTCTGTGGTTCTGTGATATCTTTCCTTTTCTTGCGAAACTAAATGTGCACCATTCATGTACGATCCTAACAAGCCCATAGTAATCCATATCCAAACCGAATCCACGATAATATCGACCCAAAATCCATCCACAAAGTTCGAATATATCTCTAACCCCAAACTATCCAAACTCGAACCAGCAGACACCCGTGGATATTTCTTCCCCTGTTTTATTGAGAACCAATTATCCAGCCCAATCTACTCCGTGAAATCACTTACACTAGCCCTGTTTAGTCGAATATAATCCAACGCAACAAAGTTTCGTGATTGATTCTCTTTACAACAACTTCAAAATTCGAATCCCGATTCTGTTCAAGACCGAACATGCTTCCTTAAATTCTAAAATTTGAATTATTGAAGATGACCTCCCCCTATCCAGTCCGAGGGTGCCCATAGCAATCTAGGCGCCCCTTAGTAATTTGGTCACCCATTATCCAAAATGGGAGTCCGAATAGCGGGTGTCCTCCGGAGGTACCTTTACCAACTTTTCGAGCCGATTTCTCCACACATGTTTATTTCTCCAAAACCACCTACAATGACATAAAATACCAAAATAAGCACAAAATCGAGTACTAACATTACAGAGAATTGCGACTAATATAGACACATAAATGCGTCTATCAAATACCCCCAAACTTATTATTTGCTAGTCCCGAGCAAATCAAATCTACAAAACTAAAATTCTAACTCACTGTCGCAGGCATCGTAGATTGCATTTAGCGTATGCAATAAGCCTTTAAACCCCTAAGTGTCCCTAGTGGCCGAGTTGTAGTCTTGGGAGGGCTTACAAGAGATATACCCACAAAACCTTTACTCCATACCCTAGCTATCTGCGCAGAACCTTGGAAGGCACTAAAGAATCTCCTTGGTTGGCATACTCTCATTGACTACAGGAGGAAGTACCCTGATGCGAAATTCCAATTGATGTACACGAGTTTGCACTCAAGCATACTAAAATTCATATATAAGTGACAGAGCTCTACTCAGATAGTTTCTAGACATCATAAACGGAGTCAACCAATCACATGGATAGATTAAGAAGACGGATATAGAGAAAAACATAGATGGTTTGAATGTTAACTAAGGTGAACAGTGTTTCTCATATCTGTCTGAAGGCCACTTCCAAAATGAACCTATCCTAATGGACTGAGATACTGGTCTGGACTAATATCAACACACTGGCATATACAAGGGTACCAATGGTCGATAATCCTAACTCTAGGTCAACACAACTGGCATATACAAGGGTTCCAGTGGTCGACTTTATTGAATTTATTCCGGTTGGTCCGATGGTCTGGTCTCAATTTTTTATTTTTTATTTGGTATCTCAATCACCCTAGCAGTGGTAACAACTTGAATCGTGAGCCCCACCTAATCACTTAGAGAAACATATTTTAAAGAAAACAAAATAAAAATAGAAGTGAAAAGAATTCAACGAGATATGGCGAAACTACCATGTTTTTTCTTTAATTATAACACCTGAGCTCTGTGCTTTTATGAATAGACTCTTTAGATGTTTCCATCTAATCAGATTGGTTCCTCAACTCCTACAACCAAGATGCTTCCATCCACTTAGATTGGTTAGTGCCATCCTTAATAAGCATAAATTTCTAGGCTCTGGAGTTTAATTATTGCAACTAAAAAGTTTCTCCCATACCCCCAAACTTAAATCTAACATTGTCCTCAATGTTCCAAAGATAAAATTAAAAGCATGAACAAAGAGAAACTGTTACTATTTGAAGCAAAAAGAGTTAAGGAAAGATATTACCGTGTTGCATGAGCATTGTGTTACCTCCCAAGAAGTTCTATGTTTAACGTCTTCAGCCAGACTAAGAAAGGATTAGTCACCTCATAGAATCATAAAGTAATAGCCGAAATATATGTGGGTCATCAAAACCAAATAAAGCTACCACAAATAAAAGGAATCTGTAACATGCCAAGAAAATGAACAAATAAAGCACACCCTTGTCTAGTTTCTTGTTTAAGACAACTACATCTAGCTGTGTTTCAGGTTCAGGCTCTATAATTGGGTCAAGATTTCATGTGCTGGAATTCCTCAAAGCTAAGATCCGGTTCAGGTTGTAAAGTCTGTAAAAACTCAAATAAGAACTTTGAAGCACATAATAATAACATGAATAATTGTGGATCCTTAAAGTCAATCATTTTTGACTCACACAATTGACCACGATGAAACTGGCGGTCAATCATAAGAAAATGTGTCGATTCTAATTTCCTAAAGTACTTAGGCTCAATCTCAAAACTTAATAATTGACACATCTGAAACTTATTTGTTCCCACAATAAAAATATTTGGTGGGAAAACAAAGTCAATCTGGGTATCATAGCCTGAATAAACCACATCAACCGGAGAGGATGGGTTTTCTAACAACTGAACTTCCTTATGGACATCACTAGGTTCGGAAAACGTGTATGAAGATAATCTTTTAAAATGGTTGAGGCACATATGTCAAGTCCCAAGTGAGGGACCTTTCTAAGCGTTAAAGCATATGGAGAATGATAATCACCCCCAAACTTAGAGATTTCAGTGTCTCTAGAAAGACTAGTCACAACTTCCCTAATTTTTAGGTCATCAGATTCCTGAAAATGGTCAATGATTCTTCTAAGTTAGGTTCATCCTCACTCATCTCTACGAGTTCATCTTCTTTGTCTAAGACTATAGTTTTTAAATCATTGGACTCTAAAACAGTATTCTCATAATAAACTCGTTCCTCTAAACCATTATCGGCTTCGCAATCAAAAGGAAATACTACATCGTCTAAAACGGGGGTATCTCTAGACAAATCCTCGTCATTTTGAATAGGTGAATAATTATTTGGATTTGAACTATAAACATTATCATTATTAAGCTCAATTGGAGTAACAAATTCCTGATCATTATGCCTACTTATTTCAAATTCTTCATCAGCACTATCTTCATCATAATCATCATTATAATAACATGAAAATGGTCGAACCCCATCTAAAAAAGTAGTGTTACCAAGTTTAACCTCGTCATCTTGATTATGTGAATAACTATCTTCATTTTCAAAGGTACCATTGGAAACAATATATTGGAAATTAAGACTATCTTGAGCAGTTCTTTCCTGGGCCTCTAACAACATTTTCTGAGTCGACTCACATGACTTCCTGATTTTATCTAGGAAAGAAGGTTCACACATTGCATTGCTTTCGTCCAAAACTAAGTTATTCATCTCAGCTGAACTACGTGTCGACTCAAGTAACTTTTGTGTCGACTCGGCTAACTTCCGTGCGGACTCTAGTAGAGACGAATTTTGCTCGTATGACCGGTGGGCATATGGATAATAATTGGGCTCACCATGGTATGGACCATAACCTTCAAAAGGCTGATGTTCCCAACCACTATTCACATTATGGTCAAAGTAGTAACGTCCATTTTGAAACTCAAAGAGGATATTCGTTGTATTGGCTATTGTAATACCCGGTTCGACATTATATTGCGGGGGTGTGAGTTGTCACACAAAATAAAACCCAATCGGCTGTGGGATTCGTGGGTGGATAGAGTCTTACCTCCGTACTGCACGGGCGATGAACCGTTGAAGTAGACTCGGGCCACCGACTCCGATGTCAGTGTACGAACCTGAGGGGCCGAGATAGTATCGTAACTGTCGTCCTTCCCTGCAAACAGTTTATATTTAATTTTTAACCCTTCCTTAGGGTTTTAAAAATAATGTCCAAGTCCAAAAATAAAATCCAAAAATAAAAATGTCCAAAAATAAAAAGAAAAATTACAACAATGAACCCTATTTACAGTTTCTAAAAATAAAAAGAAATAAAGTCTAAATAAAATAAATATGTACAAAATCTTCTTCACGCCTTGGACTCCTCTTTTCTTTCCTTCTTTGGCGATGCTTTTCTTTTATAACACTTTTTCTTTCCTCGTAGCTTCGCTCCAAATCTGAAAAGAATCAAAAAATACCAAAGGCGTAAAAGAGAACAAAAAAATAACAAAAATAAACCTAAAACAAATCTAAATACAAGTCCGCGTCGGCGACGCAAAAAATTGATGTAGTTTTTCGAGTGATAAGTAAAATCGTTCAAAGATTGGTTTAAGATTTGTAAACAAAATAAAGAAAACAATATATACAAAATTGTCACAATAACGAGAGATACCGGGACTTCGGATTCCACCATTAATCACATTCAATTGGTTCATATAGTGACTCATAACAATTCTAACTCTTTTGTGGACTCTATTTCTTTGCCAAGGTAGATTAATAAAATATTAGATGTAAATCACAAGCATGGTGTATCAAAAGATCTTTCGTCTAAGCATACACCATCAAACGAAATCACAACTAATTAGTGAAAATCATAAATCAATTAAAATAAGTGCAAGAAGTCATAAAGAATCAATTATAATTACCAAATAATTGTGATAAGGCTTCCTCCGCCGTCCCAGTGTTGGGGTTTAGCTCTTCATGGTGAAAACACACTCAAAATAATAATCCATAGCTCAAAAAGGTGTTTTATTGAAGAAAAGGTATAAAGCAGTGTGTTTGTAACAGTTATAATTGTTACAGAACCCATTGTTACAGAAAAAAACCCTAACAGAACTGTTGTGAACTCACGATAATTGTGGATATAGTCATTGCGCTATTTGTTTCCTGGGAGTTGGGAATTTCTTACAAGGATTTCTAAGATATCTCCTTTGGTTTGATTTTCTTTTGGTGGTGTAACTTTAGTGTTATCTACAAAATGTTATCTACAAAAAATGGTAACTTTTCTCTGCATTCTCATGTGATTCACTTCACTTAGGTTGGATTTGGTGCTTTTGTGTTTAAGAGAACGTATTGTAGAATTTATGTTTCATTGTTTGTAATTCACGGTTTAATTAAGTTTCACTTTGTTAACGACTATTTGATTGTTGTAACTTTATATCTTCATATTTGGTGATTTATTATTATTTCTTATATGTTTTGGTTGCTGGGAGATTTAGGGCGGGAACAAAGTTATTGGTCAGGATGCTATTGAGAGTTATGGTGGTAATCTGCAGCTATCTTTACATGGGTCTTTTCTTCCAGGTTGGAAACTGTTGGCATTTACAAACTATTGAGACCTTATTGGAAATAAATCCGCTTTCGCAGTTTCTATGCTAAACAAGTTTGCAACCGTGACATTTTGTGTAATGCTGGAAGGCCAGCTATTATCATATAGGTTGATAACACTTCCAACAGACCTCTTGCAGGTATGTCTTCTTAATACATCGAGTCTTTTTCTGAGTGTTGATGTCAACTGGAATCATTATTATTTTGTAATCTGACATTGTCTCATTCTATTTCCTTGGTTTACTATTTTAGCATGATACTGAATGTACCAGAAGGTACACACTGAGGCACAACTAACAGTCTAACACCTCATTGTAAGAGTAATAATGAAACAATAACAGAAGTGGATGGTGGTATTACTGAATGTACATCTATGACACTCCAGCAACTGCACTATCAACATCTGGAGAATTAAAACCTTGGTATCATAATTATAAAGTGTGTGGAGCAGCATTAGTATTCAACAATCTCATAAGGTATGTATTTGATCACGAAATTTCCAGTTTCTAGAACTTTTTAATTTAGCCAAAATTCAGTTTTTCATAAATGGTTAAAATTCAGCTTTAGAAATGTTGATTGTCCTTAATTTCTATTACACTACAGTGGGTTTTAAGTTTTGATTACAATAGGTTGTTTACAATGAATGTACTCTTGGTTATGTGCTTTTTTATCCTCTTCTGTACATGGGTAATATTTTGCTCCCAGTATAGGAAAATTTGTTTCACATTGTGTCCATTATGGATGAGAATGGAGCTTCTGGAGCTAATTTTTTTATTCAGTTTGTTGAAAACAGAACATTAGAAATCAGATTAGTAGATGCCAATGGTTTCAGGGTTATGTTGATATTGTTGATAAGATGCCTTTGAGTGACAGTAAGTCTCTCACCTATGTAACTATTTTTGTCACTTATGTTTGTTTTTTTGATATTTATGAATCAGCTTTGTATTTTAGTGCATGACCAAAGGTGTAATAAATACAATTGATTCACTTGGCTTTTCGGCGACTTCTTTGAAAGAAGCTTAATGTATGACGAAGTATGGCTTTATTGCTCTGTATCCAAGTTCATCTTCTTGGAAAAAGAGATAAAAAAAATAGTTGAACCACCAGATGATTAAGGATAATTTAGCCATAGCGACATCATCTTTTCAGTTTAAGGTTTGTTTAAAATAATTTTTTTTTATTCACATTTCAATATGTAGGAAGCTCAATGTTTTACTGGAGCTTTTGATAGAGACATACAGTGAGATTTTTCACTCAGATAAGCCATGCTTACGGGTTGATAATCAAGATAGTGTTAAGATGATATTCGAGCAGTATAACTGATTATTGTATATTTCATCACATAGTTACGTTTCCATATATTGAGTTATTCGAGCTTGGTTTTCCATTGCATTCTAATTCTTAGGTAAAAGTTCAGTTTTTGCTATATTTGTAGTCTTTAATTGGTACCATCTTTGATTTCTTTGTATTTATATGTTTGATTTATATTTTGGTCCTAACTATTTACATATAGACTTGGATCAATAAAACACTAGGTTAGCTATTTTAAACTATCATCTCAGAATAGTAATAATTAATTCTAAATTATGACCAGTGAGGAATTTCTTTTTTACATGCTGATAAAGCTTTTTAGGGCACTTGCGTTTCATTGTTCTTTCATTTCTTAAGGATGCCTTTTTCCTATCTAAGAATCTCCTTATTGTGTAATGCATGCCGCTGTGAGCACTCATTGGTGACATCATATTGGTTTGTGTTTTCATTCTACAAGCTAAGTAAGAAAAGCTGACAAGGTTAGCTTTAGATGAGGTTTTTTTAATAAATATTTGGTAATGTGAACTGATGACTTTAACGCTGCAATATATAATTCAGACTTGCTATTAGTATACATGGAGCAGGGTGTCAGGTACAATATCTTTTTGATATAAATATTTTAGATAAACAAGTCCAAGTGTAGTTGCTATCTTAGCTCAAAAGGTTTAACACATGGTTTTAGCCATGCAGTTGTGGGTTCGATTCCCAAAGATGGCATAAACCTTCTATGACATTGGCAGAAATGTACCGGATCATTGAGTCTATTGCGTAAATGTACCAAGAAATTTACCAGACTCTTGATTCTCCGAAGACTCTCTTTTGTCAAGTTCCAGGACCCAAGGTTACTGTTCGTTCAGCCAGATTTGGCTTCTGTTGGTGTCTCTGCACAAGAAAAGGGGTAAAAGTTTGCTCTGTACTCTCTAATCAAGTTTGTTTTAATAAGATTGGTGCATGAGTGTTACTTATAACCTCTTAGAAGACTTTATAATTCAGTTGAGGTGAGTTCCATCCATATACGACTAGCGTAATTGATCAAACTGTAAATGCACTCTAATTCATCAAGGTAAACTTTGTCTCAACTTCACGTCTAGGATTTTTTTTTTAAGTAGTAATCCAATTTACGTATAAGCATCAACAGGGAGAGATACTCCTATCAGAACATGCAAAATTTTGTTTCGCCTAATCAACGTATTACTGTGAATCCCTTTTTCTCTACGATTTTATCATACACATATTTGGTTTGATTGTTGATCTCGATTAGTTACGTCGAGGTAGGTTAACTTCCACTGACCCATTAAATTTCAAATATAATGGTGCCATAAACTGCCACCAACGTAGGGGATTTGTTAGACATGGTGGTCCTATAGATTAAATAGAGATTTTTTATTTCCGGGATACTTTCTATAAATTTGAATTGTCTGAGGGAATAAAGTTCAAGATGTAGAAGAAGTAAAAGGGAAGGAACCGACCTGGGCACTGATACTGATGAAATGGATACGAATTTGAATGATCTTTTATAATAAAAAAGTTTATTATGGTGTGGTTAATAATGTTTTTGATGAACAGTCTAAGTTGGGGACTAACTGCAGAGTTCCTCAAATTATATTCTACCAGGGCAACGTAAGTGTAACCAATCAAGTTGGTCATTTGTAATGTTTTATTGGTTAAGTTTTCGTAGAATTACACGTATATGAGAATGGCAAGCCATATGCCTTTAAATAATCCTTGATACCCACGTGATGTTGGCATGCTCATTATACATGTATTTTTACGAAGCCTGAGTTGTTTAGTAAGTAAACTAGCGCATCAGATATTTGCACAATTGTTGTGAGTTTCAAAAATTAGGTCTTATACTTTTATTAGTTAGTGGTACGTTATAGTCAACTGTAAAAAAGTAAATGAGTAACATCAGATAGTTATGCTTGCTTTAGCTCATTCATGATTTTGTGAATTCTTTTTCTTAAATGATGGTTGAAATTCAATGTCATGATGCTGAATTTTTTCCCACATATATTAGTAAAAACGGTTATATAGTACAACTGCCAGCAACTATAGTATGGAGATGGATATATCTCACTTTTTTGTGGTTCGTCTACCGAATAGAGGCTGCTGGAGAGCGAGACTGTATTTATATGATCCAAGTAAGTTCATTTCTTCGGTTTATCGCATAATTCTTCAAATCGTGTGGTGTCGCAGGTGATGTGGGATGATTTATACGAACATAACCCCTGTATCTCTTTTTCAACATCAACAACCATGTTAATCTGGCCAGAAATAGTGGATAATTTAGCACTACTCTCTATTCATATTAATGTTGTAATAGTTCATTTAAACAATTATATTATATTTTATGTATGAGTCATTGGAAATGTTTTTCAGTGAGGAAAATGTTTGCATACAAAATCCGAGCACCAAAAAGACATTCTTTTCTACCATCGACGTACATTCTTTTGTTGTTATAAGCACTGTCATGGTTATCTTTGCATTTGGGCAGGGAAAAACAAAAAATCCTGAATTGATGGAGCAAGCTTCAATTTTTGAGATTTCCACGACCAACCATGTCGTCGTGGAAGCATGTATCTTCCATTTCAATGGTACAATACATAACACTGTGTTTCACTTTGTATCTTCATTTTATCGTTCATTTTGCTCATGTATTTATATACTCATTGGAGCTGAACTTGGAAAACCTTCTAATATTGCCACCGTAGTGCGTGTATCACTGGCATCCAACTGAATAAATTTTAGGTAGCGTGAAATTACCACAAGGATAAATTGTTTATTAAGTCGTATTAATGAAATAACTGATGGATACATGACGATCATCACTGTGTGGACCTGATGAGAATAAGAAACTTTCATATATACTTATTTGATGAACTATCTCTCTAGATGGTGAAAATGACGTGGATAGTTTGCAAAATAACAAGGATGAAGAATCTATTGACCAGTCATAACCCCCATATTGTGAATTTTTCCGAGTTTCCTCATAGCCATAGAAGATGTATACCACTAAATACGAGGATGAAACTGCAAGGGTCAATGACATAGTGCTAGGAACTTCATGATCTTGATAGCCAGTGGCAGAAACCTCATCTTCATCAGCTGCCTAAACATCTGCAATCCTAGAATCAGTAAACGTAGAATTGTTGCTTCTAAATTGCGAATAGTATAATCTCAGCCCTAAATCCTACAATTATTCTTTCACGTTGTACTTAGCAAGGTAGTCAACAGATTGAGAGATAACAACACTTGCATGAAGTGGCCTCATAAGGTAATTCAGTGATTCTGCTTTAAGTGAATGACTGTGGAGTGTAGAGTGGAGGGAACTCTATATTATTTGACTCAATGCCCTGCCAATGTAGTTCCACTGCCATTTCATTAGTGAATTCAAATGCTCCACACAATTTACATAAGTTGTGATTGATGCAAAATGGAGTATCACTATAAATTAAATCAGGGTGGGTTTGATTTAATTGCAGAATCAACCGGAGTTTCAGTTTCCAGTTTTGCAGGTGATCAACATCAAGTTTGGCAAGTTGTATTTTCGTACTTCTATTCTGTTCTATTTTGGATGACTAGCAGAGGAAATTATTTTAGCCAATAAACAAATAAATAGTAAGATTAATAGAAAATCGTAGAAAGTTGAAATTGTTTTAAAATAAGTGACCACATAACCGAGCACAGAAGAATTAACTCTTTTCAGCGATAAGATATGCAAAGAGATAGTTAGACTCTTAATAATTATGTAACTTCAAATCATTAATGAATTAGATTAGCCTTCTGGGTGCAGATCCTCTGTCTCGGGATCCCTTATGTGCCCCTGTCTCAGCCACTCCTAAAATGCCACATGGTTCTTATTCTAACAACATCCAAACCCGTTATCTTTTATCTCTTTCTTCCTTCTTCCTAATCATAGCTTATGTTATTCTTCAAAATCTTCAGATCTAATTTAGTTTCTGCATTATTACCAAGACAGGACACATTTGGTGTTCTATATTTAGTTTTGAGAGGTGACGGAAAAAATAATTTTGGCGAGGGGTTCTGGGAGGTAGGCACGCAGCAATCAAGAGATGAAATTGGGTTTGAACTGTATTTGTAAAGGTGGTGAAATTTCAGCTGAGATTTCTTAACACAACGAAGTTGACTTAAGTAAGAAAACATCTCTCGAGGTAACTTGCAGTAAAATCTGGCGACTATGATAACGTGACTTACGTACGGTGAAACTACATGGGTCGCTGAAATCTAAAATATAATACTTCAGTCAGGTTTGAGTCTGCACACGGTGCAATTGTATGGCATAAATTTTGGATAACACTCTACTTTTTTTACTTAACTGAAGTTTTGATTGTTAAGTAGCCACTTGGAGTAGTTTGTATCATTGCATAAAATGCATGTTGGCATTTCCATGAGAACTGGGATTCTCACTTTGTAAGGAGACGGTCCATTTCATTGATGGAGCAGTTCTAGATTGACCAAAGGATTCATTTCGGAAATCCCAAAGCACTAACATAGGGTTGGTCCCACCATCCCAAAAATTAGCATGGACCCATCTCTATTAGTGCTTCGGGAGTTTCCAGAGTGAATTATTCAGTCAATTTATCATTTTTGTTTCAGATCCAGTAGGAATAAGCATAGATTTTCAGTACTGATGTGGCTTTGGACGGAAAATGAACTGATTGTACTCTTGTAATAGATGAATGTTGCAACTGATATTTTCATTGAAACGTAGCTTCGGGATATGATTTATAATGTTTATATTGTTAAAATATAAGTAGCTCTTTTCTTGAGTTTTACGGGCACTTACTAAATGCGAAATGATGTTGTAATATAAAAATGATCATATGCTTACATAATTATGTGTATTGGTAACTTTAAAACTGAACTTCCCCGGGTCGTAGACTTGGGTGGTATCTATATTCATCCAGAAAACATAACAACAAATCCGCCTTTTGAAAATAGGTCGAGAACAGTAGCTATCGAGACAAATCAGAGCGTCCAAACTTTATTTACGTTTTATGCGGCTGAGATTTTATTATTTTTGGACGACATTGATTATCTTAGTGTGGCACAGGCCAAAGCTAGACTAACTCTAGCTTAGTCGGATTAAGCTAGACTAATTTAGGTTTCTCATCTAACTTAAGTTTCTAATTAAAAGCGACTAACCTTGATGGTAAACAAATATTAATTTCAAAAAGAATCCAAGGGGCCCACGACAACCAATTTGACCCGATGAATAGAACATGTGGTTCTGGCTAACTTATACGCTTAAACTCTCGATTTTAACCAAATCACAACTAATTTTTAAAATGAATACTACGTTGGACCCTAGAATTTCTATCCACAACAGGGGTCATAGTCCCTGACTAATTTGACCTAACTAACAAAACACCATGATCTCAGGCACCAGATAAGCACTCGGTCGTAAGTCCCCGTTACTATGACCTAGCTAACTAAACACGATATCATAACATGGCTATTTGAATACAGGTTGTGTGATCCCTGACTAATTTACATGTTGGCTAAAATATTATGGGAAGATATTGGCCAGTTGACCAAACAACATAAGAGGATCAATAGTGGTTGAGCCCCGGCCGTAGGCCGGGGTGATACCTAGTAAATATCTAAAAACATTACATAGACATGATTAATCACATTATAACCTATAGTTGTGACTCAAGTATAAAGTCATAAGTGTTATATGAAAATGATTAAGCTTACAATTCAATCGTTTAGTCTCGACTAACCGTCCATGAACAATGTCTTTATACACGGTTCAGTTACATTTCATCCTAACCAGAATGTATATCTTGATATGTTAGTATCGTTTAAAAGATTCATCTAATGGTGGATATTGTTTGCTTGGTTCCAAAGCTATCCTAGCTTAAACCTAAAATAACCTACACTTTAAAAGTCTATATAAGGGAGAACCTTAAGCAACTTGGATTTTTGAATTCCTAATACTATTCTTTGTTTCTCCTAGTTGTAAACTAGATTCGTCCTCTCCCTAAAACTATTATAGGGTTTAGCGACTAAAAAGACCTCACTTCACTACTTCAAAATCAGGATTTTATCATAGTGTAACCTGTCACAGTTTATTCTCCAGTCACTAATACAGTAGTGATAAGTTCTGCAACAATTATAAATGTTGGTGAACTTTGTATTCGTGATAATAATTAGAAATATTAAATTCATTTATCAGTCACAATAATATTTGTTGATAATTATCTAGACACCAACAATTATAATTTAAAATGATAATTACACCCAAAAATTTCACCACATCTAAAACAACCCCAAATTAACAACTCTTAGAATTTTTCTCATCACTATTTTCCCAACATTTATAAAAACTAACAATTTGATTTAATTTATATAAATCAAAATATATTTTTATTTTATAATTTGATATTTTTTAGATTAGAGTACTATTACAAGAAACTAGTTGGAAGCCTAACAAGCTAAGCTCCAACAGCGTACTACTACACTAGTTTAACAGGTTGCCGTGATAGCCTACCAACGAGCCTCATGAGGAACCTAGCCAAGGGAGCCGAAGCAGATAGGGGGCTGAGATTATGTCGCAAGGGGGCAAGCTAACTCTAATTTCCATGTCTAATTCTGTAATATTGCATCATTGGGGACTCGAACCTGGGACCTCCTGGAGCGCATCAACTTTTGAGGAATGGGGATGACCAGCTGAGCTAGCTACCCGTTCTTCACATACATGAAGACCAAGTCAACAGGTCAGGACTCGGTAGAAAACTTGACCGGGAAAATGCCTATCCTTATCTCTCGATTTTGTCGAGACAAACACAAACACAAAAGAAATGCTATTCTTCTTCTATGTTCTTCGGCCGCCATTAACACACTGTGTAAAAATTTCAGATCGAGCTCAGCCGTTTCACCAAAACTAAATCTGAGATTGAATTTAGATCTAATCATCCAGGTTATAAATTCTGTTAATTTTGTCCATCGATTTGACCTTAATCGATGAAGAATATGGTTCAGAGTTGATGGATTTTGTTGATCATAAATTGATTTTGCCGTGGGAACGATGAGATGAGGATGAAGAAGATGGTTCAGAGTTGATTCTGCTGACGAGGTAAGTGATTGATTTTTCTACTTCTTCAGAATCAATTGATAATTTGTTTAGTTTTATGAAATTGGGTGAAAGATTAGGGTGAAATTAGAGGGTATTTTGAATGTTTAAATTGATTACAGAACTGATTTTTTGATGTGGGTTCAATTAGTTTAGATTGATTACAGAATTGAGTTTCTTAATTAGTATGAGATGCAAAAATAGATAAATTGTTGTTGGAGCTGAAGTTTGCTATAATATGTTCTTTATCAATTGCATGTTTAGTAGAACTAAGATGATGTTCATATAGATTTACTGTGTTGAAAGTTATTTGTCCAAGAAGTTCATAGAGTTGTCTAGCAAAATACAAAGTTGTACCTTAACCCAAAACTTTCTGGTTGTCAACAAGTAGATCTGTACTTTGTAGTTGAGTAACTTTAACTAGTATGTTTTTTTTTCTTTTTTTTGGAAGCATGAATTCTTTTGTTATGTCTTGAAGTTTGTTGCTGGAAACCATCAGAAGATTTTCGATTTGCTCTTAGCACCAACTGATGTCTTTATAGTATGCATTCAGCTTTGCTTTGATTTTTCAATCCTGACTAGTTATACTTTATGACCAAAGTCATTTATTGGTTTATGACACTTCTTAGATGTGCATATGCAGGGGTTGCAGAGGGCATCGTATGACACGCATATGGGCGTTGTAAAATAGGAGTTGCAGAGGGAGACGCGGAAGTAGAACTGCAGTCCGAAATTGGTTACTTAAACCTCTTTGATTCCTGGATTTTGCAAACAAATTAAATTTAGAAGAAGAATCCCTGCAGTACGGTACTACTACAAATCATTGTCATCATTATCTCCACGATATTTTTCCATTCACAAGTATGCATTGAATCTCATACTAAATTGTTCATTTCTTTTGTAACAGGATGTTAAGTGCCAAGGATGCTGCAACAAGTAAGTTATCTTTAAATTCAGCTATGTTGCCTGTGATTTGAAAAATATATGATTGTCTGAATGTTTGTTTTGGATTGATTGATGGCAGAACCAGTGTATTCAGTGGAAGGATCAAATAAGCAAGAATGCTTTCTCTCAGCGCAATATCTTGTTCTGACTTCTGAACTAGAACAGGTAATGGTGACTCTTCCATCTCTTTACTCTTCCCTTTGCTTCTCTCTGTTTCTATCTTTGTCTTGTGATTCTGCTTTAGTTACTTACTATTTGGATTTTGATTTGGTTTTGCATTATTCAGCCTTCCCATAAATCATGTATGATCAAGAAGGAGCTCTTTAAAAAGACATGCTTGAAGAGAATATCCGAAGGGTGGTTCAGCTTGCCACTAGGCCTCTCTACATGAAAACATGACGGCAAGGCAACAACAGTGAAGCGTGTGAGATATGATGATGGTACTCTCAGCTTGAGAACGTTGAAAATGCTTTTTACAGATCCTCCAAAGAAAAAGGATTTTGGGTAACTTACTCTCTCTCTCTGTATCTCTTAGTTCTTCAGATAACTATCTAGCACAAAAGAATGTAACTGCACTTGAATAAACTAAACTTCTTCTTGGCTGTTGCATCTTGGAATCATTCAGTAGCAATCTGATATCTAACACATACCATTGGGACTAGTCTCTCTAGAATCTGATTTAGGGTCTTATATAAATTGACGTCAGGCATATCTATAAGAAGTAAACAAATTGTTCATCTGTTGTAATAATACATCGCTGCTCTGGAGTACATGGATGTTGAGGGTCTAAAGAAGATCAACAAGTACATGGATGTTGAGGGTCTAAAGAAGATCAACAAGTACAATATTTATATTAGGCTTGTTGGAATGATTGTAGTAGTAATAGTGCTAGGTGGTTTGTTGGAATTAACAAATCAATTTTGCACTACTGAGCTTCGAAGAATACCTTTGATAAAGGTACCAAATATTTATATTAGGCTTCACTGTTACTTTTGTTTTAGTTTTGCTTTCCTTAGGTTCCATTTTGTGGATAGTTCTGATCTTCCTGGTATATTTTTGTTTGTTTATATACAGGACACAGAATTATCATTTTTGGAGGGAGGAGCCAGATCTGGTATCAGATGGTTCAATCTAAGGAACCTTAATCCCAGTCAATCTCTGTCAAATATTCACTAGATGTTACTACCATTTTTATTGATCCATTACCAACTTGTCAAGATGAACAAAGAGGGACAGGTATGGATCATCTTTACATCCCTAGGAAATGGTAAAACTCCATTGCTTGTTGTTTTGAGTCTGTTGTTTCTAGTCTTCCGTCAGTTTATTAATCATACATATCTGAGGAAGTCGTTAATGTGAGTGAAGATTACTTAGAGGGTTTAAGCAGTGGCTCTTGTTTTGTCACTTGCCTTATCGAGGAGAAGGACATCACTGTCTTAAACTTGGCTGTTGCTTGAGTTTTGGTCTTTGTTTAATATCACTGTTAATTGCTCAAACTTTATACTTATAAGTTTAATTCATCTTTGCTCTTGTAGGATGCGTACTCTGGGCGATACCAATTTTAGGGGCCTTCTGTACGGTACTCCTGTGTGTAACATCTGATCACTAATTGTTCTGCTGATAACTGAGAAGCTCTGAGAAATAGTCGAATGTTGAGGTTGTGGAATCTCGTTCCAGAAATCTTGGGAGAAGCGCAAGAGTTAAGGAAGCGGGACAGGGGGGAACCTGTGGCTGTGAGTCCGATCAACCAAATGTGAGCTGCATTTTATTCTTATCCTTTTCTTGAATACATTTCACCTGTAATTTGCAGTCCAACGGAAATTAGGTTACTGGTTCTTCGTTCAGTTCCTTTTTGTAATGTTATCATGGTAGTCTAGTCATGCTTTTGTGCTAGTTCTAGTTCTTTCAGCTCATCATGCATGGTTTTGTCTGTGTTTTCAGAATGGACTTCCGGTTCAGTTTGAAGATTTCTTCCTTACCTGTTTAAGGAGGGATGATTCTTGACTATCATATCTGGCCTGTTGGTTACAGATCTAGTTGGCTCAATAAAGTATCCAGATCTCTTTTTGTGTGTGATGTACTGGATGGGGGAAGCTCTGGACCAATCTTCAAGGTCAGACGATGTCCTTGCTCTGCATCGGTCATACCTGATGCGTCAATAGTCAAAAGAAGAAGAAGAAGTTGATCAATCTAAACACCAAATCACCTGCAGTTTTATGAGGTATATCTAAATAGCACTACAAGTCTAAACACAATTATTTCTGTTTCATCATTCCTCTGAGCTCAAGATCAGCTTAATTAGGGCAACAACAAATGGGGTTTTGTATGCATGTGAATCTGGTGGTGGAAAAACAACAACAGACTCAAACATCCTTTCAATTCAATGGCATTATGACCTCTGAGTTCTCCAGATTCTACAATTACCGCTTCCAACACCACCTGCAACAGAATCACAACAACAGACACAACTACTGCCACAACCACCACCTACACCACTAGCATCAGCATAATTTTATAAATAATCAAAGAGGTAGGAATCAGAGCAAATGCTGAATTCCATTTTTGTCTTGCCTTTGCACTAACATACATTTGTTAATACGACTTTTATAACATCTGCAGGCTTAGGTTGATGTTTATGCCGGAGGAAGATTGAGAACCTTAAAGTAAGAGGAGAATCAAGTTTGATTTTAAAGAGCTAGTGTTCTCTGGTTATTTTCAATTAATCTAAGCCCCCAAGCAGTTTGAGGTATATAGAAATAGCACTACAACTCTAAATACAATTAATTCAGTTTCATTATTATACTGCAAGTGTTAATTAACATCTTTCCTTTGAATTTATATCTGCATTTGAAAAGAAGCGAGCATGTAAATATAGATAACTCATAACTCTAATTTGGTTTGTTTTGAGATTACTTTTCATGTAGCACAAGTTTCATTGGTTTTATTTTATGAAATAACCACCAGATGTTTGAAGGGCCTTCACGTAAAATACTTAATTTCGTTCTTCATGATCTAACACATTGTTTTCCATTGAGAGTCACATTATGCTTATGTAGTCCCCAACTCTAGCTAAGCATGAGGTTGTAGCCTTGTAGGAAATTGAACAAGAAACTATCCTGAGTTTAGGTATCACCTCTGAAATTCTCATGCCTGCCAATTTGGCAGTTGTCATGCACTCATGCCTAAGCTGACAACATGGAAAAGTTGTTGCTGGTTCGCACTCTAGGTTTTTTTGACATTGAACCCTTGCGTGCTAGACATCATGGGCGCAACATGAGGTGTCTCCTCCTCTGAATTTATTAGTCCATCATTTTGGGTGGATCATACACTTGGGTGATAAAATGTAAAGCTAAAGTGGTTAGGCTGGTTAAGCAGGGGAGAACAAAGATGAATAAACTTCACGAAGCCGAAGACTTCTTCCTAGAACTAAGGATCTTCATTTCAGTATTTTGTTTGGAGGGCATAACAGATTTGAGCATCATAGATATCGCCCAATAATAGTAACATTTTTGAAATTTTGTTTAAAGGATCTAGTCAAGGGCTCTCTGGAATTTTGATTGGTATGGTAAGCACATTATGCAATTTAGCACACAAGAACAGCTGATATTATGAGTAGACTGCAGCTCCTGTTTCACATGGCAATGATATTTTAAGAAATCATATTCAGCTAATTAAGACATAGGATATCAGTAGTTCTTCTATCCCTAGCAGTTCATGTAAAATCTGTTGTTGGCTGTTGCTTGAGTTTTGGTCTTTGTTTAATATCGCTGTTAATTGCTCAAACTTTAAACTTATAAGTTTAATCTGTCTTTGCTCTTGTAGGATGCGTACTCTGGGCGATCCCAATTTTTGGGGCTTTCTGTACAGTACTCCTGTGTGTGACATCTGATCTCGGGGCATCAGGGTGCTAGATTTGATGTACAGATTTGAACCCCACTCCTATGAGAAGATTTAAGAGAGAAATAGTGGAATGTTGAGATTGTGGAATCTCGTTCCAGAAATCTTGGGAGAAGCGCAAGAGTTAAGGAAGCAGGACAGGGGGGAACCTGTGGCTGTGAGTCCGATCGACCTAATGTGAGATGCATTTTATTCTTATCCTTTTCTTGAATACATTTCACCTGTAATTCGCAGTCCAACGGAAATTAGGTTACTGGTTCTTCGTTCAGTTCCTTTTTGTAATGTTATCATGGTAGTCTAGTCATGCTTTTGTGCTAGTTCTAGTTCTTTCAGCTCATCATGCATGGTTTTGTTTGTGTTTTCAAGGGCTACTTCATGCTAAATGGAAGGGCGTGTTTCAAGGTGTGGAATGCGAAGAAGCTGCAGATGGTTTATTTAGACAATGCAATAGGCTGAAGTAGACTAGCTATGTGGGATCTGTCACTGAAGTTCATCAAAGTGGATACGTCATCTGAAAAAGAAGCTGCACAAGCTAAACTAGCTTCTCACACTTACTATAGGTGCATGGGGGTGTCTTTGACTGGTAGGTGAGCTACAGATGAAAGTTGCTGTCTTTGTAGATCCCAATTTTGATGCTGGTGAGTCAAAATCGAGGCGGGTGAAGGTTTGCGGATCATTAGCTGGAGTGGATAGAATTGAAGCGGATGCCCTGGTAAGATTAGATCACAACTTTATTCTTTGTCCAGATATTGTTTAGCAATTGGTGTTTCTAAGTTTTAAAGCTCTCTGGTAATATGGATTTGTGATGGGCATAGTTTTCCATCTTCTTATTAGTCGGTAGGATACTGTTGATGATATTTGCCATCACTCTATGGTGTTCAAGGCTTCTTCTAACCGGCAAATGTGTGTGTTCTTTGCCTGGGCTACCCACCATCTAGGCTTAATAGGGGTGTAAAACACTTTTGAGCACAAAGTCAATTTAGCCCAAGTATTGGTGGTCTGGACTTTTGTGTGTTCTTCATGTTCATGTCGTTTTTCTTTTCTAGTATAAAGTCAAGTAAGTAGTGTGTAGAAGATAGAACTAAAGTTGCGTAGTAGCTCAATGTGACGGTAAAATGTCCCACGTATTGCTAAATGCAAGAGTGAGTCACACTAAAGATCTTACAAGTAAGGGCCCTACACAAGTAATTTTCATTAATGTCTCAAGGAAGATGCTGATTTGTTGCTGTATGGGTTGTCAGAAACTTAATGCTGTATGGGTACTATACTTGGGGTTTTATTAGTTTGTCCTTACGTTTTTTTCATTCCAGATTTTTTCTCAGCTTTAAGTCTTTCTTACTCTAATCAGGTATATTTCTATGCATGTCCTTGCTGATTTTCTGTTTGTTGGGATTGATCTTGTCACAGAACAAACTTGATGGTCCAATTCATGCCACCATGGCTAACCTCTGCAGCCTCCAGTCCGTAGACTTATCTTCAAACAGCCTGAAAAGAAGCTTGCCTAAGAAGCTTGTCAATCATCTTGCTCACCTCCTCTCTCTTTCAATATCTCCCACAATCCACTCCAAGGCGAAACCTGCTGGTGGAGTCTTAGGTACCATTTCCCCTTCCTCTGTGTCGGGTAATCCAACCCTGTGTGGCTCTACAGATGATGTCCTTCCAAAACCCATTGGTTTCAATCCTAACTCTTCTTCTGATTCTGCTGAACCGGGTTCTTAATCCATCCCCAAAACATGTTTCAGAAAAATATCATTTTGAGCATCTTTGCGATCGGTGCAGCTGTTGTCATTGCCCTTGGCATAGTCTCTGTCACAGTTCTAAATATCCACGCTCGATAGACATTGTCTCCTTCAGCTGCCATCCTCGCATTATCAGCGTGCGATGACTACAGCCATTCTCCCAACTTGCAAGCTTGTCATGTTCTCAGGTGACCCAGATATCCATGCTGGGGCCCAACCACTGGCCAATAAGGATTCTGAGCTTGGGCGTGAAGGGTTTGGAGCTGTTTACAGGTCTGTCCTCTGGGATGGACGCGCAGTTACCATCTAGAAGCTAACTGAAAAGATTTGGAGAGGAAAATCAAGAAGCTGGGAAAAGTCCGTCATGAGAATCTTGTGACAACTGAAGGGTATTACTGGACTCCCTCATGCAACTTGTCATTTCTGAGAGTGCGTCTCCCGGAGGAAGTTTTCTATAAGGCAGCTTGAAGAATCAGGATGACCATAATTCTTGGTATAGCAAAGCAAAGAGTTTGGCACATGGGAACCAGCTGGACATAATCTATTCTTCTCTTCTCTTGATACTCCAACGAACTTGATTGGTCCATGCTAATAGTGTGTGTGAGATGAGAGTAGTTGGTAAGGGAAAAAAAGAGGGTTTCTTTGTACCCAAGAGATGGTGCCGAAAAAGGAAAATGGTCTCTTTTTTCTGTATCTATTTTGGTGCATGGCCACCTTGTGAAGAGCGTGAACTCTGTCTCTCCCACTTGTGAAAGAGATGGGTGATTTTGATGAGGAAGCCGTGATGTAATTAATGCATGTGTAGGCGGCAACACCTGAACATGTACATAATTATTGATTTTTGTTCCCATGAGTTTACGCTTTTAAGTCAAATGATTTTCTCCCATGGGTGTGACAAGGCTTTTTATACCTATTTTAGTTAATTCCCATATCAGAAAGGAAGCTTCTTCCCGCTATTTTGAGAAACTTTTTTTCATTTAAAATAAAACTCTATGACGAAGTCCATCCAACTTTTTTTTATCAGCAACTGTTTCAACACTTATTATCAAAACTTCTTTGTGATCACAACTTCTTACTCTGTTCAAGAAAATTTTGATTTGAATCATCAGCAACAACAGTTTCAACACTTACTATCAAAACTACTTTGTGATCACAACTTCTTACTCTTTGATTTGAATCATCAGCAACAGTTTCAACACTTGTTATCAAAACTTCTTTGTGATCACAACTTCTTACTCTTTGATTTGAATCATCAGCAACAGTTTCAACACTTGTTATCAAAACTTCTTTGTGATCACAACTTCTTACTCTTCGATTTGAATCATCAGCAACAGTTTCAACACTTATTATCAAAACTACTTTGTGATCACAACTTCTTACTCTGTTCAAGAAAATTTGATGTTCTTAAGAAAATGAGGAGGATCAGGGGTAGTAACAGGTTTTGTGAAAAAAAATTTCTATCAGCAAAATTTGAGAACAACGATCATCAAATTTACTATGGTATGCAAGGGTATTCATCTTCTTCTTCTTCTTCGTTTAAATCATCATCTTCTTCTTCTTCTTCGTCGGCTGCTGTTTTTTCTTCTGCCGCTGCTCCTAAACCTCCTCCGTTCCCACAGGTAGTACTGCTGTTTCTTTGAATAGGCCCATTTTCTTTTTTAAAATTTAGGCCTGCATCCCTGTTTTTATCATGTCTAGGCCCATTTTGTTTTTATCATGTCTAGGCCCATTTTGTTTTTTTTTAAATTGATTCAGACTCAGACCAGGAAAAATAAAATAAAAATGAGGAACCCTAGATTTCAAAGAGAAGTATCCGATTTTCGTTTTGATTCATCAATTTACATTTGTTTACTGTTAAACATTTGTTCCATGTTCAGTAAATGCACTATCTTGCTCATTGCTAGTACGTACTTGCTGCTTTTCGTGTGTAACATTGCTTGATGATCCCTGTTGCTAGCTCTATTTCTGTTTTGGTCAGTTTTGCTTATTGCTGGCTTTTATGAGTATCCTTGCCCAATCGCAGTATCGTTTAAAACATTTGTATTAAGATTTAGATCGTTTTTCATCAATTTATGGTTTTAGTCTTTTCACTCCTTTGGAGAATTTTTCTTCCTCGGTTACAATTTGTTAAATTCATAATTGGGTTTTTTCGATTGGTACATAATAGGCAACTGATTTGGGATTTCTTTTGTTGTTTCTCACTATTACATAGATTTTATGGTTGCCAATTTATTTTTGCTTGAAGCATTAATGTAAATATTCTTGAATCTAAAAGTTGAAGCAGTTCAGCAGGATCCATCGTAATTTCATCTTCATCTCTAAACAGATTTGACTCCCTGTAAAGTCTATTATGATATTTACATTTGTTTCATGTTCAGTAAATGCACTATCTTGTTGTTCTTGCTCATTGCTAGTACATACTTGCTGCTTTTGGTCAGTTTTGCTAGTGGTTTGAGTCTTCGAGAAGGAAACTTTGTTTTGAGCTAGTTAATGATTGGGCACGCGGGTGAACTCAGCCTGTTATTGTCTGGTTACAGGGGATGGGAATCGATTTATCCAAGGCTATGGCCTATGGGCATTCACCAGCAATTACTCTAGAAACCGTAATTGAAAGTAAATAGATTCATGATGCTCTTAAGGTTGATGCACGTAAATTACTTGAAGTCATAAGAAATATAGAACTAGCTAGTAACATAGGAAACCACTCATTCCCCAGACCTCATTTTCCTTTCAGAAACTAAAATCTCCGTTTAATTATATCTTTCTTTATGTTCATATGATTTACACTCAGTGCTATTTCTGATGTGATATTGATGTATGTTGTGTAAAATCTTTCTCTTAGATATATTTGCCTATGTCTGCTTGAAAAGATCAAGCAATTGAGCCGCTTCTAATTAGACATTCACATGATAGGGCTTGTGTTCATAATCCGTGGATGATAGATTATTATCATCCTTTTGTTTGATACTTTATTTGGTACTTCTCTTATCTGTACCAACCTTTATATTTGGTTCTCTTCTCTTATCAATTCTTTAAAGTAATTTTGTTTGGTACTTCTCTTTTCCTATTTTATCATCTCTGGTGTAGTTCTTAGAAGTTTTTTGGTAGCTACTACTTTTGTCTTTGATACCTACTATCATGAAAGGTTCAGGGGATTTTCCATAAAATGAAATACATCTCTAAGCAATTTGGCTATCCTAACTATTGTGATTTTCTCCTCATTTTCAGGTTTCCAGCCGTGGATTTGGGGTTGTGGTGCGTACAGCCCACAACCTCCCTCCAACGGCCCCCACATTCGTCCGTCTGAAATTCGGAAATCAAGAGTATAAAACTCGAGAAGTACAGGGAGCGGATCCAGTTTGGAATGAGACTTTCTTCTTCAACTTCAGCTCTGACCCCAGAAAACTAGAATTCTGCGCCGGTGTATACTGCGGGTACTGGTTCTTAGGTGGGATTAGGTTAGGGTACCTCAATTACAGTCATTCTGGATTTATAACTAAAGCATTGGGAATCGATGGTAAGGAAATCTACGACATGGAGTTAATATTAGAGTTTATCAGTGACGAGTCTGAAGGAAGTAGTCATGTGACAGAACCAGCAACAAGAATATTGCAAGAGAAACCAAAAGCGTTGCCCAAGGAAAAGGGCTTCAAACAAGTCATGCCCAAGGTTAAGGGCCATAAAGAAGTCCGAAGTATGCTTTCAAAAGGGAAAAGATTCTTGGGTAAAGCCAAGATGCTCTTTTCTTCTGAAATCTAAAAGCTAAAAGTACTGTTTGTGTATATATGTAAATATGTATATATACATATATATAAGAAAACTAAAAGAGTAGATATATATATATATATATAAGACAGGGGCCAGAATATAGAACAAGAAACATGTATTTTCGGCTCAGTTTGAATGGGTCACAGGCTTACTAATTAAGGCTATCGAGTGTGGAGAATGGGTTGTTTTGGAGAACGCAAATCTTTGCAACCCCACTGTTTGTATTTCATCTTTACTATTTACTGTCTTCCCCTTTTGCTTTTATCAGCTATATATCGTTATTTTACCTGATTATGTATTTTTCAAATCTTATTGTGGGTTTTCTCCTTTTCAAACTTAGGTACTTGATAGGTGGAGCCAAGGGGAACAATAACTGTCAACGAGTGCGGTCTTGTTGATGGGAAACCAGTGGTGCTTCATCCTCACTCCATATTCAGACTCTTCCTTACTGTTAACCCAAGGTACGGTGAGATTTCTAGGGCAATGAGAAACAGAGGAGTAGAGATGTTCATGATGCCACCTTATTGGATATATGACGGGGTAAAACGATATAACATGAAAGAAAATGAGATTAGAGTTCTGCAGAGATTTTTAGTTCATTCAGGTATTCCGATATCTAAGTTTGTTGATGCAATGCCGAGGCACTTTTATTTGCAAGAGATGTCGGTTTAACACTTGGACTGCAAATTACACTTCTTGAGCTTAAACGTTGGGTTCAGTTATTCCAGCACCTACTCATGAACGGAAATAGATGTTTGTGGAGCCGCATACTTACATGTCCTCCTTAAGTGAGGCTGAGGGGAAAGATGCTACTGAACATGCAAAGGCTTCTGATTTATCTCCTTCTAGATTATCTGAAGTGGACGCCTTTTACTCGAGAGAAGTTTCTATAAAACAGAATTGCCTAGGGGCTCAATGTGATTCTTATGGCCAAAACAAAACCTTACTGAACCAAGCTGGTGCTTTAAGGCGCATCAACGAGCTAAATCCGTCCTGTGTTCCTCTTCGTATGTTACAACATGTTTTCCTCTTCCTACTGCATCAGACAACTTGGCCAATAGTTGCAAGATTGAGAGATACGATATTGCACTTGCTAATAAGATGCTTTTCTTTGCTGCTAATTGGATGGGTTGAACAGGCGGTATCTGAGAGCGATCTTAAGATGTAGTCCTTCTTGCTGAATAGAGGTAGACTCTATTTTGTGCTTTGATTTTCCAAGATAATTTGTGATTAACTGTTAGCACTAAAATAAAATATAAGCATGAGAATATATGGGTTATTATTCACAGACATCGTTTGGACCTTCTTCTGATTTCTTTGTAATTAGTTCTGGTGGTGGTGCGATTACTTTTCCAAAACAATTTTCCTAGCTCAATTTTGTTTTGGTTCATGTGCTTTTCTCGCTTCTCATGTAGTACTTCTTATTTGACTTTAGGAACTTATGAAATTCTGTAATTTATGGACCTCCTGTTAAAGTTGAGGAGGTAGATCTGGTTTGAAAGATGAGGTGGTACTTGCTGGTAAAAGAAAGCTTCATGTCCTCAAGGTAGAACTCCAAGTACTTTGGTTTCTTCCCAGTGCGATAAGCCAGATGCTAGGTTTTCTGGGAAGGCCAGAAGTTGCTACCGATCTCAACTCTACTGGCAGCAGTAATAAGATGGCAAACAGAGCGCATGTAGATTCAGTTTTGGAGGAAGCATGTATTATAGAGGTAATTATTTTTATCATTTGTTCTGTGGGTACGTAAAAATGGAGGAGTTTGAGTTGTATGTTGCATTGGATTTTAAACTTACATACATTTTCACAAACAGGCTAAACGTAAGTGGATAGCGGAGCTCTCTGTGGGTACTTTTACGGTGAATAGCAGGCAGAAATGGGATTTCATTCTCGAGGAGATGACATGGTTAGCCTAATTGAGATTCGCTGTGTTCTTCATCTGATGATTTACTATTCCAGGGTTCATTGCGATGTACGCTACTCTTACCAGCCGAGATGTGGATTGTTGCTTGATTCCTGAATCACCCTTTTATCTCGAAGGACCAGGGGGCCTTTTTGAATACATGGAAAAACGGCTAAAAGAAAATGGACACATGGTAATTGTGATAGCTGAAGGTGCAGGACAAGAATGTGGGCTAGGCTTTTGTCATCAACCCACCAGGCAAGTTTCTCAAGCCTCAATGATATTGTAGAGGAAAAGGAGGACGAGAAACAAGAACCAGCAACTACAACAAAGAATAACCTGCCGAATGGTCTGCAGAATGGAGGTTCTCTTAAATTCAACCCAATTTCCCTGAATAGTATTGTGTAGTCTCTAAGGACATGAAATGGTTGTAATAAAAACATTGCAGTCCTCTAGAATAAGCAACTCCCTTACTTTATGTGGAGAAACTTTTATCTTGTAGAAGGAGAAGCTTGAGTTTTCTTTGCCTTTAAGTTATATCAAGCCTATACAGGCAATATATTTCAGTGCTCTTTTATCACTCAGCATTTGCAATATGTTTTTGGAAAATTACAAGTATCTTTTGACTGCATCTGTCTCCTTGAGCCTTGTATTTTTTTTTTCCCTAGCGTTTTTAAGGGCCACTCGAAAGGAATTAGGGGCCAACAATAAAACAAAATAGGGTCACCTAAGCCTAAATTGAGTTCACCCCTTATCAATAATTTTCGTAATGGCAAAATTGCCCTCAAATAATCGGTTGATAACTACACATTCGGCAGTTAAGCCTAGTTTGGTAATGCTGTGAGTTTTACAAAAGTGCTTTTCTGTTGTGCTGTGTTGTGCGTTGCTGCGCTGTGCTTTAAAAATAAAGTAGTCAGACGTTTGGTAAATTTTGATATCTAAAGTGTTGTGGAACCAACAAACTGCAAATTTTGTTTGGTAAATTATCATGTTGAAGTGCTTATGATGTGGCTAATGACGAAAATAGACATGGTTTAAAAAATCTTTTTAAATTATATCTATTAATAATAAAAAAATAATATTTTGAATATTATTTAAATAAAAACAAATAATAATAACAATAATTCTTATTCATTTTTTTTATAAATCTGTTGTACTCTGTTATATAATTAATAATAATTTTATTTAATATTTTAATCATTTAATATTTTAATTTTAATGTTTACCTTTAAATACTATTATTAGTATTTATTTATTATTGTTGTTGTAATTATTATTTTCTAACAAAAATGAATAAAATTTGATTAGTGAAATAATTGTACATAAATAATATTTAAGGGTAGATTTTGTCTTTTTAATATTATAACAAGGTTAAAATAGAGAATCAATTAATTAAAATTGAGTGGGTCCACAACTTCTGCTTTTACTGCTTTTAAAGAACACGAAATTGGGGGATATAAAAAGGAATTGGGGGATATTGATTACTTCTCCCAACCCATGGTGTCTCTAAGGGGTGACTTTTGGGTATGAAAATACTAAAATACCCTTCCCTCAAAATAAAAATTAAAAAACTTAAAATCAAAAACAAAATCATATCCCCATTTCCATCTCCACTTCTTATTAATCACTTTCGTGGTTAGAACTTTGGAAACCCAAATATTCCCCATTCCCTTTCAAATTCTAAACTCTCCGACTCTCTTTCAAATTCTCTTCTCCTTCCTCTACCGGCTCCTCACTTTGGAAACGAATTTTTTTTTTTTTTTAATTCGGAAGTGATGAAGATCATCTTGCAAGTGATGAAGACCATGCCGAATTGATGAAGACCATGCCGGAAACTCGGGTGCCGGCATGGTTGGTAACTAACATTCAATGTCGTAACTAAAAATGCAAGCATGCTCAATAGAAATTTATCAATGCCGGTAGTCAAGTGAATTTTTTTGAAGTTTCTGGATACTTTTCATCATGTGCCTAGGCATAGAAATTTAAGCAACATACTATGCCGGAAATCGGTCTTAGCGGCATGCTCGAGAATTAACTACTTGTGCCGGAAGTAGACTGATTAAAACCATAAAAAATTCAAAACGTAATATTTTTTTACATCGCCGGAAGTGATGAAGACCATGCCGGAATTGGTGAAGAACCACGCCGGAAAATGGTACCGGCATGCTCGATAGAAATCTATCAATGCCGGTAGTCAAGTGAAAAAAATTGAAGTTTCTGGATACTTTTCATCATGTTCCTAAGCATAGAAATTTAAGCAAAAAACCATGCCTAAGTAGTTCCTACATGCTCGAAAATCAGATAATCTGTCTTAAAGTAGATCTGCTATGCCCCCAAACCCCCGGATAGTGGCAAACAATTTATGAAAATTTCCAGCAAATGCCGGCATGGTTTTTTGGTAGAATTCTATGCCGGTTTATAATTCAAATTGGGGGATATCAGTTTACCGGCATGGTCGTAGTATGAATACCATGCCGGTACCTTGACTACCGGCATGGTATTCATACAACTACCATGCCGGGCATCGAGGTTTTTCGATTGAAAAATGGCGGGTTTAAAGAAAAAATTCTATTTTTCGACATCTTAGCAGCTTTACCTGTGTGTTGGGGATGCTAGTATGTTGTACAAGTTTACTTTCTTGTGTTGGTTCTTCAAGAAACTCTCCATACTCGTCAAAATCATCATTTAAGGGTGTTGGCTCAAGAAAGAATTGCAATTGAGAGTTGTTGTCGTTAGCTGAAGATTCAAGATATGATCCTTGTTGTAGTTGAGCTAAAGATTCAAGAAGAAAGAATCCTCTCTTCACAATCATCCTCCATTTCCTCCCAAAAATTTCTCTCAAAATATTTTCCCTCCTTCTACTCTCACCTCACTCACCCAAAAACAAATAAAACACATACTAATCATTTATAAAAAATCTTAGGATTTTTACTAATTATTATTAACCACTAAACCTGATTAGTGAGGGGTAGATTAGGATTTAAAAAATACTTAGATAAGGGGTGACCCAAATTGATATCTGGATCCAGTTTTTGTCCTTTTCTTGTATCCCCCAATTCCTTTTTATATCCCCAATTTCAGTTTCCTTTTAAAAGCTACTCCTAGGTAGCTTTTAAAAGTTGGCCTAAAACAAAAGTGCTTTTGGAGAAAAGCGCTTTGAAAAAAGTCTACCGAACGCTATTTTCCTAAAAAGTTTGTTACAAAGTGCTTTTGTAGGAAAAAAAAAAAAAAATCCCAAACGGGGTTTTAGTGTACATTTAGCTAATGTTAGCAGAATTATTTGAAGTTTTTTTTTTTTTAATTTTTTTTTCCTGGATTTGCGATGGCAGAACATAATCGGTAGATAAAAATCTATTTTACCTACCGATTATAACTCATTTTCTTTAGAAATGATAAACATCAACCAGAATCGGTAGATAACAATGATTGTTATGTACCGATTATTCTTGATTCAAAAAATTCAATTTTTTTGTACTAAAAATTAAACACAATCGATAGATAATGAACAAAATTTACTACTGATTATGGTAGTACCAAAATTCGAAAATTTCAAAAACTCGTTTTGGGGCCAGTATATAATCGGAAGTTTAATTAACTTAAAATACTACTGAATATGGTAATTATCATTTCAAAATGCCAATATATAATCGGAAGTTAAGTTCACTTACCTTACTACCGATTATGGTAGTACCAAAATTCGATTTCTTTTTTTTCAAAAACTCGTTTTGGGGCGATATATAATCAAGTTTAATTAACTTAAAATACTACCGAATATGCGGTAATTCTCATTTCAAAATGCCACTATATATTCAGAAGTTAAGTTCACTTACCTGTCATGTACCCGGCATGGTAAGGGAGTGCCCATATCCTATATGTGTCTGTCTTTAGTAGTAGTAATGTTTTATTTAGTATATTTAGGAGTGTTATCTAATAGTAGGTTGTACTGATGGTGAATTAATAGTCGTTGGATTGTAAGAGAAGAAATGCCCATCTTTATAAGGCAGGGTCTGTAATGAAAAGGAGAGAAAATTATTAATCAAATTAGAACCTTGTTCTTCTTAGGCTGTGTTCTTTGAACTCAGAGGCTTGATTCTCACGAATCAAGAGAGGTTTATCCTCAATCTATCCATCCAACCTTGTCATCGTACTTAGGTACATGACAATTGGTATCAGATTCACGATCCTGCTTACCTGATTCATGATGGGAAGGGGTGAGCCAACACTACAGGAGGTTGCTGCTCAGCAACAACTTCAGGGTGAACGATTATCGGTATTAGAAAATCAAGTGAAAGATATGAATATCACTTTGAGATCGATCCAGGAAATTCTGAATCAAATCCTGGTTCGTTATGAAGATTCCAATCAAGTTTCAATTCTTACTAACTCAAATAGAGATTTCACAATTCCTCAACCTGAGAAAACAACTTCAATTTCTACTGGTGTTGATGACGAAAAAATTCTCTCGATTTGGAATTGATCCCTCCATTTCTCTTCATCGAGAACGAAGATGTTGATTCGCTTCACGGTGTGAAGTTACAGATTGAAGAAATTGCAAAAATAGAGTTCAATGGCTTCTCCGAGTTATCTCCTGTCACAACTGAAAAATTAAAAGGTTTTGAGATGCAGTTTTGCGTCAAATATTTCGAGGAGTGTTGCACAAATCCTGCGTACTTGAAGAAGTTGTTCCTTCTTCACAACAAGTTACTTCGTATGGATTTTTTTGGTCTCCATTTTGATTATACTCGCTCCTTATTCGATCGAGGTAAGTGTCTTGTGATCTTACCACTTACTTATGATAAATTACTTCTTCACTTGCTTCTTAGCTTGGGGTATGATTCAATTTGGCGGTTTGTAAATCTGTTTCCTCGTTTATGTCTTACTGATGTTACAATTATGGCTGCGAAGAGGCTGTTTGCCCAAATGCCTGAGAGGGGTAGAATTTTCTTCCTCTTGTTTGCTCGAGGAATTATTATTGCGATTAGATGCGCGGTTCTTCTGGATTACCTATGTTGTCATAAATCAAGTGGTGAGGGGAATTTAGATGTTGAAATTTCGAGAGAGCGATAAACTTTTGTTTCACTTATTGGCTAGAGTGGTGCGATTTTACAATGCATATAAATGGTACCCTCATCTCCGCTGATATGCAGGGGGGAGAATTTTTTTCTTCTTTGCTCATATGTAAGTTGCTTGAGGTGATTAAAACACGGGTATATAAATGTCGAATTTCCCCCATGTTACAGCTATGTGGTCAAAATGGCAATGCTCAGTATCCTGCTCGACAGTGGTCATGGTGGCGTTTGTTTTTGTCTATATTTTGTTGCTACGCGTTCCGTGTTTGATCGCGGAGACTGGTATAATTGGCCCAGTATATTGGAAAATTACAATGGAATAATTTTTAATGCACTTGTTTTCAAACTGGAGTGCCCATTGAAGCTGCTGCGTGAGAAATCGATTACATATCTGTCGGTGAAAGTGGTTTGTACTGTTGCTATGTACAACTTATTGCGTAAGAGGTTGCAGGGTTCAGTTCTATGGTCCCGATTGGTACTTCAGGTGTCAGTTAATAGACAAGCTGATAATGTGAGGGAATTCTTTGATCAACTACACCACCACAAATGGAGTTTTTGTGATTCTCTAATCTTACAGTCGGGAGGTGGTTCACATATTTTTTTGAAGGTCTGTGTTGCTGCACAGAAAGGTTGTGGTGAGTCACATACTCTCTCAAGGAGACTTACCTATAAGTTTGTGTTTCTTTCTCTTAGTGCCAAAGAAATTGTGTCATAAGTCCTTGCAACAGGAGATGAAATTATGCTTTCTTAATCTCGGGTGGTGTAGTATCGCAAGTGGTGATGTTCTCACTTGGTTTTTCACTGTTCTACATGAAGGACCCAGCTCTACAGTTTGCAGTAGTAATGAATGTTGTTCAGGTAGGACAAAGTTTCTGGTGGTGAAACTCAAAGTGACGCTGGTTCTGGTTAATAGAGTATGCTTTTATGGATACCTGAGGTGGAAATTTAGATTGGTTCCACCTGGATTATGGGGGAGTGTCCGAAGTGTTACAGTGAAAGTTCACTTCTCAGTTTTCAGTTTTTACGAAAAATTGACTTCTTCTTCTAAGATCCTTGGGGTTGCTCCGGTTTACATAGAGGTTGGGTGGAACAGTGGTGATGATAATACTTGTGCACATGGAAGTGCTAATGCTCGCCGAATATCCTGGTGCTGCTATCGACTTTTGTCGTGGGCATATCCACCACCAAGGGGTTCTATCCATTTAGATTTTGTACGAGGTTTGAGGAGCATTCAGTTCAGGGCCTTCAGGCTCATGGTGTTTATAGCTATAACTGTGCTACTGACGGGGGTATCTTCGCGATGGACACTGAAAACAAATGGTGGTATTAATCTCCATTATGTACAGATCAGCATTCCCAGTCAGGTTGGAGCTGTTAACGAGTCTGCATCAACATTACATCTCACTAGAGCTGCGGATTTCATGTTTCTCATAGTATTCAACTATGTGTTGTGGCTCCAAACTGAAGTTTTCAGGCACCTTTAGGTTTACTCTATCTTTACTTCTCTGTGTGTTCTTCCTTGTCAACTTTTTGAAGCTACAAAGCTGAGGGACAACTACAACATTCCTTGGCATACAAATTCAAGACAGACACTGCAAATGTTGCTTCTATTGGCGCCACCTCAACAGGGAGTTATGAGAATACAGGGCTTGTTCATCTTGAGAGAGTAATTTCAACTTTGCGACTCGCATTTCAACAAAGAGCACATTGGACAGCTGGGCTTGTTATACAGATGTTATGGGCCTTACATGGGTTTTCAGTGACATTGTAGATTTTTGTCTCCCGATGGGTGACTCTTCGATTTTTCAAGTGATTCACTTAACTCTCATCCTTGAGGACAAGGATGTTTTCAAGGGGAGTGGAATGTCATGTACCCGGCATGGTAAGGGAGTGCCCATATCCTATATGTGTCTGTCTTTAGTAGTAGTAATGTTTTATTTAGTATATTTAGGAGTGTTATCTAATAGTAGGTTGTACTGATGGTGAATTAATAGTCGTTGGATTGTAAGAGAAGAAATGCCCATCTTTATAAGGCAGGGTCTGTAATGAAAAAGGAGAGAAAATTATTAATCAAATTAGAACCTTGTTCTTCTTAGGCTGTGTTCTTTGAACTCAGAGGCTTGATTCTCACGAATCAAGAGAGGTTTATCCTCAATCTATCCATCCAACCTTGTCATCGTACTCAGGTACATGACATTACCTTACTACCGATTATGGTAGTACCAAAATTCGAAAATTGAAGAATTTTTTTCAAAAACTCGTTTTGGGGCCAGTATATAATCGGAAGTTTAATTAACTTAAAATACTACCGAATATGGTAATTCTCATTTCAAAATGCCACTATATAATCGGAAGTTAAGTTCACTTACCTTACTACCGATTTTCATAATTCGAAATGAGTTTTTGAAAAAAAACCTTAATTTTTCGAATTTTGGAAGATATGTCATTTGAATTAACTCCCGAATATATGATGGCCCAAAAATCAGAATTTTGGAAAACAGAGATTTTTCAAATTTTGAACTTGTAATAATCGGAAGTAATATAATTTACATAAACTCCCGAATGTATGTTGCCTAACCTTCTAAAATGGCCCTTGGAACCACCTAGAGCCATGGAATGGTAGGTTCTGCCACAGTAATATTCGGAAGATATGTCATTTGAATAAACTCCCGAATATACGATGGCCCAAAAAATCAGAATTTTGGAAAAATATAGATTTTTCAAATTTTGAACTTGTAATAATCTTCCAAGTAATATAATTTACATAAACTCCCGAATGTATATTGCCTAACCTTCTAAAATGACCCTTGGAACCACCTAGGGCCATGGCATAGTAGGTTACCTTACGTAATATTCGAGAAGATATGTCATTTGAATAAACTCTCGGAATATACGATGGCCCAAAAATCGAAATTTTGGAAAACAGAGATTTTTCAAATTTTGAACTTGTAATAATTGGAAGTAATATAATTTACATAAACTCCCGAATGTATATTGCCTAACCTTCTAAAATGGCCCTTGGAACCACTTAGGGCCATGGCATGGTAGGTTCTGCCACAGTAATATTCAGACGATATGTCATTTGAATAAACTCCTGAATATACGATGGCCCAAAAATCGAATTTTGGAAAACAGAGATTTTTCAAATTTTGAACTTGTAATAATCGGAAGTAATATAATTTACATAAACTCCCGAATGTATATTGCCTAACCTTTTAAAATGGCCCTTGGAACCACCTAGAGCACATGGTAGGTTACGCCCACATTATTCCTAAGATATGTCATTTGAATAAACTCCCGAATATACGATGGCCCAAAAATCATAATTTTGGAAAAACATAGATTTTTCAAATTTTGAACTTGTAATAATCGGAAGTAATATAATTTACATAAACTCCCGAATGTATATTGCCTAACCTTCTAAAATGGCCCTTGGAACCACCTAGGGCCATGGCATGGTAGGTTCTGCCACAGTAATATTCAGACGATATGTCATTTGAATAAACTCTCGAATATACGATGGCCCAAAAATCAGAATTTTGGAAAAACAGAGATTTTTCAAATTTTGAACTTGTAATAATCAGAGGTAAATTTAGTTAACCGAATCTCCGATTATTGAGTGGCTCAACAATCCAAACCTGCCCAAATCCTTAGGTTTTGGCATTTTGGAACGACCATAATCCTTGGTATTTCCGATTACTGTGTCTCTACATCAATATATTCGGAAGTCAAAAAATTATTTAAGCTACCGATTATACTCATTTTGTTCACCGGAAGATATGACCAAAAATATTCAGAAGTTAACCTATAATTCTATCTCCCGAATACTGTCGATGTTCTTGAGAAATGAAGAACACGACTACATTCGGGAGTTTAAAATCATGAATATCTCCCGAACTGGAAAAAACAAAAAACCCTAGAAAAAAATGAAACAAAATTCATTCAAATACTTTTAATACATTCGGACGCATGCTTCTTATTTTGTCTACCGAATGCATTCGGAGGATAAAAATAATATATTATCTCCCGATTATATAAGGGTAATTTTGCCATTAAGAAATATGCGAGATAAGGAGTAACTCACTTTAGGTTTGGGTGACCCTATTTTATTTTATTGTTGGCCCCTAAATCCTTTTGAGTGGCCCCTAAAAACGCTAGGTTTTTTTTCCTTCATTTTCTACCTGAAATGAGTGTGTAATGACTAATGAGCTTTCTTTCTCACAGTCACCAGGTTCAGACTCATAGTGCAGTTTCACCGTGTCTATTCTTCTCACCGACTTGAGTCGCAGAATTAGATTTGTGTCTATGCTTACCATGGAACCACTGTTCTGGGTGATGGTCCTGTGTGATGATCTATGACAAAAGTAAATAGCCAATGCGTTAGTCGAGCATGTGCTTAAAAGGTGAACCGGCTGGGATGGGATTCGAGTAAATAGCCAACTCCCGGACCATTGTTCTGTGTGATGGTCTTATGTGATGATCTATAATACAAAACAAAATGAGTTTTTGAGCTTGGACTGATGGATAACATTTTGAGAGACAAACATTGCATCCGACCATCCCAATCTCATCTCAGCAAAAGAAATCCGACGGATATGAAAGTTGTAACCTATTTTGTGATGAACTTTTAATTGATTATTTCCCTCGTAATTAGGGTCATAAACTTCATATTATGAATGTACAATGAATTGATTTCTTCATTTAAATAAAATAAATGCAATAGGAATGTCTTTTAAGAGTATTCTTTATGTCTTTTACGATTATAAACACAATACAATTTATTATCATCTTTCTACAAAAATCAAGAAAGCTTTGTCAATCAAGTAAAATTGAAAAAAATAAAATACTCTGGTATGAATTTTTCTACTGGTCATGTTACGCCCTCCCTCATTTTGTATGTTTAGGAAGAAACCAGAGGTGGATCAAAGAGTTATTTTCTCAAGATAAAATTTATAACACGTAAGAATTTTTATCAAATAAGCCAGATAACAATTATTTACATTTTTTTGTTTAATAAAATGAATTGGTATTAAAATGCAAGCGTTGTTAAATGGATTGATGATAAAATCTTAAAAATATCATATATTAATCCAAGTTTCAACGGGCTTATGCTGTTTTAGTTGTGATCATCAAAAATAAAATAAGATAACACGATAAAATAATTTGACTAGCAAGATTTAATTTCAGTAATTACTCTTAAATCAACTGCACTTTAGACCAACTTTAAATATTATTTATATCAAATTTCCAGGTTTATAAGTTCTTATACGCAGAATTCAGTCTAACAAGACATCAGAACCTAATTAAATATAATCCTTAATTAGATAATGCCAAATTACTCTTTTTCTATATGTTTTTATTAGATATTTATTATAGTGTACATTATTTATATGTCCCTACTTTTGAACCCAATAAATATATCCTTATTCAACAATAAATATGTCCCTACTTTTTAAAAACTTATCAATTTAAAATTAGATTACCTTAATACCCTCACTCATATAATTTATTTATTTTTTATTTCAAAATGGAACAAATTTCTTCCGCTACCAACATTCAACTACCATTCCACCACCACCACCAACATTCAACTACCATTCCACCACCACCGTTCAACAACCACCAAAACCACTAATATTCCACCGCCACTCCTTCACCACCACCATTACACCACCACTAGTCTGCCGCCGCCGCCGGTTCAGATATTTTTGTATCAACAACAATAGTTGATCCAAAATAAAAATAGAACCAACAGTAGAAGTTGATCCAGTTTAGGGGATCAACAACGGTAGTTGATCAAAAAAAAAAGGTTCAACAGTAGAAGTTGATCCAAATTTAGTGGATCAACAATGGTAGTTGATCCACTAAATTGGATCAACAATGAAAGTTGATCCATGTAAATGAAGTGAACTTGGCGTGAGTCGAACACGCATCATCTGACATGGAGTCAGTCATGCTACCATTGCACCACAAGTTCAACATTGGAAGAAATTTACATGTTTTAAACTACAAGCATGATTATACTTATCCAAGGAAATATTGTCAACAATAGGAGTTGGAAGGATCAACAGAAGTAGTTG
This sequence comes from Papaver armeniacum, assembly GCA_023531295.1. NCBI lineage: Eukaryota > Viridiplantae > Streptophyta > Magnoliopsida > Ranunculales > Papaveraceae > Papaver > Papaver armeniacum. The sequence continues at coordinate 369,680 of JAJJWW010002322.1, read as the reverse complement.
ATCCCATAAAAAATTGGATCAACAACCAGAGTTGATCCAATAGATGGATCAAAAGCAGTAGTTGATCCCATAAAAAATTGGGTCAACAACAATAGTTGATCCAATAGATGGATCAACAACCGTAGTTGATCCCATAAAAAATTGGGTCAACAACAACAATTGATCCCATAAAAACATATAAACAACACCAATTGATCATCACATGTAGCTTCATAAACAAAACATCTTCATCTCCTTCATTGTAGTAACCACCAACAGAACCATCAACCACCATTTATAATCCATAGCAGCAACCGCCATTGTCTTCTATGAAGCTTCAACACCAATTCGAATCACCACCACCGTCGCCACCAGAACCACCACCGCCGCTACCATTATCATCATTACTTCTCTCTTCATAATTCTATATTCCCTGTAATTCCTACACATTCATCTATTCATTTTAATCACAATCCATTAGAAGCATCAGCAGCTTCAGATTCGAACACACCCATTACTTCTCAGCAACAACAAGTTCATTATCTTCAACATATCCTATTGATTCACACACCATAACCATCTCGAAATCAATTTTATCGTAGCAGCTCTCAGATCCCCTTTTCTTAATCGAATCGAACCACCAAATCGTTCGCAGACGTTGCTCAAAACTTGATTTCAAAACCTAAAAAATCAGATCTCGTTTTCTTTGGATATGATTTTAAAAATCGATTATAGAAGAAGAAGAAGGTTTCATATGTTGCTGATACATCTCGATTGTCGGCGGCGAAGGTAGGAGAATTTGCAGAGGTGGTGACGATGGAGATTCTGGTGGTGGTGGTGGAGCAATGGAGGTGATGGTTCACTGCTAAATGAAGAAGAAAAAGAAGTAAGTAGCGATAGATAAAAACAATAGATATAGGACAAATTTGGAAGAAATAAAATCCTTATTGGACCCCTGATGGGCTTATAGATAGAGAGGGACATATTTATTGTGTGATAAGGATATTTGTAAAGTCCATCAAAAGTAGGGACAAATATTCAATTACCACTTTATTATAACTCTATGTTAGCCTCATGCCGTGCCGTTACGGCACGGGTTATTTATAGTCTAAAACAAAAGTAAATACCCCATGCGTTAGTCGAGCATGTGCCTACAAAACAAAAGTGAACTGGCTGGGATTCAAGGCGGAGGCAGTGACCTCCCACTCTCGTGCGCACCACTGAACCACTGTTCTGTGATGGTTCTGTATGATGATCTAATGAAGAACTCAACGTAGGTTCTGCGACAGTAGAAGAAAAGGCGAACCAAGCGCCAGGAGCATGAGAAGAAAGTGTGGGATATGGCTAATAACTCAATGATGGAATTATCACCAAGCGTAAACGTTACCAACGTCAGGCCCATATGGGTTGCCCAGTATCGATTAAGTGGATGTAAGAAGAGAAAATGGCATCAGTGACACGTGTAGACCTCGGAAGATCGAAAGGAATTTAGGAATGCTATAAATACCCATCTCTTAGCTTTAGTAGCGTACTACTCTATGGATCAGGGATATTCTCGATCCGTTTTTGTATGACCTATGGGTTGACCCTCTTGGATTTATACCATACTTGCAGCAAGATAGCAAAAATCAACTCTCTAAAGTAGGTCACAAAATTCCGTTTAGTTTGCTGAGATCGAACCCCAAAAACAAGGCTTTTAACTATAAGTGGCCGGAAACATATGGTACTAGGAATTTATTTGTAGCTATTTTCCGAGGACAACTTCTAGTAGATACTACAATTCAACCTTATATTTACTTCTCAGCAATGTAGATACCTAGAAAATGCCAAGGGAGAAATGATCATGGATTTAAACCCAAATGTGATAATAATATGGCTTAAGAAAAGGCTTAAGAGATAATTTGGGCTCAAATGAGAGGAATCCTAATGACCCATTAATGGAAGTCAAGATAATAAGTCCAGGAGGAAAGACTAAAGAGTCAAACTTAGAAAGAAAGAAAGGGTATGCTTGTAAATACTTCTAAAAGGATGGGTATTAGATAAAGCCAAGGAGAGGGATGACTATAAAAGGGGGGTTGATCTCCATAAACAAATCCAGAGCTAACTTCTTGTGGCTAACCATGTACTACTTTCTAGAGTAGGCTTCCGACTCTACTATGATATTTGTACCTAATACATTTTGGCGACCACAATGGGAGTCTACTCATAGGATTAGGACAACGGTTCAGCCACTGAAAGCTCCATGATAGCGGCGCCATAAAATCTAAGTAATGCCCAACTCACTTTCTTTACTACAGTCAAGAGTCTGTCTAAGCGCCTCAATCTCTCTCCCTAATTTTGTCTAAAGCGCCTCCACCCATGCGCCTCCATCCAAGCGCCTCTATCCCTCCCAATGTTTCTTTAACTTCTTAAAAGACAAAACCGACTTCAACAGTTCAAGCTTATAGCTCGCCAGTGCCTGTTTACTTTTCTCACCAATTATCTGGTGCATGTTCCTGTCCAGCGCCTCCTTCTCTCTCTCCAACGCCTGCTTACACATCTGGCCTCTGTCTCTCTCCGATGCCTCCATATCTCTCTCGCAAGCGCCTCATCCCTTCCTCCAAGAAGCGCCTCAATGACCCATTTTATTCAGCGCCTCCATCTTTCTCCAACTTCTCTTCAGCGCCTCCATCATCTTCCCAAGAGCGCCTCAATAACTCATCCTCTTCAGCGCCTCCGTCTCTCTCTCTAACTTCTCCAAAACATAAAAATAACTCACCATCGGCGGAGCCTTCAGAATAACCACCACCATCTTCATCCAGTGGCATCATCAGTGCTCAGCGGCTATTACCTGAGTCATGGGTTATCAATTGCAGTGGAAATCTCATATCAACGTTCCCATATCAGCGACTTTAAATTTGATCTTCCATTGTAGCTTGTATAAAAATGGAAGTGGTAAACAAGGAGCTAAACCTGTAGCGGAAAGGGGCATCAGATCCACATCAACTGTTTATACAAACTCCACAAAGAGGAGCTCGTTGGCGGAATTCACCTTCTCATGAAGAAAGCTAAGTATTCGATGCCAAATCTTGACATCTTACAACATGTTCTATTAATAAAAAAAAAAATTGGTTTTAAAACTTCAAACATAAAATCTGTCAAAGCGTTAATTTTAAAACGGAATTTTTGTCCTTGGTATGTATTGAGTGACCCTAATTACTTATGTTCCTCTCTTCCTAAATTTAACATCGCCATGCAGAAATGAATGAATGATTTTGTTAGTGCTCGATTTTGTATTTATTATGGATTTTTGTGCCTTACGACGAAATCGGCTCGAAAAGTTGATAAAGGTACCCCGGAGGACAGCTGCTATTCGTACCCCAATTTTGGATAAGGGGTACCCTAGTGATAAGGGGCATCCACCGCTATTTGCACCCTGGAGCTACTATTTCCACCCCACGGATAAGTGCACCCCATCAGAGGATAGGGGGCATCCTTCTTCTCATTTTGAATAGATCGTTTTTGGCGGAAAATCGGGTGCAAAAAACAGATTTCATGCGACATTATCTCGGTGCAGATTGGACGAGCAGGCTTTACACGGGTTCTTTCATGGATTTTCATTGGTTTGGGCCTGTCCTACCAGAACAGGGTTGGTGATGCATTTGGACGGGAAGATTATCATGGGTTCACGATAAACAAGGGGAGGAGAATTTATCTCGGCGTTTGGAGGAGTTTTGAACGGAGTTTCTTTACTATTTTGATATGGATTGATCTGCTGAAGTTATACAGGGAAGTTAGCGTGTCTCAAATCAAAAGAATATGAAAGTTTCTTCGGTTGGAGTTATACAGGAAAGAAATATTTCCCCGGAATAGTTGGATATATACGGAAGATCCGTGAATGATTAGAGAGGATTTGATGCAAGGAACGAGTGTATTTGGTCCTGTTTTTGTCTTAATGAAGAGTATGGAGAGTTTGGAGTACATCAGACTGTGTAGGAGAAAAAGGAAGAGCTTTCAACTGCATTTCGATAAAACATGACAGTGATAGAGACTCGTGTTTGTTTAGGTTGTTTACGTGCAAAATCAAGAGTAGATAATCTGCCAGGATTCGAGTACATCCAATAAGGAAGGTTTGGATCTTTGGAGTGCGCGTAAAGGAACCAACAGATAGAAGGAAAGTTCGTCTCTTTAGGGAAAAGAAAACCGAGTTATTCTCGGATTTATATTGGGATATTGGTGGACTTGTTGGGGATATAAGGAGTTGGTAGGAGCCACAAAAGGGGTATCGAGTAGTTGAGGGTCGGTACGGAGGCTGCAGAGGCGGAGAAATCAGGGTTACATGAAGGTACCTTCTGCTGATGAAGAAGAACGAGACGAAGAACATTAGAAAAACAGAAACGGTCGCAGTTCTGCTACAGCATGAAACTATCGTTCTTCTACAGTCTTAGAACCTTGTAACAATGACTTAGTAACACCCTTACAAATAAGCAAATCTCTCGTGTTATAAAATTTCTTCAATAAAACACCTTTTTGAGTTATGAATTATTATTTTGTGCGTGTTTTTGATATGAGGAGCTAAACCCCAACACCGGGACGACCGGAGGAAGCCATTTTCACAATTGATTGGTAACTATAATTGATTCTTTATGACTTTTGCACTTGTTTTAATTGATTTATGATTTTCATTGATTATTTGTGATTTTGTCTGATAGCGTATGCTTAGTCTAAGAACTCTTGATGCGCTATGCTTATGATTTACATCTAATTTTTTATAAAATCTACTTTTGACAAATAAATAGAGTCTACAAAAGAGCTAGAATTGTTATGAATCGTTATATAAACCAATTGAATGTGATTAGTGGTGAAATCCGAAATCCCAGTCTCTCATAAAATTATTATTACTTCTATTTAAATCTAAAATCAATCTTCACACGTTCGAGTTGAACGAACTTTTACTACCACTTTCTATAACTTGTTAAAATAACACCAATTTTTGGCGCCGCCGACGCGGACTTGTATTTAGATTTGTTTTAGGTTTATTTTTATTATTTTTTGTTCTTTTTTACGCGTTTTGGTGTTTTTCGATTCTTTTCAGATTTGAAGCAAAGCTATAGGGAAACAAAAAGTGCTATAAAAGGAAAGCATTGCCAAAGAAGGAAAGAAAAGAGGAATCTGAAAGGAGTGAAGAAGAAGATTTTGTATATAATTATTTTGTTTTATTTTTAGAAACTGTAAATAAGGTTTTATTTTTGTAAATTTTCTTTTCATTTTTGGACTTTATTTTTGGACTTGGACATTATTTTTGAAACCCTAAGGAAGGGTTAAAAATTAAATATAAACTGTTTGCAGGGAAGGATGACAGTTACGATACTGTCTCGGCCCCTCGGGTTCGTACACTGACATAGGAGTCGGTGGCACGAGTCGACTTCAACGGTTCATCGCTTTTATGCAATGCGGAGGTAAGACTCTATCCACCCACGAATCCCATGTCGTTGGGTTTTATTCTCACGTGTGACAACTCACACCCCCGCAATAGAATGTCGAATCGGGTATTACAATAGCCAATACAACGAATATCCGAGTGAGTTTCAAAATGGACGTTACTACTTTGACCATAGTGTGAATAGTGGTTGGGAACATCAGCCTTTTCAAGGTTATGGCTCATACCATGATGAGCCGAATTACTATCCACACACGCACTGGTCATACGAGCAAAATTCTTATATTTATCCTTTAGAAGAGTCCCTCAGGAAATTAGAGGAGTCGACACGTAAGATAGCTAAGATGAATAACTTAGTTTATGACGAAAGAAAACTTTCTATAGAGGAATCCCTCAAGATGATAGCTCAGACGAATGAAAGAATTGCTCGAAACAATCTTGATTTCCAATACAATGTTTCCAATAATACCCTTGAAAATGAGGATAGTTATTTGCATAATCAAGATGACGAGGTTAGAATTGGTAACACTACTTGTTTATATGAGGTTCAACCATTTTCATGTTATTTGAATGATGATTATGATGAGGATAGTGTTGATGAAGAATTTGAAATAAGTAGGCATAGTGATCAGGAATTTGTTACTCCAATTGAGCTTAATAATGATAATGTTTCTAGTTCAAATCCAAATAATTTTAATAATTATTCACCTATTCAAAAGGACGAGGATTTGACTAGATATACTGTTTTAGACGATGTAGAATTTTCTTTTTACGAAGCCGATGATACTTTTGAGGAACGAGTTTATTCTGAGAATATTGTTTTAGAGTCTAACGATTTAGAAATATTAGTCTTAGACAAAGAAGATGAACTCGTAGAGCTTTTAAATTTGAGTGAGGATGCATCACTTTGAGTACAACCTAGAAGAAGCAATTCACCATTTTCAGGATTCTGATGATCTAGAAATTAGGGAAATTGTAGCTACTCTATCTAGAGACACCCAAAACTCTAAGTTTCGTGGTGACTATCATTCTCCTTGTGCCTTACCTTTAGCTCTTACAGAGATCCCTCACTTGGGACTTGACATATGTGCCTCAACCATTTTAAAAGATTATCTTCATACACGTTTTCCTGAACCTAGTGATGTCCATAAGGAAGTTCAGTTGTTAGAAACCCATCCTCTGGTTGATATGGTTTATCCAGGCTATGATACCCAGATTGACTTTGTTTTCCCACCAAATATTTTTCTTCCAAATGTGGGAACGTATGAGTTTCAAATGTGTCACCTATTAAGTTTTAAGACTGAGCCTAAGTACTTTAGGAAATTAGTACCGACACATTTGCTTAAGATTGACCGCTAGTTTCATCGTGGTCAATTGTGTGAGTCAAAACTGATTGACTTTAAGGAACCGCAATTATTCAAAGTTATTATTATGTGCTTATAAGTTCTTATTTGAGTTTTTGCGTTTACAACCTCGAACCGGATCTTAGCTTTGAGGAATTCCAAAGACATGAAAATATTTTATCTCGACCCAGTTATGAGCCCAACCACATTAGATGTAGTTGTCTTAAATAGGAAACTAGACAAGGGTGTGCTTTATTTGTTAATTTTCGTGGCATGTTGGGTGATTCCTTTTACTTGTGATAGCTCTATTTGGTTTTGATGACCCACGGATATTTCTACTTATTACTTTATGATTTTATGAGGTGACTAATCCTTTCTTAGTCTGGCTGAAGACATTAAACTTAACACTTCTTGGGAGGTAACCCAATATTCATGCGACACAGTAATATCTTTCCATAACTCTTTTACTTCTAATGGTAACAGTTTCTCTTTGTTCATGCTTTTAATTTTATCTTTAGAACATTGAGGACAATGTTAGATTTAAGTTTGGGGGTATGGGAGAAACATTTTAGTTGCATTGTTAAACTCCAGAGCCTAGAAATTTATGCTTATTAAGGATGACACTAACCAATCTAAGTGGATGGAAGCATTTTGGTTGTAGGAGTTTAGGAACCAATCGATTATATGGAAACATCTAAAGAGTCTATTCATAAAAGCCTGAGCTCGTGTGTTAGAATTAAAGAAAAACATGGTAGTTTCGCCATATCTCGTTGAATCCTTTTCACTTCTATTTTTATTTTGTTTTCTTTAAAATATGTTTCTCTAAGTGATTAGGTGGGGCTCACGATTCAAGTTGTTACCACTGCTACGGTGAAATAGAGTGATTGAGATACCAAAAAAAAAAATATTATGAAAAAAAAAAACAGAGAGAAAAAAAAAATTTTGAGACCGGACCATTAGACCAACCGGAATAAATTCAATAAAGTTTCCACCACTTTGAAACCCTTGTATATGCCGGTTGTGTTGACTTAGAGTTAGGATTATCGACCACTTTGGTTCCCTTGTATATGCCGGTGTGTTGATATTAGTCCCGAACCAAAGTATCTCACCCATTAGGATAGGTTCGTTTTGGCAGTGGCCTTTAGACAGATATGAGAAACACCGTTCACCTTAGTCAACATCAAAAACATCTATGTTTTTCTCTACATCCATCTTCGTAATCTATCCATGTGATTGGTTGACTCCGGTTATGATGTCCAGAAACTATCTGAGTAGAGCTCTGTCACCTATATATGAATTTTAGTATGCTTGAGTGCAAACTCGTATACAACGATTGGAATTTCGCATCAGGGTACTTCCTCATGTAGTCAATAAGTATGCCAACCAAGGAGATTCTTTAGTGCCTTCTAAGGTTCTGCGTAGATAACTAGGGTCTGGAGTGTAAAGGTTTTGTGGGTATATCTCTTGTAATCCCTCCCGAGACTAGAACTCGGCCACTAGGGCCACCTAGGGGTTTAAACGCTTGTTGCATACGCTAAATGCAATCGACAGTTGCATGCGACAGTGAGTTAGGATTTTATTTTCTAGATTTAATTTGCTCGAGGACTAGCAAATAATAATTTTGGGGGTATTTGATAGACGCATTTATGTGTCTATTTTGATCTCAATTTATATATATTTTTAGTGCTCGATTTTGTATTTATTATGGCTTTTTGTGCCTTTGTAGGTATTTTTGGAGAAATGGACTTTTACGGCAAAATCGACTCGAAAAGTTGATAAAGGTACCCCGGAGGACAACTGCTATACGTACCCCCATTTTGGATAAGGGGCACCCTAGTGATAAGGGGCATCCACCTCTATTTGCACCCTGGAGCTACTATTTCTGATAGACGCATTTATGTGTCTATTTTAGTCTCAATTCTCTGTAATCTTAGTACTCGATTTTACGCTTATTTTGATATTTTATGTCTTTGTAGGTGTTTTTGGAGAAATAAGCTTTTGCGGGAAAATTGGCTCGAAAAGTGGTATTTGCGCTCTTGGGAGAAAATTACTATTCAGACCCCTCATTTGGATAAGGGGCACCTCAATTACTAAGGGGTACCCTCCTGCTATTTGCACCAAGCTGATAAGGGTAACCCCAGGGTAGCTGCTATTTGCACTCCACAGATGGTTAGGGGGCATCTCTTCTACACATTTAGAAATTGAATTTGGCGGGAAAGTTCTCTACCACATGCGTAATTGCCTGGATGTAAACTGAACGATATTTACTCGGATTTTATGGTTCGGTTGGACTGGTATGGGCTTGTTACGGCAAGTCAGGGTTGGTCGGTGATGGAAAAACGTTAAAAAATGGAAGGTTTAATGAATTTCCGGTGAAACGGGGATACATGGTATCTCGGATTTTTCTTTGTCATATATGGAAGGTACGTTTGAACCTGGGACATGATAAAATGCTATATTTGGGAAGAGTTTGCAACAAAACAGGAGGTACGTGTAGATTCGAGTAAAAAGGGAAGTAATCATCGATTGAAAGGAAACAGGGGAAGAGTTTTCTTCGGGCTTGTTTTAGTATGGAAGTTACGTGTAAGATAGTAAAGAATATCTCCTCGGTTTTGCTTTATCTTTGGAAGTGATCGATACAACTCAGACACAGGCAGCCGCGTAAAGAAAAGTAGAAGAACCAAATAATTCCGGTGACTTGGGTTGAAAGAAAAAGAGATATCGGAAAGATTTTCGGCGCCTGTTGTGTATAAAAGGGATGTTGTTAAGTCCAAAGAGGAGGTCGGAGAGTTTGGGGTCGATTGGAGGCAGTAAATCACGCTGCAGGAGGAGTTGCAGCAGCAGCAGGTGAAGAGGAAGAAGAGAGTTGCAGACGACACTTCAGAAGTGTCGTTCTGAAGAACACGAAGAACAGACTCGCGACAACAGTCTTAAATTCAACGACAGAGTCAAACAACTATCGTTCTTCGACAGTCTTAAAACTTGTAACAGTGACGCTTGTAACACCACTACAGCGTTACAAATCTCTGTTTAATACAATTTCTTCAATAAAAAATCTTTTTGAGCTATGGATTATTATTTTGTGCGTGTTTTTGATATGAGAAGCTAAACCCCATCGCTGGGATGACGGAGGAAGCCAATTCTCATCACTGTGGTAACTTTATTTAATTCTTTTTACGACTTTTGCATTAAAATAATTTGAATTATGATTTTAAATTAATTAGTTGTGATTTAGTTTGATGGGTTATGCTTAGCTTAGGTGTTTTGATAATCCATGCTTACCATTTATAATTAATATTTTATAAAATCTACCTTGGCAAAGATTTAGAGTCAATAACTATTATTTTTGGAGCTATAATTATCAAAGAATTAATAATTGAACCATAGAAAAAAGAGTTCGGTGAAATCCCCATTCCCGAATCTCTCAATATTATTATCATCTTTGTGTTATTTGCTAGTTTTAGTATTTCTTTCATTAAGTCTAAAATCAAAATCTCAACGAGTCCGAGCGAACGATACTCTACTTACCACAATTAAAACTACATCAGTTTTTGGCGCCGCCGACGCGGACTTGTAATTAGCTTTAGGTTTTAGGTTTTGAATTTTTTTAGGTTTTGTATATATTTTATTCTTATTTTTTTTATATTATTTTTTGTATTTTTTGTTCTATTTTACGTCTTTGGTATTTTTGTTTTTGTTGTGCAGGTTTTGCTTGAAACGGAAGTTGAAAAGTTGTACTTGCCATAAAAGGAGAAAGCCAGAGATTTTATTTTTAAGGACTTTTATTTTTGGTAGTTTCTTTAATTATTTTTGGACTTGTAATTTTCTTTTATTTGTTTGTGTTTATTTTTAGTACTTTATTTATATATATAAAAAAAAAAAACACTGCACACACCATTTGCATCTCGTCGGACTCAGGGTTTAGGAAAACTAGTGGTTTTAAGCCGAACCCGTGCCTTGGGCCTTATGGGAGTTACAGTGAAAGTCCACAAACCTCACCTGTACCTTTGGGTATATTTCGCTGTGGTAACCCAAGCTTACCTAAATTAGTTAGCCCAGCATTTGCATGTGCACATTTTGTTGAATTCTTGTATGCCAGAACGTAAGAGAGACGCTCTAGGACGGTTTATGCGTGAAAAACCTAGAAGTGATATTTTAGGAAACAAGAATCTCGACTACCTTAATCTAGAAAGTCCTATTTTTGGACGTTCTTCTCACGGTGATGAAAATATCTTTAATACTTCTATTTTTGCCAAAATGGCTGAGAAAAAGGATGATGAGGTCCCAAAAAACCCTTAGGGATCGTTTGAACCCGTCTAGGGTAGTGCGTGACCCAGTGTAGTTCTACCAAACCTACGGTCCAAATTTGATATAAGACACGAGACTATTGGCATCTTCACGTAAGTTTAGGGGGTTAGAGAATTAGAACCCGTATACCCACATAAGAGACTTTGAAGTGATTTGTGACACAATGAACTATCCGAATGTCTCCAAAGATGTGCTTAGGTTCGTTTGTTTCAGTTCTCTCTCTATGATAAAGCCACAGTGGTATCATTTTATTCCTTCTAAAACAATTACCACGGATGGTCTTGTAGAGGCATTTGTTAAGAAATTCTACCCACACCATAAGACCGCTCTTTGTTCAATCATCATCCAAACCTTTAAGCGAAAATTAGGTGAAAAACTTCATGATTATATATAAAGGTTTAGTGGAATCATTATACCAAGTGTCCACATCACGGCTTTGAAAAAGCCCACATGGCCCAAATTTTATATGAGGGCCTTGATAGTGAAAACCGTATGCGGTAGAAACAATTAGTGGTGGAGAATTTACCCATCAAGACCCGGATGAATGTTTCGACGAATTCATCGAGTTAGCGAGAAAACTAGGCAATGGGCTTCAATGAGAGAACCAGAAATACCTATAAATCTTATCCATAGGATCGATAGAATTGATTATGGGTCAGACATTCTTAGGCGTCTAGAAGCCTTAGAAATGAATCAAGGGTCACACCATGCTAGATACGAAGATCAAGCCCATGCTCTTTATAACAACTCTAGGTTTGAAAACCGTCGAGAGATTTGATCCATATTCTCGATACCTATAACCCCCAGTTGGAGAAACCACCCGAATTTCTCTTGGTCTAAGGGCCGTAGTCAAGGCCCGTCTAGTAATTCTCGGGTTTCCTCGGGTTTTGGGTATACTAAGAACCATTTAGGGCAGATCGATGCTCGAACCCGTCAGATAAAAATCATGAGCTTAGAAGAGTCTCTCGCCATCTTATCTCATAACAATGCAGTTTAAGCAAACGGTTGAGAAAGGTTTACAGGAAAACTCTCGAGGCTATTTGAGCTAAAAATCGGGACCCTATTTATCCGGTGGATTTTGTTGTTCTAGACACTCAACTTTATTCGGGACCCTAGTGCTCAAATACCTAGGGTGATTTTAGGTCGCCCATTTTTAGCCAATCTAATGCTATCATCAACTGTAGGACCGGAGCTTATGAATATATCCTTTGGTAATATGACCACCTGAACTAAATGTCTTTAATGTTAATAAACAACCTTCGATGAATTAGGGAAGTAAATATGATTAGCACTTTAGTTCAGATCTAATTCAGGATAATTGGGGACGACACTTTATTTGGTGATACCTTAGATGAATTTGATGAGACAATTCTATTAAGTCAGTTAGGTGACCAAACTGTTGAATTAGAAAAAACTCTCGAGTACTTAAAAGACTTTACAGACCGTGAAATTCAAGCCATAGTGCTAGGCCTTATGGAGAGTAATGTTGACCCTAAGTTTGGGGGTAATGATCTAGAAGAAGCTCTTGAGTATTTTAAAGACTCAGAGGATACGAAAATTCAAGCAATAGTTAGAGGTTTATCTGAGAATACTGATTACCCTAAGTTTGGGGGTAGTGATGGTCAAATATCCATAGTAGAAGTCCCTAACTTGGGAATCAAGCCTAGTATACATGATGTGACGGATCGGTGAATCTGGACTTCCAGTGAACCGGGTTTCGGCCCGCTTAGCAAACTCCGACTCTCCGATACGCCACTCAAGTAACCGGACCTTCAAATTCTTCTGAGCTACTCGAATTTGAATCACCCAAACTGCATTATAAGCAAACACACTTAGCATTTATTCTCCAATTATGAGAGATGACCAGTTGTCAAAATGGGAGATGGCCAGTTGCCAAAAATAATCGACTTATATGGTCAGATGCCAATTCAAAGATTTCCATGGCCAGTTGCCACCACTAATAACTCTCATGGCCAGTTGCCACCACTAATTTTTCCATGGCCAGTTGCCACCACTAATAACATGGCCAGTTGCCACCACTAATAACTTTCATGGCCAGTTGCCACCACTAATATTTCCATGGCCAGTTGCCACCACTAATAACTTTCATGGCCAGTTGCCACCACTAATATTTCCATGGCCAGTTGCCACACTAATAACTCTCATGGCCAGTTGCCACTATTAATAACATGGCCAGTTGCCACCACTAATAACTCTCATGGCCAGTTGCCACCACTAATAACACTCATGGCCAGTTGCCACCACTAATATTTCCATGGCCAGTTGCCAGTGACAAGGTTGCAATCATCTCCGAATAGATGGTATGAACTGCCAAAACAACCACCAATCTTTTAAATGATATGAAAACCCCTTGTAGAGTTGTGCTGAACCGCATAGCGGCTGCCTACGTACCCTCTCCGTAGCTCGAAGGGATCAAGCACGACCGTAGTTCGTCATTTATTATTTAGATAATATGAACTACCCTTAATAGTAGCAATTATCTCTTACTGTGGATGGTATGAATTGCATAGCAACAACCACCCCTTTAACTTGCAGTCACCTTAATTAGCAATATCAATAAATGGAAAAAGAATGTCGATCATTGATACTGAACGCCTATACCTACCACTTCAAATCAACCGTAAAGAAAACAACTATCCATGCATTCAATAACAAAATATAATGCTTAAGAGGAATGCAAGTCACTTCACATAACACATTAACTTTACACTCTAAATGAAATGCAATTTAGATAGCTTGATGATAACACCTATGCGCTGCTTAAGGCAGCTAATCCAATATTATAGTCCATATATGCTGTATCTGTTGGCTCAAATATTAAATAACCACCGGGCGACCTCAACAACACTCATATAGCGGCTGAAAATGTAGAGCGAGGTCCAAATAGTAAGTAACACATAGATTAAGACTTGCCAGTATGTGGAGGACAAAGGAAACTTCGCAGTAGACACCAAAATAAATGTATTACTGAGCACAATGTAAAACTCATAGAATTAACCCTTGCATCAGATTCTAATGAGTAACTACTCTGTTTAAATAGCAGAGACCAAGATATTTTCACTTACTGGAATCGAGTATTCATGCCAATTTTTGACTGCAGGGTCAAGACTAAATAAAAGGATTAGTATATTTCGGTAAACATTATGCGGCACCTATAATCGATACTGCCAGAAACCAATTAGAACTCAAGTTGGAAATATCTCCTTCTCTTACAAATTTTATGTCAGCTTCACTCATATAAGACACCCACATCACTACCGCCTTTGTTAGAGAATAAATCTAGTGATAAAAGAGTCGTGTCAGATTAATGAAAGTATTCAACTATCCGTATCCGATCACCGGCAATATACCAAAATAGCATAACATTCCAGCTACAAAAATGACCATTAGGACTCTTTGATCATAGATAACAAACTCAAACGCATGGTAATCATCCACCGCTTCCCGAGTTCATCCACGGGTGAAACAGAATTCATTACACACTAAAGCATAACTAGCCATTAATAAGTGCACGAAGGAATTGTTGGTAAAAATAAAGTAGTTGGTCAAAACCAGTCAATTATAGATAACAAAATTCCAACTTCCAAAATATTCTCAATGTGATACCTCTTTCTGGCAGTGGATGTGCATCTAGTATTTCATTACTAAAGCAAGTATTTTTCACATCATTTCTCAACTAACGTTAAGAGAAATCAACAGACTACTCTTGGGATTTTTAGTGACACCTAAATGGAGTAGCATAACATTTAAGGCATGGTGCTATGAAGTACACTCAATAATAAAGAACTGAGGTATATTAGTACCAACGGTTTAGTTCTCCCCATGGCATATATTATATATTAAATAATTAAGCAATTGATCTTAAAATGAAAGAAGAAAATAAGTTGTATCTAGTCGCATTCCATCCGATGCGTTACGAATGAGTGATTCAGTATAATGAACTTTAAGCGCCGAAAATTGCATTCGTAACCACTTACAATTTGAAATTTATATAGACTTCATTAGAGATCGGAAGTCGACAAATGGTATCAATTTGGAAAATAAAAACATTCCTCTTTCATAGTAAAAATGTAATTAAAAATTTTGTAAGAAAAATCGTTTAAACAATCTGCACATAGTTCATTTAGAAAAAGCAATTCCGCAGAATTTCAGCTTCGACGTACTTACATTTCTGGTCATATCTCACTACGTATAGTTCAAAACAGGACTCTTAATATCCCGTTAGAGCCACCAATAAAATAGTGAAGAGATAAAAATGCTAAGAGAAAGAAGAAGAGCCTACCTGGTTTGTAGCCAAGAGTCCCTAACCAGAACCACCTCTCTTAAGAATTAGTGCGAAGCTAGTGCAAAATCCTAGGAGGGTCAAAGCAGCAGACAACCAAGTCTGACAGACTAATTGTCATACAACCTGTTATCCCTTTTTTTTTCTCCTATTTCAAGCATTTTATCAAACATTATGGTGTATTATTTGATTCCCTTGAAACCTAAAAGGGCCAGACTGGCAAAGAGCATTGTATTTCCATAAACGTAAAGCGATTTATCTTAATTAAATCAAAATGATGGTTATACACATCAAACTAGAGTACCATCATCTACCCCAAATAAAATTCAGTAAACTAACACAGCAAGAGATCTATATCGAGAGATTCCCATACATGCACTAACCATTAATTTGATAGTAAGAACAAATTTGGGGAAAAAGCACCAAACCTTAACATGAGGATTCCTAGTTCTGAAATCGGAACCCACAATAGAATTGATATTATGCAATCGACATAAGTCGCCATTATCTCATACTTTACTATCATTCATTGATTTATAAAAATCACTTTTTCAGTTGAGTAAAGGGAATGATTTCTTCAGGCAGCTTCAATTTTAAAAGCAACAAGAGAATTTCTTAATCTCGTCCATAAAACCAACTACCCCAAATCAACACTTACAGCTCCATGTAACTGTAAGACTATGAATCTCAATCATGCAAGAGAATTTTCATTTTTGTTCCTCCAAGTTTCAAACGCAGGGAGAGAAGAAGAGAAAAGGAGGAAGAAGAAATCTGAGCCCTCCCCTCACCTCGTTCTCTCCGGTTTCTTTTTATTTCCTTTCTCCTTTAAAAAAAATGACACATGTCTAACTGCATGTAAAGCCTTTTAGGCACCCAAGTTTATGATTAGAGCCATTAGTTGCCCCTTTAAAATCTATGTTTTGGGATTTGGGCAGACTCATACTATTATGGAGGCATCCTAAGGATTCTTAAACACTACCAAACAAAAGTTTTATTATTTTCAACTCAAATGTTTGAACCGAACCCGAGAAAATGACACGGAGTGTCACACATGAGGTATTATCTGAGTCTCTTCCGACTTCTCAACCTGATCCTCCTGATACTGTCCAAGAGGAAATCCAGCAACTAGAAACCCATAGTTCAGAAAAATCTGTTTGTCAAGACACTCAAATGAAGCCCAAGTGGGCACCACACAGAAAACCCCGGTTGTCTTGGCAGAAACTTTGGATGAGGATGTGATTTGTCTATTAATTTTTTCTTGATTTGGTGCGATTATCTAATAATTGTGGCGCTTTTATTTGGTTTTGTTGATCCACAAGTTATTTCGACTATTGATATATGATTTGAAAGGTAATTAGCCATTTTGTGGTATTTGACGTCCGTCAAGACTTTAAATTTAGCACTTCTTGGGAGGTAACCCATGCTCATGCAACACGGTAATATCTTTCCTTAACTCTTTTGCTTCAAATGGTACAGTTTCTCCTTGTTCATGCTTTTAATTTTATCTTTAGAACATTGAGGACAATGTTAGATTTAAGTTTGGGGGTGTGGGAGAAACTTTTTAGTTGCAATAAATAAACTCCAGAGCCTATAAATTTGTGTTTATTAAGGATGGCACTAACCAATCTAAGTGGATGGAAGCATTTTGGTTGTAGAAGTGGAGGAACCAATCTGATTAGATGGAAACATCTAAAGAGTCTATTCATAAAAGCACAGAGCTCAGGTGTTAGAATTAAGAAAAAAACATGGTAGTTTCGCCATATCTCGTTGAATCCTTTTCACTTCTATTTTTTCTTTGTTTTCTTCAAAATATGTTTGTCTAAGTGATTAGGTGGGGCTCACGATTCAAGTTGTTACCACTGCTAGGGTGAAATAGAGTGATTGAGCTATAAAAAAAAAAAGAAAAAAAAGTGAAAAGAAAAAGAAAAAAAAAATACGTATATTAAAAAAAAAAGAAAAAAAAAGAAAAGAAATTGAGACCAGACCATCAGACCAACCGGAGTAAATTCAATAAAGTCGACCACTGGAACCCTTGTATATGCCAGTTGTGTTGACTTAGAGTTAGGATCATCGACCACTGGTTCCCTTGTATATGCCAGTGTGTTGATATTAGTCCGGACCAATATCTCACCCATTAGGATAGGTTCGTTTTGGCAAGGCCTTGACAGATATGAGAAACACCATTCACCTTAGTCAACATAAAAAACATCTACGTTTTTCTCTACATCCATCTTCGTAATCTATCCATGTGATTGGTTGACTCCGGTTATGATGTCCAGAAACTATCTGAGTAGAGCTCTGTCACCTATATATGAATTTTAGTATGCTTGAGTGCAAACTCGTATACAACTATTGAATTTCGCATCAGGGTACTTCCTCATGTAGTCAATAAGTATGCCAACCAAGGAGATTCTTTAGTTCCTTCCAAGGTTCTGCGTAGATAGCTAGGGTCTGGAGTAAAGGTTTTGTGGGTATATCTCTTGTAAACCCTCCCGAGACTATAACTCGGCCACTAGGGCCACCTAGGGGTTTAAGGGCTTATTGCATACGCTAAATGCAATCGACGATGCCTGAGACAGTGAGTTAGGATTTTATTTTGTAGATTTGATTTGCTTTGGGACTAGCAAATAATAAGTTTGGGGGGTATTTGATAGACGCATTTATGTGTCTATTTTAGTCTCAATTCTGTAATGTTAGTACTCGATTTTGCGCTTATTTTGATATTTTATGTTTTTGTAGGTGTTTTTGGAGAAATAAGCTTTTCAGGAAAATTGGCTCGAAAAGTGGTATTTGCGCTCTTGGGAGAAAATTACTATTCGGACCCCTCATTTGGATAAGGGGCACCTCAATTACTAAGGGGTACCCTCCTGCTATTTGCACCAAGCTGATAAGGGTAACCCCAGGGTAGCTGCTATTTGCACTCCACAGATGGTTAGGGGGCATCTCTTCTACACATTTAGAAATTGAATTTGGCGGGAAAGTTCTCTACCACATGCGTAATTGCCTGGATGTAAACTGAACGATATTTACTCGGATTTTATGGTTCGGTTGGACTGGTATGGGCTTGTTACGGCAAGTCAGGGTTGGTCGGTGATGGAAAAACGTTAAAAAATGGAAGGTTTAATGAATTTCCGGTGAAACGGGGATACATGGTATCTCGGATTTTCTTTGTCATATATGGAAGGTACGTTTGAACCTGGGACATGATAAAATGCTATATTTGGGAAGAGTTTGCAACAAAACAGGAGGTACGTGTAGATTCGAGTAAAAAGGGAAGTAATCATCGATTGAAAGGAAACAGGGGAAGAGTTTTCTTCGGGCTTGTTTTAGTATGGAAGTTACGTGTAAGATAGTAAAGAATATCTCCTCGGTTTTGCTTTATCTTTGGAAGTGATCGATACAACTCAGACACATGGCAGCCGCGTAAAAGAAAAGTAGAAGAACCAAATAATTCCGGTGACTTGGGTTGAAAGAAAAAGAGATATCGGAAAGATTTTCGGCGCCTGTTGTGTATAAAAGGGATGATTTTAAGTCCAAAGAGGAGGTCGGAGAGTTTGGGGTCGATTGGAGGCTTCAGAAACACTGCAGGAGGAGTTGCAGCAGCAGCAGGTGAAGATGAAGAAGAGAGTTGCAGACGACACTTCAGAAGTGTCGTTCTGAAGAACACGAAGAACAGACTCGCGACAACAGTCTTAAATTCAACGACAGAGTCAAACAACTATCGTTCTTCGACAGTCTTAAAAACTTGTAACAGTGACGCTTGTAACACCACTACAGCGTTACAAATCTCTGTTTAATACAATTTCTTCAATAAAAAATCTTTTTGAGCTATGGATTATTATTTTGTGCGTGTTTTGATATGAGAAGCTAAACCCCATCGCTGGGATGACGGAGGAAGCCAATTCTCATCATCGTGGTAACTTTATTTAATTCTTTTTTACGACTTTTGCATTAAAATAATTTGAATTATGATTTTAAATTAATTAGTTGTGATTTAGTTTGATGGGTTATGCTTAGCTTAGGTGTTTTGATAATCCATGCTTACCATTTACAATTAATATTTTATAAAATCTACCTTGGCAATAGGGATGGTCATGGGGCGGGTATGGGCGGGTATGCAATCCAGTCACGCCCCGTAAGAGAAATACCCATACCCGCCCCGTTACCCACATGAATTGGGGCGGGGCGGGTATGGGGAATACCCGTTTGGGGCGGGTTTTCCATGGGTTACCCGTAACACGGAGTTAATACATAAAATTATTTATAATCAAAACTTAAATACTGAAGCAAACAAAATTAATAACATAAGAATAATGCATTCTAAAATTTTAAATTCAGAAATTCATCCTAAGGTGAACAAAAGAATCTTTAAATGACTTCTTAGTTTTTCTACTTTGTCCGTTCGATACAAGAACGATCAAAGAATGTGTCTGATCACAACAAAGAAACGAAAGTGATGAATATACAAGAACGATCAAGAATATAATAAATGTAAGAAAGCTCGACTAAGTTGTAGAAGTATAAAATTCGATACAAATTCTTGCATAAAAGTCGAAACCCTTATAATTTGTAAGCACGGGGGCGGGTATGGGGGGGGGACCTTGAATCCCATCCCCGCCCCATCCCCGTAGCTTAGGTTTCGGGTATTACCCATACCCGACCCCATCCCCATTTGTGCGGGTAAAACCCTACCCAAACGGGACGGGTACCCACGGGGATGGGTTTGGGTGGGGCAAATGGCCATCCCTACTTGGCAAAGATTTAGAGTCAATAACTATTATTTTTGGAGCTATAATTATCAAAGAATTAATAATTGAACCATAGAAAAAAGAGTTCGGTGAAATCCTGATTCCCAGTAATCTCTCAATATTATTATCATCTTTGTGTTATTTGATAGTTTTAGTATTTCTTTCATTAAGTCTAAAATCAAAATCTCAACGAGTCCGAGCGAACGATACTCTACTTACCACAATTAAAACTACATCAATTTCCACCCCACGGCTAAGTTCACCCCATCAGAGGATAGGGGGCATCCTTCTTCTCATTTTGAATAGATCGTGTTGGCGGGAAAATTCAGGTGCAAAAATAGTTTCACATGCGACATTATCTGGTGCAGATTGGACGAGATTTACACGGGTTCTTTCATGGATTTTCATTGGTTTGGTCCTGTCCTACCAGAACAGGGTTGGTGATGCATTTGAACGGGAAGATTATCATGAGTTCACGATAAAACAGGGGAGGAGAATTTATCTCGGCGTTTGGAGGAGTTTTGATCGGACTTTCTTTACTATTTTGATATGGATTGATCTTCTGAAGTTATACAGGGAAGTTAGCGTGTTTCAAATCAAAAGAATAGGAAGGTTTCTTCGGTTGGAGTTATACAGGGAAAGAAATATTTCTCGGAATAGTTGGATATATACGGAAGATCCGTGAATGATTAGGAGAGGATTTGACGCAAGGAACGAGTGTATTTGGTCCTGTTTTCGTCTTAATGAAGAGTATGTTGAGTTTGGAGTACATCAGACCGTGTAGGAGAAAAAGGAGGAGCTTTTAGCTGCATTTCGATAAAACAGGGCAGTGATAGAGACTCGTGTTTGTTTAGGTTGTTTACGTGCAAAAGCAAAAGTAGATAATCTGCCAGGATTCAAGTACATCCAATAAGGAAGGTTTGGATGCTGGAGTACGCATAAAGGAACCAACAGATAGAAGGAAAGTTCGTCTCTTTAGGTAAAAGAAAAACGAGTTATTCTTGAATTTATATCGGGAGATTGGTGGACCCGTTGGGGATATAAGGAGTTGGTAGGAGCCACAGAAGGGGTATCGAGTAGTTGGGGGTCGGTACAGAGGCTGCAGAGGCGGAGAAATCAGGGTTACAAGAAGGTACCTGATGCTGCTGAAGAAGAAAGAGACGAAGAACATTAGACAAACGAGAACGGTCGTAGTTACGCTCAAAGAAACTATCGTTCTTCTCTGATCTTAGAACCTTGTAACAGATGACTTCGTAACACCCTTACAAATAGTTGCAAATCTACTGTTTATACAATTTCTTCAATAAAACACCTTTTGAGTTATGAATTATTATTTTGTGCGTGTTTTTGATATGAGGAGCTAAACCCCAACACTGGGACGACGGAGGAAGCCATTTTCACAATTGATTGGTAAATATAATTAATTCTTTATGACTTCTGTACTTGTTTTAATTGATTTATGATTTTCATTGATTATTTGTGATTTTGTCTGATAGCGTATGCTTAGTCTAAGAACTCTTGATGCGCTATGCTTATGATTTACATCTAATTCTTTATAAAATCTACTTTTGGCAAAGAAATAGAGTCTACAAAAGAGCTAGAATTGTTATGAATCGTTATATAAACTAATTGAATGTGATTAATGGTGAAATCCGAAATCCCAGTCTCTCGTAAAATTGTTATTACTTCTATTTAAATCTAAAATCAATCTTCACAGGTCCGAGTTGAACGAACTTTTACTACCACTTTCTATATTTGTTAAAATAACACCAAATACTATATGCAAGAATGGAGGTCATATAAGAAGTAATCAAGCCTGCACTAGGAGGACCATCGCCCGCACTTCAACTATTTTCAAATGTTCCCCAAAGGAGCTTGTAGAAGAAATTCATTCTCTCACAAAGCCAAGCGTCTTTTTAACACTCAAGCGACATCATTGCAAGCGTCATCATCGGACCATCCAGTGTCTGCTCATAATCCAACTTTCTTCATCCACCACCTACATCATGACACAGGCGCCTCCATCCCTCTCTAAAGCCTCCGTCCCTCTCCGTCATCGACGCTTGTACCCTCAATACCCCCTACATCCAGCAGCTATCTCCTAATGCTCAACGCGACTTCATCATTCTACGCGTCTTCACTACCTCTTCAACGCGTCTTCACCAACAGCTAATACTCAATGCGTCGTCTTCAGCACCAGCGACTCTAAGAAGTAGTAACAACCACCATCAACTCTAAGAAGTGGTAGCAACCACCACCAATATCCCGCGGCCATCACCTATGATTCAACGGTTATTCTCACACAACAGTCGATGTTAACGTCACCACCGGCTCCATTCCACGCCACAATTTCACAACAGAAAGCGCCAACATGAGTTGAATGCAAAGACTAATGAGGCATCAAAATCAGATCTTAAGGAATCTAGGTGCATGACAATGCACACCGCAACGTAACATGATATCGACGGCCGCCGATGGAGAGAATGATATGTACTCGTCAATAAAAACACCACATCGTTGTGTATGTATCACTGTATGAAGCTACCCATAGAAAAGATATCCAAACGCTTTTGGCAAAGTAGTATGTGAAAAAAAATAAAAATAAAAAAATAAATGAAAGTCTCCGTCGACAAGAGGTGCGAGCAATTTAAAAATAAATCCTCTTGCCCTTGACAACCAAGAGGCTTGAGTGTCAAAGAAGCCCTCCAGCCCTCGACAACCAAGAGGCTCGAGTGTCTAAATCCTCCCACCATCGATAAGAGAGGAGTGTATAAAATCCTATTGCTCTCACTCTTTGAGACTCGAGCGCCTAAAATTCCCTTGCTCTCACTCTCTGAGATTCGAGTGCCTAAAATCCTCTTGCTCTTACTCATTGAGACTAGAAAGTCTAAATCCTCCCACCATCGATAAGAGGGGAGTGTCTAAAATCCTATTGCTCTCAGTCTTTGAGACTCGAACTCCTAAAATTCTCTTGCTCTCACTCTTTCAGGCTCGAGCGCCTTAATCCTCTTGCTCTCACTCATTGAGGCTAGAAAGTCTAAATCCTCCCACTATCGATAAGAGGGGAGCGCCTAAAATTCTCTTGCTCTCACTCTCTGAGACTCGAGCGCCTAAAATCCTCTTGCGCTCACTCATTGGGACTAGAAAGTATAAATCCTCCCACCATCGATAAGAGGGGAGTGTCTAAAATCTATTGCTCTCACTCTTGAGACTCAAACGCCTAAAATTCTATTGCTCTCACTCTTTGAGACTCGACCGCCTAAAATCCTCTTGCTCCCACTCATTGAGACTAGAAAGGCTAAATCCTCCCACCATCGATAAGAGGGGAGTGTCTAAAATCCTATTGCTCTCACTCTTTGAGACTCGAGCGCCTAAAAATCTTTTGCTCTTACTCTCTGAGACTCGATCGCCTAAAATCCTCTTGCTCTCACTTATTGAGACTAGAAGTCTAAATCCTCCCACCATCGATAAGAGGGGAGTGTCTAAAATCCTATTGCTCTCACTCTTTGAGACTCGAACGCCTAAAATTCTCTTGCTCTCAGTCTTTGAGACTCGAGCGCCTAAAATCCTCTTTCTCTCACTCATTGAGACTAGAAAGTCTAAATCCTCCCACCATCGATAAGAGGGGAGTGTCTAAAATCCTATTGCTCTCACTCTTTGAGACTCGAGCGCCTAAAATTCTCTTGCCCTCACTCTCTGAGACTCGAGCGCCTAAAATCCTCTTGCTCTCACTCATTGAGACTAGAAAGTATAAATCCTCCCACCATCAATAAGAGGGGACCTGTCTAAAATCCTATTTCTCTCGCTATTTGAGACTCAAGCGCCTAAAATCCTTTTGATCTCACTCTTTGAAACTCGAGCGCCTAAAATCCTCTTGCTCTCACTCTTGAGGCTGAAGTCTAAATCCTCCCACCATCGATAAGAGGGGGAGTGTCTAAAATCTTATTGCTCTCACTCTTTGAGACTCGAGCGCCTAAAATCCTCTTGCTCTCATTCATTGAGACTAGAAAGTCTAAATCCTCCCACCATCGATAAGAGGGGAGTGTCTAAAATCCTATTGCTCTCACTCTTTGAGACTCAAGCGCCTAAAATTCTCTTGCTCTTACTCTTTGAGACTCGAGCGCCTAAAATCCTCTTGCTCTCACTCATAGAGACTAGAAAGTCTAAATCCTCCCACCATCGATAAGAGTGGAGTGTCTAAAATCCTATTGCTCTCACTTTTTGAGACTCGAGAGCCTAAAATTCTCTTGCTCTCACTCTCTGAGACTTGAGCGCCTAAAATCCTCTTGCTCTCACTCATTGAGACTAGAAAGTCTAAATCCTCCCATCATCGATAAGAGGGGAGTGTCTAAAATCCTATTTCTCTCACTCTTTGAGACTCGGGCGGCTAAAATTCTCTTGCTCTCACTCTTTGAGACTCGAGCGCCTAAAATCGTCGTGCTCTCATTCATTAAGGCTCGAAAGTCTAAATCCTCCCACCATCTTTAAGAGGGGAGTGTCTAAAATCCTATTGCTCTCACTCTTTGAGATTCGAGCGCCTAAAATTCTTTTGCTTTCACTCTCTGAGACTCGACCGCCTAAAATCCTCTTGATCTCACTCATTGAGACTAGAAAGTCTAAATCCTCCCACCATCGATAAGAGGGGAGTGTCTAAAATCCTATTGCTCTCACTCTTTGAGACTCGAGCGCCTAAAATTCTCTTGCTCTCACTCTCTGAGACTCGAGCGCCTAAAATCCTCTTGCTCTCACTCATTGAGACTAGAAAGTCTAAATCCTCCCACCATCAATAAGAGGGGAATGTCTAAAATCCTATTTCTCTCACTCTTTGAGACTCAAGCGCCTAAAATCCTATTTCTCTCACTCTTTGAGACTCGAGCGTCTAAAATCCTTTTGCTCTCACTCTTTGAGACTCGAGCGCCTAAAATCCTCTTGTTCTCACTCTCTAAGACTCGAGTGTCTAAATCCTCCCACCCTTGGTGAGGGGAGAAAACACTAAGAAACGGCTCATACGGCATGACATCGGCTCTAAATCCATGTCTAAAAGAAAAGAGGGAAGAGATAGTACTTTTCCCTCTAAGAAGCGGCTCTTACGCCCTCCATCCCTTGACAAAAGCGGCTCTTAAGCCCTTGATAAGAAAAAGAAAGAAAACGGGTAGAAACCCTTCATCTCCGGAGGATAAAAGCGACTCTTATGCCTTTGATTAAAATAAAATAAAAAAGAAGATGAAAGCGGCTCTCAAGCCTTTGACCAAAGGGAGGGTAGAAACTCTACAACTCCAAAAGGCGTCTCTTGCGCCTTTGAAAAGAAGAAAGAAAGAAGAAGCGGCTCTTAAGCCCTTGATATGAAAAAGAAAGAAAACGGGTAGAAACCCTTCATATCTGGAGGATAAAAAGCGGCTCTTACGTGATGGACGCATTTATGTGTCTAATTTGTCCTCAATGTTTCGTATTGTTGGTACTCGTTTTTGTCCTTATTATGGTGTTTTGTGTGTTAGTAGGTATTTTTGGAAATAAAATTGTTGGAAAATTCGCTCGAAAAGTTGCTCGGAACACCCCTGAGGACATTTGATATTCGGACTCCCACTTTGGATAAGGGGGTAACCCAATTACTAAGGGGCACCCAATTGATATTCGCACCCCAGTTTGTTGGATAAGGGCTGACCTTCTTCATCGTTTGAAAATCCGAGTTTGGCGGGAAAACTTATTTTCTCACTGCGAATTTTGGTTCGAGAATCAAGGCATTTTGGAGAGACTCAATGGTGAGATTGCTTGGGATGACTTGACCGAGCCCTAACGAGGCTTGGTATGGGGCTTTGTTTCATTGAATTTGGCTAGAAGACCCATGTTGAAGTGAAAAATGAAGAAAGAGATGGAGGTGTGCTCGGGATTACATTTTGGAAGGTTGGAGCGAGTCTACGGCGTTGTCTACTCATTCCGGAACGTGTTTGGTGAATTGGGAGTGTGTCGGTTGAAGATTTTCATGAAAGCGAGATATGAAAGGGAAGAAAAATTCCGTATCTTGCATGGGAGTAAAAGAAAATATGTTTTATTGATTGCCGAGATCATATGGAGTTTAAGGGATTTATTCTCGGTCCAAATGGGTATATATATGCTTCTGGGATCACAGAAAGGAAGAGGGAGAGTTTGGGATAATTTAGAGCATCACAGAGGCGCAAAATCGACACCAGAAAAAAATTGTTTCTGCTGGTGTAGTGAAGAACACGAAGAACATCAACGCACATAGAACCGTCGTTTCGCTACAGTGTCAACGACTCAATCCGTGGGTCGTAGTTTGGAGGCAGACTTAAAAACACGAATGACCAGTTGTTCACATTTATCGTTCTCTGTGATGTTTGCAACAATTATAAGCGTTGCAAACACCCGCTTTTAATAGTTTTTCTCCATTTCATCATTTGTACACCTCCTTTGAGCAATAAAAATGATTTTTGAGCGTGTTTCCAACATGATGAGCTAGACCCCATTACTGGGACGACGGAGGAAGACGAATTTCATACATGGGTAATTTTAATTAATTCTTTTTATGACTTTTGCACTAACTAAAAATTGAATTATGATTTGATTAAATTAGTTATTATTTTATTAGATGGGTCATTCTTGCTTAAATGTTTGATGTCCCATGCTTACGATTTATAACTAATATTTTGAGAATTAACTTTGTCAAAAATAAGAGTCCATGTTTTTATTTGTTGAGCTATAATTGTTAAAAGAATTAATATTTGAACCTTTTGTTATGAGTTTGGCGGAATCCTGAATCCCAATAACTCTCTCCATCTTGTGACATAAATTGTATATATTCTCTATTTTTATTATTTTTCTTTATTAAATCCTAGAATCGATTTCAACAAGTCCGAGTGAACGACAACCTTACTTACCACTATTCTAAATTCGATCATTACGCCTTTGATAAAAAAATAAAATAAAAAAGAAGATGAAAGCGGCTCTCAAGCCTTAGGACGAAAAAAAAAAGAAGATGAAAGCGGCTCTCATGCCTTTGACGAAAAAGAAGAGAGGGTAGAAACCCTCCAACTCCAAAAGGCGTCTCTTACGCCTTTGAAAAGAAGAAAGAAATAAGGAGCGGCTCTTAAAATCCCTTAAAAGCGGCTCTTAAGCCCTTGATAAAAATAAAGAAAGAAAATTAAAGCGGCTCTCAAGCGTTTGATGAAAAAGAAGAGAGGGTAGAAACCCTCCAACTCCAAAAGGCGTCTCTTATGCCTTTGAAAAGAAGAAAGAAACAAGAAGTGGCTCTTAAGCCCTTGATAAAAATAAAAAATAAAGAAAGAAGATAAAGCGGCTCTCAAGCCTTTGATGAAAAACAAGAGAGGGTAGAAACCCTCCAACCCCAAAAGGTGACTCTTGCGCCTTTGAAAAGAAGAAAGAAAGAAGGAACGGCTCTTAAGCCTTTGTTAAAAAAAAAAAAAAAAAAGCCTCTCGAGCCTTTAACAAAAAGAAAGGAAAGAGATAGAGGGTAGAAACCCTTCGTCTCCAAAAGGCGCCCTCAAGCCTTTAACAGCGTAAAAGACGCCGAGAAGAGAGCAAGTCGAAGAGACGCCGCACTAGGGGACTTGCAGGAAGAGCGCAAGCCCATGAGACGCAGAGAAGAGGGCGAGTCGAAGATACATCACACAAGGGGACTTGCAGAAAGAGTGCAAGTCCAAGAGACGCCGAGAAGAGGGCGAGCCGAAGATACATCATACAAGGGGACTTGCAGGAAGAGATCAAGCCCAAGAGATGCCGAAAAGAGAATGAGTCGAAGAGATACCACTAGGGTACTTGCAGAAAGAGTGCAAGTCCAAGAGACGCCGAAAATAGAGCGACTCGAAGAGACACCGCACTAGAGTACTTGCAAGAATTGAGCAAGTCCAAGCGGTTCTGAATCAAGACTATGAGACTTGTAGCGAGCGCACAAGTCAGAAATCACCAATAGGCAAGGGGACTTGCAGCAAGCGTGCAAGTCGAAACCATCCGAGGTTGAATACAAGTGAACTTGATGGAATATGCAAGTCTCAAGGTGAAGGCGCCAGAAGAAGCGCTAGAAGAGTCGAGAAAGCGGGTGATAGACTGTTGAGAAGACTAACGCCTTGCCCAAACAGCCAGGGGACTTAATGTAGATACCTGGAAAATGCCAAGGGAAAAATGACCATGGATTTAAACCCAAATGTGATAATAATATGGCTTAAGGAAAGGATTAAGAGATAATTTGGGATCAAATGAGAGGAGTCCTAATGACCCATTAAGGGAAGTCAAGATAATAAGTACGGAGGAAATACTAAAGAGTCAAACTTAGAAAGTAAGAAAGGGTATGCTTGTAAATACTTCTAAAATGATGGGTATTGGATAAGGCCAAGGAGAGGGATGCCTATAGAAAGGGGGTTGATCTCCACAAACAAATCCAGATCTAACTTCGTATGGCTAACCATGTACTACTTTCTAGAGTAGGCTTCCGAATCTACTATGATATTTGTACCTAATACAAGCACTAAGAAAAAATCACCACTACTCACTAATGTCTACTGCTGTAGCACTTTATTTTCCTTTATGCGCTTCCACGAACCTTTGTTCCGAAATCTCACATGCGGTTAGATCTCGTTTTCTTACTCATTGCGAGTTCTTCTTCACGTTGAGTCATTTCTTTCAATTCTACCCTTTGTTTTTTCCTTTTGTTTCAGTTTGTGGTCTACCTATTGGATCTCCCTTTCTTGGATCTTAGCTTTGTGCGATCCATGGACGAGTAATTAGCCTTAGTTGGCTCAACAAGACTTGCCGGCCTACCAAGGTTCCACGTGAGTAAGCTTTGAAGAATTCCTTTGCTTCGTTCGTATCCCATGGAGATTGCCCGGGATTTCCCGAAGGGGGAGGGTCGAAAGATAGTTGCTTCCAAAATGGATCAATAACCTCAATGGGTATCACTTCTTCATACTTCACAAGCATATGACGACACGGAAGCCCCAATGAAGACATGTCGGGACAAATACACACATCACCCGGTTTTCCTAATTTTCTCATATTCCACTTGTCTCATCATATGTTTTATTTCCCAATGAGAGACGTTGAATTCTATTCCTTGGAGCAACTTACCATAACGAAGAAATTGAGTCATCCTTTCCATTGAGCTTTTCTCCAAATCCTCATTGATCCTATTGATATCTTGCTTAAAGTATTGCTTCATTTCCTCGGTGACCGTAACCAAATTGCCTTGACCGGAATGGATGAGATCTTTAAATCTCCCATGAGCGGCCTCAGCTGCACTAGTTGCTTCACTCTTGAAGTGTCTATACCGGTTTGTCCATGCACGCACAAATTTTCCCTTGAACTTATCCAACCATTGAGTCCGACAATACCAGACGGCAGTCGGATAAACTTCGTTCCAATCGGCAATAAAATTCTCCAATCTCTTTTCATACATAAACTCGGTAAGAGACCAATAAACTTTCTCCCAATCTCTTAGAAATTACAACCACTTTTTATGATTTTCCGCATGTTCTTTGTCCACTCGCTCCTTTATCTTGCCTCTCTCATCTTCTTCTTATTCGGGGGATAGTTTGTTCTTTCGAACATCTTCCTCTAGTTGTACCATCATTCTCTTCTTTATATCCGCCTTAAACAAGGCATGGCAAGTTTTTATCACATTATTACGTATATGATATGTACATAGGAAATTTTGGGCGTCCGGGAAGACGTCGGATATTTCTTTCATTAATGCGTCATCGTTATCGGTTATGATGACCCTCGGAAGTTGATTTTCCCGGAAGAACAATTTCAATTGTCGTAATGCCCAATGATAATTATAGTCCCTCTCGTTTTCCATTAAACACCAAGCCAATGTGAATGTTACCTTGTCCGAGGTTTTCCCCACGATGTTGAACAACGGCATATTGTATTTGTTTGTCTTGTAGGTGCAATCCATCAAAAGAACACCACAACATGTATTTGCCAATTGTGAGAGCAAAGGATGCGAAATGAATATTTGAAGGGGCTTCTCGTCTGTCCCTCTTTTAAGGATACGCGTGTAGTTGTGATCCCAAACTATTTTCTAAAATTCTTGCATAACGCTCCTCCCTTCCCATTCCACCCTTCTAATAGTTGCTTGTGCGGCATAAATTGTACGTAGAGAAGACACGTTAGTCTCATCCTTTTCCTTGAAGCCTCTGAGAATTTGTATCGGTTTGATAAGTGCTTTGGTCAATCTCTTTACATCCTCGAACTCGTCAGGTTTTAGCTTCGCAACTAAGGAGTGACCAGCAAAATCTTTCGGATCCCGGTGGTTATGACAGCCACACAAAACCTCACAATCCCAATTGTTCATGTCATTTAAACGGAATACAAGCTTAAACGAGCAATTATTCTTCCTCGTACGAGTCTTGTATACCCTATTAGTCTTCTTTGGATATACATAATCCTTTCTCTTGTGGCTATTCTTTTCCTTGTATTTCCCACTTCTCTCGCAAGCCATCTCAAAGCGCCTCTTCGAACCTTCGTTATTCCTCACCAACACACACATGTTCTTAAGAGCCGTCTCTTTAGCCCAAGCGATTGCTTCCTTTCGATCTGTTATTCCCTACATACGAACAATTTCGCGTTCATTAGAATGTTCATTACTAGCAATCCATTAGTAAAGTTCAAGATACTAGGTGAAAAGTATTCTTTAGTCACATACGGAGGGATTTTATAGTATTCCGACGTATCCCGATAAAGCGGCTTTGCATTTGTTGGATCAATATATGTCACCACCTAAAGATCGAATGAAAATTAGTTCCAAACAAAATTAAAACACTATGCCGGAAACCCGTACCGGCATGCTCGACCATTGTTCCGGCATAGTCTAAGTTAACCAAAACGGAAGACCAAATTTGAAACCTATTCCGGCATAAATGTTTCATTAGAAAACAACGCCGGAATCACGGGTGCCGGCATTCTCGTAATCTAATGTCCCAAGCCTGTACATAATTCCGGCATTGACGATTATTGATATTCAACGCCGGTTTCGGTGCCGGAATTATCGATATTGATGGTACCACGCCGGTACCAGTTCTGGCGTTGATGTTTATTAAGTTTCAATGTCGGTTTTAGGTTTGGGATGGTACTGTTTCCTGTATGTTTTCCATGCAGTACCGGCATGGTAACCTATCAATGCAACCATGCCGGTTGCATATTCCGTAGTATATTCCTTGGTAGGTAAAAAGGTTAACTGCGTACCGGCATAGTTGTTTAGAAGAATGCTATGCCGGATCAATATTCAAAATGGGGTATATCGGTCTACCAGCTTGGTCGTAGTATGAATACCATTCCGGTACCCGACTACCGGCATGGTCGTTGTTTGAATACCATGCCGGTACCCTTACTACCGGCATGGGATTCATACAACTACTATGCCGGCACCAAGGTTTTCAGTTGAAAAAATGGCGGGTTTCAATAAAAAAATCGATTTGTCAACATCTAAGCAGCTTTACCTGTGTGTTGGGGATGCTACTATGTTGTGCAAGTTTACTTTCTTGTGTTGGTTCTTCAAGAAACTCTCCATACTCGTCAAAATCATCATTCAAGGGTGTTGGCTCAACAAAGAGTTGCAATTGAGAGTTGTTGTCGTTAGATGAAGATTGAAGATATGCTCCTTGTTGTAGTTGAGCTAAAGATTCAAAGCAAAGAAGTAATTCTCTCTTCACAATCATCCTCCATTTTTCCCCAAAAAAATTCTCTCAAAATATTTTTCCCTCCTTCTACTCTCACCTCACTAACCCAAATTCAAATAAAACACACACTAATCATCATTTATAAAAAATCTTATGATTTTACTAATTATTATTAATCACTAATCCTGATTAGTGAGGGATAGATTATGTATTACGTAAAATACTTAGATAAGGGGTGACCCCGAATTGATATCTGGATCCAGTTTTTGTCATTTTCTTATATCCCCAATTCCTTTTTTATATCCCCCAATTTGCTCGATTGATTAAAGTTGCTCTTTTCTTCATGTGTTTCTGTTTTTTTTTCTTTTGATTCTTAGAATCTTATCGATTTGATGGAATTTTGAAATAACTTGTAACACATGATTTGTTTCTTTACTTGTGTATGATCGAATTTGGTAATCAATTTTGTTGATGATCTTAAATTTCTATCTCAATTTTTGAAATTAAATTCAATTTCAATTTTTTTGCATTTTTGTTGACCGATGACTTTCGTTTTTTTTTCATCACTAAGGTACTACTCCCTTTGGTCGTCCAATTACAGACGGAATTGAGAATAATCCTCTTCATCTACGAATGTTACAGCATTTGTACTAAGCCGAATAGAGTAAGACGTCGTCCTTAGTGTCTAAAGGTTTTCAGTTACTACTCATGATTACTATGCTTCAAAAACATAAACAAAAAGATTGTCAACTACATAGGAACAGAATCGGAAAGAATTTGCTCTAGGAGCGCTAGAGCATTTTCGCTCTAGCAGATTCATAGCCGTCATATCTTTGAGATATGATGTCATCATAGAGTCATCTAACTATGATATAACCGGCGTTAATGAAAATTAAATTAAAGACAAACTTCTGATTTAGTTGTGACAATCAACGGTTTCCATTCAATCCCAGGAGCAAATCCTAGCCATCCGAGGTTACCAAATAACCTTTGGCCCAAAACCCTAGCTTAGTCACGAACCTAGCCAAGCCAGCCACACCATGCGCCAATGGCAAACCCTTGGCCCCATATGCCAAGCCAAACCGCACCTAGCCAAGCTATCCGCACCATGCGCCCATGGTAAACCCTTGGCCCCACATGCCAAGCCAAACCGCACCTAGCCAAGCTAGCCACGCCATGCGCCCATGGCAAACCCTTGGCCCCACATGCCAAGCGAAACCACACCTAGCCAAGCTAGCCACGCCATGCGCCCATGGCAAACCCTTGGCCCCACATGCTAAGCCAAACACGCCTTGCCTTGGCCCTAGCCAAGCTAGCCGCGCCATGCGCCCATGGCAAACCCTTGGCCCCACATGCCAAGCCAAATGGCACCTATCCAAGCTATCCACGCCATGCGCCCATGGCAAACACTTGGCCCCACATGCCAAGCCAAACCGCACATAGACAAACTAGCCACGCCATGCGCCCATGGCAAACCCTTGTCCCCACATGTCAAGCCAAACACGCCTTGCCTTGGCCCTATCCAAGCTAGACACGCCATGCGCCCATGGAAAACCCTTGGCCCCACATGCCAAGCCAAACACGCCTTGCCTTGGCCCTAGCCAAGCTAGCCGCACCATGCGCCCATGGCAAACCCTTAGCCCCACATGCCAAGTCAAACCGCACCTAGCCAAGCTAGCTACGCCATGCGCCCATGGCAAACCCTTGTCCCCACATGCCAAGCCAAACACACCTTGCCTTGGCCCTATCCAAGCTAGCCACGTCATGCGCCCATGGCAAACCCTTGGCCCCACATGTCAATCCAAACACGCATTGCCTTGGCCCTAGCCAAGCTAGCCGCACCATGCGCCCATGGCAAACCCTTGGCCCCACCATGCCAAGCCAAACCACACCCTTCCTTGGCCCTAACCAACATAGCGGCGCCACCATTCTGGCTTTCCGTACACGGCTACTCAAGCGAAGGCGTGCAACAATCAACGGTTGCCCTTCAATCCAGGAGCAAATCCTAGCCATCCAAGGTTACAGACAAGCATGGTAACCTTTGGCCCGAAAACCTAAGTTTTGCCACGCCAAACCATGCCATGCCAACGACATGCCAACCTAGACGCGCCACCATGCTGGCCTTCCTTACGCGGCTACCAAAACGAAATCGTGCAACGATCAACGTCTATCTTTCCTCTTGAGATGCAAAATCTCGACCGTCGAAGGTCACCAAGCTAGCAAGTCTCCCAAGTACGACTTGCCAGGAAAGAACAAAATGCTACATGTTTTCCACAAAAACATTCGAGATATCAACACATATCACAAATCGGGGGGATCATCTTTGGGTATTGGTTTGGCGGTTTACAGCGTGCGGCGTACACTACGCCCTTTATAAGGAAGTTTCATAAAAGGTGAAGCGGTTAGTAAATACATGGAGTTAATGGTGAAACGCTCTTGGGACATCAATTCCATGCATTAACAGTTTTATGGAACATCAATTCCATACGTTAACGGTTTTATGGAACATCAATTCCATGCGTTAACGGTTACCACCTCCTCCAATTTACTTACCTATTATTCCATTCCTTAATGAGACCAGAGTACGTTTCACTTCGACTTGTATAAATAGGTCTTACCTATTTTCACCAAATAACAAGTTCATTCGGGAATACACAACACTCAGAAAATACTTGCTAGCTTACCATTTGTTAGCCTTCCCACTTTTCTGATACAAGTCGTAGTAACACAACTACTCTTCCAGAATCAACTATTCTGGTCTCATCACTTTCCTTGCTTCCCTCACCAAAACCAACCCATTCTCCTTCACTGTGACCAAAGCAAGTCTGGAACGGCCATTTCTTGGTTTAGGCCGGACTTATGCAATTGATCTCTCAATTTAAAGTACTCCTTAGGTACATTGTTTAGGGTTTAAATTGTTTCTCACCCAGTACACCCAAAATTACCGAAATCAGCGAAACCATTTTCACCTACAAACACCAGTAATGACAATATTAACGGATTGTAAAGTTTTGGAAGACTGCATTAACAAGGATAGCACAAGTTTTTGTTGGACAACAGAAAACACCGTTCAAGCAGTAAAGACTCTCTTAAATGAACTTCCTCAGGTACAGGTAATGTACACAAACCGAAAATACAATTCAGCAGCAGACACAATTGCTAAGGAAGCAAGAGTAAAGAGCTAACAACACTTATCTACGGAGATACAACAAAGAATTAAGACATCTAGCATTTCATCTAATGTCTTCGATAGAAATGAAATTGTAAATCTCCTGTATTATATTTTCTAATTAAATTATTGCATCTTTCCATCAAAAAAAAAACTTCTTGTGAATATAAGTGTTACCTATAAGAGATGAAAGAATCACCAAATTGACTTCTCATGTTTGAACAATAATTTCCCTGGCAGTCACTTATTTCGATGCAGTTAAGAAGCAAATCCCCGACCAATTTACTTTATGCAAGAGACTCCATTCTTTGTCAACGCAATCAGATCAAACATGCTCAGGATTACCTGTTGGCTGTTCCAATCAGTAGTTTAGATCAGTGTCTGGGTCCCACACAGTTTAGAGCCGTAGTTAGCTATCGTCTTGGTATTCCTCTATTTGTTGAGGATGGGTTGTGCTTTTGTTGCAATAGGCCTATGGATATCTTTGGTGATCACGCGCTTCACTGTGCTAATGATGTTGGACTAAAGTTTCGCCATGACTTAGTACGTGATGTAATTGCGAATATTTGCTTCAAAGTCGGTGTCCCTGCACGCAAGGAGGTTGCTTTGGGTCTTGTATCAGATAATAACAAGGATTTACGTCCAGCAGATATCCTTGTTCTCAATTGGGAAAACGGCCAAGATGTGTGTATGGATGTCACAAGAGTTTCACCCTTTACTGGAAATGGCGTTCTTTCTTTCGTCCCAAGCCAGACTATCTCTAAAGCAATTTCGCGCAAACGTTCTAATTATTTGAATGAGTGTTCTTCGCATGGTTATGGTTTGGGTGTGTTAGCTTTTACTACTTTAGGGGAACTTAGAGAAGATTTTATATGTTTTTTCAAGCGTCTGAAGAATTGTTTAGTTAGCCATGACGATGGTAGTGGTTTAGGTAGCTTTATTTTTCACATATTGGGTGTTACTATTCACAAAGGAGTTGGTGCCCAGCTTGATGCTCGGCTACCAACTAAAAACAATGTAACCGTTTAATCGTTAAAATAAAATGTCTCATTAAACAGAGTTAAAATAAAAAAATAAAAAAAAACAACAACAAGCAAAATAAAACTTTGAGCTTGATGTTAATTATAGTTTATAAATTAGCTTTTGCACCTTTGAAAATACTAGTGAGGTAAGCAAGTTTATGGTAGTTTTTAGGTGTGAAAATATATACCTATATGGTTTTCTTTCTCCCTTTTCTTAAAAATAAAATGATTAATGTATTAGATAAAAACTTCAGTATATTGTCTACAACAAAAAAAAAATCCCGAATAAAGGTCTTCCAACTAAGGCTGCACTCGGTGCGGTTATGAGTAAAACCGTTCACCTAACCGTGTATAACACGGTTTCCATTTTAAAAACTGTAACCGAACTGTGTTGGAATCGGTTCGGCTATAAACAGATCAGCGGCGACTTAATCGGTTACGGCTTTTTATCGGTTTTCACCGATTCATAAAATTAATCAAAAAAAAAAATGAAACTTACCATTAAATCGGATATAATGAATCAAGAATACAATTCAATTCAATAATTATAGTCATCAGTTGAATCAAGATTACAATGAATAACAAACAACAACAATTTAGAAGAAATGATCTTTCAGGCGTTTTCTCAAACATCTTTTCTGCACAACTTGGTGGTATCATTCGGCGTCAATGAATCATCTTGTGAAATTCCCCAATTCCTGCAGATTCAATTCTAACACAAACCCATAACTCAAACCACTTTCCCATGTTCTTTATTGGTACTAACCCACACCATCCATGATTTATATAAATTAAAACAGAACATCAATTTTAAACAAAGAGACATGATTTACATGAAAATCCATATGATTATTTGTTGTTTCATATGAAAACACTAATAAAAATAAAAAGATTTCAAAATGAGAAGAAGAAGAATATGATTCATCTGTTGTTTAACTAAAAGTCAAATTCGTATGGTTTCCATATGAAGCTATGATTCATATATCAAAACGATAAGAAGAAGATGATTAAATTCATATATAAAGCTAGGGTTTCATCATATTCCGTAACTGATTTGAATTGAAGTTGAAGATTTGTTTGTTGAAGATGATTATCGAATCACTGATGAAAAAAAGAAATTGTGATGGGAAAGGTGGTGATTGTGGTGATCGTGATGTAGGTGATGGTGGTGGAAAGGGAAGAGCCGCTGCTGCTGGAAAGAAAGATGAAGAATAAAACGAAGTGGTCATATGTTTAGGGTTTGTGTAATATATATTGAGATGGATGGCCAGGATGTAATTAGATGAGAGGTTATAGATGATCGGTTTTTCGGTTCGGTTAGGTTGCGGTTATTGGTGGAACCGTTGGCCGAACCGAAGATCTAACGGTTATTAAAATTAAAACCGTGACCAACCGTTGGATTATCGGTTCGGTGAGGTTACTTTTCGGTTTATGCGGTTATCGGTTCGGTTTGCGGTTAACATTCATGAAATTGTCTAAGTTTGAGCACCACAACATTAAGGAGGATTCTTATTTTTGAGGTAAATATATCAAATAGGTTATTATCCGAAGCAAGGTAATGATGTTCTCTCTTATTTTTGAGGGTTCTTAAAGTTATGGTCAGTAATAACCAAGATCAAAGATTTCGCGTGTTTGGTTTCGCATGTATGGAAGAAGGTAACTTAAGCTAGAGGACTTGGATTAGAAGAGTCAAGCCAGGTGAGAATAGCAGTAAATGGAAGAACAAGAATATCTGAACCAGCAGTACCCATGGAATATTTGTTGGAAAACGATTAATAAAATATGATTTTTAAGGTTTTAATAAAAATTAGTATAATTTATTATTTTCTTTTGTGAATTAAAAACTTATTAGTCCCACACCGTGGAGTTTCCATTTTTTAGTTGTTTTAAGAGACTATATAAGCTTTTTAGTCCCACATCGGGGAGTTCATCTTTTTAAGTTGTATTATTCCATTATATAAAGAAATTCACTACTTTTGTAAAATCTATGGGAAAGGGGTTTCTCTATATTTTAGAGGACCCTCAAGGGAAGATATTTTATATTGTTTTCTTATGCGTTCGTGATTTTTCCAAGGGTTTTTTCGGAGTTGTCAAGCTCTGTTGAGCATCTACTACATATGCTAGTAGTAGGTGCGTAGTAGGAGTGTTTTATCCTGGAGATATTCGTCCTGTGAGAGCTAATGCGTCACTCTTGAGTGTATCCGGGCGCTAATGTTTTAAGGGCAACGTGTTG
The DNA here is from genome assembly GCA_023531295.1 of Papaver armeniacum. Lineage (NCBI taxonomy): Eukaryota > Viridiplantae > Streptophyta > Magnoliopsida > Ranunculales > Papaveraceae > Papaver > Papaver armeniacum. Next base: position 331,508 of record JAJJWW010002322.1, on the reverse strand, counting down.
AACACGTGACACACTCTGTTTTTCCAAAGTTTTGTCTTGTTACTGTTGCGAGATCTGGGGAGATCGTCCGTTTCATCAAATCGATCACTTCCATTATAAAGGAGCTAAGTATCAATAACTTTTGCTTATTTGATTTTTTTCCTTGTTTTTGATTATTGCACCCAACAATATTTTGGCAATTTAGTACCTTGGGGAGCTTATCCAAGATTGAAGGTGAAGGAACTGTTGAGTGAGAGTTGCGCATATATCATGAGCGATCCGTAATGAAGTAAGGAATGTCAATGGTAGGGTGTAAGCTGGCTTTGCTTCAGGTTCAGGGTGTCAGCTTCTTAAGTGCGGCCCCCGTATGTCTGATGCGGACACGACACCAAAATTGGTGCGTCTGTTCAACCCAGATGCGGTTACATGCAACGGTGGGAGAAGAAAAGCAAAATTAGATGGTGTCGACGAAGGTGTCCTAAATGTCCTATGAGTGAGAGAATAACTTATGTTTAGTTTGGTATTGTGCAGCTTTTGTAAAAGCACTTTTCTGTTGTGCGTTGTTGTGCTGTGCTGTGAGAAAAAAGCAGTTAGATGTTTGGTAAAATATTAATTAAAGTTGAAGCTGATTAAAAAAACAATCAAATTGTGTTTGGTAAATTTCCAGATTCAACCATAGTTGTTGTAGCAAATGACAAAAACACACATATCTCTAATGGTAATTTTATTCAATTTTATTGGGTTTAAAAATAATTAATTATTTTACTATATAATATTAATGTTCATACTAATTACCACTATTATTATGATTGTTAAAAAATATTTTACTTAACCACTTGTATATATGTATATATATTTCAAACAAAAAGTGCAACTAAATTAAGTATTATTTAATATTTTATTTTATTTTTACTGTTGACAAATGAAATGAAATGATATATAAAATAGTTTGAAAATTAAAAAAAAAATTAAAGAATGCAATATAAGAAATAGTAAAAAATTGATTGTATATAAATTTAAGGGTAACTTTTGTCATTTATAAAATAAAGTAGGGATAAAAAAGATAAATCAATCATTAAATTTAGGTGAAAATGACTTATGCTTTTGTAGCTTTTAAAAGCTCCTAGGTTTTTTAAAAATTGAGGAATTTGAGAAGTGTTTTCGATAAAAAGCACTTTGATTTTTTTTTTACCAAACACTAATTTCAAAAATTATTGACATATATAGTTTTTGAAAGTGCTTTTGAGAAAATAAAAACATTATCCTAACTTTATGCTTACAAAAAAAAAGGTAATTGTAAGATATTCTGTTTTTTTTAAGTGAAACCAAGAAAATACACTCATGTTTGGAGCCACATTACGGCTACCAAAGTCGCGACCGATTTGCTGTTTCTCTACCAAGAAACCCACCTAGAATTGAATTTGATCATGGTTCAATTGAGTTCAATAGGGCTGCTACTAATCTCGACAGTACTGCAGTGTTTTCTTCGACTTCAGTTGAAATTGTGATTGTTAATTACTGCATTGTTAAAGTTATGGTCAGTAATAACCAAGATGAAGCTAGAGGACTTGGACTAGAAAGAGTCAAGCCAGGTGTGAACCAGCAGTACCCATGGAGTGTTTTGGCAATTTAGTACCTTGGGCTTATCCAAGATTGAAGGGGAAGGAACTGTTGAGTGAGAGTTGGGCATGTATCGCCAAAGCGATCCGTAATGAAGTAAACAATGTCAATGATAGGGTGTAGCTGGGTTTGCTTCAGGTTCAGGGTGTCAGCGTCTTAAGAGCGTCCCCATATGTCTGACGCCGGACATGGCACCAAGATTTGTACGTCCGTGCAACCCAGATGCAGTTCCATGCAACGGTGGGAGGGGTAAAGCAAAATTAGATGGTGTCAAAGAAGGTGTCCTAAATATATATCCTATGAGTAGGAGAACAGCTTATACGTCATTAGTATCTTAGTATGGTTCAAAAAAAAAAAAAAAAAAAAAAAAAAAAAAAGGTAAATGTAAAAGGTATTCTGTCTTTTTTTTAAGTGAAACCAAGAAAATACAGCACCCGTAAGAAAAGCCATTCACGGCTTCCCTTACATGCATGTTTCCCATTCCCATATTTTCCTAACTACAAACCTATCTTATTTATGGAAGTTTGAGTATCATCATCATCAATGAAATCCATGAAAATCCTAATAATAGAATGTAGTAGAATTATTACCCCATAAAAACTTATTTATTTATAGAAATTCTTACATTAAAATTATATATAAATACATCCTTGATCAGAATCAACTTTGTATAATTTTCTTTGGCTCCAGAAGAAAGAGATCGATCAATCATGTTAGGAAGGGTACGTACTTACACCTTTTATTATATAATACTGTATATTGATAAGAGTTAATTGTCATATATTTACAGGTTCTCTCATACTGTATATGTTTTGTGTGTTTCGGTTTCCTCAGGAAGAAGAACTTGGATTTCAAGAACTACAAGGGATTAAAGCCCACAAAAATCAACAACAAGGAAGGTGAAGAAGTGTTTTGCGGGTATGGCTATACCGGAAAGTACCTAAACAATGGAGAACCTATTGATTTGAAAACTATCACGGACAACTTCGAATTTCGGAACCCACAAACCAGTTGAGCTACAACCAAGCGACCTTGGTTATTCCAAATATGTTGGTTCTGGGGGATGGTATCGAGACCGTTAAATATCCTGGACCAAGAACTACGACGAAGCCGACTATGGTACCACTGATCCAAATTTTGTGTACGATAACCGTGCCTATAGAAATTTGGTAGTGAAACGAACGGATTCTCTATTCTCTGAGTTGAGAGTGAGACCTCTAGTCCTCCTCCACAGGATGAGCGACCTACTCCAGGCAACCAAGAAGGGAAAGATTCCGATGTTTTTCGGCTTCTAATATATTTATGGGTTTTTTTTTTATTTTGGAAAGGATACAGTGAAAACTTTTGGTCCTGCCCTTTTTAATATGTTATATTTTCACTAGGCATAGATGAAATCAACTTTATATGATTCTCATATACTTTATTATATCAACTTTATAAGTATTTTTTTCTTTTGTAGGTATTTTGGGAGTTGAGGCACATTTTTCTCTTCTGGAGTCGATTTCGACGTGCTTTCTATGTATAGAGATGCCTTGGCTAAACTTGGTATTGGTTACAATATGCATGCTGCGGGTGCTTTAACAATGGTAAACTCTTGGGTTACCAGTTTAAAGGGTAGCTAGTGTTTTTATTTTTACTTTTGACAATTCCAAAATTTTACCTATTAAATATAGCAAAGAATATGGGTCAATTACAAGAAAAAGACTCCAATGCGACCAAATTGAGAATAATCCACACATGTTACGGCCTTTGTACTAAGCCGACTAGAGTAAGACGTGAATAAATTTCGTCCTTAATATCTAAAGGTTTTCAGTTACTACTCATCATTCTTAAAAAAAAAATAATAATAATAATAAATAAAAAAAAAGGTAAATTACACAGTGGAACAGAATCGGAGGATGTGGAAGTATGAGAGAATGATTGGAGAAAATGTGTTCTAAATGGGCCCTATCAATGAATGGGCTTTAAGAACTTCAGAAGATTCCCGATTAACCTTGTGTCCACACATTATTCTACCTTCCCTTCTTCTAATGATCCCATATCACACAGCACCACCAACATCATCCTCCATATACTCCTGTGTAGTTCGGAGGCCTTAATCTATTATAATCTTCTATTGCAGAAACAAGGCATCTCACTTGACACTGCCCAGCTCTACTGCAGTAGCCACCATATTTTCAAGTTTTCAAACCAGAATCTTGGATCCCCAAACAACATTCTTCTTAAGAATGGCCAACACTTCTTTGATTCACCACCAATCTCTTTAGTTGCTAGATTCGAGGAGAGTGAATCTAGATCCACCAGGCTGAATTCCTGCACCGTACTGAACTCCCTACCAGAAGACAGAATGAAGCTTCTCATTATATCTTGAATGTGCAATGGTGATCATACTCTCTCAATTTTCATGGATCAACAATTAGCACTTCCTGCAATACAAGATCCAGAGATGAGTCACCTGACAAGATGAGTACCAAAAAAAAACTCAACGGCACAAGGCAGTTGGCCCACAGCTCCAAGGCAACAAAAGCATTGTCACTCCTATAGCATACTTATATTTTGTTTAAGTAGCGGGCGAGGGGAATCATCTGCTTTGTGCCTTCAACAAGACAATGATGATTCTTTCCAATATTTAACATCATCGGACATGTGGCAGAAAATTTAAATGAAGAATGACACGAGGTGAACAACCAACAATTCTAATATTTCCACTGTGGGAGATGTTTAACTAAGAGAAAGGACTTAACTACCCAACCTTGTTCTTTGTGTCTCTCTGGAGAATCAAATCTTTGACCAACTTCAACCAAACATCCTTCACTTTACCAGACTTTCGACGACACATCCAAGAAGTTCAGATATTTGAAGGAACAATTAGAACAATGTTTCCCCAATTGCTAAAATAGACTGTCCCTCCTTCAATTTTTCTTCTTAGAGTGGCGCTGCCCTAGTTTTCACCAGAGTTGCTTAAATAATTGGAGGTACAGCTTCAGCCACAAAAATGGTTCTCTCCCAACAGCAGTTAATGTTGGCTGCAAATACAAACCAGGATTTAGTGTTCATCAAGATACATGCAATTAATTGTCCTTGAGACTATATGTAAGTTACCTTATCACCAAGGTCACTGTGGCAATTACAATTTCGGAAGATCTATATACAGGAAATTTTCCACTACTATTTGCCCATCAGGTAACTCGTAGCTCTTTTCAACAAATGAACTGGTCTTGGATGTCCTAGTTATTGCTCATAACCAAGAGCAATGTAAGCTAGCATTTCTTTGATGTCTCTCGGAAATCCTGCTAGGAACTGCGCTCCGTCAAAATTTTCATCAACGCATTAGTGAGATTATGTCCAGCCAGGTCAAGATGCAAGATGGCATGAGGTAGGCATAATCTTCGTAGATAGGAACTATATGGCTGACACCATCGCAGAATCAAAGACAATACCTACACAAATCAGCAGACACGTTAGCATATATCTAATGATTCTAATATATAAGCTGTTCGATCAAAAATGAGTGAAACAACAATGACCAAAACGATACAAACCAACATCTATAAAGGGTGTGTGTGTGTGTGTGTGGGGTGGTGGTGGGTGCGGTGGAGCAAGGGAGGGCATGAGCCGGACATTAGCCCCACCAGCGTTAGCCTTGACGCAGTCTTGACCCTGCTATTATTAATACATAACACAAACAGAAACTCTAAAATTGACTTCTTCTGCTTCATACACTCGTCGAGTTAATGGTTTTAGGTAAAGATATGTAAGTTACCATATGGTAGAGATGTGTAGCAGTACTCAACTGTGCTACACGCTTAATTTCTTCACCTTCTCCATAAGCAGATAGAAGTTTGCTAGCAGTTCTGATCACTACTCAGAAAGGCATCAATCCTGAAAATAAATTTAGGAAGTTCTTTTAAGTCTAAAGTCTTCAAGCCATAAAGTATAGACAATATACAGGAAATTGGGTATCTGAAATGGAACTAACCTTAGAATGATGCAGAAGACTAACTTACTGAGAACAATAGTTATAGCATTTTCCTGCTTGCTCGAAGTCGACCGCGTACAGGTAAACTATTATTGCACTGAGATAAGCCTGAAAATCCAAGTAAAAAGTTTAAAATCCACACCACTTGCACATTTATGGATAATAAGAGTAAGTGTACGATGAGGTAGAAGTAACCTAAAATTGATCAAGAAATGTATTAGGAACTGAGAATGACTGCTTCTTTGTATACCTTGCATTGACTGTTGGTAGCTTTGCACTGGTCTGCTGATAAGCCCAGTCGCAATAGAAAGTTGCAGCATCAGTATACCTGTAAAGCAAAACAAAAATACATACACGGTTATTTTGAACTGACAGTAACCTGAAAAGACTGAGTACCAAAAAAAACTTAACGGTACCAGGCAGTTGGCGATACAGCTACAAGCAGCATCGTCACTCCTACAGCACACTTATATTTTGCTCAAGTAGTGGGCAAGGGGCATCATCTGCTTCGTGCCTTGCCATCTGTATCAGTGTGCATTTAACAAGAAGAGGAAGCATAATTGCACCAATTAAAACAAACAAAAATTGAAGAGAAACCTGAAAAGTATAACTTCCCTTTCTAGATGCGTCCTTGACAAGGATAGCTCATTCGTGCACCCTGCAAACACCTGAAACGAAAAGTTCTAAGAGATTAGGACAGTTGAATCTTCAGTAGTCATTTAAACATGAATAATATCGTAAATGGACAGTGGATGACTAAGAGAACTAACCTCGACAGTAGTAAGCAAGCATTCAACTCTGTATAGCATCATCGACAACTACCTGAAAAACAAAAAGAAAAGAGCATCAAGGAAATTAGGAGGTAATTAAAAAAAATTCGAAGTTAGAAATCAAGGTAGGGAGGAGGTCTGAAAAAGGGAGGTCTCTTTTTAAGCTTTAGTCACACGAGGATAAGTATCTATCTCCACCAACATGGCTGCAAATCGATCACTCACATGAAAGAAAGAATAAAATATCGCAATTTAAACCGTATTCAACTTTCAAAAGAACAACCAGCAGTTTGCCATGCCATGATTAATGGAGAAAGATTAATCCTAACTGTGAATCTTATCTTATATGAATCATCACCGCTTCATTTCAGTACCATCTGTATTCAGTGTGCATTTAACAAGAAGAGGAAGCATAATTGCACCAATTAAAACAAACAAAAATTGAAGAAAAAGTATAACTTCCCTTTCTAGATGCGTCCTTGACAAGGATAGCCCATTCGTGCACCCTGCAAACACCTGGAAGGAAACATTTTAAGAGATTAGGCGGTTGAATTTTCAGTAGTCATTTAAACATGAATAATAATTATAATATCTTAAATGAACAGTGGATGACTACGAAAACTAACCTGGACAGTAGTAACCAAGCATTCAACTCTGTATTGCATCATCATCAACTACCTGAAAAACAACAAGAAAGAGCATCAAGGAAATTAGGAGGTAATTAAGAAAATTTGAAGTTAGAATTCAACGTAGAGAAGGGGGCTTTTAAGCTTTAGTCACACAAGGATAGGTATTTGTCTCCACCAACATGGCTGCAAATCGATCACTCAAATGAAAGAAGAATAAAAAAGTATCGCAATTTAAACCGTATTCAACTTTCAAAGAACAACAGAAGTTTGTCATGCCATGATTAATGGAGAAAGATTTATCCTAACTGTGAATCTTAATGATGATTCTTTCCTATATTTAGCATCATTGGACATGTGCGGAGAAAATTTAAACGAAGAATGACACGAGGTTAAAATGAAAAATTCTAAAATTTACACTGTGGGAGATGTTTAACTAAGAGTAAGGACTAAAGTACCTGACCTGTTCTTCGTGTCTCTCTGGAGAATCAAATCTTTGACCAACTTCAACCAAACATCATTCTTAGCATCATTCACTTTACAGGCTCAAGGACTTTCAACAGCACTTGCGTGCATCCAAGAAGTTCAGATGTTTGAACTCCTTCCTCGTGGTCTATCAAATGTCGAGTGAAGCATCCCCTCAACTATAAATTCAAAGTGTTCAATCCAAATAGGATTCGTTTGTTCTGCAAATTTATCGCACTCTGGAGCATCATCTCCTTCCGCAGCAATGCACCTAGATAGAAAGTACATAACCAGTCAGTTATCCAGGAAACAATACAGGATGCTGTCATGCTTTTGTTTGATGTTAAACCATAGAATGTGAAATGCAAATTAAGTCAAGTATCATTTGGGAAAATAGTTTCACTAACCTACGGTACTGGACATAGCAGGTAAAGCAATGTCTTGATTGATTTGTAGTTGGGAAACGGAAATCCACTGGTGCTGTTCCAAGCTGGATATCCAGAAAATCTCAATTGACACTCACTGATTGTAAATTGGGTGGTATAATGAGATCGACTGGCTTACCGGCTAAGGCTGCTGAAAAGTATTATTTTCTTGTCCCTGAATCTCTGCCGCCTTGCCGGAATGATCACATCTAAACTTTTGCAGAGTAACAGCTGAGGAATCCACTGCTCTAATTTTTGCTTTATCCGGTAAGTACAAAGATAACTGCAGTCACCATTTATTCAATTTAATAGTGACCTGATTCTCATGAAACTTTATCGTACATCTATCTATCACATAATGAAGCATGAGATACTAAAATTTCATCACAATCCAACCACTGGATCTAAAAATATTAGAAGAGCAAAAACAGACATTTTAGGGTTTCAAGTAATAAAAATGGAATTAGAAATTCTCTTCAATACGACGCGAATTGGGTGAAACTACACAAACCCATAATGTGAATTTACATGGTCTTGAAGTTTAAACAATGAAATATGATAAATCTCTAAATATCATAAGAACCCTGATAGGAACTCAACCATTTTAAGTCCAGAACAACTAAGACAAAATCTCTAAAACACAACAATAAGATGATTATGAATTACCCCTTATTCGAAATCAAGGAACAACGTAAATTATGAACAAGGATTTACGGTATGACGAAACTGAAATTGAGAAGAAGAAGTTTCCTTTGCTTCTTTTACTACTCCATGCTCACGAATCCACCATACCATAGTGATGAGATTCATCTTCTAAAACCGCTGATTTCCACTTTCTAAATGGAAGGAAGATTTTATGGTTTGGGTTGTAGGAGAGAACAAATTATTTAGTTTCTCCAGGAAGACAAAGGGAAAACAACCCCCTCTTACTTCTTTATTCCATTCATCAAATATAAATATGCTATTTTATTCTTGATGTATCCCAAGTGTACGACAGACGTGCAGCCGCATATGGAGGTATTTAGGCACCCCAGAGCATTTAACTAAAGCGGACCTTCGATAAGGTTAAGGCAACCACGAGCTGGAATTTTAGATTATAGTTGAACCGTTAAATTAATCGGAGAAATTAATAACTTCCTAAAATAATATTTTTTACGGGTCTCGAGTTGGAGTCATTATATTAAATTAATAACCTCGCTAAATTTATAAGATAATAAAAATTTTAATTGCCCAATAGGGCACGACTAAAATATAAATTAATAATCATTATACTAGCACTACATTATATATGATGCCTTACTAAAATAAGATTCCAAGTTGTTTGTTTCTTGTTCACATTTATGCAACATTGGACTTTATCTATGATATTTTGTAGTCCCTTGAGGAGTTTAGAGTGCCTTTTTAAATTGTAGGAGGGAAATCATTTAGCTTTACTATCGATAATATTATTTTTTTACTTAGAAGTGGCTCCACAACGCAACTATCATCTTTTAGTTCCTCTTCTTGGGGATTTGATATAACACTCCTAATAATTTCTTCATTCTGTTCAAATTTTCGTGCTATTATCATTTCACTGGATAGACCTAAACATTAATTTCCTCATGAGGACATTGATTTTTTCGGACTTAATTTTCCCATTTCATAACCTTCAATATATTTGTTGTTATGCGAAATCTTTAAGTTAACTTAAATATTTCGTTTTCTTTTATTTTGAAACTTAAAACTTAGAATGTTTCGATAATCTAATAACCTTACGCTAATTTGATAGAATTTGTGATCATGACATTCTTAATTTATTGAAGTTTTACTGTACTAAGCACTTCAAATGTTAAATGATTTTCTAAGTATAATACATAGACTAGGTAAATATGAAGCAAAGTTCGGGTGCTACAACATCCACCTTCCAAGAGATCCGGTTATAGTCGCTCCTTACGTCTCTTGAACCTCGCAAGGCTCTACGCAATCGATTCCCTTAGTGGCGTCCTTTCTGACTGGAGTTTTCTTTTTTAATAAAATTCTGACCCTAAGAGTTGCTTCAACCTAAGTGAAGACTTTTCATACCAATCGCCTCTCTAATAGATAAGCCCATTTGATTTACATTTTGATCGAGAGATCAGGTGATAATAATAGACAAAACTAGAAAACCTCTTATGCTCACTTAGATGACAAGGCTTGATATTTAACCACCTCTCAAGAAAAATCTTCAAACACAATCAATTAAGATAGGTTTTCATATATCTATCTTGAGAATCATGAATTAAAGAGACGAATATAACTTTGTGATTTCTATTTATCTTTCTGAAAGAGATTACTAAACCACGATAACGTAATAACAACATCAAGATACACGATTATCAAGGTAAATATAATCGGACTTGGCTATAAATTCCCAAGCCAAATCTTCTAGTTGTAGACCTAAAAAGGACGACTATAGCTATCAACTAGGACACAAGGTGTCACGGTTGATTTCCCAGTTGAAAGAGCATCTCCTTTTTATAGTTTTTCAAGACACAAGGTTGCTAGAATTGAACCTAAGATAACTTGGGATTTAAGCAAACAATATGTCTTGAAAATACGGAGGAATAATATACATTATGCTCGGGTTATGGAACCGTGTACAATGACTATTTGGTTTGGCAAATATGTCATATGAACAATAAACAATTTGATGTTCATTTAAACACTCAAAAAATTAAATCATGACACATACACATAAGTGTTTATGTGATCAATGAAGTCTTCGAAGTGTTTAAGAGAGTCATAGGGATTCTAAACATATTTAAAAAGTAAGTCTTTGAGCATATGCTAAATATTACCGAGACAGTTGGTGAAACGGTTTGTGAACCGTAAGGAAAGTTCACGAGAGCAAGGAGTTACGGTTAGAGTGAACCGGGTTCGTCCAACCCTCCTTGGCTCAAGAACTCGGATGGCTACGGTTCGTGAACAGATTCGGATTGTCATCCTTTTACACAACTCAAAAATTCATTCACCACGGTTTTGGAGAACGGGGTTCAGTAAATCTGTCGATTTGAACTTAAAAAGATGAAACGGCTCACCAACCTTCCATTTACTTCTAAAACTCAGATATCTATGGTTTAGAAACTGGTTCGCTAACCTACCCTGAGCAGAAACAACAAGAGTTATGAATTTCTTTATTATGAAGTTTTGAAACATTCCCAAGTAAAAAATCACTTGTATGGGAAATTCAAATTGATCCAAAAATTAATTCTCAAATAACAAATTGTTTGAACTAATGTTATTATATGAATCGTTGAACATCTATGCAGAATCATATTAGATATTTTTAACAAGACAAACTTGAATCGAAACTTCTTCTTTATAAGTTTATTATTATCCATACGACATAATCTCAAGTGATAGAATAGTATGATGGTGAGAAAAATAGAATGGTCCGGTCTTCCAATCCCTCGATACAAAGTTCGTCAAATGTATTCGTTGATCTTTTGTCTTCGAGGGTGATGTGTGATACTCAATTACCAAATTTATTTCTTTCTAAATTTTTAACCATCGTGGGTTAGCCCAATTGGCCAGAGCTTTGACTCTCAAGTAGGAGGTCGGTGGATCGGGTCTCCGCTCACGAGTTTGGAGATCTCATGAAATACTCCTCTTATGTAAATCTAGTTTTAATTTAAGTTGTTAATGTATCTTCTTTCCAATTAAAAAAAAAACTAGGCCGAGACTTGACTTAGTCGACTAAATATCAAGAAATAGTTTTGATCAACTAACATTGACAACAAGCTTGAGATAGAAAAACTTGTGGATTCAACCGAGCAATATTTCTCTAACATGAACGATATTCATGTGTGGAACTAAAAATAGAATCATATACTAAATCAAATCATGTATAAAATCTCATCCTTAATCAGTGGCGAACTTGTATGGGTTAAGTGGGGTCACTTGATCCCAAACAAATTTGTTTATTAGAGTACTTGGTGGTCTTAGCATTTGTAGGTGTTGATCCCTCTCAACTTCTTTGAAAAATCAATTGACCCCCCTAATTTTTTTTAAAAACTAACTTTTACATTCATTTTAAAATTTTATTTGAAAAACCAATACTAGGATGTGCATAGTTTGTTACTTGATGTGCATATACATCTTAAATTTGTAAAATTTATAATAGCCTAAATTTGGTGACTTTTAGCCCATCTGTGTTCGCTTTGACCCCGTGATATAAATTGTTAGGTCAGCTAATATCCTCATCATTGTGTTTAGCTACTCATAGCTAGAAGCTCCCATGATATACAATGTGTGATGAAAATCGTCATGATAATGGAACCGCTCTCAAACCTAGCTTTATCTCTTTTTCATGCTCATCTCTCCAAAGTTTGAGAAGTGATAAAATATATCTTTTTTTATGTCTTGGGAGTCTTCTTATATATTTCTCGCTAAATATAGGGTTTACAATCCTTCACGAGACAGGTTTTCTTGTTTTGAAAGTCAATTTCCACAATAACCCCCATAATATGCTAGGTTCGTGGCTTATTGAATTTCATTGTCGTATCTAACAAGTAACATGCCCAAAACTATCCAAAAATTGTCTAGGTTCTTGGCCTCCAACTGTAGAATCTCTTGTAGACTTTGTGTTTTTTTATGAAAAATTGTTATGAAATCGTCTAGGTCAAGTGTCTCCTCATTCTAGCACTGGGTGCTCTTGGATACTTTTTTCACCTTCACTGTTTTTATATTAACTCCTTCGTTCTTTATCTGAGAGACCTTTTTTTTTTCATTGGATTCTTATTTCTGTTCTCTACATAATAAAGGCAACAAACTCTTGAAATACTTCAAATCAATAATAGGATAGGTCAATTTTTTCACCAACCAATTCAGATCTTCATAGAGGTTTTTGCAAAAACTTTTTTTTTAATAGTCAGTTAGGTTCTTGGAGTGACCAATTACCGATTTTATTCAATGAATCTGCAAATCATTTAAATAGATATGTGAGTGTTTTCCAATTCTTACCAGAGTTATGCATTGTATTATTACCATATGTAATATTTTGTAATATTAATTTTGGATAAAAGAAGAAGCGAGTTCAAATAGTTCCATAATTAACCAAATTAAAACAATGTCAATTTATAAAGTTTGAATGACCAAAATAATGAATTAATGTTGCTTGATCTTTAACAAGCTTAAGAATCCAAATCTTTTGATACGATTTTGTATGAATTTGAGATTGTATATATGGCTATTTCGTATCATTGTAATTTAATAAACCATCAATGAGTTAATTTTGTAAACTAGTGGTCAAAACTTGTGGTGTACTCCCTATTATACTCGATAGTACGATGACCTCATATATCAAAAGTTATTTGTTCTTCTTGATCGAAAAAATAATATCAATCATGTCAAATAGGACCTTGAAACGGTGGCAAATTATGATTGAACATGAAACATCGGATTTTGTATCGTTTATCTAATAATTTGAGAAAAATGGGACAGGACAAATGATGAGTCATGCAACAGGAGATAGTTAACTAGAAAAATGAAGGTGATATTTAGCCAATCCATAATAAGATTGTGACATTAATTATTCCGATCAACCTTTTAATATCATTAAAATTAAATGCAATACTTTTTTGCATTACTTTTTATTTTTCTTACTTATTTTATTTCTAAGACTTAATAATTTTTATAACTTGTATTGTATATAATAATGTGTTGGACAAAAGTTGACAATGCAAGTGCATTGCGAGTTTTATAACGTCTTATTAAATAGAAAACATTATATACTGAAAATATTATATAAATTTAACTTCAATAGATGTCGTGTGCGGGGTGTCACATATGGGACACTCATATTTACGATTGGAGAAAATATTGCTTGATCTTTGTATTATATATAATGAAACGTCTTATATCCAAAACTTATAAGTTGTTACATTATCATTTTTCAAAACACATAAATAAACGAGATCAATCAAAAATCTAGACAATAAACTAGTTATGCTACTCTTTGGAAGCTAGATATGCATGTATATGTCAATATTATCACCTTAAATTCGTATTCCATAATTGCGATGTCACTATGATCCTGGACCAGAACCCGTTTCTTTGATGTTTAGTTAGCAAACTTTATTTCAATCCATTATATTAATTTGTGTTTGCAGTTTTGTGTTTTACTGTGAAGCTTTTATTGGTCTTTAATAAGTTGCACGATTGTTGAAGATGAATCCTTTTTTATTATTAGTCTCCATGATGTTTATATTGTTATTATTATTTCATTTTTTGGTCGTACCAATTTTCAGCCTATTACGATGATGTGTATCTAGATGGACTTAGATTAGTTTATCTGAGTTCGTTCCTGAATCACAAGCTTTGTTGTTGTCATGGAGTTTGGAAAATGATGATATAAGATCTGTTAATCAATTGCTTACCTTTAAAGTTTATATTGTTGAAGATGAAATAAACGATGAACTTTCACCATCACAAGAAGAAGCTCCCCGTATGGTGATTTTTGGACAATTTTCTTCACCACAAGATTCTTCTGAGGAGGATGATGTAGCAATTTCACTTGAGGCTGCACTTTTTGTTGGGGCTTTATCTCGTGAGCAGTACTTTTACCGTTCTATAATTTCAAGGTTAGAGATTAACAGAAGAGGCAAGCTCGGCTTGCTAAACAACATGGCATCTAGTTACAACAGTTGGTAGGGGTTTATAGTGTTATTCTTAGCATGTTATATATATGAATACTATTACTTACTTATATTGTCACAAAAATTTTGCACTGTTAAGAATCTACATTATCAGGTTAGTTTTGAAACTTATATATCTCGGTTACATCTTGCCCCATTTTTTTTTCGAGTTATATTATTCAGTTCTTAAACTGAATGTGGGAAATTGGAGATCATCTCATTTACCTGAGTCTTTTAAGTTAACCATGGTTAAGGGATGTCAGGTTCCATGGAGAAGACATAAGTAAAAGTATCACTTTTAGAGCCCGAAGTCTCCTAGCTTCTATCCAAACAAATGCTTGATTGCATAACAACAAATTTAACTATTGAGTTAATGTTGGAATTTGTAGGCATTTTTGAGTTTTAGTCAATAATCCACATTTAACCTTTTTTTTCACATATAACTTACATTAAAATTTATAATTAAGTATTTGTTAGTCAATATTTTTGAAAATAATGATGACAAAACTAAATAGTGTATTTGTATTATTTAAACTTACTTAACGTATGTATTATTATAATTATGATTTTTGTGATAAAAATAAAAATTTATTCTTCTTACAGGAATATTTTTAAATATAGAAAGTTACTTTTGAAATTAATATTTTTTCTTTTATGGGATTGTGTTAGAGGGAACATATGTTATGTGGTACATCGAATCCACAAACGGGTAAGACCGACAGAAAACCAACTTTATTAATATATTTTATGGTTAGTTTTTGATAAAGAAAATCTATTAATGAAAAGTAGAAGATTGAGAAGACATACTTGAAAAGGAATGCCCATTCGTCTAAAAACTTTTTTTTTCTTTTTCGTAACTCTTTTTTTTTTTTTTTTTTAATCAACAAACCTAACTAACAAATTATAGTCTATAACTTTATCAAACTCACATAATTTAAACTAATTCAATTAATTAACTACTAATTAAGCAAAAGCTAGCTTACCAGTTTCAAAATGAACCTATTTTACCTTATCAATCTCGTCGCCGATTAGTTTTAGCAACTCCCATTTTGCCACGTACAAGTACTGATTAAGCAAAAAGGTTCTTTGGGTATTAAGGCTCAATGTTTTGATGATGAACTTTTTCTTTCTTAGAGGAAGTATAATATGAAACTTTTATACGGTGCAAAACCGGTTTCTA
Organism: Papaver armeniacum; assembly: GCA_023531295.1. Taxonomy (NCBI): domain Eukaryota; kingdom Viridiplantae; phylum Streptophyta; class Magnoliopsida; order Ranunculales; family Papaveraceae; genus Papaver; species Papaver armeniacum. The sequence goes on along the minus strand of JAJJWW010002322.1, from coordinate 315,811 downwards.
CACCCTTCGATACAAAGGAGTTATTGGAATAGTTTAACAAGGTATCCAAGGTCGATTTCTCAGCGATTACTATTTGCTACTCGCTAAATGACCTTGGTGATTTGCGATTCCAAGTTGAATCTATTTTGAACGATTACATAGGTCCCCGAGGCCGATTTTAGAAGATTTTGTAGCCAATTCCATGCTAAGTTACTTTAATGTTGCATGTATGTTATGTTGGACTTATACATAGTTTGAATTGCAATGTGTTGCTAAATCAATACATGATAATGTTAATATTTTTATTTTTCTAAGGTATAAGTCATGTTAATAGCAGTGTATATGATCAACGGGACTCGAGACCTCTAAAATTTCATCGAGTATTAACAGTTTAGGCGATTTCAAGACCGAACTCATTGCTCCAAGCTCCAAGATTCTCGACCGAGTAGGATCTTGAGCTAGGAAAACTATTTTGATTGTCAGTTTTAGAATTTGTTGGTCCAAAATTTACTGAGCCTACTCTATATCGCAGTGATGTTGGAGCACTTCAGCATTTAACTTTTACTCGATCGAATATCTCGTTTGCGGTAATCATTTTTTTCAATTTTTGCATGATCCAAAGGATACTCACTAGGATGTTGTAAAAAGTATACTTCGTTATATCCGCGGATTACGGGCCAAATGCTCACCCTTATGTGGAAGTATGAGAGAATGATTGGAGAAAATGTGTTCTGAATGGGCCCTATCGATGAATGGGCTTTAAGAATTTCAGAAGCATCATCCTCCATATACTCTACTGGCCACTTCCCGGTCACCAGAATTAGTACCAACACTCCAAACCAATACACGTCGCACTTTTCAGTTGTTTTTTTTTTTTTTTTTTAATAGTACGGCCTGCGAATTCAGGTGCCATGTATCCAAGTGCATTCTTAATCTTAGCATTGGCAGCAATCTCGCCAACCCAAAAATCTCGGAGATGATAGAGCTACCGAGGGTTGGGCACCGCGGGTTGTCCCGACCCTCACAGAAAACTCTCCCAAACCAGTATTAGTGTGGGTCCCACCTCAGTGTGAGAGGTTGGACAGACCGCGGGATCCCAGCCCGCGGTCAGTTAATCATTTTCGCCAAAATCTCCAACTTTTGGCTTGTGTATTAGAGCAAGTCTTATGGTGGAATCCAACCTATTCCAAGTGTGGAAAATCCATGGAATGTCAAGTTTAATGGCTTCCAAGTTGGGGTCTTCCACAGAAATCCAAGCAGGTTCCATAATTTGGTGGAATGGTCCGTGGAATCCATAGAAACACTAATAAGAATAGCGTAAAACGCTATTAAGAATGGAGCTTAGCTCCATTAAGAATAGCGTTTTTTTTTTAATCCGTAGATTTAGACTGAGTTGTTGAGAATCTAACTACCAGGAAAAAACGCTAATAAGAATGGCGCTTAGCTCCATTAAGAACAACCTTTTTAGGCGCTATTAAGAATGGAGCTTAGCTCCATTAAGAATAATGCGTTTCTACTATTTCACTATTACACTTGCGCTTCCATCCACGCCTCCAAGTGCTTTGGTGGCGTGTAAGATGGAAGATGGATGGATTCCACCATAAGACTTGCCATTAGAACATTACCAGATTTGAGATTGTAGTGGATTATGTGCAGCTGGTTCCCATGTGCCAAACTCTTTGCTTTGCTGTACCAAGAATTAAATTTTGTAAGGTCTTATATTCCTACAGCCCAGCTGTAGCCATTAAACAAATCATAGTGTTTTGTTGGTCGGGTCAAATTAGCCGGAGCAAGCCCTGATGTTTTGTTGGTCGTACATTTCTCATGAATTAAAACAATGTGTTCATGACATGTATACTACTATGACATGTATGAGGAAGAGAATTCAATGGTCAGTCGATACCCAAAAGTTTAGCAACTTTTTACGGAAAAGAAACTAACTTCATAAAAAAAAACAAAAAAGGAACAGTAGCAACATTATGGCTCTTTATTTGTCTAATTGCATCAAACCTAAAGTGCGAGAAACAAAAAAGATGATACGTAATTAAGCAAATTACAAATGCTGCAATACCACTTTCTTCCTTATTCCAGAAAATTAGACATAAGAATTCACAGATTCCTACAATGGACACAGTTCCAATTGTTCCAAGGTTAATGGTACATGTATATCATGGTTGTTCAATTTTCCTTGAAAGGAGAAGTACCACGATATTAGTAGCACTACCGATTGATTAGAAATACAGTCAACGATGCTAATTCCTTATTTTCGATATGCAACAACAATGCTTATAGCTGATAAATTTGAGGAATTAGACTTTGATTGATTAGAAATACAGTCTCACAAAGTCCTCCTAAGTTTCAGAATTTCTTGTTTCATGCATTCCTTAATGTTAGCGAATAGTTAGGATTAGGAAATCTGTTAAGAGTTTTCGGTTTTTAATTGTTTAGGAAGGTACCGAGAGTCAGGCTAAGGTTTAGGTGGCCAACGCGGTGTAATGAGCGTTATAGGACCTTTGGAAACCAACCTCTTTATTATTACTGTATGAATACGTTCTCCCTTTTTTTTTTGTTACTGGCCAACCAACCTTGACAAAACTTTTCTTTCTGTCAAGTATGGCGGCACTGGATCATGATCTATCGCATATCTTTGCACTTCTTTCTGTCAAGTATTGCGGCAGTGGATCACGATCTATCATCGCATATCTACAAAATGCAAGGGCTTGAGAATCGGTAGTGCTACTAAGAGGGAATTTTGATTTTCCACTTTGCATCCCCTGTCACCTTTATCTTCTCCTTTTCGTTTTTTCTCTTCATAATAAATTTGGCTCTGGAGTCATTTTCTTTTTTTTTTTTTTGCCTTTCGTCTTCTCCATTTCTTAATTGTGTTTTCGCCACTTTATACTGCTGTATAATTTTCCGTGAACCTGAAAACGGGATATGCAAGTCTCTTGTCACTTCTCATAGAACAAAATAAGATGCCAAAAAAGAGTGTATCTTGGTACGTTATTTCTACTCGTGGGCAGTTTCTACGTATTTGCATCTAACTCATTGATATCAATGCTGTTAAATTCAATTGCCGGAACAGAATTTTATAATCGGATAATATCAGACGTGCGTATACATTTAATAGATTTATCAGTTCAACAGGATTTATATAGTATTTAGCATAAGATTTTTTTAGGAAATTCCGTTCTCATTCAGGAAGCTCAATGATATGTTGGCAGAAGAAACAAAGCAATTAATCATATCATGGTGCAATACTGTAATTGAAACAGGGAGAAGAGAATAGGGAGAGAAAAGAGGCAGCTTTATTCGCTTCAATGACCTGATAATAAGAGTTGAAATGCCCCAATTTGGGGGTGTCGTTTGTGAAAATGCCCCAGGTTTTGAAAAAAAATTAAAATGTCCCAATCCGTTAGTTTTTCCATCCAAGCTAGTTAAATGGTCAATTTTGCACACATGTGAATTCCCACATGTGAAGAAAAGTCATTTTTAACCCCATTTTTTATTAAATTGACATTTTTCTTATAAAATAACAAACCCTTTAATATTACGACACGTGTCCACCTCCACCACCACCACCTTAACCATCACCTCCACCACCTTCACCACCACCGCCGCCAACGCCTCCACCACCACTATCTCCATTATTGTCTTTTTTTTTCACATGCGTGAAGTCACATGTGTGCCAAATTCACTATTTAACTGGCTTGGATGGAAAGGTCAACGGATTGGGGCATTTTAACTTTTTTTGAAAATTCGGGGATTTTCGCAACCATGCCTCCCAAATTGGGGCATCTTGGCTATTTTTTCATAATCAAACTGCTAAAAAAAACTCATAAGAGCAAATCAAAAAAATAAAAAAGTAAAAATCGTTATTCATTAATGAGGTGGTCCTGATTATGAATTGGTTCATCAGAATACACGGTGAGGTCCAGATTATGAATTGGTTCAACAGAATACCCGGAGAAAACAAATTTTGACGTGTAATAGTGATACCTTCCCCTCGTGTCAGGAAAAGTGATACTTTCGCCTGTTTCAAAAAAAAGCGATACTTACACTCCGTTTCAGAAAAAAGTGATACTTTCGCTCTGTTTCAGAAAAAATGATACTTTCGCATGTTTCAGAAAAAGCGATACTTTTGCTCCGTTTCAGAAAAAGTGATACTTTCGCATGTTTGAGAAAAAACGATACTTTCGCTCTGTTTCAGAAAAAATGATACTTTCACCCCGTTTCAGAAAAAGTGATACTTTCGTCCCGTTTCAGAAAAAGTGATACCTTCGCCCCGCGTCAGAAAAAGTGATACTTCCGTTCCGTGTCAAAAAAAGTGATACTTACACCCCGTTTCAGAAAAAGTGACACTTTCGCTCTGTTTCAAGAAAAGTTGTTTGAGAAAAAACAATATTTTCGCTATGTTTCAGAAAAAGTGATACTTTCGCCCCTAAGTTTCAAAAAAAAAAAATGATACTTTCGTTTAGTTTCACAAAGAGTGATACTTTCATTCCGTGTCAGAAAACGTGATAGTTTCACCTTGTGCCAGAAAAAGTGATACTTTCGCCTCGTTCAGAAAAAGATATACTTTCGCTCTGTTTCTAAGAACTAAAGGTACCTTCTCCTCGTTTCAGGAAAAGTGATATTTTCATCTTTTCAATTTGGTCTATTTTAGGAAGAAAAAAAAAAGCTGCGAAAAATGATATTTTTTTTTTCTTAAACGGAAATAGCATACGCCCTAAAATATAATTCCAAAAAATAATAATTGTATAACGAATTATATATTGACTTAGTCCCACATTGTTTGGAGATCTAATAATCTGCTGTTTATAATCTCAAGGGGCCTCTCTCCACTCATGGCCGTTTGGCAATGAGTTGAGAGACCTAAGGGATTATAAACCGCAAGATCTTAGATGCCCAGACAATGTGGGACTAATAATCTCAACAGATACGTTCCAATTTGTACCGTATTCTGGTTCTTGCAAAAAAAAAAAAAAAAAAAAAAAAAAAAAAATTGGATAACATTTTTGTCATCTCTTTATCATCAATCTCCAGTTGTCCACAATACCCATTTGAGAGATGATTGCAAGATTATATAGTACATATGGCTTTGGAGTCAACTTCCTCCAACCTTTAAACAAAAAAAGAAAAAAAAATCTAAATGTGAATGTGAATGTGAATATGAGCAACACTTAACTCCAGTGTGATGTCATTACCCACCAATTAATTGGGCCGACCGACCGGAGGGCCCGAAGGGCCCGTAGGGAGGGAGTCCCTTTTATGGCCACTTTTTTGTCAAATGGACCCTAACGAAATTGTAAAAAGATTTAGAAAAATTTCTGTGTCAATTTTAGATCTGGTCCGTTGGATCACATAGCTTAAAAACACGGAATTGATATGAGCCGTTCAGATTTCTGTGTGTAGATTCGATATCTGTCGTTGGATAAGATGAATTTAAAAGGATTTGATGCGAGCCGTTGAATTGATTAACACCTTGATTTCATTTCCCATCTCCACTCTCCTCCACCCCATAAATCTTCGACAACCACCACCGCAACTCGTCACCACCTTCACCATGAGCAAGACCTCAAAATAAAATAAAAAAATTCATAGATTAAAGAACACCATTAACACCGCCACACATCACCACCACTCCATCATCACCACCACAACATACATCAAAGAACACGATTACTACCACCGCCGCTCCATCACCACCACCACCGTGAACACATTCAAATTTAATCGGATGATTAATCATTCACCACCACCACTATAGCATCAAGACACACCATATTCACTGCACCCCCAAATTCATTCAAAATTTATAATCACAACTATCACCAACAGCTTCTTTCTCTGCCTTCTACACCACTAACACAAAATTACCATCAACAATATCTTCGCACCCAAGTCGAATTTCCACCGCCGCTCAGCCACAAAGACTGCCACCACCACCTTGTTCTTTGTTTTTTATTTTGAGGTAGCTATTGTATTAAGATATCAAATCCAATTCAAAAGTAAGATAAATAAAAATTAATTGGGTAATACAATCCTATATATACACAAACACTAACATATGCTTGCAATCTAATAGATTGCACAAGAGGTGTCAACATGGGGCTGCTCTGTGGTGGTGGTGATCTAGGATCGGGTATGATTTTGAAAGAAAACACAGATCGCAAAGATGAAGATACAGTTGACATGGTCACTGAGAAGGCAATGAAGTTATTGGTGGCGTGCACTGATGGTAGAATAGAGAAAAATGGGGATTTGGTGCTTGCGCCACAAACTTTAAAGAGAAAAGCTAGGTTTCCATTTACTTCGGAAGTTACAAACCTATCCTTACACGATCCCTAACAAATACACGTGCCCAAATTGAAACTAAATTGTCTCTATGACGTGGATAGACAGGCTCCCATTTCCATTATTGGTGTCAAAGACAGTATACACGTGCGAAGCTTAAAATTTCATTCAATTAGATAAATGAATCATGGCTGAAAATATTTTAGGTACTTCGATTGTCCTAAGAGGCCAATGAACCTCCACTAAAACAACTATGGATAAAAGTAAGGATAGAATTCTTTTGTATCGTTATCATGCTTTTGTAATGCTGATAAGAAATGTAAAACCCTTTTTTTCTTTTTTTTTTCATTTTCACACAGTAATGTTCGAGCGGTAGGCACATACATCGTTTGCCGCTGTCCTTGCCACTACTTACTACCACCAGCGCCACGACTCGCCCATCAAAAATTTAAGTAAATTGGTGGCATCTGTTTTCGAGGATCACAAATTTTCTTTTGTTTCACCATTATGACGTTGATTAGTTTTTTTTTTTTTTCTTCGGTCGGCCCTTCCCACCGTGGCAGCGGTGTTCTAGTTACTGGTACAATCCAAAAAAAAAAATTGACTGGTAAAATTCTACGGAAGAACCCTAGACTAAAAGGTCTGTCAGATGGAGTTGACTCGGTGTGATAATCTTTACGTCATGTAGTGGTTGAGTTGAGGCGGCATGTCTTGGCACCAAAGTAATCGATGGTTAAAAACTGTATTTATCATTGACGTCATATACCTTTTTCTCAAACTGTACTGATCATTGTCATGCACATCTTTTTTCCCTCACATCATCACTACCCTCTGTTTCAAAGAAACAGACAAGCTTTTTGACATACATGCACAGACAAGCTTTTTGACCTCTCGTTTGCATTAGCCAACATAAACGATAAGCCAATGTCAGTGCAGCCCTTTATTTATTTCCTTGTGGTGAATTCGCTTAACAAATTAAATTAGGCTGTTTCAGGTGTACTTACATTTGGATCGGTACCACTGAAAACCTATAGGGACAGTGACTTGACTGCACGCACTTGGTCATAATCCAAACGTGAAGGATGATGCATGGGCGATGGGCCCATGAAGTTCGTACTATTATGTTTGGGTATCAAGACAAGAGTGATACTCCGTGCAATTGGTGTTCAAGGAAAACGAAAAGGTCATGGTAGGATTGGAAAAATGGCTTGTAACGAATTGAGCGGAGCGAGTCAAATCGGCGACAGTAGAGGAGCTGGATGAATCAGCTGTCGATGGACGTTGGTTAGTTACAGGCAAAAAGTCTCGTTATGCTGCTTTTATATTCACAAAATTGGTCAAAAAGATCAAAATCAACAATTACTGGGTGAAAAAGACACTTAGGTTTTGATACTGTTTAAATAGCCAAAAATTAAAAAGATATCATAAATGAACAAAAATTTAAAAATAGGCAGGATATAACCAATTTTATCCTGTCCATTTTCAAATATTTTTTCTTATTTTTATTTTACACAAGATGATCCGGGTTTCATCCTTGCTATTTTTTAAGATAAGCCGGATTTAATCCAGTTTCATCCTTGCTATTTTTTTGGCTATTTCACCCGTACTTTTTTTTACTTGTCCATTTGAACCGTGTTTTAAATTTTTTTGGACAAATGACCCATTTTCTCTTTTATATTTAGGCAAAAGTCTCGTTAGGCAAAAAGTCTCGTTATGATATAGAAGCAAAATCTTTCTCCATCACAGCTGGGTATGGGTTCAAGGAGGGTCGTCTATTTCTGACTAATGCAGTTTGGGATTCATTCTATATTTGGTGTTCCTGTGTCCATGTGGAACTCAAAAACGTCCCAAACTTTAGGTGCGAAATGTGGGGGGCTCATTAAAGTCTTAAAATCGTCAAAATTGGGCATTAATCTTACATAGTTAAAATTATTCGCAGATATCAAATACAAACCACTGCCTTTCTCTGCTTTGATTACTTTATCTGAATCACATGTGGAGGAAGTTGTTCGGGAATAACAATCAAAATTGAAAAAATATCAAACAATTAATTAATATAAGAAGGCACTCATATGTATTTGTGTTGTCTCCGACTCCAGCGTTGATGTCTTGAAAATCTCTGTAAACACCATAGAAAGAAGAAAATGGTGGTAGATTGAGGCGCATGTTCAACATACTGTCCTTAAGACAAGAATGCCCGGCTACACTCTGAGAAGATGATGATATAGCCCTATGGGTACATCTTCCTCCAAGATACAACAATCTTAACAAGTTTGAATAGCACATTCAAACTTGTCCTTCTAGATCTTGGCAGCGGAAAACTCACGAAACGTTAGCACTTAAACCATCGTATCAAACATAGAAGACGTTGAAGAAGTTTTCTACCCTAACTGCAAGAGAAGAGAGGTTCATCTTCTATAAAACCCTAACCCAAATCCAAAAATATATAAGGTAAAACTCATCCCATAAAAAACTAAGAGATAAATTTGGAAGGTGTTTTTATTTTTGGAAAAACCGTTTTATTATCAATTTTTATTCACATAAAAACCTTATTTTTCCAACAATCCCCCACATGAATGAAAATACGATAAAACGCGGAAAACAGGAAATTTCACGAATAGGCGTAGGTGTCCATAAGGTCTTGAACCTTTGCTTAGTGAAAGGTTACCGGAACTACTTATTAGCCAAAGTTGTCTATAAGGTCTTGAACTGTCTAACATTTGATGTAACTCGCGATAACAACCACACATGATATCTCCAAGGTTGCTGCCAAGCTCATGCGGTTTTGTCCGTTTTGGCCCTGGACATATCTTGTTTCTCAGAATGCTCTATAAAATCATCTCATATTCTCATAGGAAGCGACTCACTTCCTCATTCAGATAGGTGAGTTCTATTAAGAGTGTTCACTGCTACACCCCACTTCATATTAAATTGAAACTATAGAACTCATTAAGACTTATTAAAAGTCATCCTTCACATGCAGTCACACTATCACATCTACACCATATGGAATGGACTAGAGAATATAATTCTCGGATAGTGTTTACCATTAACCACCATAAATTAGTTGTCTCATTCGAAACCTTGATCTTGGGATCTCCAGTCAGCAAGGTTGAGTATCCTTCATGGCAAGTTTATTTTATGAGCTTAAGTCTCATCCCCCTCGATGTATAATTACAAACTATCTCTCTAGATTATGCTTTCGTCAAAGGATCCCTAATTTTTCTGTTGACTTCACTAAGTCCATGAGGTTCTCTTTTGACTTTACATGTCTACTAAGACTCTCTTTTGACTTTCATGAATCAACTAAAATTACTTCATTAGAGAGTATAGTTGTCTTACCGAATTAGCCTTCTCTGAGTATGTCTAGACTTTGTCATTGCTCATTTACTTTAGACTCACATAGTCAATTGAGTTTCTGCAATGATGGCCACAGGCTTCGGTCATAAAGAAATATCTTCTAAGAAGCACATTAGTAGCCATTTGGCTTCCTCTCCTGCTTGAATTAAAGCACGCGAACATTGATTTCTCGAAAAATCAATTTCATCATGTCTATTTTAAGGACCTCCTTAGATAGACACTCCTTAAGAGTGTACACACATAAGCTAATATTTTTCCATAGCCTGAAACAACAACATCTCTTAAGGTAAGTACAATATGTATCACATACATAATTTAAGATGTACCTCAAGTATCGCAAGTCTCTGATCAGATCATCCCAGTAATTCTTTTCGAAATACTAGTGTATATGTGTACACCTGCTATACTGCACAATTACAACACACATTAAACGCATCGAGTTTGACAAAGACCATCTCCTTCAGAATTTCTTCTGGTTCCCTTCGATCCTCTTGATCATATCAACTAACTTGGTCTTTCAGTCAAATCGTAAATATCACATATTTCGTAGGTGGTTGTAATAAGGCATACAAAAAATACATGTACTGTTCAACAGTACATTCATTACAGCTTCCTCAAAATTAAGGTTAGCGTAATATATATCACGTATTTGAAATTAAATATGTACCTCATGCATTCCAATCTCTGTTCCTCTAGTCAGAGCATCCCTGTTATTTCCCAGGGTAAATGCGAACATGCACTTCTGTTTTACAACACATACTAAACATATTAGACAGAAACTATATCCACAAAATTTCTTTTGCTTACCTACTGATCCTTTAGACCACGTCAACTTCATATTAGTTTTCTGTCAAATCTTAAACAACACCGATTTATTAGTAGATGTAAAACATATTTATCATATCACAAGATATATCATAATAGAGGCAGCTTACATAACTATATATATGTAAATCAGGTTGCATCAGGTACACTTCATTTTCTACAAACCTTGTAGTTTGTCCCACATCTGATTAACCTCTCAAAATCCGCTTGTGTATCATTACACAGCTACCCATAATTAATGCAAAAGTAGCATGATTTTACTGCATTATGAGAAACATGCAAGCTTTAGTAATCTCCGTATTACTTATTTTTCTGGACTATGCCTATCTAAATGGCCCATATGTAATCACATCTCTACTAGTGTCCGGAACTCATTTTTAATGAGTGATCAACAATAGTCTAAGACTTCAACACTAGATTCTTTAAGTCAATCTCAGTACTGACTTCATCTCTTCTTCAAAATTATAGAGATATTCAAACAAGGTTTTCCAGGGTAATTTCTAGGTTCCTCTTATAAGATCGATACCTTTGAGATCATGTTCTCAAAATCTTTTCACAACAGAATATTGCTAGCTTCTAGAGATACATGAGTTATGATTATTAGCAATCCAGTTACTAACTTAGGAAAATTATTTACTGGTCTTAAGTCTTAATAATCCTGGCACTTTTAGGGGCGACCCCGAAAGAATTAGGGGCGACTTTTTTATTCCCAACCCATATACACCGTTAAGGGATGTCCAAAAACGCGAGAATACGTTAATGCCCTTACACAATCTAAGCTATTTTGTGCCCGATTATTATAAAGCAATCGGAGCTTAGTAACGATATTATACTACCGATTAATATCGATTTTGTGCCAAACTCGCATCTCGGCTTTCTATAACAATCGGAAAGGGAAATAACCTCACGAGACTACCGATTGTTAAAGTATAGAAATAAGAAATCTTTTTGAATTTTGCATTGGTGAAATTTGGGGCTCCTATATAATCGGACAAATAAAAAAATGTCTAAGCTACCGATTATGGTAGATTTCAAATTTCCCTGCAATGTCTAATCGGAAAAACTCATTTTGGGGCAACCTATAATCGGGAGGTTGGGTAACCTATTTGGCTTACGATTATGGCTACATCCAAATCACGAACCACATGGTTATGGTCGGCTCTGCACCCCTCAAAACCTAGGGAATTTGGCCAATGCTCAATTTGGGGCTTCCAATAATCGGTGGTTTATAAGTAACCCACTCTACCGATTTTGGGCTACTCAACAATCGGTAGATAATTAGGTGGTATTACCTACCGATTAGTAACCGTTTGACAGATAAAACCAAAGTCGACCTAAATTCAAATTCATTTCATTTTCTTTTCAACTTCAACTTCAACTCCTCTTCTCCTCTTTCCTTCCGATTGGCAGAGAGGAAAACTCTCCCCTCTCCTCGCTATACATCGTTCATCGTCGAATCGAATCATCGTCGATTATTCTCTATAAAGATGAAAGAAACGGAACGTAAGAAAGCTCGAACCAAAACGTAGTGCGTGGTGAGGATCCGAATATTGGATTGCATGCCCGTAATAAAGAGGTTTTAACTCACGAACCCGAAGAACACGAAGACGATGAAGTAGGCGATAACGATAGCCAAACTCTCGGCAACTTCAAATGGCGCCGATTAGGTAAGATTCTACCATTAATTTGGTTTATATTGCTTCAATTGGACGAATCCATGTTTATTTTTTTTAGGGTTTTCGGTTATTACCTGGAATCGGTGGGTTAGGTATTGTTATAAACTTCCATTGTGGTCGAACTCTTCATTTCACGAGAAAATTTGTCATATTCGGGTGGTAAAAATTTAGGTATCCTACCGATTATATAACTTTTTTCATTACTGAGGCCTAAATCGATCATAATCGGAAGCTAATTGTGATTTTGCCTTCCGAATATACTAGGGAAGAACAAGTATTAGAGATGCAATAATCGGGTGATATATTCTGTAATATCTTTCCGATTGTTTAGGCTAACAACTTGATTTGTTTCTGGACACAAAGAGACGCATATTCGGTAGACATTAGTTTTGTGAGGCTTCCGATTGTGTGGCATTCGGTAGGTGGACTTTTTTATGCCTTTCGACTATTTGTATTCTGAGGGTTATGTTGAACTTTAGATTCCGATTATTGTGTGTAGATAAACATATTCGAACACCAAAAATTTTATTTTGTTTCCGATTATACGTGATTCGGTAGCTTTAGGTGAAATCGATACTTACGATTGAGAGTAATTGGAGGCAATTTGTTAAATCAACCAACCGAATATTTAGTTTCATAACCTTTGTTGTAGTTTTTTTTGTTGTTTAGGGATAGGCGAGGTAAAAACATCCAAGATGCAATTGTCTCGGCTAGTGCAAGGAAGGATAGGCGTCGAACCTTGACAATGCTAGTGCAAGGAGAGCTAGGATCGCTAACGCCGCTTCAAGTGGTCAAGTTGGAACTCAACAAGCAAGCCAAGAAGTCGTTCAACCTAGTGCCCCTCAATCGTAACCTGGTTCAATCGTGTTCAACCAAGTGCCTCTCAATCACAACCAATCCAAGAAGGTGTTCAACCAAGTGCCTCTCTATCACAAACCAATCCAAGAAGGTGTTCAACCAAGTACTCCACCATCACAACCAGAAATTGAACAAGTAGAAGAAGTAGGACAAGCCGAAAAGAAAAATCCTCCTCGAAAGAAAGCGAAACACCTTGTCGAGATGAACTCGAAGGTGAAGGATATTCCAAGGTGTAATCCTTGGGCTGCCGGAGGATGGAGGACAATTGTTATTTGGATACAAAGAATCTCGGGCCGGAGAAATATATGAAACCGAGGTAATGATCGTATCCATTTTATTAACTTATTATGTTTTTCTCCGTAATACTTTTAAGGGTTGTAGTTTTAGGTTATTCTAATTTTATTTTTAACTTGTCATGTGTTTAATAGTATCATTCCGATGCGGTTCGTTTACTCAAAGCGACCGCCGCACCAACAAAAATACTAGATTGGCCTTTGGAGGATGAATGTGAAAGGTTAAAGACCATTATTGCGAATTCAGGGGTGGCCAATGCTGCGGAGAACTCAATGTTGGAACATGACCGGGTGGCTATATCGGCGTTTGTGGAGAGACTTTATCCTGAGACCGACACCTTCCATATGCCGTTTGGGGAGATGACGATAACCCCAGATGATGTTGAGCAGATCCTTAAACTCCCCGTCCATGGCAAGGGTGTTAGGACCGAGTTCACTAAGCAGTTGGAATGGAGGAATCTTTATGATTTGACTAAGAAGTGTTTGGGTTGGGATGAAGAAACATCAACGACTAAGTTCAAAAGATGCATGAAGTATAGAACTAGACAGTTCAACATGGGTACTCTGATGGATATGTTCAAGGGCACCAAGGAAAAGAAGAGAAAGGAACTTTAACGGACGAGCAAGTCAACCACGCGCCACCGCATATCTCCTATGTGTATTGGGATGTGTCATTTTCCCCAATACCAGTGGCAATCGGGTCGACGCCAACCTTTTACAACTTATGGATCCTCTCGATAAAGTGCATGAGTACTCTTGGGGCACGGCATGCCATGCGTGGTTGATGGAAGAGTTGAGAAAGGCGTCGAGGCTTGGAATTAGCCAAGTGGCCGGAACGTGAGTCTCTAGTGGTATTGTTTATTAACTCCACATACTTGGTTATTTTTTTATTTTTTTTTATACTATTGAAGAATCAATTTCCTAATACTTGCAAAAATGACATTATAGACTTGGATCTACGTCCACTTCCCTATCTTGGGATTGGCTATTGAAAACCCTAAGCGTGGGAGAAAGGTGACCCTATAGGAAGAAAGTACGTCTTCGATGACAACCATTAATTCTAGGACGAAGGAGCATCAGTTGATTCGTTTGAGGGAGATTTTGGACTCACTTAATGCCCAAGACGTATGCTTTGATCCATACAAGGAAGACCGAGCTCCGGACATATCGCGGGTCGGTCCGATTTGGCACTTTATTTTGGACCGTTGTGGCACCCCACGGGATATGTGATGTACAATGCCTCAAGGGTGATGCGACAACACGGTTTTGTACAAGGTATACCAAATGAGGAAATCCATGGCAATTTCACTTTGGATCTGGAGCATCGCGAGTCCGATAAAGATTCTATCACGGTGGTTCACAAGGGTTCACCATCCTGTAAATTCCATTGGGATAGAAGGGCGCATTACTTGATCAACCAAGGAAGGGCTGCCAACCAAGGTTTTGAAAATGCTCCCAACTACATGGATTGGTACCGCAATGTTTCTCATGTTCGTGTAATCCGTGATCTTAAAGCAAAGCCGCCTTCGTACAAGAGTATCCTCAAAGAGAAGCTCATGGGTTTTGATAGATTGGTACGTATTGTTTTGTTAATTTAGTTTAATATTATGGGTCAAAATAGAGTAATAACCGTTTGATGGTATGCTATGTTTTAAAACAGATGAACAGGTTCAAGCGTTTGTCGAAATGGTGCAATGATTGTATAAAGTCCGGAGAGCCTGTTTCAATTGAGGAGATAAAAAAGCACCAACAGTTGATTGACAACGTTGACAATGAGGAGTATGCATCTTAGTTCGGGGAAAAATTGCAAAAGAAACCTACAACCAAGGTGAACAAAAGAACTCGGGCGTCATCGAGCACTCAAGTTGATGAAACCAATGATGATGTTTGGTCCAAGTCGTAGAGGTGGTAAAGGTCGCAAAAATCAAAGCAAAAAGGAACAAATAAACTTTCGATGTTGTAAATTCTCGATGTTTTTCGTTAACTTTATGGATAACTTTGTTTATGTTGGATTATGTCGGATTATGTCGTTTTCAAAGTTTGTGTCGGAATATTAGTTGTTTCGTTATGTTTATGGATTAAGAATAGTTATTTTACACATTTTATGCATTTAACGATGACTCGCAAGCGAATCACATGAAGAGACATGAAAGTGTTGAATTTTGGAACACAATCGGAAGATAAGTTTATATATTAACCTACCGATTCTGGGGATGTTCCAATTTTTAGTCAGAATCGGTAGGGTTATACGTTATTAACCTACCGATTCTGGGGATTGTGCAAAATATTTGGTCAGAATCGGTAGGTTAATATACTTTTCTCTCCGATTATCATGTGTAAAGAAAACTCGTCTTCTCGTATTCAAACAACACCACAATCGGAAGGTAAATGTGCACCTTCACTTCCGAATAACAATAATCGGTAGGTTTATTTGTAATGTTCCTTCCGACTGTTATATGTAAAAAAAATTTGTTCTCTGTAACCAAACAACACCATAATCGGAAATTAATTGAGCACATTGACTTCCGAATATTTTTAATCGGAGGTTTGTGGTTTTGTTAATGTCCGATTATTATACTATGGAATTTGGCAAGGGTTCTGTGCACTCAAAACCTATGGAATTTGGCAAGGGTTCAATCCGGGGCTACTTATCATCGGTAGGTTTTTAAGTTGTTAACTCTACCGATTATGGTAGATTTCAAAATTCATCACATGAAGGATTTTAGAAAAAACTCATTTTGGGGCAACCCATAATCGGAGGGTCTGGTAATATATTTAACTCCCGATTATGGCTGCATAAAAATCACGAACCACATGGTTATGCCTGGCTCTAAACACTCAAAACCTATGGAATTTGGCAAGGATTCGATTTGGGGCTCCTTACATTCGGTAGGTTTTTAAGTTGTTAACTCTACCGATTATGGTAGATTTCAAAATTCATCACATGAATGATTTTAGAAAAAACTCATTTTGGGGCAACCCATAATCGGATGGGTTGGTAATATATTTAACTCTCGATTAACGCTGCATCCAAAACACGAACCAAATGGCTATGACTGGCTTTGTACACTCAAAACCTATGAAATATGGCAAAGGTTGGATCTGGGGATCGTTATAATCGGTGGGTTATATAATTATATACCCTACCGATTATGGTAGATTTCAAAATTCATTACGTGAAGGATTTTAGAAAAAACTCATTTTGGGGCAACTTATAATCGGTAGTGTATGTAACCTATTAGGCTTCCGATTATGGCCACATCCACATCTCAAGCCAAGTGGTTATGGTTGGCTCTGCACCCCTCAAAACCTATGGAATTTGGCCAGGGTTGAATATGGGGCTCCTTATAATCGGTAGTCTTACAAGTTGGATAACCTACCGATTATAAAAGAGATTATTATCCGAAGTATCTACATAATAATCGGTAGGTATAGTTTCATTTTAACCTACCGATTGTATGTTTACCTACCGATTATGGTGTTGGCTACCGATTATATAAGGGCATATTGGCCATTTCGAAAAATCGAAGATAAGGGGTAGCTTAGATTTACGTTTGGGTGACTTTTTTGTCTTTTAGTGTCGCCCCTAATTCTTTCGGGGTCGCCCCTAAAAGTGCCAGGTTAATAATCCTCAAAAAAAAAAAAAATCTTCATATACCTCCTGAGGTACACAGATTGATTGATCACAAATCTAATCCTCACTTGGGGTCACAATAAAATTTAACATAAATTGTAATTGACATTTACGAAAACACTATAGGTGTACCGAATGAAACAAGTCAAGGGAATTGTCTTGATTTCTTTTACGTAAACAAGACCCAGCAAAATGTTTTCAACAAACTCAACATCCCTTGACTCATACACAAGCAATAGTTTTAAATAAAAAATCAAGGATCAAAATAAGCATCAATGTCCAGCAAAGTCTACATGTACGTTTGCAAACAATCTAGACAAAAATCCTTGAACACGTTAATGGATTCCTATGGCCAACAACCCCCACATTTAAAGCGTCTGCTTTAGAAATATTTAAGACTTACCTCTTGCTTTGAGTAAGTGCATAGCAGCAATAAGTACAACAATTAATCATTGCAAAATGATCCTCTATCTCCTGTTGTTGAAATTCTTAGCAAGAACCAGCATCACTATAAAGGTGTACAGCCTATATAACTTCTCAACGATAGTCACAAAGAATGATTACCATAATTTACCAATTCTTACTTCAATCATGAGATTTACACAACTCAAAAAAGCACATGCAACCAGTATAGGCATCTTTCTAGATGAGGTTAGTACCTGACACGAGTTCCATAGTACCTTCGCATGATTATTGAAAAAAATAAGTTGCGCATTAACTACTCATACTGCCGTGTATGATATTGTTGATGGAGAACACACTTTAATTGGTGCAAGCTAGTGTTCCTGTCCCGCACCCATCGCCTCATCTTGTCCACCTGACTATTCATACTTATACCCAAGATTAGTAAACACAAATTTGTCATTACCAGAAATGACACAGTTTCAAGGTGCATTTAGATTACAAGTCATAACACTTCGTTTCAGTTTATTCAAGTAATGAAGTAAGTGTTCATTAGTCCTCCACAACTGCATAATGCTTAGTCTACCCAGACAAACTTTTAAACTTTCTTAAAGTTACATCTATATAATTTAGTCAAAAAATAACCAAGAATTATTAACTCAACAAATTATTTCTTATACATTAACAACTAATTTAGATCGTTGATGGACCACTCATCATTAGTGTCCCTCTAAGCATATAGTCAGCATTTCAGGTGTCCTTTAATATCATGTTTAACCCCAAACAGCAGCAGAGGCTACCCTCTCTTTCCGGCAGACAGACATCTCAAAAATAGGCTCTAGCATAAACACATTAACATCCAATGAATCTAAACATGTTGTGGTATCCATACGGAAAACGTAAAGAGTCCGACCGAGCCTAACACAGGTTTATTGCGTGTTGGAACTGTAACAATAAAATACTCAAAAAATGATGTTAGAAACAAATTTCTGAAAAAGCTTAAATAAACACTTAATGGGAAACAATAAACAGAGGACAGAGTCACGTGTTCAACACGTTGTCCTTAACACGATAGTTCACCTAAGACGCCTCAAAATGAGTGATGCCTATACCCCGTGGTGAAGTCGTATCCAGGATAAGACTGCCCGTTGCAAGAACTATTAGCACTACAGTACTTGCCCACTCTTACGAACTCAACAACAATGGCACAGAATGAAAGTAAAAACCACACAGAGGGAGAGAGACGAAAAGAAGAGGATAGTAGCTCTTCTGGACACAAAATGAAATGGAGAAGTCGAATTCTTTTTATAGGCAAACGGAGAGGGAGAAATCAATGCACATTAATGTGCGAATCAATACTGCATGCGAAATAATGCTGCATGGTGTCGACATAATTTTGTCATAAAACAGTCAAAAAATGGTAAGAAAAATGTCGACATCCATGCACATAAAGCCGTTAAGAAAATTATTTTTGGTTAGAAAATAAATTCACCCAGGTCACACGCCCCCCATTTAAGACAAATTTTAATTTGATTGTAAAATATTTAAGGAAATAATTTAAAATTATTTTGTCAAAGTGATAAGTCTTGGTTGATCCATGTCCACGGCGTAGGCACGAGCCCGAGCCCTAAGACTAAGTGAAAGCAAAAATATTTCGCCCCACTCGTTCCACCCGCATTGTTTTACTAAAGGAATAACTATATAGTGGAACTCCTCTTTAGATATACCCAATGTGGGACTAAAAGTTCTTTTTCATTCACTCATAAGAAAATGAGTAAGTGCTCTTAGAGACCCAAAAGTCCTAAGTTCAATTTCCACCAAGACCATAAAACCAAAACAATAAATTCATTTTCTCAACATTGCGCACAAACAGTGCACTGGCAGATAAAAAATGCTGACTCCCATTTTTATTACCAGTTACTACACTGTCCTAGAGGTCAAATCGAGCAATATACATTATAAAGTATTACCCATTAACAAAAAATAGGTCCAGTTCACTGAATACCGTAACAACCCTTGGAAATGGTTGATAAGAAATCCACTGCGAACTGTGATGTTATCAATAAACAATAACATCGAATCGCACATAGTATTATGCTGGATATAAATTCATATATATCCAAAAATTGCTCGTACATGAGTAAACTCCAGCTAACTTTACCTATTCCCTCATTTAATTATGGCATTTGAACAACTATAGGTTTGTACCTCAGTAGATTTACACCAATCAAAAGCATACAAGGACTCATTCCTTGCGTAAAAGCCAATTGAATCTGGTATTCCCTTGTCAGCTCCTTAGCATGCATATCATGACGGAACGTCGATACCCTCATGTAGATATTGGACCAGATGATAGCTTGCTGTTGTCATCTCTTGCTCCCAAGTGTTAAGTTGGAAGGTTGATACACTTGTGAATGTACCAGACATGCGATGGCTTTCAGCTGATCACAAGAATCAAACACTAAAAAATCACTTGTAAAACGAAGGAAACATCTCAGATTAACTAAATTATTTAGTAATCTATATAGTAAGTTCAAAAGACCATAAGAGACAAATCAAAAATTTGTTTAACCGAACAACAGGACATAGTAAATCTTCATGGTCTCAACTTTCAAATTTGTACGAAAACAGTTCCTCACAGGCAAGGCGTCAAACAGCTACGTGACAGAAATCTTAGTTTCCACTTTATTAAATAAAACGTTTGATATGTTTGGATAAACAAGGAAACTACAAACGACAATCTCAACATTCTTTTAAATCAAGGATGTCTTCTTCATTGGGGTCAATAACTTTTAGATTTAGAACAAGTCATGAACAACACCCAACTACGCTGCCCTAATTATTAAACCCAGTTCTCAATTTTAATTGCCATTATGAAAAAAGTTTTTGTCTTAAGATTATTGGGGAATAACAATCAAAATTGAAAAAATATCAAACAATTAATTAATATAAGAAGGCACTTATATGTATTTGTGTTGTCTCCGACTCCAGCGTTGATGTCTTGAACATCTCTGTAAACACCATAGAAAGAAGAAAATGGTGGTAGATTGAGGTGCATGTTCAACATACTTGTCCTTAAGACAACAATGCCCGCTACACTCGAAAAGATGATGTTATAGCCCTACGGGTACATCCGCCTCAAGATACAACAATCTTAACAAGTTTGAATAGCACATTCAAACTTGTCCTTCTAGAACTTGGCAAATGAAAACTCATGAAACGTTAGCACTTAAACCATCGTATCAAACATAGAAGACGGAGAAGAAGTTTTGTACCCTAACGGTAAGAGAAGAGAGGTTCATCTTCTATAAAACCCTAACCCAAATCCAAAAATATATAAGGTAAAACTTATCCCATAAAAAACTAAGAGATAAATTTGGAAGGTGTTTTTATTTTTGGAAAACCCGTTTTATTATCAATTTTTATTCACATAAAAAACCTTATTTTTCCAACAGAAGTTAACTCGGTGATGAGCAGGATCCGAGTTAGAATGGACGATTCATCCGATCCTTGTGGCTTCTCCCGAGCCAGCATAGTGTTTGTACCCTTAATATTCTACACAAAAATGGGCTAATTTAGGCCTACAAATCTTCTCATATTGGCTAAGAAAGGTTCATTGGGCATGGAGTTTAGCCAATTGGGCCTTGCAAAGGCTTCATGCGCAAACCCATGTGCAACAAGCTAAGATAGGCCTCACTATCAAATACTCAACTCACAAGCCCATGAGAAAGAACTCCAAGTTGGGATAAAAAGTCCCACATAAGCGCTCCACGTCACCAATTCCTAGCCAACCAGCAAGCTACACGTCAGCATGGACGACACGTCATCAAAGCGCCACGTCATCAAAGCGCCACGTCAGCAGGATGGATGCCACGTCATCAGGAGCGATGACGTGGCAGGAGACACGGCATCAAAGTGACACGTCAGCACGATGGATGCCACGTCATCCGGAGTGATGACGTGGCAGGTGCCACATCAGCAGGATGGATGCCACGTTATGGCAGGGAGCCATGCAGGGGATCAATGCCATAGCCACGCAACCATGCAGTCATGCAGGAGAATTATGGAAGGGAGGCATGCAGGGCCAGTTACTACAAGAGGCATGCACGGGCCAGTTGTAACAGCTGCCATGTAGGACCATTTACTGCAATTCATGCCTGCATCTAAAACGGAAATTGATAACCAATAAATGGATGGTTTGTCAACCAAAAAGGTATGCAATCTTCTTCACTAAAACTCCTGTGAAAAATCTCTTGCTAACTTAGGCATCGGAGGGTTTTTTGCAGGTACCCCCCTACTCTGTTCAATTGAAGATTGAAGCAGTGATCGATTTCCAACAAAAACATCATACAAATTCGTGTTTGGGGTAGAAGAAATGTTACCATACGAACACATAGCTTTGTGCCTTAAGCTTCCGACGTCTGTTTCTAGTGGAAACGTTGTTGCGCATCCACTGGAGAAGTGTGCAACAAGTACGCCTGCTACTCTTGTCTCCAACGGACAAACGGGTTGACCAAGAAAGCAATGTTGAAGTGGCCAAGTCTTTTCGTGACGTGGCTTTGTTCTCCACCACCGATTTTGGGTGTTAGATCCCTACGTCCGACAGAACATTATGTAATGGCCAAAATCAATTTCTGCTGGAACTTCAAGCCCATTCAAGGCCCAGGAATTCATTAAAGCAAAGCAATCTGGGTTTTTTCCTTTAATTTTCATGAGCCTGTGAACCAGAAATCCTATTTCATTACCAACTCTTCAGACGAATCCTCTCCATCGTCTTCTATTGACCTAAGTAACGGCAGTGTGGGTGGTTGTCTCAATGGAGAAGCTGTCGAATACCAGCTTCACAGGGGTTTCTTTTAAGATTGTGCAGAAACAAATGATGATTCAGAAGACATGGTTCCAGATTCACCGGTGGCGGAAGAAAGTTTCACATCGTTGGATGCCATAAGTGATTTTAATACCATAACATGCCAATCGATTCCAGGGAAATTGGTGATGATAGGAGTCTCCAATCTCAGGCTCAATCGCAACTCCTTCTGCTGAGTTTTTTGCTCAAGCACGGGAAGATAAAGAAAAGGAGGCGGTGGTGATTAAATACATGAAAGACAGGTTCATGCCTGCTATTCAAATGATTAAAGTTGTTAATGAAGACTCTGGATTGTCTTCAGAGGGCGACGAGGACGACATTATCCTAATGTTAATCAGGTCAGCATTCAATTTTGAATGTAGGGAATCTGGCCCTAGGGTCTGATTTTTTCTATTCTCATTATCTGGGTTTCCGTCCTTCGTTAGTTTTTGATGTTAAAAATATATTCTTGGAATATTTAAGAGTTTGAGGGCTGATAAAAGAAAAGGGAGAGTCAACAGATGGTGCATGTTACATAAACCAGACCTTATTGTTCTTCAAGAAACCATGCTTAATAGTTGTTCAGACTCCATTGTTAGTCAAATCTAGGGTCCGGGTTTGTTTGATTGGATTGCTCTTGATGCAATTGGGAGGTCTGGCAGTTTTTCTTTCATTTGGAATCCTAATATAATGACTATATTGTTGGTACTTTATCTTCAATTGGCTTTTCTCCGGAGTTTCTGGACCTTGTGGTGTTGTCGGAAGGCCCGGACTTTGGGAGGAACTTTCTATCATGAATGATATATGGAATCTGCCTGGGTGTATTTGTGGTGATTTCAATGAAGTAAGGTATATGCACGAAAGATTGGGCTGTTCCAGGTCTTCCAGGGGTATGCAGGACTTCGAAGCTTTAATCGACTCTCACAGTCTTATGGATATTCATATTCAAGGGGCTAGGTTTACTTGGATTAGCAGCTCTTTACCTTCGTCTCGCAGTAAGCTGCACAGATTTCTCATTAATCAAGAGTGGGATCGTCATTTTCCTTCCATCATAGTTACAGCTTTGGATCGTCCAATGTCAGACCATAAACCTATCTCGTTATGCTGCAATATAGAGGATTGGGGTCCTCCGCCTTGGAGATTCCAAGGTATGTGGTTGCTTGACAATACTCTCCTTGACCTTATGGCTAATTGGTGGAACTCCTTTGTGGTTGCTGGTCCTCCGGGTTTTCAGTTGGCTAGGAAATTTCAACTTCTGAAAGCTAAGTTGAGAGAGTGGAATCGGGAGGTTTTCGGTAATATTGACAGGAAATTAGAAAGGACCCTCCAGCAAATTAATGCTTTAGATCAGCAAGTTGATGAAGGTACCTTATCTGCTGATCAAGAGTGTATCCGCAACAATCTCAAACTTGCCATTGCGGATAGCCGGATCTGCAAGAACTGCATTACAAAGCTAAGTCTCGCTTGCAATGGCAGCTCGAGGATGAAAGGAATACCAAGTATTATCATAGAATTGCCAAGGCAAGAAGAAGAAGAAGAAATACCTTCGCGTGCTTGAGAATCAACGATGTTTGGGTTGAGGACTAAGCTATCTTAAAGGACAATATAGTCTCTCACTTTCGCAACAGATTCAAGTTGAGTGAAGACTTTAAATGCTCTCTCACCATTCTCGGACTCAAGTCTATATCTGAGTCTGATTTTGAGTTTCTCGAAAAAAGTATCGAGGAAGAAGATGTTCTTTTGGCTCTTTAAAACTTGTGCCAAGACAAAGCTATGGGTACAGATGCTGAAGGTTAAGATTATGAAGGTTGTTAAGATTTTTGAATCTTCGGGGTTTATAGATTGGAGGCTTAAATCCACCTTCATTTCCTTAATGCCAAAAAAAGAGATAGTGGAGGAGGTGAAGGATCTAAGGCTCATCAGTCTTTCCAATACAGTTTTCAAAGCTATCTCCAAAATTCTGGCGGAAAGGCTCAAGTTGGTGCTTCCCAAGCTGATTTCGAACTCGCAAACTGCTTTCATGAAAGGAAGACAAATCTTGGACAGTGTTTTGATTGCTAATGAATGCTTAGACTCGAGAATCAAATCCAAAATTCCTGGCCTTGTTTGTAAAATTGATCTCGAAAAAGCTTTCGACAATGTCAAGTGGTCTTTCGTGGATGAAGTTCTTCGCTGCATGGGCTTCAGTGTTAAGTGGAGGATGTGGATCAGTAGTTGTATCCAGAAAATCCCCTTCCTCATCTTGGTCAATGGCAGCTCGAGTGGGAAATTTACTAGTGAGAAAGGTCTTGGTCAAGGAGATCCGTTGTCACCTTTCATTTTTCTCCTCGTTTCTGAGGTCCTCAATGTTATGTTTCCAAGGCTTCGGTCGCAGGGAAAGTGGGTGGTTTCAGGGTGAAAGAGGGTGGCACGATCATTAGTCATCTGCAATTTGCGGATGACACTTTTGTCTTCCTGATGCCAACCTGGAGCAAGTCCTATACTTGAAATTCTTGCTACTTTCTTTCGAATTCGCTTCTGGGCTGAGTACAAACTTCAGCAAATGCAATCTGTTTGTTGTGGGCGAAGTGGAGGATATAGCCACCTATGCTTCTGTTTTGGGTTGCTCTTGCGATTCTTTCACTGCTATCTGTCTCGGCCTTCCTCCCAGACCAATTCTCTTTCATCAGACCAGCTTCTGGGCTGGGTATTTTCTCGGTTAAGTCAGCACGATGAGGGCATGCATCCACACTGAAGACTTTGGGCTTGGGAAGCAAGTTCATGGCTTGGTATTTAAGTTAGGGCACACTGAGGATCTTATCACGTCTAGTTCCTTTATTGATCTTTATGTGAAATTCAGATGCCTAAACGACTCACAGCGCGTCTTTGATCAAGTATTACCTTCTCGTAAAGCAGATGGGCATCACTGATGGTTGCAAACTGTAAAGCAGGATGTTTTGAGGTGGTCATTGAGCTGTTCAAGAAGATGAGCAGAGCAGGTGTGAAGAAGAATGGTTTTACAATCTCAACTGTTCTACGTGCATGTGGGAGGTTTAGTAGAGGAGCTGATGATATGGGACTGTGTGGCAAGCAGGTGCATGCCAACGCCATCAAACTCGGGGTGGTCGAATCTCATCTTTATGTACAGTGTAGTTTGGTGGACATGTATGGAAAATGTGGTCTGATGAAAGATTCACGAATGGCGTTCGATTGGAGAATATATAGCAGTAAAAGAAATGATGTTTGTTGGAGCGCAATGCTTAACACTTACATGCAACATGGGTCATACAAAGAAGCCATCAAGCTCCTTTATTTGATGAAAAACGTAGGCATTCAACCTCCGGAATCGATTCTCAATTCACTGGGAGTTGAAAAGAACACGAAATTGATTGCTGTGAGATTACATTTCCTGCCATACTTCAAATGGTAAAGAGCAATAAGGTGCACCAAAGTCACCAATCTTGGTCGAAGCCTTGGAATATAGAGCAACTTCGGCATCTAGGAATGGAGGGTAAAGAGAATGAAGGAAGCAAGTAGCGCTAACATAGGATTGACACAGAACAAAGGCAGCTTTAGTGATAGACACGCCAAATTTTGGGCAGCGCAGGCCAAGTTCAATGCCTGAAACTGAAAATTATCAAGTCCATGAATGTAGTTGTACCGTGCATAGAAAATACGATCTGAAATCAGTGATGAGTAGGAAGAAGAAACAGATAGGTGCATTGTAATATGGTCTACGTTGTGCATCTTGTGTAGACCTCCCCTTCTTTATAGAGCTGTATATACACGATGAAGACATAACCCAGTAATCTTCCCATGGGGAGGTTATGAAATGCCAGGTATATTTGCCAATGGAGCTATCTACTGGATCGATATGGTTTTGTCCCGAACACTCTTGTTTCACCGATGCTGTGGGTGTTGATTATGTCGATAGTCATTTTGGACTTGTTGTGTGGGGAGGCAGTTTATGTTTTCATTATCAAAATTTGAGAGCTCCACATGGAAATGGGGTCCTTGAAGAAGAGCAAGGTTTGAATCAAGATTTCAGTATAATGTGCCAGATATGGAAATTTGGTAGCTCCACGAATAGAAAAGCCACTATGTGATCGACTAGAGAAAAGAGAGAGGCCGAGTAGAAAAGAAAGGGCGAGGGATATTTGTGAAGCTGGCTTTTAGAACATTAAAATATAAATTTATCAGCCTCGTTTGGTAAAAGTTAAGTTCGTACATACATTTCCGAGCTGTTATTCCCTGTCAAAGCGAATGCACCAGAGAAAAATTAAAACAATACCATCAATTATACTGTAAAAATCAAAACATTCAAGGGTGAACCTTGCCAAAGTAAAGCAAGCAACCAACTATTGAATAGAGTATAAATACAAGATAAAAACACAAAATTAATCGGCATTGTTTTAATTTTTCTCTGACATTTTGAAACCACCACTAGCACGGCAGCACCTGAAGTAATGGTGCAAGTCGTCATGGATGAAGACTGAAGCGTCCTGAAGTCATGGATGAAGACTGAAGCCCAATGGTTGAAGCTCTTGCGCTGTCTGAGGCTCCTGCTCATAACTGTCTTCAGAGGCTTAAAATCATCCGAAGGAGCTTCTAATGACAATATAGTAACACCCATCACGACCACCAGTAGCATTGCGTTTGAAACCAATTCCGGCACCAGTTTTTTTTTTTTAGACAAGTCATAATAATATATTAATAACTTCAAGAATTACATGAGACTAAAGAGCCTTATCAGGACCTTAAACAAGCATTTTCTTTTTTTTAAATAACATCAACGAACTCGTTGTAAAACCATCTTAATTGTAGCTCTAGCTCTAACAGCTAGATCCCAGACATTTGAGCAACAAAACTTCATTTAAAACTGTGTTTCTGTGGCTGCAGTGGACCACAATCTGCAAGACGCTTTCTGGTACTCTGAAAATTCTTGTCGAACACCCACAATCTACAAGTGTTCCATTCCACATGATAAATAACCGAGTTCCTCCTTCCAGTACTATCACGTATGGTCCTATCCATACAAATGACATTAATATCAGTGTAAATCAGAATCAGACAAATTAGATCACAGATCATAATTGTATATGATCGGGATGGCATTTATGATGAAAAAATAGTTGTGGCAGAACTCAATGAAAAATCAAAATCCATTCCTCAAACTGGAAGCAATTAAGTTTTTATAGAAGTCTATCATCTTTCTCACTAACCTAAGAATAAACAATCTTATTATCTATGCTTGTGTTTATGTTATTACACCAGACTGCAGAACTTAGATGTGGCTAGGTCTGAGGGCAAATCACAAGCAAAATGCTAGAATTTATCTTAAACAATCACCTTTGGATAATATCACCGATCCTTACTTGTGCTCCTTAAGAAAATATTTTCCGAACTGTCCATTCCCGGAGACTTCATTCTTGAAGGTGCATCATATGCTGAAATTTACAAAACAGTCACACCTTCGATATCCTAAACAAACCTAGAGCGGCAATGTATCAGTACTTGCAATGTAACACTTTGTGAAGCTGTAGATTATTGGCTGAAACAACCTGATGAGTTTCATTAATATCACAGGTAATTTTTTATTGTTGATTTTCATGTTCCTATTAAGCTGACGATTTGGGTACTGAACCTCGTTTCCGTTTAAACATTTTGGAAAACCTATACAGTGAGACCTTTGCAAGAATGGTAGAATGCAGTGATTACTTGCATTAATCCATGTGGCCAATATCATCACTCATTCTGGAAATTGGTAAACAAATATGGCAGGAAACGTAAAATAAATTGCACTTGTGATAAAGGTTAAATGAACAATAATACAACTTTGTGACTGCCACCTAACCACATACTCCATCCGTCCTAAGATGTTTTGGCAAATCTATCTAAGTGAATGTATTTACCTTGCACAACTTCAACACAGTAACTGTCAGGACTGAGGAGAATCTCCACCAACAGCTGGAAATTGACTTACTTAACCTGCAACATAAGCTATTACTTGTTAATTCACATGATCTTCGTCTACAGTAAACAATTAAGTAATAATAATATACTGCCTCTTGTTCCTGTTCTCCTGAATGAGGCTTGCAAACAAATTCTACGGTGAGATTACTCTACCCTCCGTGGTCTTACTCTTGACGCAGCATAGCTTGTCTCCGTGTAGAATGGGATTTCGTAAATATGATGTGACATACCGATATCATTAAGGGTTTGAAAGTACAAGCAAATATTATTCATATGGTACAGGAAGTAATCAGCGTTGACCCCATCAAACTAGGGAGAGAGAAACTATCATGCCAAACATTTCAAAAAGCAAGGCAAGGTTACTACATTGTTGCATCCGAGACACAACAGACCTCAGTGTTTTAAAAAGTGTTTCAAAGCGCGAATCAGAGCGCGCTTTTACGCTTTGAATAAGAAACGCACTGAAACGTGCGCTCTAGAAAGTAGAAACAAGTCAGGATATTTTTTTCCTCTAAAAGGCTATTCAGATATTGTCTTTATACATAAGCTATGGAAATGTGTATAGCTTATAAGAAGCCAGCTGTCAAAAGAGAGTAATGAAAACTACTGATCATATAAAAATGTGTATAGCTTATAAGAAGCCAGCTGTCCAAGGTGTAGCATCCTGTTAAAATTAATAATAAGCCAGTTGTCTAGTTATAGAAAAAAGAAAAATGAAAAACAAGAAACAGTTGTCATGATAATCAAGACTCCTTTCCCTCTTCTTGTGCGTGCTTCTTAGTTTTCATGTAGAAAAAAGCTATATATATGTATTATGAGGCAGCGCTTTGGTAACGCTATTTAATGGCGCTTTACGCTTTCGCTTTTTTAAACACCGACAGACCTTATCATTTTTTGTATTTCTTAACCAAATCATTTTTTTTTACTGAGTGTCCTAAGGACTGCCACAGTGCCTCTTACATGGTCCAATGACCATTCAATTATATGGCCAACTAACAATTGACGTGATGCCCAATCTAAAAAATTACACTTAAAACATTCAGTGAATTTACATAACTTCCATACTTAGAGAACTACCAAGATTTTTCATTTCTTTCTTTAGTGCCTTAGTGGTTGGTAACGAGTTATGAACTCAGGTCCAACGACTTTTCCAAGTTTAAGAAAATGCCGGAATTCAGTAATACATTGTATCATTATCAACTGAAATCTAATATAGTATCAGTATCAACCTATGTTGTCATGGGCGTAAGGCGCCGCGCGGCGTCAGGTGTAAAATCCCGAGCCGCAGCGAGGCGCGGCGAGGCCGCGGCGTAGAACAATAATTATCAAAAATAACTAATAAATGTTATGTTCTTGACATAATTGATAATTAGCTTAGACTATCTATATTAGCTTGTAAATCTTAATGAAAAAGATTTGCAAAGGATTTGGAAAGATTTTATTTTCCTTTATTAATGTTAAAGTAATAAACAAAAACAGCTAGGAATGATCTGTTTCTTAACACAACTAGCTTAGGGTTTTAAAATATTAATGTATGACTTGATGAAAAAGAGATTTTTTTTTACTTTCTTGTTACAAAATGCCATTTTGGCGCCCAGCAAACTGGCGCCTTGGCCTGAGCACCTAGAAAGGCGATGCCTGGGCGCCACTTTTAAAAGTGGCATCTCCTTGCCCACTGCATGGCCCCCATGCTCAAAATAACGCCACTTTGACGCCTAGGCGACGCATTTGACAACATAGGTATCAACTGAAATGTCCCCGCCCAAAGAACAAGTTTTAGAAAACCACTCTACCGAATAATCATATCACTACACAAGTTAAAATGAAAAAGAAAAGAAACCAATTCATGACACCAGCCAGTTTCTCATACACGGAGTTCTTATGATTCAATGAACTTAGACTCAAATTCCATGACTTGAGAAAAAAACTCACAAATATTTCATTTTATCTTATTTGAGAAGGTAACCAAACAACAACTATGAATTGCTTATCAGAAAAAAGATACTGCATTAGTTTGCCTCTTCATATCACAATCCCAACCCCACCAGTAGCATTTGTAACACTTAGGTCAATAATCAAAAACCACATACATTTTTTTTAATGAAAGTTACCTTTGCCAGCTTCTCCTGGTGCTGTTTGTCGGTCCGAGCAGCAGTCACCCCAGTAACACCTATGATTTGTTGCTGGTTTCCTTGACTCACTAAACACTGAATCTAATAGGTTCCATGAGCATCACAGACATCTTCTCTTCTCCATTGAAGCTAACCAGCCTAGGAAGAAAGGTAGTTTTCCTGTCCTCGATTCTTATCCTCCAATAATGGGCAATAAGACAATTCAAACTAACCCACTGAAAAATCAACAAAAAATACATCTTATACACAGATAATACAACAAAATACAGATAAAGCTTAGTAACTGATAACCATATCCAATAAACAAGACATTTCACACCTCAACCTAAGTAAGTGATAAGACCTCAATTGTTTTTCCAATCCAACTATATACACAAGATGTCTTATAGCAGGGGTTATAAGGCATCCCATCAAAGACCTTATGCGCCAGTTATTTATCATAATGGCCAAGTAAATCAGTATTGAGTCAATGTGTAGAGATCATACATTGCCGTCCCTAGAGAACACACCATGGGATCTAGCCACCACAAAAAATTCAACAGAAGCATCACACATGTGTATCAAATCAAGCGGATTTGTTACTTCCTGGAGTTGTTTTAAGAATGAATACACACCACAGATTTAAGATATTCACAGGTGTGCTCATGGATTCCTCTAAATTTGTGGTTTCCAACCACAACTTTTTCCAAATCACTGAATTTCCACCACAATCGAATTAGGGTTTTCTCATACTAAACTTGTTATACCTTTAATCAATATAAGTAGACCTAAGCAAGCATAACTCTCTATTTTGACAAGAAGTGCAGTAACAACAACTAGTACAACAAAGAAAGATCAACTAATCTGAATCTCAAAACAAAAACAAAAAAAAAAAAAAAAAAAAAAACAATGAGTACTGTTGCCAGAAGTAAGAAAAATCAAATAACTATTGCCAGAAGAATCACCTAGCGAGATTGAAATTTGTAGATGAGGAGGAACTGGGGTAGATTGGTAGAACAAAAACATTAGTCGGAATCCGCTAATACCGATTATCCAATGTAATCAGTTTTCTTCTTTTCTTCTTCTTTCTTTTCATTTCTGTGTGCTTTGCTTTCTATGTCGGTTTTAGTGAGATATATTAATATTTAAGATTAGGGTAACTCGTTGGACTTTTATTTGGCAAGCTCGTTAAATAGCCCAATGAGCTCAACAGGGTTAGTCAAATGAGATTTTAAATGATTTCTAGTTTGCAAATCTATTGTTAGTCCATAAAGACTTTTGGAGAGTCTCTTAATGTCTCTTGTTATTGGTTAGAGACTCTTTTTCAAGTCATTTAAATTCTCTGAAACTCCATTTATTAGATTAGGATTTCATAAGAGTCACTCCAACACTCCTGTTATACGAAGGATAATAGAAAGTCATTGATTTGTTGTTTTCAGAGATTTAGAGAGACTTTTTTTTTGAAAATAGGCAAGGTAGAAATCTCTCCTCAAGAGGTGATATTTCGGGAGACTTGGAAATTTGGAGATTTTTGGTTTTGGGAATAAACCATTTTTCTCTCTCCTTTTGCAGGAATACACTTAAGGGCCACTTAGAAAGCCTGGCACTTTTAGGGGCGACCCCGAAAGAATTAGGGGCGACACTAAAAGACAAAAAAGGTCACCCCAAACGTAAATCTAAGCTACCCCTTATCTTCGATTTTTCAAATGGCCAATATGCCCTTATATAATCCAGAGCCAACACCATAATTGGTAGGTAAACATACACCTAGAGGTTAAATTAAACTATACCTACCGATTATCAGGTAGATACTTCCGCTAATAATCTCTTTTATAATCGGGTAGGGTTATCCAACTTGTAAGACTACCGATTATAAGGATCCCCATATTCACTCTCGCCAAATTCCATTGGTTTTGAGGGGTGCGAGCCAACCATAACCACTTGGCTTGAGCTGCCGATGTAGCCATAATCTAAGATAAATAGATTACATAAACTACCGATTGTAAGTTGCCCCAAAATGAGTTTTTTCTAAAATCCTTCACATAATGAATTTTGAAATCTACCATAATCTATAGGGTATATAATTATATAACCCACCGATTATAACGAGCCCCGCATCCAACCTTTTGCCATATTGCATAGGTTTTGAGTGTACATAGCCAGCCTTAACCACTTGGTTTGCGTTTTGGATGCAAATTACATAATCTGAGTTAAATATATTACCAACCCATCCGATTATGGGTTGCCCCAAAATGAGATTTTTCTAAAATCATTCATGTGATGAATTTTGAAATCTACCATAATCTAGAGTTAACAACTTAAAAACCTACCGATTGTAAGGAGCCCCAAATCGAATCCTTGCCAAATTCCATAGGTTTTGAGTGTACAGAGCCGTGCATAACCATGTGGTTCGTGATTTGATGCAACATATAACGGAGTTCAATATATTACTGCATTCCTCCGATTATGGGTTGCCCCAAAATGAGTTTTTTCTAAAATCATTCATGTGATGAATTTTGAAATCTACTATAATCTCCAGAGTTAACAACTTAAAAACCTACCGATTATAAGTAGCCCCTGATTGAACCCTTGCCAAATTCCATAGGTTTTGAGTGCACAGAGCCGTGCATGACCATGTGGTTCGTGATTTGATGCAGCCATAACGGAGTTAAATATATTACTGCACTCCTCCGATTATGGTGTTGTTTGATTACGTAAACCATAGTTATTTTTTAGTATAATAATCTACATTAACGAAACCACAAACCTCCGATTACAAATATTCTTAAGAGTCAATGTGCTCAATTAATTTCCGATTATGGTGTTGTTTGGTTACAAAGAACAAATTTTTTTACATATAACAAATCGGAAGGAACATTACAAATAAACCTACCGATTATTGTTATTCTAAGTGAAGGTGCACATTTACCTTCCGATTGTGGTGTTGTTTGGATACGTAAGACAAGTTTTCTTTACACATGATAATCGGAGAGAAAAGTATATTAGCAATCCTCCGATTCTCACCAAATATTTTGCACAATCCCCTAACCTGTAGGGTTAATAACGTATAACCCTACCGATTCGACTAAAAATTGGAACATCCCTGTAATCCAGAGGTTAATATATAAACTTATCTTCCGATTGTGTTCCAAAATTCAACACTTTCATGTCTCTTCATGTGATTCGCTTAAGAGTCATCGTTAAATGCATAAAATGTGTAAAATAACTATTCTTAATCCATAAACATAACGAAACAACTAATATTCCGACAAAAACTTTGAAAACGACATAATCCGACATAATCCAACATAAACAAAGTTATCCATAAAGTAAACGAAAAAACATCGAGAGTTTACAACATCGAAAGTTTATTTGTTCCTTTTTGCTTTGATTTTGCGACCTTTACCACCTCTACGACTTGGACCAAAGATCATCATTGGTTTCATCAACTTGAGTGCTCGATGACGCCCGAGTTCTTTTGTTCACCTTGGTTGTAGGTTTCTTTTGCAATTTTTCCCCGAACTGAGATGCATACTCCTCATTGTCAACGTTGTCAATCAACTGTTTATGGTTTTTTATCTTCTCAATTGAAACAGGCTCTCCGGACTTTATACGATCAATGCACCATTTCGACAAATGCTTGAACCTCGTTTCACTGCTTTTAAAACATAGCATACCATCAAAACAAGTTATTACTCTATTTTGACCCATAATATTAAACTAAATTAACAAAACAATACGTACCAATCTATCAAAACCCGCAGGCTTCTCTTTGAGGATACTCTTGTACGAAGATGGCTTTGCTTTAAGATCACGGATTACACGAACATGAGAAACATTGCGGTACCAATCCATGTAGTTGGGAGCATTTTCAAAACCTTTGGTTGGCTGCCCTTCCTTGGTTGATCAAGTAATGCGCCATTCTATCCCAATGGAATTGACAGATGGTGAACCCTTGTGAACCACCGTGATAGAATCTTTATCGACTCATAGCGCTCCGTAACCAAATTGAAATTGCCATGGATTTCCTCCTTTGGTATACCTTGTACAAAACCGTGTTGTCGCATCACCCTTGAGGCATTGTACATCACATATCCCGTGGGGTGCCACAACGGTCCAAAATAAAGTGCCAAATCGGACCGACCCGCGATATGTCCAAAGAGTCTTCGGTCTTCCTTGTATGGATCAAAGCATACGTCTTGGGCATTAAGTGAGTCCAAAATCTCCCTCAAACGAATCAATCTCGATGCTCCTTCGTCCTAGAATGGTTGTCATCGAAGACGTACTTTCTTCCTATAGGGTCACCTTTCTCCCACGCCGGTTTTCAAATGGCAATCCCAAGATAGGGAAGTGGACGAGATCCAAGTCTATAATGTCATTTTTGCAAGTATTAGGAAATTGATTCTTCAATAGTATAAAAAATAAAAAAATAACCAAGTATGTGGAGTTAATAAACAATACATGTAATGCACTCACGCCCCTACCACTTGGCTAATTCCAAGCCTCGACGCCTTTCTCAACTCTTCCATCAACCACGCATGGCATGTCGTGCCCCAACAAAGACTATGCACTTTATCGAGAGGATCCGTGTTGTAAAAGGTTGGCGTCGACTGATTGCCACCGGTATTGGGGAAAATGACACATCCCAATACACATAGGAGATATGCGTGGCCGCGTGTCGACTTGCTCGTCCGTTAAAGTTCCTTTCTCTTCTTTTTCCTTGGTGCCCTTGAACATATCCATCGTAGAGTACCCATGTTGAACCTGTCTAGTTCTATACTTCATGCATCTTTTGAACTCAAGCAGTTGATGTTTCTTCATCCCAACCCAAACACTTCTTAGTCGATCATAAAGATTCCTCCATTCCAACCGCTTAGTGAACTCGCCCTAACACCCTTGCCATGGACGGAGTTTAAGAATCCGTCAACATCATCTGGGGTTATCGTCATCTCCCCAAACGGCATATGGAAGGTGTCGGTCTCAGGATAAAGTCTCTCCACAAACGCCGATATAGCCACCCGGTCATGTTCCAACATTGAGTTCTCCGCAGCATTGGCCAACCCTGAATTCGCAATAATGGTCTTGAACCTTTCACATTCATCCTCCAAAGGCCAATCTAGCATTTTTGTTGGTGCGGCGGCCGCTGAGTAAACGAACCGCATCGGAATGATACTATTAAACACATGACAAGTTAAAAAATAAAATTAGAATAACCTAAAACTACAACCCTTAAAAGTATTACTGATAAAAACATAATAAGTTAATAAAATGGATACGATCATTACCTCGCCATATATTTCTCGCCCAGGATTCTTTGTATCCAAATAACAATTGTCCTCCATCCTCCTAAGAGCCCAAGGATTACACCTTCTCGGAATATCCTTCACCTTCGCTTCATCTCCTCGACAAGGTGTTTCGCTTTCTTTCGAGGAGGATTTTTCTTTTCGCCTTGTCCTACTTCTTCTACTTGTTCAATTTCTCGGTTGTGATGGTGGAGCACTTGGTTGAACACCTTCTTGGATTGGTTGTGATAGAGAGGCACTTGGTTGAACACTTCTTGGATTGGTTGTGATTGAGAGGCACTTGGTTGAACACTTCTTGGATTGGTTGTGATTGAGAGGCACTTGGTTGAACACCTTCTTGGATTGGTTGTGATTGAGAGGCACTTGGTTGAACACCCGATTGAACCGGTTCGATTGAGGGGCACTAGGTTGAACAGCTTCTTGGCTTGCTTGTTGAGTTCCAACTTGACCACTTGAAGCTACAAGTAGCATGGCCTAGCTCTCCTTGCACTATCTCGTCCGGTTCGACGCATATCCTTCCTCGCACTAGCCGAGACAATTGCATCTTGGATGTTTTTACCTCTCCTATCCCTAAACAACAAAAAAAAGTACAACAAAGTTATGAAACTAAATATTCGTTGGTTGATTTAACAAATTGCCTCCGATTATTCACAATCGTAAGTATCAGCTTCACCTAAAGCTACCGAATACATATAATCGGAAACAAAATAAACTTTTTGGTGTTCGAATATGTTTATCTACACACAATAATCTAATCTAAAGTTCAACATAACCCTCCGAATTCCACACAATCTAAGCCTAACAAAACTAATGTCTACCGAATATGCGTCTCTTTGTATCCGAAAACAAATCAAGTTGTTAGCCTAAACAATCGGAAAGATATTACAGAATATATCA
Source organism: Papaver armeniacum (assembly GCA_023531295.1). Classification (NCBI taxonomy): domain Eukaryota; kingdom Viridiplantae; phylum Streptophyta; class Magnoliopsida; order Ranunculales; family Papaveraceae; genus Papaver; species Papaver armeniacum. Next base: position 279,378 of record JAJJWW010002322.1, on the reverse strand, counting down.
CCCGATTATTGCGTCTCTAATACTTGTTCTTGATGAGTGCCAAATAGTGCATATTTATACACCTTTTTATTGGCATTTTACTCATCTTTTGCGCTTAGAAATCAGATATTATCCCAGATTCTGTGTTTTCTTTGTTTTCAAGAATAAATATTTGTATTAATTAATTTTGTGTTTTTAGGTAATAAATAAAGCTCCTGAGAACTGAGGAGCCAAGAGCAAGAATTGAGTCATGCGTCTATGGAGCAGATAGCCAAAGCTCACAAGGCGAATCAGCTTGCAACCCAACAAGGAAGACATGGGCTAAAGCTACCCACGACCCGGATCCGAGCCCGTCTCTTCCGAGACGTCGAGATTTCTTTCTCCTCATCCAACGGTCTTTCCACGTGCATCAAAAAATCGCCGCTCCCGTGCTACACCCGTATCACGCCAAAACCGCTTACTTCCCTCTGCCGTTCGATCGTAGCCGCCTCATCCAACGCCGCTCCGCCTTCCTCATCGAGTTTTGATGTACCCGCTTCACACCATAGCCCCTATATAAACTCCCTTAAGCCAAAACCTAATTCACTTTCTCTCCTTCACCCGACAACTCCATCGTAGCTCGCAAACCCATCTCCTCTCCCCGACCAACTCCACGTGATACCATCTCCATCTCCCCGCCAAAGCCATCACCACCATCTCCTTTCCCATCACCACACCCAACAACTCCTACAGCCTATCTCTATTCTCTAGTTCACGCTTTCTCCATCACTAGCTTCTCTCAACCTGAAGCTAGGTTGAGGCAGCTCGAACTAGGGGTTTCCACAACAATCGAAGCATGGAGTAAGGTGAGCCGATTAGACAAGAGAGGAGTGCGAATCAGAGTATGGGTTGAATTATTGTTATTTAATTTCTATTTTATAAGAAATTAGGGTTTGGGATATTTTTCAGATGTATAAATATAAGGCCTGTGTGTGTTTGAACGCCACGCCTGGATTAGCCAGAGCAGTCACTCTAGTTTAATTTTGCTTTATTTTGCTTTAATCGATGTTCTAATTAATTTGTTAGGGTTTCATTGAAACCCTAATTCCCAGTTATGAATTCAGCTTTTGTTGAATTATCCTTGCATGCTTAAATCATATGTATAATTTCAATCCTAGCATCTAACTCTCTTCTCTCACAATGCATGCCAATGCCATGGATGCATTGTAGTTAGGTTATACTTGGGTTAGGTATGCTGCAGCTCAAGCTTTAGAATTATAGGCTAATTCCTTTGATTAGTTATACTTGATTAGATAACTAATGCTCAAGTTAGTACCTAGCCGAACATTGAAGTATTACAAGGTGAAACTTCTTAGTTAAGTGGTGGAATTGACACCCTATCCTTAACTCACATAGAAAACAAGGAGCTCAACTTGGTTGAACACATACTAGGAATTAGAGGTGAATTTGATAACCCTAGCAATCCTTTACTCTCATTGTTTGCCTTAGCATAGCGTCACTTCCACTCAATTAGCCGTATCGCACAAAACACTCTTTTGTTACTCACACACTAGAAATTCAGTTAGCAAGCCTTAGATCAACATTAGCACCACAAGTCTCTGTGGTTCGACCCGTACTTGCCGCGTCTCCGATAGACGCCGTGCACTTGCGGTATTACACGTAGGTCAAATTTACATACACTTTCGAGGCCTACCAAGTTTTTGGCGCCGCTGCCGGGGACTTGGCGTGTGCCCTGTGGTTGTTGGCTTGTCTCTTCAATTCATTTCATCCCCGTAAATAGTCACACCGCATTGTCATTTTTAGTTCTTTGTTAGTGTAACTTAACTATTCTATCTCGTTATTGCATTTAATTTTGTTTGCATCATCCATAACTTACATTGCATCAATACCTTCTTAGTGTAACTTAGTTGTTTTCCTTTACTTGCATCTTCATTGCCGTGCCTTTTCACCGTTAATCCTCTCATGGGCATACTATTTATTGTACTTTGCATTTAGTTAGTTTAATTCTTCATCCAACCGTGTCTTAGCCGCAATATTCACTAGCCCCGTAACTTTTAGCTCAAATTGAGCTTTGTCACTAGTTTACAAGGAAACTAAGCAACACCGCCTAGTGTAGCTTAGTGTACTTGTAAATCTTAGTCCCAATCAGTCCAAGATACTCTCGGTGCATGTGCAAGTGTTATTATTCAACTCCTTTGCTTCACCTGCACTTTTATGAGAACTTGAACCTTTCTTGAGCTAGCAGGTACCCTTGGTAAGGCCGAGCCAACCCAAGGAAAAGCTCGTAACTTGTTGTGCTTGTCAGTGCTAAACTGTGCAACCCCGAAGTACAAGCAAAGGAGCAGACTACGTTGTCAGCAGATTTGAGGTACCCCCGGCATGAATTGAGGTTAGTAATCGAACTTCCCCCGTATGCCCAAGGAAAAGCGCAGAGACACTGTATTACTAAACCTCCCATGAATACCGACAACCTAGCGCCTGATCGCTAAAGCATGCCGATCCAACCCGAATCGCCTGTACCAAGCCTCGTGACAGGACTTGTATGAATATCTCAGTATCTCCGTGTGTGCATCTGTGACTTCGCCGCATGATAGCTTAGGTTAACCGTAGCCGCAAAAACCAAGATCTCACTGTTAAGCTTAAGTGCAAACCTTGCTACCATCACCCGAGCATAACCTATCTCACCCGAGCAAGACCCCGTCAATATTTGCATGCTTGTGTGAGACCCCGTGTATTGCTATCCCGCACCCCGTATGCTCTGCAACCCTTAGACTCCATCCGCCGTGACTCAATTGTGTATAACCCCGGTGTATGCTCAGGCATTGAAAGTTGGCTGAACTAGCCATCTCTTCACCGTGAAGTCTGGGTTTTTAACAGCACTTGAGTACAACTCCATCCCCTGCTGCTGTGAGTTTGAGCCACAACAAGCACAACCATCTACCCTTCATATTCTGAGCTTAACCTCTGAGAAATTTGAAGTCAAATGCAATAGTTGACATCAAGTCGACTATTGACTTGTCGGCCGATTCGTGTTATTCATCTCGTGACACTTGAGCAAACCTTGAAAATCAAATATATGCATGTAGTAGTACCCTGTGTTAGCTCTCGAACTTTGTGTGGCCCGAGCATAATCTCGTGCACATCTCCCGTCATTTGATCACCGCCAAGCTAATCACATTGAGTTGAAAACCCCGGAGCTTGGTCGTAACTAACAACCCTAAACACACTCGAAAGCATAAGCCATTAGAGCCACAACCCCGAGCTTAACCTACTTTGCATACCGTGCTTTGCTTTGCTTTGCTTGATCGAAAGCCCCGAGCTTACCCAAGTATTGCTCCACCCCGTTAAGCATTACCTTGCAATGCTTTGAGCCAACTCCACCCCCGCTGCGAGTTGAGCCGTAGTCGACCCGTAGTTGTGCTCAAATCTTGTCCCTTACAAGGCCTCCGTGGCCAGAACACCTTTGAGCCATTGTCTATCCCGTGTTGTGAATGTTTTCTTGGCCGTTTGGGAAATTGGGTCATTTCTCATGAGTTGTTATTTTTCCGTGCTTAGTCCGACCAGGGTTGCACTTGATCCCGTGTTTGTGACAATTTTGAAAAGCCAACCCTTGCATAAATCAGGCCGCGCATGCATTAGGTCTGCAAGCACTCACCAGGCTGTGCGTGTGTTTTGAGCACATAAACCCCCGCCCGTTCACCCGACTCCCCGTGTTGATTTCACTAAGCACCCCGAGCTTAAACTCGGGCTCGTGCAAGCCTTCCGCCAACCTCGAGTTGCCACCGTTGGGCCAATCAACCCAACCTGGGCCGCAACCAACCCGAGCCCATAGTCTGCTGGCCGTACCCCTTTTCACCTGGCCGTGTACATAACTGGGCTCGACACACGCTAGCTCACCTAATCGAACTGGGCCGCACTCAACCTAGGCTTTGCACAATCATCGAGCCTGTATAACTACACATCCGCCGGCACCATCTAGGCCTTACCGTGCATCTCAACTCACTGGCCGTGCATAAAACAGAGCCACGCTCCACTGGCCGTATTTCCCAACAAACCAAAGCCCACACAAACCAAATCCCAATAAACCAAAGCCCATTTTCATGTTATATTTAAGAATGTTAATGTTTCTGTACATTATCTTTTGGGTTGACCCGCAACTCTTTAGATTATTAGTAAATTTCTGTATATAATCCAGTAGGAGTGTTAAATTTTTCTTTTCTTGATTCGGTTGAGTCTTCTTGCACATATATTATGCTAATCCGATATGATCTCCGTTGAGAATATTGGATTCTAGCCTTGACGAATGAAGCTCAACCTTGCTCCCCCGCCGACATCCTAGAATCTCTTCCCTTTTATCTTATCAAAGATAGTTCTCGCAGACGTGACTGTTTAAATTTTTCCTATCTGTGACACATTGAGGACAATGTTTGATTTAGGTTTGGGGGTGCATTTGCATTTAGAGTTTTTAGTCTTTTATTTTACCTTTTATTTTCAAAAAAAAAAAAAAAAAAAAAATTCAATTCAAAACTCTTTTTAAAAAAACCTCCAACTTTTAGAGATTTTAGAGTCACTAGCATGCTTTTAGCTATGTTTACATAGAGATTCTCGACCAAATAACAATGTAACTTGGAAGTACCCGAGAACACAATCGGGTTTCTTAGTTGATTAGAGCGTTAAAATTGGATTTAACCATACCGGAGGGCTTAATTAGGTGTCTTGTTTAGATATTCGGTAGTAGAATTGTGATCACCCATAGTGGAGACTACCCAATTTACATCAAGTGAGGCACCAACCTTCAATTTTTTGCAACTTTCTAGAAAAGCTTTTGTTGATGGGTGAAAACTACTCCTGCAGAATTTGGTAATTTGGGGTGTGGATGAGGAATGAATCTAAACCTTCAACAAATGCACTGCGCGGTGAGTGCTTGTAGATTCGAGAGATCAACTGCAAGTCCGGCCTAAACCAAGAAATGGCCGTTCTGCACTTGCTTTTGGCCACAAAGTGAAGGAGATGGGGTTGATCTTAGGGAGGGAAGCGAAGAAGGTGTTGAGATTGTGAAGGTGTTGGCTTGCTTATGACTTGTAATGAAAGATGAGCAAGCTTACGGTTGATGCAAGGTGCTCGAGTGTTTGAATACGGTTTGTATTAACACTTGGTTTCGTCAGTCTCAACTTGTGTTATTCTCCGTTATTCCCTTGTTGTTGTTGGAAATAGGGTGGAGACCCTATTTATACAAGTCATTGAGCCTCATTCACGTTTCTCGGGAAGTGGAGGTAGTGGAATGATGGAGTAGTGGAGTTGTGTGTCGGTAACACACGACCAGTCTTGCCCACTTTTCCTGTTCATCTCTAACCGTCCATGACTTCCTAACACGTTCTTGTGATGGCGCGTTGCACGCTGCACGCTGTAAACCGCCAGACCAATACCCCAGTGTGTATCTGATGTGACTCAATAATGTTATAGAAAGTGGTAGTAAGGTTGTCGTTCACTCGGACTTGACGAGATTGATTTTAAGAATTAATAAAATAAAATAAAATATATACAAATATTGTCACAAGATGGAGAGAGTTACTGGGACTCGGGATTCCACCAATTCTTACATTCATGCGGTTCATCTATTAATTCCGGACAATTAAGGCTCATAAAGTAACAAACATCGACTCTAATTCTTTGCCAAGGTAGATTTTATAAAGAATTATATGTAACTCACAAGCATGGCGCATCTAAAGTACCTAAGACTAAGCATGCGACATCTAACGAATTCACAAATAATCAAGAAAAATCATAAATCAATTAAAATAGTGCAAATAGTCATAAAGGAATTAAATAGACTTACCACATGGGTGCAAAAACTTTCCTCCGTCGTCCCAAAGGATGGGTTCTAGCTCATCATGTTGGAAACACACTCAAAATCCATTTTTATTGCTCAAAGGTGGTTTACAAATGATGAACAAAGGAGAATAAGATGAAAATCGGGTTTGCAACAGTTATAGATGTTGCAAACACTGTTACAAACTACGATAGAGAATAAGTGCGTCTGTCTCGTAAGTCCGCCCCTCCGTATTACGACCCTCGGCTTTGTGTCGTAGACTCGTAGAAGAACGACTGCTTCTGGCGGTCCGTTCTTCGTGTTCTTCAGGGAAGCAGCAGCAGAGAATGGTCTTCTCTGTAACTTTGATTTTCGGCTCTTCTTGCGTTCTAACACCTCCCCAATCTCTCTCCCGTTCTTCTATGGCATCCCAGCACCTATTTATAACCTTTTTGGAGCAAGAATAACTCCTCATTAATCCCAGAAATCTTCCATTACTCGGCAGCAAAAATATTATTCTCGGAATAAAAATCTTTCCATTCTTGTTTCTCATACGTTCTGTTGTAGTTCACACCTCCAAAACGCCGCAAACACATTGTCGATACACTCAAACCACACCGACCCTTATAGAAGCATTGCAAACACTTTGAAGGAGTGAAAAAATCCGAGAATATCTTCCCATGCACAGCTCCCTCGTTTTCTTCCAACACGAGTTATCTAGCCAATTTTAAGTCACTAATCGACCCATACCAGCCCTGTTATGCTCTAACAGATATCCCAAGCGATCTCAAATCATTGAGTCTCTCCAAAACGCCTTCAATTCTCGAACTGTAATTGCAGGCGAGAAAACAAGTTTTCCCGCCAAATCAATTTTCAAATGATGAAGAAGGTCACCCTTATCCAACAGCTGGGGTGCGAATATCAATTGGGTGCCCCTTAGTAATTGGGTTACCCCTTATCCAAAGTGAGAGTCCGAATATCAAATGTCCTCCGGGGTGTTCCGAGCAACTTTTCGAGCCGAATTTTCCAAAAATATTTATTTCAAAAATACCTAAAATACATAAAAACAGAATATTAGTACAAAAATCGAGTTCCAACAATAGAGACAATGAGGACAATTCGCATACGTAAATGTGTCTATCAAATACCCCCAAACTTATTATTTGCTAGTCCTCGAGCAAATTTATTCTATTCTAGAAAATAAAAATCATTTGAACCCCAGGCGGCCCTAGAGGCGAGTGTTGTCTCCTGAGGGTTTACTCGAGGTGTACCCACAAAACCTTTCTCCGCACCCTAGCTATCTACAGAACCTTGGAAGGCACTAAAGAATCTCCTTGGTTGGCATACTTATTGACTACAGGAGGAAGTACCCTGATGCGAAATTCCAATTGATGTACACGAGTTTGCACCCAAGCATACTAAAATTCATATAAAGTGACAGAGCTCTACTCAGATAGTCGCACTATGGACATCAATACCCGGAGTCAAAACTAATCACATGGATAGATCAAGAAGATGGATATAGAGAAAAACATAGATGGTTTTGATGTTTACTAAGTGAACGGTGTTTCCCATATATCAAGGCCTCCGCCAAAATGAACCTATCCTAATGGACTCGAGATACTAGTCCGACTAATATCAACACACCGACATATACAAGGGAACCAAAGTGGTCGATAATCCTAAATCTAGGTCAACACAACTGCATATACAAGGGTTCCAGTGGTCGACTTTATTGAATTTATTCCGTTGGTCGATGGTCTCGGTCTCACTTTTTTTTTTTTCTTTTTTTTTTTTTCTTTTTTTTTTTTTTTTTTTTTTCGCTTTTTTTTTTTTATTTTTTTTATTTATTTATTTTTTTATTTTTTTGCATCTCAATCACTCTAATTCACCCTAGCATTGGTAACAACTTGAATCGTGGGACCCACCTAATCACTTAGAGAAACATAGTTTAAAAACAAAATAAAATAAAAATAAAGTGAAAAGGACTCAACGAGATTGGTGAAACTATCATGTTATTTCTAACACCCGAGCTCGTGCTTTTATGAATAGACTCTTTAGATGTTGCCATCTAATCGCATTGGTTCCTCAACTCCTACAACCAAAATGCTTCCATCCACTTAGATTGGTTAGTGCCATCCTTAATAAGCTTAAATTTCTAGGCTCGGGAGTTTATTTATTTGCAACTAACAAAAAGTTTCTCCCATACCCCCAAACTTAAATCTAACATTGTCCTCAATGTTCTAAAGATGAAATTAAAAGCATGAACAAGGAGAAACTGTTACCACTTGAAGAGTAAGGAAAGATATTACCGTGTTGCAAGAGCATGGGTTACCTCCCAAGAAGTGCTAAGTTTAAAGTCTTCAGCCAGACATTGGAAAGGATTAGTCACCTCAAGAATCATATAGCAAAAGAATCTAATAATCATGGTCATCTGGGATCAAAAAGTGCTAACCACAAGAAGAGTAAACTGCCAAAGACCAGGAAGATATCCAACACACCCTTATATATTGTTTTGTTTAAGACAACTACATCTAGTTGTGGTTCGGGTTCAGGCTCTATAAAAGGGTCTAGATAACATATTTTCATGGGTTGCGTTTCCTTATGAGTTAGATCCGAATGTTCGTGTTCTAGAGTCTGAAAAACTCAAATAAAAACTTAGAAGCACATAATAATAACCTCGAATAATTGAGGATCTTCTAAGTCAATCAGTTTTGACTTACACAATGACCACAATAAGATTGGTGGTCTTCCTTAAGCAAATGTGTCGACCCTAATATCCTAAAGTAATTAGGTTTAGTCTCAAAACTTAATAATTGACACATCTCGAAACTTATACGTTCCCACAATTGGAAGGAAGGTTTTTGGTGGGAAAATAAAATCAATCGTGGTATCATAGCCTGGGTTAACCACATCAACCAGAGGATGGGTTTCTAACAACCGAACTTCTTTATGGACAACTAGGTTCAGGAAAAGTGTATGAAGATAATCTTTTAAAATGGTTGAGGCACAAATGTCAAGTCCCAAGTTAGGGACCTTTCTAAGAGTTAAGGCACATGGAGAATGATAATTACCCCAAACTTAGAGTTTTCAGTGTCTCTAGAAAGACTAGTCACAACTTCCCTAATTTCAAGGTCATCCGATTCCCGAAAATGGTCAATTGATTCTTCTAAGTCGGGCACATCCTCACTCATCTCTACGAGTTCATTTTCTTTTTCTAAGTCTATTGTTTCTAAATCGCTAGACTCAAAATATACTGCTTCCTCTAAACCATCCTTGGCTTCGTAATCAAAAGGAAATACTACATCGTCTAAAACGGGGGTATCTCTAGTCAAATCCTCATCCTTTTGAATAGGTGAATAATTATTAAAATTATTTGGATTTGAACTAGAAATAATATTATCGTTATAAAGCTCAATTGGGGTAACAATTTCCTGATCACTATGCCTATTTATTTCAAATTCTTCATCAACACTATCCTCATCATAATCAACATTATAATAATATGAAAATGGTTGAACCTCATCTAGACAAGTAGTGTTACCAATTTTTTTCTCATCATCTTGATTATGTAAATAACTATCCTCATTTTCAGGGGTACTATTGGAAACACTAATATTATCTCGAGCAGTTCCGTTCTGGGCCTCTAAAAGCTTTCGAATCGACTCATATGACTTCATTATGGTATCGTGACTCGACTCACATGACTTCCTTAATGTATCGTGACTCGACTCACATGACTTCCTTATTGAATCTAGGAAATAAATTTCACTCGTTGCATTGCTTTCGTCCATAACTAAGTTATTCATTTCTGCGAACTTACGTGTCGTCTCAGCTAACTTACGTGTTGACTCTATTAGAGAGGAATTTTGCTCGTACGACCGGGTGGCGTGTGGATAGTAATTGGGATCACCATGGTATGACCCATAACCTTCAAAAGTTTGGCGTTCCCAACCACTATTCACACTATGGTCATAAAAAGAGTGATGTCCAAATTGTTCAGTTGGATATTCATATTCATTGTGATGGCTATTGTAATACCAGTTTGACATCCTAACCGCAAGGGAATTCTACACAAGCACAAACAAGGCTGACTCGACCACAACAAACCTACTGATTTCTAGCAAACAAAAAGCATGATGGCTCCACTTAGATTGTTTTCTAGACCAGCTTCTAATCCTTCGAAAGGGAATTCGTTACAATCTGAGCAAACCCCTCGTCGAATCAATCCGAGTTTAAGTAAGTTGAATAGAGGCGAGGGAAGCCGCGTGGAGCTTTGATACCCAAGGCCTCACCACATTACAAGGCGGCGCAAATCACGCATTCAACTTACGAAACCATCATGAACTTCAAGTATGCTTAAAGAGTAACCAATATTTTTCGAATGACTTTCCTATTAAGCTCGTTACCCTATCGGTCTCGTTCTAGTCAAAATTTTAGGCTTAGGTTCGTGTTTGGTTTCGTTTTCCTAAGGCGGGCAAGAAGAGAACGGTGATGAAATCCGAACTCTTATGTTGTATGGTCACCCTTGCCCTTTACTAGGAATTTAAAGCAAATGGTTTTCAATACCTCAACATATATTCACACGAAATCATCCAAAGAAACCCGCCGACAGGGGATTCGCGGGTGTTTAGAATTCTTACCTCCGTTCCGGACGGGGATGAACCGTTGAAGTCGACTCGCCACGACTCCTATGTCGTGTACGAACCCGAGGGGCCGAGGTGATATCGTAATCACCGTCCTTCCCTGTGCAGTTTATATTTAAATTACCCTTCCTTTGGGTTTAAAATTAATAATGTCCAAAAGTCCAAAAAAATAAAGTCCAAAAATTAAAAAGTCCAAATAAAAATACAAATTACAAAAATAATTACCTAGTTACAGTTTCTAAAAATAAATAAGAAAATTAATTACACTATATACAAAAATTTTCTTCTTTACTCCTTTGGATTTTCTCTCTTCTTTCCTTCTTTGGCTTCGCTTTACTTTTCAAAACTTTTTCTTTCTCATGAGCTTCGCACCAAATCTGAAAGCAAATAGAAAATACCAAAACGCGTAAAAAGGAACAAAAATAATAAAAAGAAAAATAAAACCTAAAAACAAATCTATACACAAGTCCGCGTCGGCGGCGCCAAAAATTGATGTGACTCAATAATGTTATAGAAAGTGGTAGTAAGGTTGTCGTTCACTCGGACTTGACGAGATTGATTTTAAGAATTAATAAAATAAAATATATACAAATATTGTCACAAGATGGAGAGAGTTACTGGGACTCGGGATTCCACCACTTACATTCATGCGGTTCATCTATTAATTCCGGACAATTAAGGCTCATAAAGTAACAAACATCGACTCTAATTCTTTGCCAAGGTAGATTTTATAAAGAATTATATGTAACTCACAAGCATGGCGCATCTAAAGTACCTAAGACTAAGCATGCGACATCTAACGAATTCACAAATAATCAAGAAAATCATAAATCAATTAAAATAGTGCAAATAGTCATAAAGGAATTAAATAGACTTACCACATGGGTGCAAAACAGCTTCCTCCGTCGTCCCAGTGATGGGTTCTAGCTCATCATGTTGGAAACACACTCAAAATCCATTTTTATTGCTCAAAGGTGGTTTACAAATGATGAACAAAGGAGAATAAGATGAAAATCGGGTTTGCAACAGCTTATAGATGTTGCAAACACTCACATAAACTACGATAGAGAATAAGTGCGTCTGTCTCGTAAGTCTGCCCCCTCCGTATTACGACCCTCGGCTTTGTGTCGTAGACTTCAGAGAAGAACGACTGTCTTCTGGCGGTCCGTTCTTCGTGTTCTTCAGAAGCAGCGAGCAGAGAATGGTCTTCTCTCGAACTTTGATTTTCGGCTCTTCTTGCGCTCTAACACCTCCCCAATCTCTCTCCCGTTCTTCTATGGCATCCCAGCACCTATTTATAACCTTTTTGGAGCAAGAATAACTCCTCATTAATCCCAGAAATCTTCCATTACTCGGCAGCAAAAATATTATTCTCGGAATAAAAATCTTTCCATTCTTGTTTCTCATACGTTCATTGTAGTTCACAGACCTCCAAAAACGCAGCAAACACATTGCTGATACACTCCAGCCACACGCTGACCCTTATAGAAGCATTGCAAACACGGGAAGGAGTGAAAAAATCCGAGAATATCTTCCCATGCACAGCTCCCTGTTTTCTTCCAACACGAGTTATCTAGCCAATTTTAAGTCACTAATCGACCCATACCAACCCTGTTATGCTCTAACAGGTATCCCAAGCGATCTCAAATTATTGAGTCTCTCCAAAACGCCTTCAATTCTCGAACTGAAGTCTGCAGGCGAGAAAACAAGTTTTCCCGCCAAAACTGAATTTTCAAATGATGAAGAAGGTCACCCCTTATCCAACAGCTGGGGGTGCGAATATCAATTGGGTGCCCCTTAGTAATTGGGTTACCCCTTATCCAAAGTGAGAGTCCGAATATCAAATGTCCTCCGGGGTGTTCCGAGCAACTTTTCGAGCCAATTTTCCAAAAATATTTATTTCAAAAATACCTAAAAATACATAAAAACACAATATTAGTACAAAAATCGAGTTCCAACAATAGAGACAATGAGGACAATCTGCATACGTAAATGTGTCTATCAAGATCCCCAGTTTGTGACATGATTGATGTCCTGGAATGTGGATCGTGGATCCACGAAAGATAGCATGTAATGTCGAATTGAATAATCCGTTATTCGTAAAGTCGATACTTGTGAAGTACCGTGTGTATTTTATGCATGTACCAGACATTACGGTGTGGTACAAACATGGGTAATGACTCCTCACTAACCAAATAACTCCCGACTGTGGTTGTATAACTAAGTCAGGAGGCCGGACGGACGAGATGATGTTTGAGACACTCATCTGCGACCGTCGATGAAATTAGGGTTTTTAAAGAGGTGCGCAAGCATCACTCTTCACTTGGTCGAAACCAAGCATGGGAAGGATTTTGTAGAGGACCGACCATACATGCGTGTTGACGGCATGATGGTGTACACGTCCATGTTTCACCGTCTCATGAAGATGCAATCTAGGCCACTCAATTTGACCGTCAAAGAGGAGTGGTTGAGATCGGTTTTAGCAGAAATCCCTTGCCGCAAAGGAGTTGGAAACCGCATGACATCCCAAGTTTGGGCGTGCGTTCCAAGACGACCCATCTTGGCCTGGCCTTGGTCGATCATACCAGCGTGTAGGTGGTAGGATAGTGTTCACACCTATACCTGATTATCCCATGAAAACGTGATCTAAGCCACTCAAATCATCCGGTGAAGCTGAGCACGAGATCGGTTTAGGATTTGGGAGATGTAACCGCGTGAGTTTGGTCGGGCGTTTGGATTAGCCGGGCGTGGCATGCCTTGGCCGACCGCAAGAGGAGGTAGATGGGCCCACGGTGGTCATGCTGGTATGACCGGCCTTGGTTAATCCAATCAGTGACCCTCCATTCGTACGGAGAAGATGGACGCGCGTGATGACTTGAAGCCCTAATTTTGGCTTTCAAAGCCGCGCGACCATGCTCTTTTGGGCGGACGAATTTGTTGTAACCAACCATGGTTGGCTTTGACCGATTGGTCAAGTGTGTAGGCGGTCACACTCGGTGATTGTGTCGACATGCTCCGGCCCTTTGAGTCTACATCTACACCCTCCATCTATGCCTGCGAAGATGGACGGTTGAGACCGTTTTGCGACACATGTAATATGCCGCAAACCCTAATTTAGGGTTTTCGTCCATAATGCTTGGTATGGACGGTTTCTTGGCAAGCGAAGGCCAATGGTCGACCATGCGGGGTCGGCTGTGTGTATTCCATACCTGCTTGGGGGTGATGGGATTGATCTGTGGTCATCCAATCATGCTTGTGGAGTTGGATGAATGCGATCAGACCATATCTGGCAAGCTAAGGCCGTGTGTATTCCATACCTGCTTGGGATGATGGGATTGATCCGTGGTCATCCAATCATGCTTGTGGAGTTGGATGACTCGCGATCAGACCATATCCGCAAGCTAAGGCCGTGTGTATTCCATACCGCTGGGGGTGATGGAATTGATCCGTGGTCATCCAATCATGCTTGTGGAGTTGGATGATCGCGATCGATCATATCCGGAGACTGATACAGTCAAGTCCGAATGCTCAATCGGGCTAGTATAACACACCGAGAGGGGCTCAATCGGGCTAGTATAACACACCGAGAGGGCTCAATCGGGCTAGTATAACACACCGAGAATCAACTCCGTACGGTATTTCAGACATGGTTTCATTATAGTGCTTGAGGTTCGTGTTACTCGCAAGAGTAACACTCGGTCGTCATGCCACACCGATAATGAGTACTCGGAAATACAAGGTGATATGAAATTCTGCACGGGGGTCATTGCTACAAGTTCCATTCTTGGTGAATCAAGTGAGGGAGTATCCAACACTTATAGATGGCTTTATCTTTTACAAGATGTCAGCGCATGATTTTCTCTGGTTTTTTTACAAATTTAACCTTAAACGAAAATCCACCATCAACAGCTGTTAGAGTGTGTGTCACCGTAAGTAAATTCCGGGTAGGAATGGTGAGCTACCCAACTTCGCACCAATTTCAGCACTACTTTTGATCTCTTGAGTGCTAGTTTTTGTCAATCATGAGGGTGACGTCTAAAGATGAAAACTCCTTCTAAATACCGATTTGCCGTTAGCATCACTCTCTCTCAATCAAGAAGACCCATAGAAACACATCATCGTCAACAAACGGAGCAAAGATCGGAATATGGAAAGAAAAATTGATATAGTCCAAGGTTTATGTGCAACAAAGAAAAGAAAATAGGATGAGAATTAATAAAATTTATAAAATCAAGACAATACAAGTGTGGAAAAATTGAGTGATAAAGTCCTTTGTCCATGGAGTTAGTTGTTTCATTATTTGTATTTTTATTTTCACTTATTGTAAAAAAAAAAAAAAAAAAAAAATTGTAGTTTATTTTTGCTACCACCATGGTAAAGAAGAATTTAAAAAGAAAAATCCAAACAACAAGGAATTTGAGTAGAAAAGTTAAAACTTGTCAAGTTTTGTGAAGTTTAGAAGTTCGTCATCAACAATTGAAGACCGAAGACCGAAGATTGAAGATGTTTCTATGGTTCCTATGAGAGAGTGATATTAATTGCCGATCGGGTGAGAAGTGAGTGAGTACTCCCATCCTTGCTAATGGTTGATTTCCTTTCTTAGAGATCATCGAAAAGATTCTTTTTGTCCACACTTCGTGGAGTCTCCGTTTTTATTTCTAAGGTTATCCTTCTTACCTACAACGTGTGCGGGATTTCTCTCTTTACTCCTGCCTGCACACATGAGAGACTAAAAAGCGATCTTTTGAGTGCAATTATCATAAAACCCTAATGGTGAGGCAGAAGTTGAGACTTATGATCACAATCGAATCCGAATTCTTTCATATGGTATGGTTACTTATCGCTCAAAGACTTAAGGATGAGAATGCGTTCTTCGATAGTTCTAACTTCGTGTTACTAGCATGCAGAAACTCTATGTCCTCATAGCTTCTTGGAGGCTTGAGACTCTTTTACACTCGGTTGGAGAAGGTTTTGTGGGTACACCTCCGGTAAACCCTCACGAGACTACAACTCGTCCACTAGGGACACCTAGGGGTTTAAAGGCTTAGTGCATACGCTAAATGCATTCGAGAGACTGCGACGGGGTATAGTTAGGATTTCTTATTTTCTGTTTCACTTGAGGACAAGTAAAATTCAGGTTTGGGGGTATTTGATGAGTGCCAAATAGTGCATATTTATACACCTTTTTTATTGGCATTTTACTCATCTTTTGCGCTTAGAAATCGATATTATCCCAGTTACGTGTTTTCTTTGTTTTCAAGAATAAATATTTGTATTAATTAATTTTGTGTTTTTAGGTAATAAATAAAGCTCCTGAGAATCTGAGGAGCCAAGAGCAAGAATTGGAGTCATGAGTCTATGGAGCAGCAGAGGGCCAAAGCCCGCACGCGAATCGGCTTGCAACCCAACAAGGAAGACATGGGCTAAAGCTACCCACGACCCGGATCCGAGCCCGTCTCTTCGAGACGTTGAGATTTCTTTCTCCTCATCCAACGGTCGCTGCTTCCACGTGCATCGAAGATCGTCGCTCCCGTGCTACACCGCATCACGCCAAAACCGCTTACTTCCTCGGCCGCTCGATCGTAGCCGCCTCATCCAACGCTCGCTCCGCCTTCCTCATCGAGTTTTGATGTACCCGCCTCACACCATATCCCTATATAAACTCCCTTAAGCCAAAACCTAATTCACTTTCTCTCCTTCACCCGACAACTCCATCGAGCTCGCAAACCCATCTCCTCTCCCCGACCAACTCCACGTACACCATCTCCATCTCCCGCCAAAGCCATCACCACCATCTCCTTTCCCATCACCACAGCCCAACAACTCCTACAAAATGCCTATCTCTATTCTCTAGTTCACGCTTTCTCCATCACTAGCTTCTCAACCTAGAAGCTAGGGTTGAGGCAGCTTCGAACTAGGGTTTCCACAACAATCGAAGCATGGAGTAGCAGAGCCGATTAGACAAGAGAGGAGTGCGAATCAGAGTATGGGTTGAATTATTGTTATTTAATTTCTATTTTATAAGAAATTAGGGTTTGGGATATTTTTCAGATGTATAAATAAGGCTCCGTGTGTGTTTGAACGCCACGCCGGATTAGCCAGAGCAGTCACTCTAGTTTAATTTTGCTTTATTTTGCTTTAATCGATGTTCTAATTAATTTGTTAGGGTTTCATTGAAACCCTAATTCCCAAATATGAATTCAGGTTTTGTTGAATTATCCTTGCATGCTTAAATCATATAGATAATTTCAATCCTAGCATCTAACTCTCTTCTCTCACAATGCATGCCAATGCCATGGATGCATTGTAGTTAGGTTATACTTGGGTTAGGTATGCTGCAGCTCAAGCTTTAGAATTATAGGCTAATTCCTTTGATTAGTTATACTTGATTAGATAACTAATGCTCGGGTTAGTACCCTAGTGAACATTGAAGTATTACAAGGTGAAACTTCTTAGTTAAGTGGTGGAATTGACACCCTATCCTTAATCGCCATAGAAACAAGGAGCTCAACTTGGTTGAACACATACTAGGAATTAGAGGTGAATTTGATAACCCTAGCAATCCTTTACTCTCATTGTTTGCCTTAGCATAGCGTCACTTCATTCAATTAGCCATATCGGCACAAAACACTCTTTTGTTACTCTGTCACACTAGAAATTCAGTTAGCAAGCCTTTGATCAATACAAGAGCACCACAAGTCTCTGTGGTTCGACCCGTACTTGCCGCGTCTCCGATAGACGCCGTGCACTTGCGGTATTACACGTAGGTCAAATTTACATACACTTTCGAGGCCTACCAGTTCTTCCCTAGTATATTCGGAAGGAAAAATCATAATTAGCTTCCGATTATGATCGATTTAGGCCTCAATAATGAAAAACGTTATATAATCGGTAGGATACCAAAATTTTTAACACCCGAACTATGTTGTAAAAGGCACTGGGCAAGGCGAGGCGCCAAGCCCAGCGCCTAGCGCCTAAAAATAGAAAAAAAAAAAAAAACAGGCATAGTTTGGCGCCTAGGCGCCTTTTTTGCCTAGGCGCTGGTCCATCGCTTAGAGCGCCAAAGGCGCTCGCCTTTCACAACATAGCACCCGAACATGACAAATTTTCTCGTGAAATGAAGAGTTCGACCACAATCGGAAGTTTATAACAATACCTAACCTACCGATTCTGGGTAATAACCGAAAACCCTAAAAAAAAAATAAACATGGATTCGTCCAATTGAAGCAATATAAACCAAATTAATGGTAGAATCTTACCTAATCGGCGCCATTTGAAGTTGCCTGAGAGTTTGGCTATCGCATCGCCTACTTCATCGTCTTCGTGTTCTTCGGGTTCGTGAGTTAAAACCTCTTTATTACGGGCATGCAATCCAATATTCGGATCCTCACCGCGCACAACGTTTTTGGTTCGAGCTTTCTTACGCGTCCGTTTCTTTCATCTTTATAGAGAATAATCGATGTGAGTCGATTCGACGATGAACGATGTATAGCGAGGAGAGGGGGAGAGTTTTCCTCTCTGCAATCGGAAGGAAAGAGGAGAAGAGGAGTTGAAGTTGAAGTTGAAAAGAAAATGAAATGAATTTGAATTTAGGTCGACTTTGGTTTTATCTCACAAACGGTTATTAATCGGTAGGTAATACCACCTAATTATCTACCGATTGTTGAGTAGCCCAAAATCGCTAGAGTGGGTTACTTATAACCCACCGATTATTGGAAGCCCTAAATTGAGCATTGGCCAAATTCCCTAGGTTTTGAGGGGTGCATAGCCGACCATAACCATGTGGTTCGTGATTTGGATGTAGCCATAATCGTAATCCAAATAGGTTACCCAACCTCCCGATTATAGGTTGCCCCAAAATGAGTTTTTTCTAAAATCCTTCATTGTAGGAAATTTGAAATCTACCATAATCCAGTAGTCTACTCAACTTAATAAACTACCGATTGTAAGGAGCCCCAGATCGAACCCTTGCCAAAATCCATAGGTTAAGAGGGTACAAAGCCAGGCCTAACCATGTGGTTCGTGATTTGGATGTAGCCATAATCGTACGGAAGATAGGTTCCAAATCCTACCGATTATAGGTTGCCCCTAAATGAGTTTTTTCTAAAATCCTTATTTCCACACCAGCTAAAATTGAACCAAAGATTTGAAGTCACTCATTTTATTGAATCGAAAAAACATACATGTAGTTGAAATAAAATAGAAGTAAAACACATAAAATTGTTCAATACATCGCCCTAGGGATTCTCTACGAGTTTAATTATATTGGGCGAATTGCCATTCAACTTCCTCCAAGAGAGTGTAGCAGTCCTCGTAAGCGTAAACTCATGACCGTACCTTAATTCGTATTGGCTCCGACCCAAAGTATACCTGGGAAAACAATTTTTAAATAAGTTAGCGTTGTTGAATAATCATAACCAAATAAATAATTTTTGATGAGAGGCCTATTGATTCACAAACTTACTCTACTCATTCGGTCTTCGTTTGGCATAGCATCCTTACGAGCTTTCAATTCGTTTCTCAAAGAAAAGACGCATTCATTGTATAAATATGTGTACCTTTCCCTTACTTGCGGGAGCGTCCTCCTATAACGATTTCCGCTTAGTGCTTTAAAACCTTAAACACCCGTTTCCACCAAGCATTGGTGTTTTGATCATGCCCAAAGTAAGGCCCTCTTGTTGGGTCTTCGCATCGGGGTCACCCATTGCGCTTCCTCAACAGAGTTCTTTGTGAGAGTGGTGTGTGCTCGACAATAGCAACATCTTCTAGATTATTGAACGGAGTTGGAGCCATTTTTAGTGTTCCAAAGTGATGGGTAACTGATTTAGGAAGATTGAAAGTGATGGGTAAATAAGTTTGGTAGAGATAGGTCTCTATTTATAGCAAAAAAGTACCCAACGGCTAGTTTTAAAAAAAAAAAATCGGTTACTTCAAAATAATCGGAGGTTTGTCAATATGTATTATCTACCGATTGTGTTTGGTTTTCGAGGCACGACTAGTTTATTTTGAACGAACTAGTCGTTGGAGTATAATCGGTAGTTAGATCAACAATTAAAACTTCCGATTTTCATAAATATTTTGAAATTCATAACAATATCACCTACATTTTTTGCAGGTAGTTGAGTATAATCTGTAGTTAATACACTTACGATTATACAGCTTGCCCTAAAATTTAGTTTTTGCAGAAATGGCATTTTTTTTCGAATTTGGGAAGTAGAATAATCGGTAGTGAATAAGACTTCCGATTATAAAGTTGCCCCAAATTTCTTTCTTGGCGAAATCACCAATTTTGGGAATTTAGGATCTACTATAATCGGTAGTCTCGTGAGGTTATGTTCCTTCCGATTGTTATAGAAGCGATGCGTGTTTGCCACAAAATCGATAATAATCGGTAGTATAACATAGTTACTAAGCTTCCGATTTAGTTATAATAATCGGGCACTAAATATCTTCCGATTGTGTAAGGGCATTAACGTATTCTCCGCGTTTTGGACATCCCTTAACGGTGTATATGGGTTGGGAATAAAAAAGTCGCCCCCTAATTCTTTCGGGTCGCCCCTAAAAGTGCCAAAGTTAGAAAGGGGTAATCAAGACAAAATGTGAAATAAAGTGATTTTTTAAATTGGACAGTATATATTTTAAAATCATCTATGTGAGTTTTTCTGATATATATCGATTTTAAAATACATATTTTAGAAGTTATGAGTTGTTTTTTTCCCGATTTTAAGTTGTTAGAAAACTCCGCATCGAAAATCAGTGGTGAGATAGCATAGAAAATAAAATGTGGGACGAGTGGAATAAAGTGAATGAAAATTTAGGCATAGGACAACAATGAGATTTATTTTGACAATGGACACATATTTCATTAAGTGGTCATGGTACTTTTGTTATTACTGTAACGTGAATAATAAAAAAATCGGTAACGTTTGGAATTAATCAGGGGATATTATACAATTTTATCTCTACAAATCACATAAACTTTCTATAAGTCTCATTTTTTTGTCCCTACAAATCTCATTTTTGTCCCTACAAATCTCATTTTTTGTCCCTACAAGTCATAAAGACTCTCTAAAATTCTATCCGAGAATCACTAGAAATCTCTAGATTTTCAAAGAATCTTTGGGAGTCACTCAAATTAAAAATTTATAAAAGTCCTTGTTTGACTACCCCTTGCAAGTGAAGTCACGATTGATTACCAGTTCATTTGGCATAGATATAGTCACAATTTTAGAACCGTTTATTGGGGACTACTCAAAAATGGTGGGGACTACTCTCCATTTTTTGTGGAGGATATTAGAAGTAATGTTGAGTCACCCCATATCTTAGTTTTTTTTAATACCAAACTTGCCCTTGATAATTAAATTAGTTAGTGTAATGATTAATTAGTTGGGTGTTTTTAAAAGAATAATGATTGAGAAGAAGGTGTTTTTTTTTTTTTTTTAAAGATGGTTGATTTCGAAATGAGAGTTTTGGGGTACTTAGGTATACTTCAAAATTACTTAATCTTGCTTGAGTTGGCAAAAACTTTCAAAAAAATAAAAACTTTATAAATTGATTTCGGCTATGACAATAGAGTTCGGCTATGACAATAGAGTTCGGCTACGACCTCTGAAGAACATGTAGAAGAACTCTTCTGCTAGTGTAGTTCGGCTAATGTTTCTGAAGACACAGGTAACCGAACTCAGCTTTAATAGTTTTTGCTTTCAGAGAAGAGTTCGGTAAGGAAAAAAAATTACGACGTAACCGAACAAAAAGTTTGGCTAGGAAATTCTTTTTACTACGTAACCGAACGAAAAGTTCGGCTATGATTTTTTTTTTTTTTTTGCGACGTAACCGTACTAAAATTTCGGCTAGGAAAAATGTTTGCGACGTAACCGAACTAAAAGTTCGACTAGGAAAAAAACTATGACGTATCCAAACTTTTCTCTGAAAGCAAAAACTCCATTAAAACTAAGTTCGGCAACCTGCGCTTATAAACTTTTTTTTGCGAAATAGCCGAACTTTCCTTCATGTTCTTCGTTTCCATCAGGTTCGGCTAGTTCGACAAAAATTTTCCCAATACTCCTAGCCGAAGTTCTCTTTGCGACTTCCATTAAACTCATTTTGATGATTACTTCTCATTTTTTCAACCAAAAACGAATGAAAAGTAATGGGTTTGTTATAATTTTGACTTTGATTTTATTTGTTAATGATTTATATTAAGCTATATATAGAGGTGGCGGTGGTGGTAGCGAAGGTGGTAGGTGGTGGTCGGTGGTAGTGAGCGGCGGTGGTGAGGTGGTTATATATATATATATATATAGGTTCTTATTAGATTGGTTTTAAATTGAATTAGGTTAAGGGTAGGTTAGTCATTTCCACACTTTAGAACACCCCTTATAACTATAGGGTAGGTATTCCTATCACAAAGTAGTCCCCCACCATTTTTGAGTAGTCCCAAAAAAAACGGTTCCAATTTTAAGTTTTTGATCTATACACAACCCAAACGTAGACATTCCTTGTGCATGGGCCTTGTCTATTTCAGTTTGTTTATAAGTTGGCTTTCTTCGGCATGTTGTTAGTTTGTTCTGATGTTTGTAAACTATCGCCTCCACTTCTTTAGGTGGAATCTGTTCTCAGAGTCGATTCCTTGTGTATCGGTTTGGCTTCTTTAGTTGTGTGCAATGTGGATGCTAGTTGTACCTTATGATTTGTTCTGGGGATTTCCAATTAGTATCCAGTAGAAGTTGGTCGATTTAGGTCGCCGTTACGGCAACTAGTTAACTTTGTTATGGGTCTTGTAACGTTGCTCTCTAGAGTTTCGTTTGATGAAATATCCCCTTTGTTCAAACAAACAAAAAAAACGTAGATATTCATGTGTACCCAATTCCTAACTTCTTGTTTCGCTTGAAATTTACGATACTAGTTTTTCTCCGGATGCGTGGGTCAAGAAAATTCCTAACTTGTTGTTTCGCTTGAAATTTAAGAATACTAGTTTTTCACCGGATGCACGGGTCTGTTTCTTGCTTATGGAACATGGAATGCCCTTGTTACAAAAACATTATAAAAATCGGTGACATATCATTAAGCATGATATTCTTGCTACGAATAAAAAATCAACAAAGGTATGCAAAAAAAAATAATCAAAATGAACAAAAAAAAAGCTAAAACAAGTTCCAAGCGGGGAGACAGCCTCATAATCAACATACTTTATGCTTAAACATGATTATAGGAAACCCTTATGCTGAAACAAACATAAACCTAGTATAAACATGCTCTTAAAACACACAAAACCAGTTCTTACATAGCTAGGAACACTACATATAGCATATACCCAAAACAGATTAACAACAAGGAAATAGAAAGCAATATCTTTTTGGTTTCATGACTTCTTATCTACTTCTATTTCCTCACCTTAATAGATGGATGAAAACTGATTTTCCTTTTAAAAAAAGTGAGGCTAGAAGAGAGTCCTAGTCATGCTTGCCACATGTCTCCCCAACCTTTCCATCATGAGTTGGAGTGACAGCTCATGGCTACATTAGACAGCTCACAGGACAGCTCAAGCTAGATTAGTTCATACTAAACAGAATTATATAAATGACTAAAACAATAATCACACCATAATCTGCATTATACTAAACTGAATTACCTTAAACTAATCAGGGATTACCTCAAGCTAAACACGATTTGTTGTTAAACCAACATTAAGTCTAACATTCTCCCACTTTGGTTAGCAACAAAAAACTCTTTACTAAAATTGCATGCTTGAGTCTAAAAGGTACGCTAGGATTTGACCATAGAGACCCATAGACCATTTAAGAGATGCATACGCCATTTCTATAATCAGAAAACTAGACGGGCCATATTACACTCAAGTAAACACACTTTAAATGGCTTAACCTCATGCCATGCAAACTGCACTTTAAACTTTATTTTGTCAAACCAGAAAACTTAAACTTGAATCGTTTCTTTATAAGCTCTCAATGCAACTTTATATGCTCTTACTGCAACTTTATAGGATTTCCTTGATAATATTGAGATTCGTCTCCGTCGAGACAAGTATACAACTGGCTCAATTAAGAGGCATGTTCCCGTCGAAACATATAAAGTATACAACTGGCTCAATAACTTTACGATCCTTTATATCTCAAATTGAGATCTTTAAGAACCCACAATTGGGGGATATGAAAACTAATTGGGGGATATAGCTACAAGACAAAATAGGAGTCCCAATAGCAATTCTTGGTCACCCCTTATGTAATTATTTTTTAATTCCTAATTTACCCCTCACTAATTAGGTTTAGTGGTTAATAATAATTAGTAAAAATCATAAGTATTGGGGGATAGATTAGTGTGTATTTTTATTTGTGTTTGGGTGAGAGTAGAAGGAGGGAAACAAATATTTGAGAGGAATTTTTTTTTTTGAATATGGAAGATGATTGTGATGAGAGAATTACCGCTAATAAGAGGTTGAAAAATTATTTTTTTTTCTTTGAATCCACCATTGTTGCAGCTGAAAAAGCTTGGTGCCGGCATGGTATTCAACAAAAAACCCATGCGGGCAATTGTTGGAAATGTTCATAAATTGTTTGCCACTATCCGGGGGGGTTCGGGAATCGTTCATAAACCCATGCGGGCGTAGCTCTCTCGTTACGATTTTTTTCTGTAAGCTCCTTAGTTTACAAGAGTGAATGTCTGTAAGCTCTTCTTTAAGTTCTTGCAAGAGTGATTTGACAGCTTTGTTGTACTTAACGGACCAGTGATTTGCTTGTTCATTGCACTCACCAGTAGGATTATCGCTCCTTAGTTTTGGACAACACCCTATCAAACCGAGTCCAACCACAGCAAATTTGCGTGCACCAAGATTGTAAATTGTCTGTGTATACGATGAACCCAAAGAAAGGTGATTTAGGAACGGAGGATGGAGAAATGATGAACACAAAAGAAAAACCGAGGAAGAAAATTAAGCTGGAAGTGTTTGATCTTCATAATGTTGATTTTTTTCTGGTTTTGAACAAAAATTTGCATGGTAATCTAGTTTTTCGGCATGCCGGTACATGTTCCTAAGATAGTATTTTGCTTAAATTTCTATGCCGAACAGATGAAAAGTATCCTTAATATTGATTTTTTTTTCACTTGACTACCGGCATTGATAGGAAATTCTCGAGCATGCCGGATCATGTTCCGCATATGGTCTTCATCAATTCCTAAGCATGGTCTTCATCACTTCCGTTTTGAATTTTTTCTGGTATTAATCAGTCCACCGCCATGGTCGGGCTTGATATGAAGACTATGATACCGCATGGTCTTCATCAATTCCGCATGGTCATCATCACTTTCAAGATGATCTTCATCACTTCCGAATAAAAAAAAATTGGTTTCCAAAGTGAGGAGAAGAGAATTTGATATAGAGTGGGGAGAGTTTAGAATTTGAAAGGGAATGGGAAATATTTGGGTTTCAAAGCTCCACCCCTAAATAAGATTAATAAGAAGTGGATATGGAAATGGGGGATATGATTTTGTTTTTTGATTTTAAGTTTTGATTTTTATTTTGTGGGAAGGGTATTTTAGTATTTTCGCCCCCAAAAGTCACCCCTTAGCACACACCATGGGTTGGGGGAAGTAATTCATATCCCCCAATTAGTTTCTATATCCCCCAATTACGTGTTCATCTTTAATGACCTCAAAAGAGATCCCTTATGTCTCAATTAAAAAACGTGTCTCCGTCGAGACCTTTAAACATCTCCGATGAGATCTAGCTCAATATGAGATGTCTCTATCGAGACCCTTTATCTCCGTAGAGATATTCTCTGTTCTCAATATGAGATATGTCTCCGTCGAGACATTTATCCATCTCCGAAGAAACTTGGCCCAATAAGAGATATATCTCCGAAGATAAAACCTTTGTCTTAAAATGAAAACGTGCCTCCGTCGAGACCTATCTCCGAAAAGATCATTTGTGTCTCACTCGAGACCTTGATCTCCAAAGAGATCTTTATTTGTGTCTCACTCGAGACTTGTTCTATGCTCAATATGAGCTATGTCTCCAAAAAGACTTTCTGCAGTGATATCCCATTTATTTTCCGTTCCCTAAACAACATAAACAACAAAACAAGTTAAACACCAACAACAAGTACTTGTTTAAGCTGATAAACAAAACAATGTTATCATACTCCCACTGTTCTTCATAAATCTGCCATACTACAATGTTGTCTACACTTTTACTATACACAAATGAAACATTATAATAGATTCATTACCATCAGGTTCACCTTTGGGTAAATCATGATGTACAGGGATCTTAACTTCCAAGTTTCAAAACTTTATTTCACAAAGACACATGCTTATTATCACTTTAAACAATTATATATACACTCAAAACAGTATAGCATATCAATAAGCACACATAAACATCTTAAACTCAAAACAAGACTCGGTATCGTCGCAAAACACCTTTGGGCAGAATTGCGACATACATGAGTTCAACCCTACAAGTTTAAGATCAACATTTCATGAGCAGACAACAATTCTATTAAACCTTTGGGTTCAATAGAAAACAATATTCAATAAGTAGTTGTAGTTTGCACAATTTTAGTTTTAGGGATGTGCAACGGATAAAGACGTTGTACCCTTTGAAATGTCTATATCCGTTGCGCACCTGAAAATACGTTGCACTAATTTTTAATACGTTGCAGTAATTACTAATTATTAGGAAAAAGGGAAGAAAAAAAAGAAAAGCAGGACACGCTTGCCTTTATTAAGCTAGTTGAGGGCTAAATTGTCCATATAATTCTTATTATCTCCCTTTTATTTCATTTTTCTTATCTTCTTTTTATTTTATTTTCATTTCACTCATATATCGAAGTTCTCCTCACCCCATTATTTATTCTCTTCAAACCATAAGCCGAGATCTCCAAATCAAACCCACGTTTTCATAGATCGAAACCCATTTCTTCGCTCATGAATAAACTACTCCAAAATTGAAACCGTATATTTCAATTACTCAAACTCTACAAATCATTTGTAAGGTGTGCTTGGATCCAAACTGATTTTTATTTTTCTCTTTCGATGAATTAATGGATTAGGTATGGGTTAAATTTTATTGTCGTAGATGTATTACCTTTGTAAGGTTAAGGTTTTTTTTTTTAATAAATAATCATCCCCTAGATTTATAATTATTTTTCCTGATTTTCCTGATTGTTGCTTTGTTTCTTAATGAAGAGATGAAGATAGTTTATGGTGTTGTTGATGATAACTTTGAGGTGACTACCTCAACTGGTGCAATTAAGGCTTTCTGGTCAAAGACTCTAGATATGGTAGGCATACCTTATATCCATGTTGAATCTCAACGTTTCAAATCAATTCCAGTCTTTTCCTTTTCTTTATCTCTTACTGATTTTTCGTCCCGATCTACTTTTGTTCTTCTTAATCAAAAAAATACACCTCACAAAATCGATAAAAGGAAAGTCGATTCACACTCATAAGACTAACGGGTTTTCTTCTATACTTTCTATTATTATCCACAAGAGCAGTATCTAAATGGTTAATTTGTTTAATCTTACTCAATTAGGTTTTACAGAATTTCAAAGAACTTGATGTTATTAACAGTTTTCAATGGTTGGGTTTCTGTTTGGTTTGATTTTAATTAAGAGATTGTAATTTTCTAAGATTGATATTGGTTGTTGAAATTGTTAGTTTCTTACTGATTTATACTAATTAATACTCCCTCCGTCCCACTAATAAGTGACCTAGTTACTTTTAGATTTTGTCCCACCATTAAGTGACCTATATCCTTTTAATTGATTATAAGAAATGTAAGAAATATGCATAATTTGATAGTCATGTTTATATTCGTTACGTAGGTGTTTTAAAATGCTTTTCAATGGTACAAAGTTTGCGAACATCCGTAGTGTAGTTTGAGAGATAAATCATTTCAAAATTTCACTATTTATTATCCATAAGGGTATAATTGTAAAAAGTGCTTAAAAATACTTTTCCCCTTGCTTGCCTTAAAAGTTGTGCAAACTTGAACTAGGTCACTTAATAGTGGGACGGAGGGAGTAATTTTCTAGGGTTGCTGGAATTGTGAGTTATACCGGGGACGAACAAGAAGCTTAATAGCAAGGGACTCCGTTGGCGGCTAACCATGTGAAGTGATGGTGTGAAAGCTACTCGTCTTGGAATTACATTTGACTGCATAGTCACGCATAAATCAAGGTGAGGTTCTTAATTAATCTCAATTTCACTTCTATGTTAGCCATTTAAAAAACTAGACATTAACTTAAGTGAGACAAAGGATCATTGTTGGCTGAATTTTTCTTTTTGTTAATACACAAGAGTATGCCTCAATGATGAATACGCCACTCGGATTGAGTTACCCGGTAAGTTTCTGTTTTTGTGCTTGCGAAGGTGCCTTTTAACTGCGAAGTATATAACCCCATTCAACCTTTAATTTATGTGTTGAAATCACATGTCTATAACAGAATTTTTACTATTGGTTCGTTGTAATCTTTGTGTAGCTCAGTTGTTTGTGGAAATGCCTTTCAGAGATAGATAGCCCTTGATGGTTACACTATATGCTGGTGGTGGTAAAAATAGTGCGACATCGTTGTGGGATTTTTTTGAGAGTAAGAAATTGTATTAATTTTATCCCAGTGGTATGATTCATGCTTTGTAGATGAATAAGTTTGGTCTGCCCTCTCTTATAGATGTTGATGAAGCTAGGATTTTCTAATTTTGAATTTGTCTTTCATGAATTTGTTTTGTTTTTGAGGTTTGGAATTGTGACATTTGATTTAGGATTTTGTGATTTTGAATTTGTAGTTCTACCAATCTAGTCGTTTGGTTCTTATGTTTCTTCTCTTTTAAATCTACATGTATCTAGATTATGTTAAGGGCTCGCAGTAGCCACCCTTTGGACCCTTTATTAGCTGCCAAAATCTAAGTTGTTGTTGGGGACAGTCAGAGCGGCTGGTGCCACTCTAGAAGGTTGTATATTGCTGTTTATGGGTAAAAATCGTTTCTGCCGATTTCGGTAAATGCGGTAGGTGAGTGAGAAACTGGTTCAAACCCTAAACAAATGTGCTTCACGTGAGCACTTTATAGATTCGAGAGATCAATCTGTACAAGTCCTGCCTAAACCAAGAAATGGCCGTTCCAGACTTGCTTCGGTCACAAAGTGGAGGAGAAGGGTTGATTTGGGGAGGGAAGCAAAGAAAGGTGTTGAGGAGAGTAGTATCTCGACTTGTATCAGAAAGTGAAAGCTTAGGAAGCTTGCAAGAGATGAAAGCTTTTGGGAGATCTTGCAAAGTTGCCTTTCTGAGAGTGTGGTAATTTTCTCCTGACCGAGACTTGTTGTCTGGTGGAAATAGGTAAGACCTATTTATACAAGTCGAGATTTGAAACGTACCCTGACCTCATGAAGGAAGAGAGTAAAGCGGTCAAATAATGGGAGGAGGTGGTAAATCGATGGTGTTAATGGGTGAAAACGTTTTCACCATTATTTCCTCTTTTATTTGACCGCTTTATTCCTTTTCACGCTTTCTTAATGTGAGCGTAGTGTACGCCGTATGTCATGGGACTGCCAAACCAAAACCCTAGAAAGCATCCCCAGTTTGTGTTGATATCTCGAGTGTTGGTTGCACCTTGAGTGCAAGTGGTGCCGCTAGTGGCGCGTGTGGCATGTGCGGGAATGCCCTTGTTGCGGGTTGTACCTCGAGCGTAAGTGGCAATGCCAGAGATGCTAGTGGGCGCGGGCATGTGCTGGCATGTGCGGAATTCACTTGGTGGTAGGTTGCACGGTTTGCAAGTTAGGCTACCAAATACGTGTGTGTTTGGCATGTGCGGAATGCCTTGGTGGTAGGTTGCACGGTTTGCAAGTTAGGCAACCAGCGTGTGTGTTGGCATGTGCGGAATGCCTTGGTGGTAGGTTGCACGGTTTGCAAGTTAGGCTACCGGTGTGTTTGGCATGTGCCAATGGCATGTGCGACCATGTTGACCTAGTTGCAAGTCTTACCAAACCTAGGGCGCTATATTTGGCGTGGGCCAAAGGCATAGCTAATGGCTTGGAATGTGGCTTTCATGCACGTGTTGGCATTTGCCAATGGCACGTGCGGCCATGTTGACCTAGTTGCAAGTCTTGCAAACCTAGGGCGCTATGTTGGGTGGGACCAAAGGTATAGCGGCTTAGAAATATGGCTTGAGGCACGTGTTGGCATGTGCCAATGGCACGTGCGCCATGTTGACCTAGTTGCAAGTCTTGAAACCTAGGGCGCTATGTTGGGCGTGGACCAAAGGTATAGCTTGGAAATATGGCTTGCGACACGTGTTGGCATGTGCCAATGGCACGTGCGGCCATGTTGACCTAGTTGCAAGTCTTGCAAGCCTAGGGCGCTATATTTGGCGTGGGCCAAAGGCATAGCGGCTTAGAATATGGCTTGCGGCACGTGTTGGCATGTGCCAATGGCACGTGCGCCATGTTGACCTAGTTGCAAGTCTTGCAAACCTAGGGCGCTATGTTGGGCGTGAGCCAAAGGTATAGCGGCTTGGAAATATGGCTGCGGACGTGTTGGCATGTGCCAATGGCACGTGCGGCCATGTTGACCTAGTTGCAAGTCTTGCAAACCTAGGGCGCTATGTTGGGCGTGAGCCAAAGGTATAGCGGCTTGGAAATATGGCTTATGAAGACGTGTTGGCATGTGCCAATGGCACGTCGGCCATGTTGACCTAGTTGCAAGTCTTGCAAACCTAGGGCGCTATGTCGGGCTTGAGCCAAAGGTATAGCAGCTTGGAAATATGGCTTGCGGCACGTGTTGGCATGTGCCAATGGCACGGCGCCATGTTGACCTGGTCAAGTCTTGCAAGCCTGGGTAGCGTGAGCCAAAGGCATAGCGGCTGGAAATTTGGCATTGTT
This sequence comes from Papaver armeniacum, assembly GCA_023531295.1. NCBI lineage: Eukaryota > Viridiplantae > Streptophyta > Magnoliopsida > Ranunculales > Papaveraceae > Papaver > Papaver armeniacum. Next base: position 249,050 of record JAJJWW010002322.1, on the reverse strand, counting down.
GCCATGGTGCGCAGGTGCGCTTGGTTTGGCATTGTTGCCATGGTGTGCGGGGGTGCGGCTTGGTTTGGCATTGTTGCCATGGTGCGCAGATGCGGCTTGGTTTGGCATTTTGCCACTTGCGCATGTGATGCGGCTTGGTTTGGCATTGTTGCCATGGTGCGGCAGATATGCGGCTTGGTTTGGCATTCTTTGCCATGGTGCGCAGGGTGCGGCTTGGTTTGGCATTGTTGCCATGGGCGCGCAGATGCGCTTGGTTTGGCATTGTTGCCATGGTGTGTAGGGTGCGGCTTGGTTTGGCATTGTTGCCATGGTGCGCAGGATGCGGCTTGGTTTGGCATTGTTGCCATGGTGCGCAGTATGCGGCTTGGTTTGGCATTGTTGCCATGGTGCGCAGTGTGCGGCTTGGTTTTGGAATTAGGGTTCTGTGTTGAAAACCCTAATCTAGTATTTTGAAAAAATACCCCTATTAATTATTTACACCGAGTTAAATGCTCTTAGTTAATGTGTTGGGGTAACACTAGGTCATGGGGTTTTACGATTTTACCCCTTGTTTAAAAACCACCATCAACATTAAGTCCCCCGCTTAGCTCGGAACAGGCTTTGTTGCGAGGTAAGCATAAGATGGTGACAAACTATTAACAAGAAAAACCGTAAAGAAAATTGAAGGAGGCTTGTCCGACCTTTTATAAATAGGATTTGGAATCCTTGCCTCTCAGTAGTTTTGCACAAATCGGAGGTCGGCACACCAGTGGGCCCGGCAGCAGGCGACGTTGGGAAGTTGGCGTGAGTTGGGAAACCGAGTGGGCTAGCTGGTGGGACCCGGCGCAAAGTGTGGCCGTGCGTGCTTGCAGGTCTGCGCAATTGGCGGGGCTCGGTGCAGCTTGGGCGACGTTGGGAAGTTGGCGTGAATTGGGAAACTGAGTGGGCTAGATGGTGGGACTGGCGCAAAGTGTAGAAGCCATGCGTGCTTGCAGGTCGGCGCAATTGGCGGGGTCGGTGCAGCTTGGGCGACGTTGGGAAGTTGGCGTGAATTGGGAAACTGAGTGTGCTAGCTGGTGGGACCGGCACAAAGTGTAGAAACCGTGCGTGCTTGTAGTTCGGCGCAATTGGTGGGGCCGGTGCAACTTGGAAACCGTGCTTGCAGGCGTGACTTTGGGCGGCATTGGGAAGTCGCACCCTTTGTGGGCCCGTTTCTTACACGCGTGATTTTGGTGAAAAGGGAAATCCTTCCCTATTTCAAAGTCTTTCACGCCTATATATAAAGCCCCTTTCTCCCCATCCTGCGCTTTATTCTTTCCTCTTTTTATACTAGCAGCAAAGAGAAACCAGCTTCCAAGAATGTCTTCGAGTACTCTTCCCTCTCTCTTTTTTTTTTTTTTTTTTTTTTTTTTCACATGTATAAACCTTAAGAGTAGGCGCTTCCCACAATCCTTGCATATGATTCCTTGGCGTGCCTCTTGTAGAAAATATTGTACGTATGCAACCAAGGGAATACTTGCATATATTGTTTGAACCCGTGGGAAATATTGCATATATGAATTTTCGGTCCTGAAAGAAATATTTGAACCCTGAAGAAAATACTGCGTGTGTATTTCGAACCCGTAGAGAACCCTGTATGAATCCCGAAGAAGAATACTGTGTATATGCTTCATATGACTTCGAACCCGCGGCAATATTGTATATATGATTTTTGTTTCTTGAAAGAAGTATCACGCGCAAGCAGCTTTGAACCAATAGAAAAAATGCTCCATATATATTTTTGAACCCGAAGAAGGATACCGTAGACACACTTGTACCGTATAGAATGCCGCGATATAGTTTCGAACCCGAAGAAAAATACACGTATATAGTCTTGAACCCGAGTAAAATACCGTCTATATAGTCTTGAACCCGAATGAAATATCGTGTATATAGTCTTGAAACCGAATAAAATACATCCTCCTTCCCTTTCTTCTTTCTTTTTTTTTTTTTTGGGTGAGATTATGTGTCGTGAGATAACTTCGTCTTTTCTCCGTTTGTTTTGTGCGTATATCTTATTACCAAATTGTTATGAAGGAATTCGATAAGATGTTACTCCGAAACACATTTCACCTCGTCAAGGATGCTCATAATTCCAAACCGAACACAGATGATGAATTCTTTCACTGTGAGCCTCGCCCCGCTCGGAAGAATCACCTGTGTTTCGTGCCAATTTTGCTAACCGGTGGTGAGGATGACCTAAGACACGTTGTGTTCGCCGCAGAGCACCATTCGGCTCGTCTTCATAAAGGGTATATTCCTCTTCCAACATTGACTTCGTGGATGTGTCAAAGTCCATTGCGTTCTTTTGATGGATGGGTTGAGTTCATGGTGAGTGAGGAGCGATAAATACCAACTTGACTCGAAAGCAGGTCATTGATGGTCAAGACTTCAAAAAATCTCCAGATTAGGAAGGACATCCCGTGGCTTGGTTGCTTTCATCTCCAGGATGGTGTTCTGGACACCCATACAATCATATGTAGATGGGGCGAGATAACTTTCTCCTTGGAGAGTGTGGCTCTCTGTCGAATCTTCCGTGAATCGGGAATCTTAAAATCCAATTATCTCGAAAGTGAGGTGAAGATGCGGGATGACCTTGCCGCTAAGTTGGGGGATTTCGCTCGGAAAGACTCCATTGCGAAGTCGAAGGACTCTGCCCTAAAAGAGGATGAAAGGTGCCCTTACGGTTGGTGGATATCTCAATGGTTTCCTGACGAGTTGGAGCCCGAATGGCAAAGCAAGTGATCTTCATGTCGCAAAGATTTTTGGCTCTCGGTTGTCTAGAGACATTTTTGATGACGGTTACGCAAGAAGGAATAAGACCCGAGTTGTTAGCGATTGCTGTGGAAGTTGGCAAAGGGTGAAGTTCTTCCCATTGGCAAGCTGTTCCTTGGTTCCCTGTATGTGCATCTCGGATCACCTAGTTGCGAACATGCGAGTTTCGAATGGTTTCATGAAAGTGGATTCATATGTGCACGTTGCTTTTCCCGCAAGTCTCGGCTATGGGAGCACTTTGAGAAGTATGCTCCGAAACCGTTGCCTTCGCTTCCCGTGAGTTGGGGTGGCTCCCGAATTCTTCGATGGGTGAACATGCGTCCAAGAGTTGGCATGATCTTGGTTAGTTTTCTTGATAAGTTGCACGAAATCAATTTTCGTCCATGGGAGCCGGTCCATAAGTCAGTGACTCAAATTGACACTTTGCTTTCGCTCCGCTCATGTCTTTGTCTTCCGATGACGATTTGAGCGTTGGTGAAAAATGTTTATTCACGCGTGCTTGCCCTTATATGTCGTCTTTCTTCGTAGGGTCTTTCCGGATAGCCGCTTAATATCGACCGTGCCGCTTTCGTCACATGGGTTTCAATCAAGGGGTACCTCTTGCTTACCAGCCGGTGCTTCCTAAGGATTCGTTGCGTGCCGTCCTCAATGCCAGTGCCCTCGAGCCGGGCATCCGTCTTCCCTTCTTACAAATGGGAAGAGTAACTTCGACGACCTTGGCTATAATGAGTTCTGTGCGACGAGTTTACTATGATCCAAGCTTTTGTGAATAACGTGGTAGAAAACGTTCGTTGCAAACCTTCCCGGCCGCTCAAGGAGTATCCAATGTTGAGAGATCCCAAGCGAAAGTTGCCTAGCAATTCGGAAGCCCCTAGGCCAAGGAACTGAGAACGAAGAATCGTGCTGGCGGGTTCCGGACGGTTTCACAAGATCCTCTCACGGCTCTTGTGTCTTTCGGTTCTTCCAATAACCGGTATGTGTCGCCTTTCTTTGGTTTGTCTCAAAACACGCGACTTTCGACCGAGAATATGTGTCTTGTTTCCTTCTGGGCTTCGGTAGTGTTAATGCTTTCACGCTCTTGCACGTTGCCAGAGACGGCAATTTCTTCAAAGAACTCCAGCAGATTGAGCCTTCTCATAGCGATGATGAGTCGAGAGAGAAGAGGGTTCAACAAGTGAGAGTGATTCCTCCGGCAAAGCAGTGGTAATCTTGGTTCTGTTTCTGGGAAGTGGTTCGGTGAGTTTCGCACTTCTTTTCTTTCTTCTTTTGTTTCCTCTTTTGGGAAATATTTGACTCAAGTTCGCAGTGGAATCCGGTTCGGGAGGATGATTCCCAGAGCCGCACGAAAACTTGCCTTTGGTGACCGCCGGTGACTTGGAGATGGGCGTTAGCCCAATTGCTTGCACGGATGTGGTTCAAACGGTGGATGATTCTCTGATGGTTGCTGTCGTAGACATGGAAAAAGACCTCCGCAAGTAGTGAGGCCAGGTGCAAAAGCCATTTTTGATCCCCCGTACTTGGTTCCTTATCCAGTCATGTGCTGTTGGCGGCTTCAGCGTGCCGGCTAAGCATGAGGCGTTGTACACTGAATGCGGAGAAGCACGGACATATGGCTACAAACAAGAAAGTTACTAGTCGATTTGCGCTGGTTAAGCGTATGGAAGAGGCTTTATCTTCCATTGAGGACATGCGTGAGGTAACGGTCACACCGTTTCAAGACGTTATTGCCGACCGGGGAGCACCATCGCGACGTGTGCGTAGAAAAGGAGTTCAACACTTCGTGGTTTGTCGAAGGCCTTGCGAGATCCAAGAGTTGAAAGATGCAGCAATCGAAAGCCTTTCCGCCGAGGAGATTGCACGACGGAGATGGAACTCAAAAGCTTTCCAAGATGTTGACTATGAAGAGAGCGGCTCTTGAAGATGCGAAGTTGACTTTCTCCAAAAAGAGCAGACTTTGTTGATGATTTTCTCAACGTTTCTCCGTTAAACTTTCATTTAGGTTTTTTTTTTTTGAAAGACATATTGGATGTCTGGTTCAAAACTTGGCCTTTGATAGATATCTGGTAGCTTTTTAGGGTATTGGATTATTTCTGGGATGAATGGTTTTGGTAATATGACTCTAATTATGTTTTGGGAAAAGAATATTGCTTTTATGAAAGTGTGTGCTAGCAATAGGCACAAGACTCAGTAGTATGACGGTTTTACTAAGAACCTAAAAAATAGATTGTATATCTTGCCCAGTCTGAATTTACTCACTTCATAGGTTTTGCGAACACGCCCTCTCCATGTAAAAGGCGGTTTTGATGGCGGTTTTGCTGGGTAGCATCAAACAAGTCCCCAATCGCCGGTAGCATCTTGGCGATTGAGTAATATCATCTTCAAAGAAGTCCCAGCTTTTCTTGTATAGTTTTTACAACTAGTAACCGGTCGTCCGGTAGTTGAGTCGGATTGAGTCGCCTTCTCCTACCATCTTGACATCTCGGGTCGAAAAACGAGATCGACAACTGATATTGTAGCCGATAGATCAATCCCCATCTGTGGTCGCCAATTGTTTATGGGTAAAAATCGTTTCGCCGATTTTAAGAATGCGGTAGGTGAGTGAGAAACTCGGTTCAAACCCTAAACAAATGTGCTGCACGTGAGCACTTTATAGATTCGAGAGATCAATACTGTACAAGTCCGGCCTAAACCAAGAAATGGCCGTTCCACTTGCTACCGGTCACAAAGTGGAGGAGAAGGGTTGATTTGGGGAGGGAAGCAAAGAAAGGTGTTGAGGAGAGTAGTATCTCGACTTGTATCAGAAAGTGAAAGCTTAGGAAGCTTGCAAGAGATGAAAGCTTTTGGGAGAGCTTGCAAAGTTGCCTTCTGAGAGTGTGGTATTTTTCTCCTGACCGAGACTTGTTGTCTGGTGGAAATAGGTAAGACATATTTATACAAGTCGAGATTTGAAACGTACCCTGACCTCATGAAGGAAGAGAGTAAAGGGTGAAATAATGGGAGGAGGTGGTAACCGCATGGTGTTAATGGGTGAAAACGTTTTCACCATTATTTCCTCTTTTATTTGACCGCTTTATTCCTTTTCACGCTTTCTTAATGTGAGCGTAGTGTACGCCGCATGTCAGACCGCCAAACCAAAACCCTAGAAAGCATCCCCAACTTGTGTTGATATCTCGAGTGTTGGTTGCACCTGAGTGCAAGTGGTGCCGCTAGTGGCGCGTGTGGCATGTGCCATTGGCATGTGCGGAATGCCCTTATTGCGGGTTGTACCTCGAGCGTGCAAGTGGCAATGCCGCGTAGCTGCTAGTGGCGTGCGTGGCATGTGCCGGTGGCATGTGCGGAATTCCTTGGTGGTAGGTTGCACTGGTTTGCAAGTTAGGCTACCAGCGTGTGTGTTTGGCATGTGCGGAATGCCTTGGTGGTAGGTTGCACGGTTTGCAAGTTAGGCTACCAAATGCGTGTGTTTGGCATGTGCGGAATGCCTTGTGGTAGGTTGCACGGTTTGCAAGTTAGGCTACCAAAGTGTGTTTGGCATGTGCGGCCATGTTGACCTAGTTGCAAGTCTTGCAAACCTAGGGCGCTATATTTGGCGTGGGCCAAAGGCATAGCGGCTTGAAATGTGGCTTGCGCACGTGTTGGCATGTGCCAATGGCACGTGCGGTCATGTTGACCTAGTTGCAAGTCTTGCAAACCTAGGGCGCTATGTTGGGCGTGGACCAAAGGTATAGCGGCTTAGAAATATGGCTTGCGCACGTGTTGGCATGTGCCAATGGCACGTGTCATGCCACCTAGTTGCAAGTCTTGCAAACCTAGGACGCTATGTTGGGCGTGAGCCAAAGGTATAGCGGCTTGGAAATATGGCTTGCGACACGTGTTGGCATGTGCCAATGGCACGTGCGGCCATGTTGACCTAGTTGCAAGTCTTGCAAGCCTAGGGCGCTATATTTGGCGTGGGCCAAAGGCATAGCGGATTAGAAATATGGCTTGCGCCACGTGTTGGCATGTGCCAATGGCACGTGCGGCCATGTTGACCTAGTTGCAAGTCTTGCAAACCTAGGGCGCTATGTTGGGCGTGAGCCAAAGGTATAGCGGCTTAGAAATATGGCTTGCGGCACGTGTTGGCATGTGCCAATGGCACGTGCGGCCATGTTGACCTAGTTGCAAGTCTTGCAAAACCTAGGGCGCTATGTTGGGCGTGAGCCAAAGGTATAGCGGCTTGGAAATATGGCTTGCGACACGTGTTGGCATGTGCCAATGGCACGTGCGGCCATGTTGACCTAGTTGCAAGTCTTGCAAGCCTAGGGCGCTATATTTGGCGTGGGCCAAAGGCATAGCGGCTTGGAAATTTGGCATTGTTGCCATGGTGCGCGGGGTGCGGCTTGGTTTGGCATTGTTGCCATGGTGCGCAGATGCTGCGGCTTGGTTTGGCATTTTTGCCACAGGTGCGCAGATGCGGCTTGGTTTGGCATTGTTGCCATGGTGCGCAGATGCGGCTTGGTTTGGCATTGCTGCCATGGTGCGCAGGTGCGGCTTGGTTTGGCATTATTGCCATGGTGCGCAAATATGCGGCTTGGTTTGGCATTGTTGCCATGGTGCGCAAAGATGCGGCTTGGTTTGGCATTGTTGCCATGGTGCGCGGGGTGCGGCTTGGTTCGGCATTGTTGCCATGGTGCGCAGATGCGGCTTGGTTTGGCATTGTTTCCATGGTGCGCTGATATGCGCTTGGTTTGGCATTGTTGCCATGGTGCGCAAATATGCGGCTTGGTTTTGGAATTAGGTTCTGTGGTTGAAAACCCTAACTGGGTATTTTGAAAAAATACCCCTATTAATTATTTACACCTGAGTTAAATGCTCTTAGTTAATGTGTTGCGGGTAACACTAGGTCATGGGTTTTTACGATTTTACCCCTTGTCTAAAAACCACCTTCAACAATTGCACATCTTTTTTTCTCTAGTATCGAGTATGGAATCCAAATTCAAATACATACTTTTGTATTGGTTGGATGTAACCTGTCACTACTCATGATTAAATAATTTTACTAATATTCTTTTTCTAGGAGAGGATTAGTATGCGGCTTATCAAAGTGGTTTTGTTGGAGCGGATATAAACGTTGTTGCACTAGCAGATGCATATCTTTTTCATCACTACTTCCTAAATGAAAAGGTGGCACGTTCGCTCCTACCAAACTTCGTTTCCTCAAAGCTATGTGGTGAACTGTTAATTAAGGGATTTCAAATTGACTTCTTGAAGAATTTCTTGTTTTCCTGAACTGATCAGTTGGATAGGCATCCCTAATCTTATTGTGTGTTAGCATTTTTGTCTCGTGTCCCATAATATCCAACGGAGTTTTATTTCCATTGTTCATTCCTTCAGGAAGCTAAGCTTGCTGCCAAAAGGAAAGTAGCTGTGATGAAACTCAGTTGCATATTTTACATTTTATCCAGTACCATATGGCGTTGATAATTGCTGAAGGGTGGGTAATTTTGAGTTTTGTCAAGAGTTTGTTCTGTGTATACGTGTTGAATGTGAATAAAGAACTTGTGCCATTATATATGATTTTCCTAGTGATATGTAGGTCATAATTTTTCTTTAAGATTTGACAGTTTTATTTCATTTTTCCTAGGTGGCTGCATGTTATATGTGCCAGTATAGATGAATGTTCATAGTAATATCTATGTTATATATGTACTATTTTAAATTTGACAGTAGTCTTGGGCTTATTTTACTTTCCATGGGTAAATATAGGTTACGAGGAGTACGGTTGATGTTGTGGCTATCTAGGCCACAAGAGAAAAGGTGACTGTAGATGCAATTGTTAAAACAAGGTTGGCTTCTTTGGGTATTGCAATTTTTTGTGAAGTATATATTTTTGCGGTCAAGATATGTTCTTAAAAACATGTTCTTTGCAGCGAATATCCATTGCCAATTGTTTTAGTCGGAGTTGGAGATGGGCCATGGGAGATGATGAAAGAATTTTATGATAATATCCATGCTCGTGCTTTCAATAATTTCCAGGTATGCATTTGTTTGAATAACAATCTGTATGTTCCTAGGTCACACTTTACTGTCCAGTTTGTGAACTCCACAGAAATTAGAGAAGGAAAAAGAGTCAGTTTGCTATTTTAGCCTTGATGGGAATCCCTTCTCAGTACAAAGCGACATTAGATCTCAATTGAAGGTACAAGACTGACCTTTGGTAATGCAATGATATTTTGGTAATTTGGTAGGACCTTTAAACCTTAATCGAAACCCAAATATATATGTTAAGAGTCATTAACGTAAACGTGGAAAATATGTCCCGAAACATAATGTACGTACGATCATATACATGTGCATCTTTTTCTTTCTTTTTTAAAGCTTACTTGTTGAAACCATTCAAAAAAAAAATAGTTTTGTATTCATATGTATACAAATTAAATGTTTTACCAATATAATGTGATCTTTGTGATATACAAATTCAAAATGTAGAAACTTTTCAAGAGTTTAAAATAATAAATCATTTATGGTTTACATGATACCTATTACAACAAAGCCGAATATCTTTATAGGAATTTTAGCCAAACACAAGTTGAACTTATAGAGCAGTTGATTGTTTCATCAATCGATTAGTTTTATATTAATAACATTTTTCTTATATATGTCGATAAGCAAAATATCAATTAATTTCATATGATTTATATGCATTGCATTGATATGTGAGTTTTACTTAATTTTATATGTTTTTGTAGTAGACTTCCTTGATTAACCTATTCAACCTGAACTGACGAGAAACATTCACCAATCGGTTAACTCGTTTTGAGATTTAGAAATATCTACTTATTGTTTCTTGAACTTTTATCATTATTCATATGCAAAATGGACTAATAAGCTATTGTTTTCAGATAGAAAGAAAGGTATCTCATATATATTTTCGTGTTTGATTATTAAGAAAAGAACTGAGAGTCAAGGGTCTGGTCACACGAAATCAACACATACACAGTGACAATATTATACAACAGAATAGTTCTTATGTTCTTGTTTCATTTCTTTTTCTTCACCCTGTTAAGAAAAAGAAACAAATTTCAAAACTTTTTCTGATTTAAAAATTCCTTATATTTTGCGCTACAAAGCTTCACTGGATCATCATAAGAGGATCCTTTCTTTTTTATTTCCCAACGAGTGTTTTAGTTAAAGGTTTCGACATAAGAGGATCCTTTCTTTTTTATTTCCCAACGAGTGTTTTAGTTAAAGGTTTCGACATAAGGGAACCGGAAATAAGAGGACAGTCAAAGGTTTCGACATAAGGGAACCAGAAATAAAGAGGAAGAATAAGGAAAACACAGACTTAACTTCAATAACAAAAGAAGAAGAGAACAATGGTATAATTGGAGAATTTACAATATTCCTTTTTATGTTTTAAGATACTTTTTTTTTTAACTTATCAAAATAAATACAAATTATTCAAAAGGATTCTCATCCGAAAAATAGTTCACACTCTTAACAACAGTGTGCTTGAGAAAAACAACTCACATATCATACCAGTTTAAGGTCTGTAATTTCAGTGTAACGAAAAAACAAGTATTTCTTCCCACAAAATCCCATCAAATATGTGTTATTCTAAAGTAATTTCAAGATCCACTACCATGCATAATAAATACAACATGATGCAAGATCCGCATACATACATAATAAATATAAGTGATATCAATTTACTATTTATACTAAGTAACTATAATATTTCTGGTGCTAGTTATAGCACGAGAAAAGATAGTCCAAAAAGATAGGCTCCGAAAAGATATGTGTTGTGTCATGTGAGTCACTTCGTATTTTAATATTTTTATTTTTTTTTCAACTCATGAAACACATTTTAATGCAAAAACTAAAACACGAAAAGATATACGAGAGACCTTTCTTTTAATCCTAAAGAAATAACACATCTATTGGTTCACTTTTCTTATTGTTGATAGGAGTTGAAGAAAAAATTAACAGATAGTGCTAAATCTCAAAACGAGTTAACCGATTGATGAACGTTTCTTGTCGGTTCAGGATGAATAGGTTAATCAAGAAAAGTCTACTACTAAGACATATACAATTAATTTAATATTTTGCTTATCGAAATATTAATAAACATGTTACTCCTCTCTCTATATCTACCTCTATTCTCTTGAGTTTTTATGTTTTGAATTGTTCAAAGTAAAGAACAAAAATTTGACGTCTAAAAAATAGGTACCTTAAATACTAGCCTAGGGTAATTGTGGAAAAAAAATTACTCTCTCTGTATTTCTTAATCTTTGTGCAAAATCCTATTTAGGCATCTAAATTAGGACAGAGGAAGTATTTATATAAAACCTAATCAATTGATGAACCAATTACTTGTTCCATAAATTCAATATGCGTTGGCTTAAATTCCTACAAAGGTATTCGACTTTGTTATATTATTATTTTTTCGAAAAAGAGGTAAAAACACCTCATTGTATATATATTGATATAATTGAGCCTCAGAACTTTGAGAGTCGTTAGCAGTCACAAGATTTATGCAATTCCTAATATAGACATGATGAAGAATCGCCACTAATTCCTCTTCTTTCCATATATGTCTAATTGCAGTTATATAACAAAAAATGTCTATATTTGTTAAATCTTGAAGTTAACAAAAAAGTTGAGACCTTGAAATTTATACAAGTATTTGGACCAATTTCAAAGTCTACATTAATATTATATCTAGTTTGCCTCGCTTTTGCATGTCTTCCCATCAACAGCTGGAGAGTTGGACTCGAATCACTTTGGAAAATAACGTTGTGTCCACTCTATTCAGTTGCGCATTTATCTCTTCTAGTTGTTTTCTTATGGTACAATCTGCATATGAACCCCTTGCTTCGACGGTTGGCCCTGTATAATCAATCAAAGTCAGTCCAATTCCAGAAGTGTCTAAAGGAAAGTTCATTGATAAGGCTATGGATATTCTTATGATCATATATGTTATTTCCCTGTTTGGTTCTCTTTCTAATATTTCTAGAGCTTCATCTTTCAAAGGATTATAATATAGATTCTACATTTCGCTATAATCAGGATTGTTCACATACATAATATTGTTTATGAATCTTACGATAGTGTCTGCAGTAATTGCAATATTATGTTATTTATGTTGAAATGCATTTTCTCATCTAGCATTCCAGATTTGCCAAGTGATTATACTACAGAATTCTGGCCACTGTATTATACAATCTCCTCTATTTGTATCACAAAACCAACTATTCAACTAGATTTAATATTTCGAGCTGAGTTTAACTCGCTTACATATTTCTCAAAATATGTGTTGGTAAGCTTTCACTTTAACCAAGTTCATATTATATTCTTGACGAAAGTCAAAAAGATGATCATTTGAAAATCGTCTGGTAACATCTTACATGATTTGTGTGAGACATTCATTTGATGTAGACTCGGAATGTTTCATATTGATCATTCGATCACTTGAAAATTGTCTTGAAGCTAATAGTTTGTATGAGACAGCTATTGTCGTCTACTAAGAATGTTTCAATAATTGAAATGAGAGTTTAGAAAAAATTAACCATGATTAGATATAGCACAATATGCGTACTTGTATGCTAACTGTTGCAAGTTATTCCAAATCCGGGAACCAAAGTATGCATACCCGTATGCGTACTGCTTGGTAAATGCATGTCCGGGAACATAGTATGTATACCCGTATGTGTACTGGCGTAAGTTCAAGTTCCAAAATTCAACTAAGTTTGTAGGTATGCGTACACGTTCGCATACTAGCGAACCCAAACTTAGTCCGGCCACTTAGGTATGCGTACACGTTTACATATTGTCGAACCCAAACTTAGTCCGGTCACTTAAGTATGCTCTAAAATCGGTTTATTCATGAACTAATACATTTATAAATTACAGAATGCAATCTTTTGCAAACCGTGGCTATAATGTTCATGAAATGATTCGAGTGAATCTAAATCGATTTTGCTTCAATTATGTCTTGTATACTTCTATGAGAATATAAACAATTGAACATCTATAGAACTAGTTTCATTTGAGTCATTTGAACTAGTTATGATTAAGATGAATAAGGTTGATATGAAAGTGTTCATATGGCTAACTTCGGTTAACTATTGTTGAGCCAACAAGGTGTACACGTTTAGGTACGGTTACCCATATCTAAATGAAGTAACTTTTTATTTGTGTGTAACAAGCTAAGTTCGATCTAACGGTTGAAAGATATTATCTTTAGTCTAGTCGTGTTTTCATCTAACAGTGAATATTGAATGCTTTGTTACCAAGGTAACATTGATTACAAACCCTGTTTTGGAGACTATATAAGGGATAACATTAACAACTGGGAAACCTAATCCCCACACCTCATGTGTGGTACTAGTTGCGACTAGAGTCGATTCTCCTATAATCTAGGTTTTTCTAAAACGATTATAGGTTAACGACTCGAAGACTTCATTGGGATTGTAGCTGCACTCCAACTATTTTCTCTGTAGTTGCGTGTTCCGATCTTCTTTGCTTTTCTATCGTGGTTGAGTATTATCTTCTAAGATTTTCTCGAGATTTAATCTCGTATAGGTAAGATAAAAAGTAGTCACAAACATCTTCGTCTCTTCTTTTATGATTCCACAATATCTTGCTTCGCTACCATATGATTAAGGTTATTGTGGGGTGATTGATATTACTAGGTTGTTCTTCGGGAATATAAGTCCGGTGTATCAATTGGTTCCTGTTCACCTTGATTTACCAAAAGATGGAACAAAACTGATAGGTATTTCTGTGGGAGACAGATTTATCTATTCAATATACTTTTCTGTGTGAGATAGATTGGTTTGTCAAGTCTCTGACTTTAGGTCGTAGCAACTCTAGTTGTGAGTGAGATCATCTAAAGGAATCAAATGCGTAGAGTCCTGCTGGGATTCAGATATGTAAGGAGCGTAACTGTACGTTGATCAGTGTGATATTGGTTAGGGCTCAACTACATTCTAGTACGAAGTTAACTTGGAGTAGGCTAGTGTCTGTAGCGGCTTATTACAGTGTGGTGTTCAAATTTGGACTACGTCCCGGGGTTTTTCCGCATTTGCAGTTTCCTCGTTAACAAAATTCTGGTGTCTGTGTTATTTATTTTCCGCATTATATTTTATATATAATTGAAATATCGCAGGTTGTGCGTAGTTCAATCAATTAGATAATCCAACCTTTGGTTGTTGATATAAATTGATTGACACTTGAGCATTGGTCTTTGGTACCATTCAAGTTGAGTCTCATAATAATCAGGCTCACGGATTCTGTCTGTTTGATTTGCTGATTACATTGAGAAACAGAGATACAATCCTTAGATATAATTCTTGATAAGAACTCACTTTATTAGTTGGCGCTCTCAGGATTATATTGGAGTTTGTCCATACAGATTGGCTAAACGAAATATTAGGTGTGGTTGTTAGACCCCCGCTTTTTCAATTGTTATCAGAGAAGGCAAACACATTTAAGACCTTATAAGTCTGTGTTTGTAGCGAACTGACTTTATGGACATAAGTGTTATCTCAGTAAGCTTATGGTGGAAAATTGTTATGCGTGCATTTCTTCAAGCGCGTGATTTTCAATCATGGGTTTATGTTGTCAATGGATACAATCCTCCAATGGTTACAATAGACAGTGTCTCTATTTCAAAGGATATTGGTAGATATGAACCTAACGAGATTATCGCTGCAAAGCAAAATTCTGATGGTTTAAATGCTATCATTCATGCCATTACCCCAGATCTTCAGCACCATATGTCTACGTGCACTCTATCTAAAGATGCATGGGATATCTTAGAAATTGTATTCGAAGGGAATACCTCTGAAAAAGAAGCTAGGCTTCAAAACCTAAATTCTGATTGGAAAAACCATCGTATGGATGATGAAGATTCATTTGATGAGTTTAATCAGAAAATGTCTAAAATTGTTAATGCATCCTTTGTGTTGCGTAAGACTATTCCTGAAAAGGACATTGTGATGAAAATTCTCAGATCGTTGCCAGCCAAATACGACTCTAAATCAAAATCAAAATTATAACAAACCCACGTTACAAGTAATTTTTCACAAACACATTACTTTCAGAGGGCTCATTTTCTTCTCTTATTCCCTCTTCCTAGTCGTTGTCGATTCAATGAAATTTTCATAAATCCATTACTTTTGTTTATTTTTGGCTGAAAAAATGAGTATTAACCATCAAAATGAGTTGAAAATAAAAGTTGCATAGAGAAATTCGGCTAGGAATTATGTGAAAACTTTGTCGAACTAGCCGGACCCCGTGGAAATGATGAACATTAAGAACAATTTGGCTATTTCGGAAAATAATTCTTAACCGACGTCCCAAATTTTTTTCCTAGCCGAACCTACGTCACATTTTTTTTTCCTAACCCAACTAAAGTCGGTTACGTCGCAATATTTTTCTCCTAACCAAACTTTTTTTTGAAAACCTATATATTGAGTTCGGTTACGTCGCAATTTTTTTTTCCTACGTCGCAAATTTTTCTCCTAACCGAACTTTTCTCTGGAAAAAAAAAACTCCATTAAAACTAAGTTCGGCAACCTGCGCCTTCAGAAATATTAGCCGAACTACATCTGCAGATAAGTTTGGATACCTGTTCTTCTGTTTTGGTAGCCGAAAGTGTTTGACTTAGACCAAATTAAGCTATAAAATATCTCATTTTCAGGAAATTTTGGCCAATTCATGCAACAAAAAAACTAACATTGACGTATACCACATTAGTTTGAAGGTTCAGATTCAATTTTTTTTTTGACTCTTATTCTTCTTCTCTTCCTTCCTCATCTCTCAGTAATTTAATTTAATTTTTTTTTTAATTTAATTTTATACTAATCATCAATTATGTTAACCTAATGATTCAACTAACCATTACACTAACTTGATTGAAATGGGTGATTTTGATATTAAGATAAATATATGAATAAAGGGTGACTTAGTTTTACTTCAAATATCTTTCCAAAATAAAAACAATGGGGAAAAATATTGGTAGCCCATTTCATCTTTTTTATGCATTAGAAACCCTCCATTAAGATTCTAAACATATAGAGCCCAAAATTACCAATAGTTTTACTAGATTACATTAATAACCTTTAACTAAATCAAGGAAATAAATTCGGATTTTTTATTTTCAACGTTACAATTTTGAAAAGTCAAAATAAGATGAAATTAAAAAGATCCCTAAATTAACTCAACAAGCATTGATTTATCCTGCAATCTTTTCGGTATCTCCCGTCAAATATCTGATCCCTTGTATTTTGGTTGACGTTATCTTTTACATTATCTTTTTTTGTTTTGTCTTAGAACGAATGAGAAAAACCCCATTATCACTGTAATTTCTGCAGGTTCTAAATCTTTTTAGAAAAGCGATGATTTAATTGTTGTGAAAAATGGAATTTTTATATATCATGAAAGATGGAATTTTCACATCTCATTATTGTGATAGATTGAATCATCACAGTTGTGATAGATGGAATTATCACAATTTGAAAAACCTTTTTTTCTTTTTTATTACCGTGAAAAGTGTACTTATCATCGGTGAAAATTGCAGTTATCACAAGCATAATTATCATAAATGAAAATCGCAGTTATCACAAGTTGAGATAACTACACTTATCACCTATGACAAATCCAAAAAAAGAAAAAAAAAAAAGAGAAGAAGAAAACATCGATGATCAAGATCCGGAATGTTTTTAAACATGTTTATAGCATCCGAGCGGCTCAAAAATTATTAGTAGAGAAAAAGCACAATTAATTCCTTCTTCGACTTCGGTTAGCTTTCAATTCATGTATCTACAGAATTTTCATCACAAGAAAAGACATAAATCCCAAACCCACTGTTTATGGGTAAAAATCGTTTCTGCCGATTTCGGTAAATGCGGTAGGTGAGTGAGAAACTGGTTCAAACCCTAAACAAATGTGCTGCACGTGAGCACTTTATAGATTCGAGAGATCAATCCAGACAAGTCCTACTTAAACCAAGAAATGGCCGTTCCAGACTTGCTTCTGGCCACAAAGTGGAGGAGAAGGGTTGATTTGGGGAGGGAAGCAAAGAAAGGTGTTGAGGAGAGTAGTATCTCGACTTGTATCGTAAAGTGAAAGCTTAGGAAGCTTGCAAGAGATGAAAGCTTTTGGGAGAGCTTGCAAAGTTGCCTTTCTCGAGAGTGTGGTATTTTTCTCCCACCGAGACTTGTTGTCCGGTGGAAATAGGTAAGACCTATTTATACAATTCGAGATTTGAAACGTACTCGACCTCATGAAGGAAGAGAGTAAAGGGTGAAATAATGGGAGGAGGTGGTAACCGCATGGTGTTAATGGGTGAAAACGTTTTCCCATTATTTCCTTTTATTTGACCGCTTTATTCCTTTTCACGCTTTCTTAATGTGAGCGTAGTGTACGCCGCATGTCAGGACTGCCAAACCAAAACCCTAGAAAGCATCCCCGCCTTGTGTTGATATCTCGAGTGTTGGTTGCACCTTGAGTGCAAGTGGTACTGCTTAGTGGCGCGTGTGGCATGTGCCATTGGCATGTGCGAATGCCCTTGTTGCGGTTGTACCTCGAGCGTAAGTGGCAATGCTAGAGCTGCTAGTGGCGTGCGTGGCATGTGCCAATGGAATGTGCGGAATGCCTTGGTGGTAGGTTGCACGGTTTGCAAGTTAGGCTACCAGCGTGTGTGTTTGGCATGTGCGGAATGCCTTGGTGGTAGGTTGCACGGTTTGCAAGTAAGGCTACCAGCGTGTGTGTTTGGTACATGTGCTGAGTGCCTTGGTGGTAGGTTGCACGGTTTGCAAGTTAGGCTACCAGCGTGTGTGTTTGGCATGTTCCAATGGCATGTGCGGCCATGTTGACCTAGTTGCAAGTCTTGCAAACCTAGGGCGTTATATTTGGCGTGAGCCAAAGGCATAACGGCTTAGAAATATGGCTTGCGGCACGTGTTGGCATGTGCCAATGGCACGTGCAGCCATGTTGACCTAGTTGCAAGTCTTGCAAACTTAGGGCGCTATGTTGGGCGTGAGCCAAAGGTATAGCGGCTTAGAAATATGGCTTGCGGCACGTGTTGGCATGTGCCAATGGCATGTGCGGCCATGTTGACCTAGTTGCAAGTCTTGCAAACCTAGGGCGCTATGTTGGGCGTGAGCCAAAGGTATAGCGGCTTGAAATATGGCTTGCGACACGTGTTGGCATGTGCCAATGGCACGTGCGGCCATGTTGACCTAGTTGCAAGTCTTGCAAGCCTAGGGCGCTATATTTGGCATGGGCCAAAGGCATAGCGGATTAGAAATATGGCTTATGACGCGTGTTGAATGTGCCAATGGCACGTGCGGCCATGTTGACCTAGCCAATAAGTCTTGCAAACCTAGGGCGCTATGTTGGGCGTGAGCCAAAGGTATAGCGGCTTAGAAATATGGCTTGCGCACGTGTTGGCATGTGCCAATGGCACGTGCGGCCATGTTGACCTAGTTGCAAGTCTTGCAAACCTAGGGCGCTATGTTGGGCATGAGCCAAAGGTATAGCGGCTTGGAAATATGGCTTGTGACACGTGTTGGCATGTGCCAATGGCACGTGCGGCCATGTTGACCTAGTTGCAAGTCTTGCAAACCTAGGGCGCTATGTTGGGCGTGAGCCAAAGGTATAGCGGCTTAGAAATATGGCTTGCGGTACGTGTTGGCATGTGCCAATGGCACGTGCGGCCATGTTGACCTAGTTGCAAGTCTTGCAAACCTAGGGCGCTATGTTGGGCGTGAGCCAAAGGTATAGCGGCTTGGAAATATGGCTTGTGACACGTGTTGGCATGTGCCAATGGCACGTGCGGCCATGTTGACCTAGTTGCAAGTCTTGCAAACCTAGGGCGCTATGTTGGGGAGCCAAAGGTATAGCGGCTTAGAAATATGGCTTGCAGCACGTGTTGGCATGTGCCAATGGCACGTGCGGCCATGTTGACCTAGTTGCAAGTCTTGCAAAACCTAGGGCGCTATGTTGGGCGTGAGCCAAAGGTATAGTGGCTTGGAAATATGGCTTGCGATACGTGTTGGCATGTGCCAATGGCACGTATGGCCATGTTGACCTAGTTGCAAGTCTTGTAAGCCTAGGGCGCTATATTTGGCGTGAGGCCAAAGGCATAGCGCCTTGGAAATTTGGCATTGTTGCCATGGTGCCAGCGAAGTGCGTCTTGGTTTGGCATTG
Organism: Papaver armeniacum; assembly: GCA_023531295.1. Classification (NCBI taxonomy): domain Eukaryota; kingdom Viridiplantae; phylum Streptophyta; class Magnoliopsida; order Ranunculales; family Papaveraceae; genus Papaver; species Papaver armeniacum. The sequence goes on along the minus strand of JAJJWW010002322.1, from coordinate 230,063 downwards.
TTGCCATGGTGCGCAGATATGCGGCTTGGTTTGGCATTTTTGCCTCGTGCGCAGTGCAGATGCGACTTGGTTTGGCATTGTTGCCATGGTGCGTAGATGCGGCTTGGTTTGGCATTGTTGCCATGGTGCGCAAGATGCGGCTGCAGGCACTTGGTTTGGCATTGCCGCCATGGTGCGTGTGGTGCGCTTGGTTTGGCATTGTTGCCATGGTGCGCGAGATGCGGCTTGGTTTGGCATTGTTGCTATGGTGCGCAAATGATGCGCTTGGTTTGGCATTGTTGCCATGGTGCGCAGGGTGCGGCTTGGTTTGGCATTGTTGCCATGGTGCGCGGGTGCGGCTTGGTTTGGCATTGTTGCCATGGTGCGCAGATGCGCTTGGTTTGGCATTGTTGCCATGGTGCGCAAAGATGCGCTTGGTTTGGCATTGTTGCCATGGTGCGCAGATGCGCTTTTGTTTTGGAATTAGGGTTCCGTGGTTGAAATCCTAACTGCATTTTGAAAAATACCCCTATTAATTATTTACACCTCGAGTTAAATGCTCTTAGTTAATGTGTTGCGGGTAACACTAGGTCATGGGGTTTTACGATTTTACCCATTGTCTAAAAAACCACCATCAACATTAAGTCCCCCGCTTAGCTCTAACAGGGGCTTTGTTGCGAGGTAAGCATAAGATGGTGACAAACTATTAATTGCAAACCGTAAAGAAAATTGAAGGAGGCTTGTCCGACCTTTATAAATAGGATTTGGAATCCTTGCCTCCGTAGTTTTGGCACAAATCGGGAGGTCAGTACAATTGGGGCCCGATGCAGCTTAAGCGACGTTGGGAAGTCAGGCGAGTTGGGAACCGAGTGGGCTAGCCGGTGGGACCGGCGCAAAGTGTAGAAGCCGTGCGTGCTTATGTGCCCAAGCGCAATTGCGGGCCTGCGGTGCAGCTTGGGCGACGTTGGGGAAGTTGGCGTGAATTGGGAAACCGAGTGGGCTAGATGGTGGGACCGCGCAAAGTGTAGAAGCCATGCGTGCTTGCAGGCTCGGCGTAATTGGCGGGCTCGGTGCAGCTTTGGGCGACGTTGGGAAGTTGGCGTGAATTGGGAAACCGAGTGTGCTAGCCGGTGGGACCCAGACAAAGTGTAGAAACCGTGCGTGCTTGTAGGTCGGCGCACTTGGTGGGCCGGGTGCAACTTGGAAACCGTGCTTGCAAAAGTGACTTTGGGCGGCATTGGGAAGTCGCACCCTTTGTGGGCCCGTTTCTTACACGCGTGATTTTGGTGAAAAGGGAAATCCTTCCCTATTTCAAAGTCTTTCACGCCTATATATATAAAGCCCCTTTCTCCCCAGAATGCGCTTTATTCTTTCCTCTTATCATACTAGCAGCAAAGAGAAACCAGCTTCCAGGTATGTCTTCGAGTACTCTTCCCTCTCTCTCTCTTTTTTTTTTTTTTTCTCACATAGGTATAAACCTTAAGAGTAGCCGCTTCCACAATCCTTGCATATGATTCCTTGGTGTGCCTCTTGTAGAAAATATTGTACGTATGCAACCAAGGGAATACTGCATATATTGTTTGAACCCGTGGGAAATATTGCATATATGAATTTTCGGTCCTGAAAGAAATATTTGAACCCCAAGAAAATACCATGGTGTGTATTTCGAACCCGTAGAGAACCCCGTATGAATCCCGAAGAAGAATACGTGTATATGCTTCATATGACTTCGAACCCGCAGAAATATTGTATATATGATTTTGCTTCTTGAAAGAAGTATCACGCGCGCAGTTTCGAACCAATAGAAAAAATGCTCCATATATATTTTTGAACCCGAAGAAGGATACTGTAGACACACTTGTACCCGTATAGAATGCCGCGTATATAGTTTCGAACCCGAAGAAAAATACTGCGTATATAGTCTTGAACCCGAGTAAAATACCGTCTATATAGTCTTGAACCCGAATGAAATACTGTGTATATAGTCTTGAAACCGAATAAAATACGTCCTCCTTCCCCTTTCTTCTTTTTTTTTTTTTTTTGGGTGAGATTATGTGTCAGGGAGATAACTTCGTCTTTCTCCGTTTGTTTTGTGAAGATATCTTATTACCAAATTGTTATGAAGGAATTCTGATAAGATGTTACCCAAACACATTTCACCTCGTCAAGGATGCCTCATAATTCCAAACCGAACACAGATGATGAATTCTTCACTAGAGCCCTCGCCCCGCTCGGAACAATCACCCAGGTTTCGTGTAATTTTGCTAACCGGTGGTGAGGATGACAGAAGACACGCCGTTCTCGCCCTGCAGAGCACCATTCGGTTCGTCTTCATAAAGGGGTATATTCCTCTTCCAACATTGACTTTCTGGATGTGTCAAAGTCCATTTGCGTTCTTTTGACAGATGGGTTGAGTTCATGGTGAGTGAGGAGCGTATAAATACCAACTTGACTCGAGCGCAGTCATTGATGTCACAAGACTTCAAGAAATCTCCGATTAGGGAAGGACATCCTGTGCTTGGTTGCTTTCATCTCCGTATGGTGTTCGGACACCCATACAATCATATGTAGATGGGGCGAGATAACTTTCTCCTTGGAGAGTGTGGCTCTCTTTGTCAATCTTCCTAGAATCGGGAATCTTAAAATCCAATTATCTCAAAGTGAGGTGAAGATGTGGGATGACCTTGCCGCTAAGTTGGGGGATTTTGCTCGGAAAGACTCCATTGCGAAGTCGAAGGACTCTGCCTTAAAGAGGATGAAAGGTGCCCTTACGGTTGGTGGATATCTCAATGGTTTCCGGACGAGTTGGAGCCTCGAATGAAAAGCAGTGATCTTCATGTCGCAAAGATTTTTGGCTCTCTCGGTTGTCTAGAGATATTTTTGATGACGGTTCTGCAAGAAGGGAATAAGACCAGAGTTGTTAGCGATTGCTGTGAAGTTGGCAAAGGGTGAAGTTCTTCCCATTGGCAAGTCGTCTCCTTGGTTCCCCGTATGTGCATCCGGATCACCTAGTTGCGAACATGCGAGTTTCGAATGGTTTCATGAAAGTGGATTCATATGTGCACGTTGCTTTTCTCGCAAGTCCTGCCATGGGAGCACTTTGAGAAGTATGCTCCAAACCGTTGCCTTCGCTTCCCGTGAGTTGGGGTGGCTCCCGAATTCTTCGATGGGTGAACAGGCGTCCAAGAGTTGGCGTGAGCTTGGTTAGTTTTCTTGATAAGTTGCACGAAATCAATTTTCGTCCATGGGAGCCGGTCCATAAGTTAGTGACTCAAATTGACACTTTTGCTTCTGCTCCGCTCATGTCTTTGTCTTCTGATAACGATTTGAGCGTTGGTGAAAAACTGTTTATTCACAAGCCGCTTGCTCGGTTATATACCGTCTTTCTTCGTGGGGTCTTTCCGGATATAGTCACACAATATTGACCGTGCTGCTCGTCACATGGGTTTCAATCAAGGGGTACCTCTTGCTTACCACCCTATGCTTCCTAAGGATTCGTTGCGTGCCGTCCTCAATGCCGGTGCCCTCGAGCCGGCATCCGTCTTCCCTTCTTACAAATGGGAAGAGTAACTTCGACGACCTTTGGCTATAATGAGTTCTGGGTGCGACGAGTTTACTATGATCCAAGCTTTTGTGAATAACGGGTAGAAAACGCTCGTTGCAAACCTTCCCTGAGCTTCCAAGGAGTATCCAATGTTGAGAGATCCTGCGAAAGTTGCCTAGCAATTCGAAAGAACCTGTGCCAAGGAACTGAGAACGAAGAATCGTGGCCGGCGGGTTTCGACGGTTTCACAAGATCCTCCCACGGCTCTTGTGTCTTCCGATTCTTCCAATAACTGGGTATGTGTCGCCTCTTCTTTGGTTTGTCTCAAAACACGCGAATTTCGGTGAGAATATGTGTCTTGTTTCCTTCTGGGCTTCTGGAGTGTTAATGCTTTCGCTGCTCTTGCACATTGCCAGAGACGGCAATTTCTTCAAAGAACTCCAGCAAGATTGAGCCTTCTCATAGCGATGATGAGTCGAGAGAGAAGAGGGTTCAACAAGTGAGAGTGATTCCTCCGGCAGCGGTGGTGCTGGTTGTTTTGGAAGTGGTTCGGTGAGTTTCGCACTTCTTTTCTTTCTTCTTTTGTTTCCTCTTTTGGGAAATATCTCGACTCAAGTTCGCGGTGGAATCCGGTTCGGAGGATGATTCCGGGGTAGAGCCGCACGAAAACTTGCCTTTGGTGACCGTCTGGTGACTTGGAGATGGGCGTTAGCCAATTGCCGGCACGGATGTGGTTCAAACGGTGGATGATTCTCTCGATGGTTGCTGTCGTAGACATGGAAAAAGACCCTCTCGCAAGTAGTGAGGCTGTGTGCAGGCGCCATTTTGATCCCCCGTACTTGGTTCCTTATCCAGGTCATGTGCTGGTTGGCGGCTTCCAGCGTGGCGGCTAAGCATGAGGCGTTGTACACCCGTAATGCGGGAGAAGCACGGACATATGGCTACAAACAAGAAAGTTACTAGTCGATTTGCGCTGGTTAAGCGTGTGGAAGAGGCTTTATCTTCCATTGAGGACATGCGTGAGGTAACTGGTCACACCGCTTCAAGACGTTATTGCCGACCGGGAGCACCATCGCGACGTGTGCGTAGAAAGGAGTTCAACACTTCGTGGTTTGTCGAAGGCCTTGCCGAGATCCAAAAGTTGAAAGATGCAACAATCGAAAGCCTTTCCGCCGAGGAGATTGCACGACAGCAGATGGAACTCGAAAAGCTTTCCAAGATGTTGACTATGAAGAGAGCGGCTCTTGAAGATGCGAAGTTGACTTTCTCCAAAAAAAGCAGGTATCGTTGGATGATTTTCCTTGAACGTTTCTCCGTTAAACTTTCATTTAGGTTTTTTTTTTTGAAAGACATATTGGATGTCCGGTTCAAAACTTGGCCTTTGATAGACAGTGGTAGCTTTTTAGGGTATTGGATTATTTAGGGATGAATGGTTTTGGTAATATGACTCGATTATGTTTTGGGAAAAGAATATTGCTTTTATGAAAGTGTGTGCTAGCAATAGGCACAAGACTCAGTAGTATGACGGTTTTACTAAGAACCTAAAAATAGATTGTATATCTTGCCCAGTCTGAATTTACTCACTTCATAGGTTTTGCGAACACGCCCTCTCCATGTAAAAGGCGGTTTTGATGGAGGTTTTGCTGGTAGCATCGCCAGCAAGTCCCCAATCGCTGGTAGCATCTTCGGCGATTGAGTAATATCATCTTCAAAGAAGTCCCCCGGTTTTCTTGTGTAGTTTTTACAACTAGTAACCGGTCGTCCCGGTAGTTGAGTCGGATTGAGTCGCCTTCTCCTACCATCTTGACATCCGGGTCGAAGAACGAGATCGACAATCGATATTGTAGCCGATAGATCAATCTTCCCATTTGTGGTCGCCAATTGTTTATGGGTAAAAATCGTTTCCCGATTTCGGTAAATGCGGTAGGTGAGTGAGAAACTGGTTCAAACCCTAAACAAATGTCTTTGCACGTGAGCACTTTATAGATTCGAGAGATCAATCTGTACAAGTCCGACCTAAACCAAGAAATGGCCGTTCAGACTGCTTCGGTCACAAAGTGGAGGTGAAGGGTTGATTTGGGGAGGGAAGCAAAGAAAGGTGTTGAGGAGAGTAGTATCTCGACTTGTATCAGAAAGTGAAAGCTTAGGAAGCTTGCAAGAGATGAAAGCTTTTGGGAGAGCTTGCAAAGTTGCCTTTTTGAGAGTGTGGTATTTTTCTCCTGACCGAGACTTGTTGTCTGGTGGAAATAGGTAAGACCTATTTATACAAGTCGAGATTTGAAACGCACTTGACCTCATGAAGGAAGAGAGTAAAGGGTGAAATAATGGGAGGAGGTGGTAACCGCATGGTGTTAATGGGTGAAAACGTTTTCACCATTATTTCCTCTTTTATTTGACCGCTTTATTCCTTTTCACGCTTTCTTAATGTGAGTGTAGTGTACGCTGCATGCTGTGACCGCCAAACCAAAACCCTAGAAAGCATCCCCCAGTTTGTGTTGATATCTCGAGTGTTGGTTGCACCTTGAGTGCAAGTGGTGCTGCTAGTGGCGCGTGTGGCATGTGCCACTGGCATGTGCGGAATGCCCTTGTTGCGGGTTGTACCTCGAGCGTAAGTGGCAATGCTAGAGCTGCTAGTGGCGTGCGTGGCATGTGCGGAATGCCTTGGTGGTAGGTTGCACGATTTGCAAGTTAGGCTACCAGCGTGTGTGTTTGGCATGTGCGGAATGCCTTGGTGGTAGGTTGCACGGTTTGCAAGTTAGGCTACCAGCGTGTGTGTTTGGCATGTGCGGAATGCATTGGTGGTAGGTTGCACGGTTTGCAAGTTAGGCTACCAGCGTGTGTGTTTGGCATGTGCGGCCATGTTGACCTAGTTACAAGTCTTGCAAACCTAGGGCGCTATATTTGGCGTGGGCCAAAGGCATAGCGGCTTGGAAATGTGGATTGCGGCACGTGTTGGCATGTGCCAATGGCACGTGCGGCCATGTTGACCTAGTTGCAAGTCTTGCAAACCTAGGGCGCTATGTTGGGCGTGAGCCAAAGGCATAGCGGCTTAGAAATATGGCTTGCGGCACGTGTTGGCATGTGCCAATGGCACGTGCGGCCATGTTGACCTAGTTGCAAGTCTTGCAAACCTAGGGCGCTATGTTGGGCGTGAGCCAAAGGTATAGCGGCTTAGAAATATGGCTTGCGGCACGTGTTGGCATGTGCCAATGGCACGTGCGGCCATGTTGACCTAGTTGCAAGTCTTGCAAACCTAGGACGCTATGTTGGGCGTGAGCCAAAGGTATAGCGGCTTGGAAATATGGCTTGCGACACGTGTTGGCATGTGCCAATGGCACGTGCGGCCATGTTGACCTAGTTGCAAGTCTTGCAAGCCTAGGGCGCTATATTTGGCGTGGGCGAAAGGCATAGCGGCTTAGAAATTGCCAATGGCACGTGCGGCCATGTTGACCTAGTTGCAAGTCTTGCAAACCTAGGACGCTATGTTGGGCGTGAGCCAAAGGTATAGCGGCTTGGAAATATGGCTTGCGACACGTGTTGGCATGTGCCAATGGCACGTGCGGCCATGTTGACCTAGTTGCAAGTCTTGCAAGCCTATGGCGCTATGTTGGGCGTGGGCGAAAGGCATAGCGGCTTAGAAATATGGCTTGCGGCACGTGTTGGCATGTGCCAATGGCACGTGCGGCCATGTTGACCTAGTTGCAAGTCTTGCAAACCTAGGGCGCTATGTTGGGCGTGAGCCAAAGGTATAGCGGCTTAGAAATATGGCTTGCGGCACGTGTTGGCATGTGCCAATGGCACGTGGGGCCATGTTGACCTAATTGCAAGTCTTGCAAACCTAGGGCGCTATGTTGGGCGTGAGCCAAAGGTATAGCGGCTTGGAGTTGGCATGTGCCAATGGCACGTGCGGCCATGTTGACCTAGTTGCAAGTCTTGCAAAACCTAGGGCGCTATGTTGGGCGTGAGCCAAAGGTATAGCGGCTTAGAAATATGGCTTGCGTCACGTGTTGGCATGTGCCAATGGCACGTGCGGCCATGTTGACCTAGTTGCAAGTCTTGCAAACCTAGGGCGCTATGTTGGGCGTGAGCCAAAGGTATAGCGGCTTGGAAATATGGCTTGCGACACGTGTTGGCATGTGCCAATGGCACGTGCGACCATGTTGACCTAGTTGCAAGTCTTGCAAGCCTAGGGCGCTATATTTGGCGTGGGCCAAAGGCATAGCGGCTTGGAAATTTGGCATTGTTGCCATGGTGCGCAGGGTGCGGCTTGGTTTGGCATTGTTGCCATGGTGCGCAGGTGCGGCTTGGTTTGGCATTGTTGCCATGGTGCGCAGATGCGGCTTGGTTTGGCATTTTTGCCACGGTCGCGATATGCGGCTTGGTTTGGCATTGTTGCCATGGTGCGTAGTATGCGGCTTGGTTTGGCATTGGTGCCATGGTGCGCAGTATGCGGCTTGGTTTGGCATTGCTGCCATGGTGCGCAGGGTGCGGCTTGGTTTGGCATTGTTGCCATGGTGCGCAGTATGCGGCTTGATTTGGCATTGTTGCCATGGTGCGCAGTATGCGGCTTGGTTTGGCATTGTTGCCATGGTGCGCAGGGTGCGGCTTGGTTTGGCATTGTTGCCATGGTGCGCAGGGTGCGGCTTGGTTTGGCATTGTTGCCATGGTGCGCACTATGCGGCTCTTGGTTTGGCATTGTTGCCATGGTGCGCAGTAGTGCGCAGTATGCGGCTTGGTTTGGCATTGTTGCCATGGTGCGCAGTATGCGGCTTGGTTTTGGAATTAGGGTTATGTGTTGAAAACCCTAATTTAGTATTTTGAAAAAATACCCCTATTAATTATTTACACCTGAGTTAAATGCTCATAGTTAATGTGTTGCGGTTAACACTAGGTCATGGGGTTTTACGATTTTACCCCTTGTCTAAAAACCACCATCAACACCCACACATCCCTATTTGAATTAGTTTCCAAACCTAGCTATATGCAACTAGTTGACTATAAAATGTTCAGCTTTTCTTCCGAGCAAATAGCGTTTCATGTTGTTGTGCTTACAATCATGGGATTCTTTTAGAATTATTTTAGTTAATAATATGTTCTGGACGAAGGTTAATTTAATCCTCCTAAAAATATGAAAATACAAATTTAGTTTAAATCTACTAATCGTATCCGTACATCTCATCATTTTGGGCTACATATATATACCATCTTAATGATGGGTTATTGAAAGAGAGAGAAACCAAACTTGGGTTCTCCAGAAATTTCCACAAAAAATAATGTTGCCAGAAAAACGTTATATATTTTTTAGACAATAAGTGGGCCGTGAGGGGAGCATGTCCTTCTGTTCATCCTCAGGGATGAGTGGACATGTCCCTTTGATGGTTTCAGCTATTCAGCCGTCCAAATTACTAGTCTCCCAGGTTAGCAATCGCGTCACTCTTGAATATCCTCGGGATGTAGGGAGCCACTCCATGCGGTGTATTAGTGGCATGACTTCCGGAACATACTTATCACTTATGGGCTCGTAGTATTCTTGTAACATGCTAGGTGTACATGTGACGTGCTAGGCGTCTGATCCATGAGGTCCGTCGCTACATCTTTGCATTTCCTCAGGGCTTGATGATCAACATCATATACTCCTTGGGGCTCTCTAATTGTATGTTCTTCGAGACAGAAAAAAAAAAAAAAAAAAAAAAAAAAACGCATACACTGTTATACATCTTGCCCTTGATACGTGCCAAACATCCACGGTCTCTCTAAAATCCAGTCATGTTCTTTCCTAGGGTTCACTAGTTGACCTGTTCATCTTCATGATACAGCTTCCACCTTTTAGGGTTACGTTCTCCAAAAACTCTGCAATATCCACTCTATTAACATTGTTTGTTGTTGTGAGATCTGTTAATCATGGATCCGATTTTTGCATGAGCAGCTTGACCGCCCAGGTTTACATTTACTGTATTGTGACGTGAATGTCCGGGTGATCTTCGTGACATACGCGAAAGAGGGTTTCGGTATGGCTTCTTTTACGGTGTTGGTAGCATCCCTCAATCACTTACTTCTTTTAGGGTTTCGGTATTCAGAGTTGCATCCACAATGGTGCAAACAAAACATAATAGAAAGAAAGGTTAGTAGCAAGGATTGTGTGATAATCCGTAATTTTTGAATTTGGGCTCTAAGCCCAAATCCAATCTATAGAAGTTGAGTGTGTCGACTGTGCACCGTGAGTGTGATTGTACTTTTAGTGGGGGCGCCTATAGCTCAAAGTGAGGTGTGCTAACAAAATAGCTAGCACATGGAATAGTAGAGATGTTGTTTAGCAGCTGTATTAGGATTTTCCAGAAAAACAAGTGCGTGGCATAATTACTTCTTTTGTATCCAGTCTAGGTCTTATTTAGCAATTCGGCGAATGATTCGTGAATGACGCGAATTATTACATATTGATCGTTCCCGTCCAATTGCAACCCCGACTCACATACACGCATTTTATCAGGTTACCGAATTATTCGCGATTTTCACTTTCGAACGAGGGGTCGACGTATTAAATCGGCCCACTACACTTCCGTGAAACGCTGACCCAGTTTGAATTGGGCTTTTTAATAGAATGTGAAGGGGATCGAACAGCCGACATCTCATATAACGAATCAACTGAACTCATATCTCTATAACGAATTATACACGTATGTATGCCATTCCATATCAGTGTCGTATCACGAACCGTTGACCGAATTTGACTTTCACAAATCCGTATAATACCCGTACGTATCCCGTTCCGAACGTCTGCCGTACCCCGAATTGCTAACTAGGGTCTAGGGTTATCTAGGTGCACGCAAAGACAGAAGGAAAAGAAAGAAGCCCTATATTTTTGCAGCCGTCTTTTTCAAACCCTCTCCGTTCTTCCACAGCGACCTTGCTACACACCCCCACCATTTTCTCCCGTTAGGTGTCATCACCTCCCTTATTCTGGGATAGGGGCTCATTATCATTAGATTGGGCCACTAACGTGGCGAGGCAAAACCTTTAGGGGCATAAAACATTTTCGCTTTTCCTCTCTCATTCTTTATCAATTAAAAACAGAACCTGCTCTAATGATTCTATTGAAAAACGTGCTGGTTTGATCAAAAGCGAAAATGATATACATCCTCACTCCCATCCCTAATTACGTGTCATGCATATATTGGTTAAATCCAATAATAATTGGACCCTTGCTAATCTCAATCCATGGATCAAGGGCTAAGAACAATGTCACGTAATGACGGAAGGGAGCGGGTGAAGTGAGAGGGGAAGTGTAGCAGCTTCGGATCGAAAGTCATATCAGGATTTGGAAAAGCTCATGAGGTACAATAATGCTTTATATCCCGGAAGAAAATCCCGTGATTCATATCGTGACTCACAGAAGGCGGGATCTGTGATCCATTTCTGCCCGCTTATAATCCCAATGCTAAAGAGCATTGCTCGTCCGATCCCCTCACGGGATTTTCACGGTTTTCCAAGGATTTCTTCCTAGTAAAAATTAAATTAAACTATTTTGCATCGTTTTTACCGGTATCTGTCGGTTTTTCTGCATCTCGATCTGTTCACATATATGTTGTTTGGTTTGAATTGGAACTCAATGCAACATTAATCGGAGTAGAAGAAGATAGCCTAAGGCTAAGGTTTGGAGTAGAAGATGATAGCCTCACAAAATTAGTTTCTTCTCGTGGCAAGCTGCACTTGATAGACTCTCAACTCTTGACAATCTTCAGAAGAAAAAAATGCTCTTATTTCTCCTAGTGGCAAACCCGTTTTTTTTAAAGTCTTACAAGATTTTTCAGATTTAGTGTATTTTTTATTTTTTTTTGAAATAAAGACATCTATTCAAATTTAGTTACACGAGCTAACCATCCACCTCCAAGGATACAAGATTTGTAGCCCACAGGTCGAAGGGTTAGCCTAAAACATACATCGTGTGTCTAGCTCGTAGCGCTTGGTAGGAGTAGGAGGCTGATCTTCTGGCTGTCGTAAATAATCACACTTTTTTTTTTGCAATGGTGACTGCTGGCGCAATCACACTTTCTTTTTTCCCTGCAATGGTGGCTCTCAACATAATCTCATTTCTTGTTGGCGTTTCACCATATATCGTCTTATCATGCAATAACATACGTACATTTCTCAAAGCAGTCATCAGTACCACATTTCAGTAGAAAGAAAACAAAATAGCAAGTCAATTAGTTTCTAGGAGAACCTATCCCTAATAGGCCCAAAGGTTGAGTAGATTATATCCATGGAAGTCTGTAAGAGCTCATTTGGGGACCTCACCCAGTCAGATACCAACAAAATATACGTCCGGGTTCTGCGTTTACTGAAATACAAGGTATAAAGCTTCAATCTCAAGAAATAATATGGTGTAATCCGTGTATAAGCATCTGAGCATGAATCTGGTTCAACTATCTTAATCGAACGACTATAAAAATCAACTGAGCTCGGCACATTCAGGATTTTCTGATGGAACTAACATGCCTTATCCACCAATATATAATTTCGAGGCCCACACTACAAGAAAATCTAGCTATTGCTACACCATATATTGACACACCTTCAATATAGGTGTTGCAAAAGCAAATTTCTAGTCTCAGTATTTTTCAGCTGCAGCTAAAGGCTATAATTTACTGCTGCAAAATGAAACTTTTGCCACACAACTGTAGCAATAATATGAAAAGAGTGTGGCTAAAAAATATAATCTCTTGCTGCAGCAATAGACTTCTTGCTACATAGGTTATCGCGACACTAGTAAGAGTTTATGCCATAACCGTTGGGTGTTGCAATATATTAAGTTTCTTGTAGTGCTAAAGAGTGTCAGTCATACGTAAAAACTTATCCATCAAATTCTAGTTCATCAATACAAACATTTGTATTTATCTGGTATATATGATCCATGCACCCCGACTTATCTCAACAAACTCTCTGACCTTACCATCCTTTGGAACCCATGTAAGTTGTCGAAAGATGGAAAAGATCGTAAATGTTAATAGCCAGCCAATATGAAGGTGTTGCATACTAAGGCCTAACGGCTCACTCCTTACTCCCTCTTTTGATGTACGGGCCACCGATTTGGCTGCCCAAAATTAGGAAGTAGAGTGCTTTAGTATTTTGCTTATTGTCCATTGATTGTTAGACGCGTGTCCACAATCCATTGCGTATTCTTTAGGGATTATCATTGGATTATAAATGTGTAAGAGAAGCTTATCTTCTCCAATAATTGAAAGTTAATGAAATAGGTTTTGTTGGCTGCGCTTCTTAAGCCAGATTTGGATCTCTGTTTTGTTAATTTGTTGTATTCGTACAACAATTGGCATCAGAGCCGTTCTATCCACACAATTTTTTTTTTTTCTGATTACAAATGACTCTAAAAGAGGTTTCGGATAAAGCTGATGCTAATACAACAACTATCACTCAACTCAGAGAAGAACTCAAAACTCTTTCCACGGATCTTACTACTCAGATTGATACAGTGAAGGCTAGCTTCAAGGAAGCTTTACAGGAGAACAATCGAAACCTCATTCAGTTAGTCAGTAAACCCATCAATCCTCATCATCCTGAAGATGAAGGTGAGTCTCAGCACCATCGTTCTAACTTTGTTCATCACCATCATCGTATTCCAAAGCTGGATTTTCCACGTTTTGATGGAGATAACCCTAGAGGCTGGATCCAGAAGAGCGAAAGATAGTTCCAACTCAATGACATTGAAGAACACAGGAAAGTCGACATTGCAGCTATCTATCTTGAGGTTAAGGCTGAAAATTGTTTTTTAAATTTTCAGATTAATCGTAATCGAATTACTTGGGCTGATTTATCTCATCATCTATGTGCTCGATTTGAAAACCTGTTGAGGAGAATTTTATGGGTAGTTTTAACAAGCTCATACAAAGTTCATATGTGGATGATTACTATGAGCAGTTTGAGTCACTCAAAGCACTAATGTTACGTATGAATCATTCCTTGAATGAAGCTTACTTTGTCATGAGTTTTCTTAGTGGGTTGAAGGATGAAATTGGTAAGTCTGTGTCTATGACCCACAAACTCTAGGTGATGCTTTCACTGGCCAGACTACAAGAACAAAAACTCCACTTAACCAACACAAATACTAGACCATTTACCAAACCTTTAACTACCCCTTATAACTCTCATAGACAATACTCTCCTGCACCATTGTCACCCAAATCAATTCTCACTTCACCTAAATCTGCTCATACTACCCCAAAGCCTAACCCTCCATCACTAGTTATTAAAAGACTATCACAGGAAGAGATGGACAAAAGAAGGGCTCAAGGGTTGTGTTACAATTGTGATGTTGTATATAGACCGGGCCACTTTTGCAAAGGAAAGCTAAAACTTTACATGGTTCATATGGATACTCCTGAGTCACAGGATACTGAAGAAGAGGAAGAAATTTTTGAAGAAGCAAATGAATCCCCAGTACACTCTGATATTGAAGTCTCTCTCCATGCTCTCACAGGCACTGTCACTGGTGATATTATCAGAATTCCTGGCATCATCAACAACAAAACAGTCTTTATTCTATTGACACAGGCACCACCACTAGCTTCATTGATAGTGATTTAGCTTCTTCACTTTATTGTTCCATTGCACCATCTCCACCAATGATGGTTACTGTTTCTAATGGAGCCAAAACAATAAGTTCAGGTATTTGTCCTAAAGTACAATGGAGTATGCAGGGACACACATTTATGGAAGATTTGAGAATATTGCCACTGGGAGGATGTGACATAGTACTTGGAGTAGATTGGATAAGAAAACTAGGTGATGTGACTTTAAACTTTGCAAAACTTAGTATTTCATTTCATTATAACAACCAACAGATTACTTTACATGGAACTACCCTGAAACAGTCCTTCTCACTAGTCCAGTACGTGGAATTTAGGACACACCAAAACTGTCGAAAATACAGTTATAGGACTAATATCGTCTGTCCCATTTTTGGTGTACTATTTATTATATGACAGTTTTTTCTTCCAAAATTAAGAACTAATTTCTTTTGTCTAACATTAACTACTGAAGATGATTGTCGGAATTCTATAATCAAAGATTTAACCGTATCTGATTCTGGTGAATCAGTTTCAGCCGAATATGATTCAGGTAAGTCCGTTTCAGCCGAGTCAGTTTCAGGTGACTCAGTTTCAGTTTTAGTTTCAGCTGAATCTGATTCAGCCTATACCCAATTATTTTTCCTTTCTTTTTTCCAAGAGAGATGATAAGTGAATCAGATTAACCAAGCCATATGCATAAGAAACCTATTGCTGTTTGGAGGACCCATAGGTTACATAATCTAGCCCTTATATCCCATCTATGGGCACAAATATCTAAGAGACCAACTGGGCGAGCAAAGAAGTTCGCCATGCCATAAGCAGTAGCTATTATACCAGCTGTGAGAAACTTTAGATCAAACATGTCAAAGAATTACTCGGGGATGACATTATTGGTTGACAACTCTACACCCATGGGGCACCCATAAAGCACCCATAAATGTGTAATGTACCTTGCTCACTTTCGCAACCTGCTTATCATTTCCATCCAATAATTTATATTTTCATGTCCAGTTGAGACCAAATGGGTATGGTACGTACAATGTGAAGCACCTAAAAAGGAAAAATAAAATAATTAGTCCATCACACGAATCTAGTAAATCATACTTAATAAAATAAAGGGGCTCCAGGAAATTAATATTCTACACTATTTCAATTGTTCATTTTCCATTATTTCTATATTCTTTCTAAGAGAGACGATAAGTGAATCAGATTAACCAAGCCATACGCATAAGAAACCTATTGTTGTTTGGAGGACCCATAGGTTACATAATCTAGCCCTTATTTCCCATCTATGGGCACAAATATCTAAGAGACCAACTGGGCGAGCAAAGAAGTTCGCCACGCCATAAGCAACAGCTATTATACCAGCTGTGAGAAACTTTAGATTAAAAATGTCAAAGAATTACTCGGCGATGACATTATTGGTTGACAACTCTACACCCATAGGGCACCCATAAAGCAGTACAAAGATCCATGTCCTGTAATTGGTTACGGCATACCAAAGTACCTAAATCAAAGAAAGAGATGACAAATTTATTAGATGAAAGCTCAATTCGGTATTATTTAGAAAAGGAAGATTCAAGGTTTAAACTTTAAACCATATATATATATATATATATATATATATATATATATATATATATATGATAAGTACATAATTCATATGATTTTAATGTCCATTTCATACTTGTTTTAGCTATTATTCTTGCATATTTCGTATTATTACTCTTGTTTTCTCTTGTTTGCCTCTAATAGGTGAATCATCCATAAAGGAGCTATAAATTTCTTAAAATATCTAGGAAGAGAAGTATTCCAAGTATCCAAGCGCCAAAGTCCAAGAGAAGTGGAAAAAAGCGACGAAAAGGAGCAAAACGCTCAAAATCAAAAGAAGGGCCAAAGACCAATCTTAACTCATTAAAATTATGGATTTATCATCATCATCTTGAAGAGAATTGAAAGATAAAAATAATGCAAAAAGAATGAGGTCATTCCGAATTCGAATGAAGAAGTTGTGGCCAAAACAGTTTTTATCGAATACCGAAGACAATAAAGTTCACGGACGGATTTCATACTTTGATTCCGAAAAATTCTGCTGGATTTTGAAGTTCGCGGACTGGGTTCGCGAACTTAGCAAGTGGAAAACTGTGTATTACTACCTTGGAAAGCTTAAGGGCACGTTTGGATTCGTTACTTCGTTATTTCGGGTCGGGTTCTTGAACCAAACTAAATACGTGAAGACCAAGCAATGTAAACCTATAAAAAGGTATTAGGGTATGTGAAATCATAAGACATCATTAGGTCACGAAATTGTAAGTCTTGGAGAGGAGAAATATCAAAGCTAGGGTTTCGGAGCGATTCTCAATCGTAACGTTATCTCTTTACTTTTCTCATATGTATATCATGGATGTTTCTACATCCATGAGTAGCTAAACACCTATTGATTGAGGATGAATTCTAAGTTGTAAACAAGATTTGAGTTATTATATTAATCTACTTTGAAGTTCTTCATATGATTATCGTTTGTTTTTAGTATTTGAATATTTATGATTGATTGATAGATTGTTTAGGTGGCGAACTAAATTGATTTGTTGATTCAATCTATTGCTAGTATTGAGTTAGGAGATAAGTAATCGTCGAATAACTTGTACACAAGTAAAGAACACAAAACCTTGCAGAGGGATTCTGTGGAGCGATTGTGTGTATAAACAATACTAAAAATTGGACCTTGATCTAAGAGTCTAACTAGTAGGATCAACCTATAAATTCACAAAAGATAAAGCATTAGACTAAATTACACCTTGAGTGATCTACTACTAGGTGGTTTGGGGTGAATAGAATCTGGTAGGCGAGAACTTCTGTATCCAGTGGTATAAGGAATTTAGGGGATAGCACTGATCTAGCTGTTATTTTATGGTTGGTGATAATCTATGATTAACGACAAGTAGGCAATTATAATAACTCATTGACGGTTTATATACGAAGAAGGATTCCTCGATCATATCTCTCTCTATTGATTACAATACAATTTTATTTGCTTTGATTATTTACTTTGCTCACAATCTAAAACAAAACCCCCCTTTGTGACACTTTGACAACTAAAACTCACTGCTCTTCGTGGGAACGATCCTTACTTCCATTATATTACCAGTTAATTGTGTGGAAATAAGATTATTAATTTGATTGCACTTACGACAACCATCAAATTTTGGCGCCGCTGCCGGGGAGCAGTCGGTAGCTTTAGTTGTTATTTTTATTAGTTTTATTATTGTTTTTAGAATTTCTTGTTAGTTTTTAATTTCGTTTTGCTAGATTTTTATTTTCATGTACTTAATCTCTGGCACCTAAAGACTGGGAATACCAGAGGTGCGGAATTCAAACCCGTAAAGGAACGGTACTTCAAGCACGTCCAAAGTTGCAAGAAGAACCTTCTACATCAACAATGGTAGGCGGTACAAATAATCCACCACCTCCACCTGCGGAGAAAAAGTTAGGAGAGTTGACATCTCCATGCTTAGATTCCCAACCACTGTGCATTACAATCACTAACCCAGTGGAGCTGAAGTTGAGCTTACTTCATCATCTGCCAAAGTTCAAGGGACTTCCAGGTGAAGATCCGAATCGTCATCTTTGAAAATTTCAACAGAAGATGACAAGTCTTCCAATATTGCTACAAGCCTTCCAATTCTCTTTAATAGATTCAGCGGAAGAATGGTTGTATTACCTTCCTTCGTGGAGTATTACAACATGGAATGAGATGAAAAAGCTATTTGTGGAGAAATATTTTCCCTTTAAAAGCAAATTCTGTTAAGTAAGGAGATTAGTGGTGTTCTTCGGATTATTGGGGAGTCTCTTTATGAATATTGGGATAGGTACAAAAAGTTAGTGGCAAGCTGTCCTCACCACAACATATCTCCAGCACTTATCATTCAATATTTCTACGAAGGATTACTTCCAGAGCAACGAAATTTGATTGATGCGGCTTCTGGTGGTTCACTTACCGAAAAGACAATCTCGCAGCCAACCAGCTTTGATTGAGAGCATGTCTTCGAATGCCCAATAATTTTATACCAGAAATGACTCAAATTTCAGAAGAGTTAGCAATATGGAAGAAACTTCACAGTCAGACGGCGGATAAACAATATAAAGAAGGTAGTACAAAGGATGGCAGCAATGATTATTCCATCATACGAAGAGGAAGCCGAGGTAAATGCTTTATTCCCTAATCAGAGGCCAAGGTATGATCCATACTCAAATACTTATAATCCCGGTTGGAAAGATCATCCTAATTTCAGTTACGCTAACAAGAAAGCTGCGGCTCTTAATCCATATGCAAGACAAGGTGGTTTTCAACAACTCTTACAGCAACTACAACAAGTTAAAGATCAAGTTCAACATTCTACTGCAAAGCATGCAGGGTGTTGCATCTACAACACAGAGTCTCAAGGAAACAATTGTTTATGGGTGAAAACTATTTCTGCCGGTTTTGGTAATTTGGGGTGTGTGGATGAGAAATGAGTCTAAACCTTAAACAAATGCACTTTGCATGCAAGTGAGTGCTTGTAGATTCGAAATCAATCAGTGCAAGTCCGGCCTAAACCAAGAAATGGCCGTTCCAGACTTGTTTCGGTCACAAAGTGAAGGAGATGGGGTTGATCTTAGGGAGGGAAGCGAAGAAGGTGTTGAGATTGTGAAGGTGTTGGCTATGAATGACTTGTATCGAAAAGTCGAATCGGCTTGCAGGAGTAAGCAATCGGTCTCCGTGTTTGAATACGATTGTATAAACACTTGCCTATGTTGTCTGGACTTGTCTTGTTTCTCTTGTCTCCTCTTTTTCTCCTTGTGTTGGAAAATAGGTAGGAGAATCTATTTATACAAGTCATTTGAGCCTTATTCACGTCTCTCGTGGGAAGTGGAGGAAGTGTAATGATGGAGTAGTGGAGGTGTGTCTTTGGTGTTACACGACCAGTCTTGCCCACTTCTCATGTCATCTCTAACCGTCCATGACTTCGACACGTTCTTGTGATGGCGCGTTGCACGCCGAACGCCGTAAACCGCTGACCAATACCCCAAAAGATGTACCACCCAGTTTGTGACATGATTGATGTCTCGAGTGTGTGGATCGTGGGATCCACAAAAGGTAGCATGTAATGCTAAATTGAATAATCACGTTATTCAGAAGTTGATACTTGTGAAGTATCATATGTATTTTATGCAGTATCGCATCCCGGTGTGGTAGAGTGATGGGTGGTGATTACCATGACGCCTCACCGACCAATTAACTCCCGACCCCAGGGTTGTATAACCAAGCCGGTGAAGTTGGATGGACGAGATGATCTTTGAGACACTCATCTGCGACCGTTGATGGAATTAGGGTTTTAGAAGAGGTGCGCAGGCATCACTCTTCAGCCTGGTCGAATCCAAGCTTGGGATATGACTTTGGCCAGGCCGACCGTACATGCGTGTAGACAGTATGACGATGTAGGCGCCTATACCCATTACCTCACGAAAGTATGATCCGGGCCACTCAATTCGTCCTGAAGTTGAGTGGTCGAGATCAATTTGTGACAAAAACCAAAGCCGCAAGAGCCGCGCCATGCCCACTTCGGGCGCACGTTCCAAGATGACCAATTTTGGACGGTCTTGGCCGATCGGTCTGGTGTGAAGGTGGTAGGATGGTGTTCACGCCCATACCTGAATATCCCATGAAAACGTGATCTCGAGCCATCCAAATCGTCCTGGCCGGTTGAGCGGTCGAGACTCGGTTTGCGGTTTGGGAGGTGTGACCACGCTAGTTTGGGCGCTGCGTCTTGGAATAACCAGGCATGATATGCCTTGGCCGATCGGGTGAGGGGATAGATGGGTCCACGGTGGTCATGCCGGTATGACCGACCATTAATCTAATCTTGGACCCTCCATTCGTGTCGAGAAGATGGACGCTCGTGAAGCTCAAAACCCTAATTTTGGGTTTCAAGGCCGCGCGACCATGCTTTATTCGGCGTAAGAATTGGTATAACCAACCATGGTTGGTCCTGACCGATTGGTCAGGTATGTAGGTGGGCCCACGGTGATTTTGTTGACATGCTCTGGGCCCTTTGAATCTACATCTACACCCTCCATCTATACCTGCGAAGATGGATGGTTGAGACTGTTTTGCGACACATGTAATATGCCGCAAACCCTAATTTAGGGTTTTCCCGCCCATACGCTCTCGGTTTGGACGTTTTGGCAAGCTAGGCCAAAGGGGAGGCCGACCATGCGGGTCCACGTTGGTTCTACAGCTGGATATTCCATACCGCTGGGGTGATGGAATTGATCCGGGTCATCCAATCATGTTTGTGGAGTTGGATGATCAGATCATATCCTGACCGATACGATCCAATCGGATGCTCAATCGGGCTAGTATAACACACCGAGAGTGGCTCAATCGGCTAGTATAACACACCGAGAGTCAACCTCAGTACGGTATTTCGTACATGGTTTCATTATAATGCTTGAGGTTCGTGTTGCTCGTAAGAGCAACACTCGATAAATCATGCCGCACCGATAATGAGTACAGAATACAAGGCCGATTGCGCATTAATTAATAATGCTAGAAATTCACAGGGTATATGGGATTGTTGTTACATGCTCCAACCTGATGAATTTCATGTATTCACGAATGGGATTGTTGCCACATGCTCCATTCTAGGTGAATTAAGTGAGGGAGTATCCAACACTTATTAATGGCTTTATCTTTTACAAGATGTCAACCAAGATAGTTTTCTCGGTTTTTACAATTTTAACCTTAAATGAAAATCCACCATCAACATTAAGTCCCCCGCCTAGCACACAATGGTTACACTATTGTGGGGTAGGCATAAGATGGTGACGATGTTAAAGATAAAACTTATGAGGCAAAGTTAGATGTTACTGTGAGAGACGGGTCATCCCGTCCTTGGAGTATGTCACGTTCAAAAGGCATCTAGGAGAGCATTCCCCTAGTATGATGTCGGTCTTGCCCGCTTCGATCGACCTTTCTATGTCTGGCTCTTCGAGGGCCCACTCCGTACTTGCTCCGTTTGAATGTCGGTCTTGCCAGCATCGACCTTGTTATGCCCGATTAGGTCGAGGGCTATTGCGCCGCCCGCTCGATCGTGGGGTTGTGCCTAATCGACGGATCTAGCTGCGCCCGCTTCGTTCGTGGGGCCTCGCGCCGCTTGATCGAACGTGGGCTTGAATTTCGTGAACATGATTCCCATTACATAAGAGAACCGTGTTGTGCAAATAAATATGGTCCCGCCATATATGCTTGATTGAATGTGGGTCCCATATCGTGTATGTCTGACTGAATGTCACCTTTATACTAGCCTCGTGCCCTTGACCAACACCGGTCTTGAAACTTGGGCAATACCGGACTTGTGACTTGATCAATACCAGACTTGAAGCTTGAGCAATACCGGACTTGTGACTTGATCAATACTAGACTTGAAGCTTGACCAATACCAGACTTGAAACTTGAGTGATACCGGACTCGTCACTTGATCATACCGGACTTGAAGCTTGAGCAATACCGGACTTGTAACTCGATCAACATCGGACTTGAAACTTGAGTGATATCTGTGACTTGATCAATACCGGTCTTGAGACTTGAGCAATACCGGACTTGTGACTCGATCAACACCGGACTTGAAACTTGAGTGATATCTGTGACTTGATCAATACCGGTCTTGAGACTTGATCAACACCGGACTTGTGACTTGATCAACACCGGTGTTTGGAACCAATACCAGCCTTGTGTACTCCAAAGTGAATGTGTGTTCTTTCGTGTGTGACTACACATCTCACGCGTTTTTATACAAGTACTGACTCCTGTCTTTTATTGTAGAATGAAGAAAAGAACTCATGTTGAGATGTCTTCCGGGGATAATGATGGTGCCAAGTCGAGAGGTGTTGAAAGCTTCAAAGATATGCCGAACATTGATGATGAGTTGTTCATCGCGCCTTTTCAACTATATGAAAATATCCGTTCCACAGATAACCCTCCTCCTATCGACTTTCGTGGTTTTTCATGCTCCGGGGTCCTCATGAAGGATGGATGAGATGTATGTTGAGCAATGAGTACATCAAAGATAACTTGACCAACGCAGATTATTGATGTAGCTTGAGTGTTGAAACGACTCGAGAGGATATTAAAGTGGCTTCCTCGGTGCGAACGTTGAGGTGGATCCCGGAGAGAGTGTTGAAGCGGATTCTCAAGCGTGGGTCCCGAGAGAGAGCGTTGAGGTGGCTCTTGAATAGACCATTGAAGCAGCCTTTCGCTGCTAGAGGGAGCGTTGAAGTGTTTCCCTCGCCCGATTTACCCTTGCGAATTCCATGCTTCTTGACCGACCATCTCTCTCATGTTGAAGAATTCCTTGATCGACGGTGAAGGAACTTCATGCCGAGCCTCGATCCCCAAGCGTGGTTTACATGGTTTGTTCGTAGTGGTTGTTGTCGATCCGCATATGGAATATCTTGGACATTGTTTCATCATTGTGGGAGTCGTGCATGTGGTAATCGGAGTTGGAGTTGACGGACGCGCATGATGTTGTATCTCGGTGGTTTTCCTCTTGCCGCTCAGTGGAAATGCTTGCAGAAGGCTAAAGGTTGTATCGCCTGTTAGTGAGATATATGCCCCTACAAACATTATGAGGCTCTTCATTACCGGCAGGCCTGGTTCTTTCTATCAGGGCATATGTTGTTGTAGATGAGCGTTCAACAACTCCAGAGGATGACCAAAAGCGCGGATTCTCCAACATAGCATGATAGACATGTACCACTGTCTGATAAAGTGACTCGCCCGGATCTTGTTCGACCACTGTCTGATAGAGTGACTCGCCCGGATCTTGCTCGATATGACTCGTGGACATCGTTATCTTCTTGAGGCTGCTCCCTTGAGGTATCGGCTCCAGTGGAAGATTGCCGTCATAGAGCGTTGATACGTTGCACCGCATTCTTTAAACCAAATGGCAGATGGTATAATAAAAATTTCCGAGAGGAGTTCGAAAAGCTATCTTACTTGCATCATGTTCGTACATCCTTATCCGGTTGTAGCCGCTACATCCATCCATGGAGGAGAACATGCCGTGTCCGTCAAGTTGCATCTACTAACATGTCGATGTTAGGTAGAGGAGGATCGTTTTGGAGCAAAGACTGCTCAAGTCTCTCAAGTCTATGCAAAGACCCGATCTATCTATTTTACTCGTGTCCGAACTACAACCGTTTAACCGACTTGGATCCGTGTATGACATGTAGATGATGGGTGACCAATTTTCATCTAAATCCGATTTCTTCATATCTCCAAGCGAATATGTTTTGGTACTCTTTGAGAAGTTCCACGAGCTTCGCGCGTTTATCCGTACACAAGGTTGAGCCGATGGAGATAGGCCTAGGAGATTCCTCAACGATTTCAATCTCATCGATTGTGGAGTTGGTGCCATCTTGCCTGTTGTGGAGCATCTTGCACTTGTTCTTGTGGTTCGTTGATGTTATAGCATTCCATTGGGTGGAGAGATCTGGTAAAAGTCTCCCCGCTAATTGATAATGGCAAGGTGTCGATATCGTTTTTCCTTTCTGGTCACGACTATCCACAAAAGTTTGTTCCCTCTTCGTGTGAACGTGGGTCGTGGCTTCACAAGATGGAGAAGAATGCTTCGTCAGCAAAGATGCATCGTGGGTTTTAGCCCTCAATGATGCAAGCCGGTCTTCTTCCTGAATTGACTCCCACGTGGGGAGTGGGACGCAACGAACTTGTCTGATTCTTTCCGTGGAGCTTCTCCCATATGTGCTTGTTTGGTTTCCCTCAAAGTCCGTCATTGTGGTAGGCTTACGTACGACCTTGCCTGGGAGAACCTTGGATGTCCTGAGAATCTTGAGAGTAATCACATTCGAAGACGCTCATGTGTAGATAAGGGTCGTCTTGAACTCTGAATCCTTGATGCGTGCGGTGACATGTAGGGCACCTGGCCGTGACCTTCCTCCGGTTGATTGCAAGAAACGTCTCCGCGCGCCGATTCTTCGAGAGGTGTGAAAATTTGCATAAACTTTCCACTAGAGAAACCGCTTCCCGATCCACCGGCCTCCGGTTCATAGTGAAACTATTGACTTGAGGAGGATCGTTGTGAGGATCACCCCAACAGTAGGAGTCTCCATAACATGACCGCTCATATCCGATGTCGCTTCTTTGTTCAGGTCCATGGAGGTCCGCGCCGCTGAAGTACCTTCTCCGGTGCGTTGAATGCGTTCCTTTTTTGCTCCAGGGGCTGTCACGGCTCTTGTGGAAATCGATTAGTTAATGTCTTAAGAAAAGTGAGTACCTATTTCTGAGTTGCGGCCATATCCGTTTGAGTCTTAGCAAGAACTTCCTGCTTCTCCATCAAGTCTGCAATGGTAATGGGGGATGGTCCTCCTCTCGTCCCTCCGGCTCCTCGTCCTGATGAAGGAGTGGAAGTTGTTGCTCTGGTGACTACCAGAGGTGTTACGCTTGATGAGATGTCAGGATTTGAGGCTGCTCTGACTCTGGTGATGGGAGGTGTTGTAATATCACTGCTGAGTGAACGAATTGAACGTTCCCATCCTCTGTACTCACGTGTTCCTTGATTGATCTCTCCTTCCTCAAGCATTTCTTCACGGCTTCTACAAGGGTCTTGAGATATAAATCTTCCACAGGATACGTAAGTCGCGAGGCTCCATTTCTTTATCCAAGTAGACGTTGTGGTACCCGGACAAGTCTTTTCCTCTGTGGAGTTTCCTCGAGTCTTCGTTGTCGGCTGGACCATGTTGTTCGTCTCTCCTGAGTGCCCTGTGATTACGCGATCTTTCTGCATCTCCAATGGTAAAGGTGTGACTCCTGACTAAGGATCCATCGTTTCTTGCATTGTTTGAGTAGATGCCTGCCGACCCTTCTTGTAATTGCGTTGTTATATCATTCAAAAGGAGGAATGTCTCGCTCTGTCTTCTAGCGATACCGGCTTGATTTAACAAGACATCCTCCAGCATTCTAGCTACACTTCCCATGATATCTGAACCACCTATGGTCTCCGAGTGAGGATACATCGCGAGATGAAAACTGAAGAATTGAGAATTCAATTTTTGTAACCGAGAGATCAACCTCCCACTGTGGTCGCCAATTGTTTATGGGTGAAAACTATTTCTGCCGGTTTTGGTAATTTGAGGTGTGTGGATGAGAAATGAGTCTAAACCTTAAACAAATGCACACATGGTGAGTGCTTGTAGATTCGGAAATCAATCTGTGCAAGTCCGGCCTAAACCAAGAAATGGCCATTCCAGACTTATTTCCTTTGTCACAAAGTGAAGGAGATGGGTTGATCTTAGGGAGGGAAGCGAAGAAGGTGTTGAGATTGTGAAGGTGTTGGCTATGAATGACTTGTATCGTAAAGTTCGAACTAGCTTGGCAGGAGTATGCAATCGCTCCGGTGTTTGAATACGATTGTATAAACACTTGCCTCTGTTGTCTGGACTTGTCTTGTTTCTCTTGTCTCCTCTTTTTCTCCTGTGTTGGAAAATAGGTAGGAGAATCTATTTATACAAGTCATTTGAGCCTTATTCACATCTCTCGTGGGAAGTGGAGGAAGTGGAATAATGGAGTAGTGGAGGTGTGTGCTTGGTGTTACACGACTCAGCCTTGCCCACTTCTCCTGTCATCTCTAACCGTCCATGACTTCCCCGACACATTCTTGTGATGGCGCATTGCACGCCGTACGTTATAAACCGCCGACCAATATCCCTGGTATGTATCCCCAGCCAGTGACATGATTGATGTCTCGAGTGTGTGGATCGTGGGATCCACAAAAGGTAGCATGTAATGCTAAATTGAATAACCGCGTTATTCGGAAGTTGATACTTGTGAAGTATCATATGTATTTTATGCACCGCATCCCGGTGTGGTAGAGTGATGGGTGGTGATTACCATGACGCCTCACTAACCAATTAACTCCGACCAGGGTTGTATAACCAAGCCAAGGTGAAGTTGGACGGACGAGATGATCTTTGAGACACTCATCTGCGACCGTTGATGGAATTAGGGTTTAGAAGAGGTGCGCAGGCATCACTCTTCAGCCTGGTCGAATCCAAGCTTGGGATATGACTTTGGCCAGGCCGACCGTACATGCGTGTAGATAGCATGACGGTGTAGGCGCCTATACCCATTACCTCACGAAAGTATGATCTGGGCCACTCAATCTCGTCCTGAAGTTGAGTGGTCGAGATCAATTTGTGACAAAACCGTCCGCAAGAGCCGCGCATCATGCCCACTTCGGGCGCACGTTCCAAGATGACCAATTTTGGTCAGTCTTGGACGATCGGTCTGGTGTGAAGGTGGTAGGATGGTGTTCACGCCCATACCTCGAATATCCCATGAAAACGTGATCCGAGCCATCCAAATCGTCCGGCGGTTGAGCTCGAGATCGGTTGCGGTTTGGGGAGGTGTGACCACGCTAGTTTGGGCGCGCGTCTTGGAATAACCAGGCATGATATGCCTTGGCCGATCGGGTGAGGGGATAGATGGGTCCACTGGTGGTCATGCCGGGTATGACCTGGACCTTCTTAATCTAATCTTGGACCCTCCATTCGTGCTAGAGAAGATGGACGCTCGTGATGCTCAAAACCCTAATTTTGGGTTTCAAGGCCGTGCGACCATGCTTTATTCGGCCGACGACCGGGATAACCAACCATGGTTGGTCCCGACCGATTGGTCGTATGTATGCGCCCACGGTGATTGTGTTGACATGCTCGGGGCCCTTTGAATCTACATCTACACCCTCCATTTATACCTGCGAAGATGGATGGTTGAGACCGCTTTGCGAC
This sequence comes from Papaver armeniacum, assembly GCA_023531295.1. Taxonomy (NCBI): domain Eukaryota; kingdom Viridiplantae; phylum Streptophyta; class Magnoliopsida; order Ranunculales; family Papaveraceae; genus Papaver; species Papaver armeniacum. The sequence continues at coordinate 203,117 of JAJJWW010002322.1, read as the reverse complement.
ACATGTAATATGCCGCAAACCCTAATTTAGGGTTTTCCCCGCCCATACGCTCTCGGGTTTGGACGTTTTGGCAAGCTAGGCCAAAGGGGAGGCCGACCATGCGGGGTCCGCGTTGGTTCTAAGCAAAGGATATTCCATACCCGCTGGGGGTGATGGAATTGATCCGGGGTCATCCAATCATGCTTGTGGAGTTGGATGACCGTGATCATATTGGGGACCGATCGGTCACCGGATGCTCAATCGGCTAGTATAACACACCGAGAGTGGATCAATCGGGCTAGTATAACACACCGAGAGTCGCCACCACGGGTATTTCGTACATGGTTTCATTATAATGCTTGAGGTTCGTGTTGCTCTCAAGAGCAACACTCGGTCGCATGCCGCACCGATAATGAGTACAGAAATACAAGGCTGATTGCGACACTAATAATGCTAGAAATTCACAGGGTATATGGGATTATTGTTACATGCTCCAACCTGGATGAATTTCATGTATTCACAGAATGGGATTGTTGCCACATGCTCCATTCTAGGTGAATTAAGTGAGGGAGTATCCAACACTTATTAATGGCTTTATCTTTTACAAGATGTCAGCGCATAGTTTTTTGGTTTTTACAATTTTAACCTTAAATGAAAATACACCATCAACAACAGTTCAACAAAATTAACAGAAAGCTGAACAAAATCAGTTAAAAACTGATAACGCTATTAGATATTTGCAGACTCAAGTGGGGCAATTGGATACTGATATGAATCTCATGAAGGCGCAAGCTTCAACAAAGTTGCCATCACAACCTTTTATGAACCCAAGAGAGCACGTTAATGAAGTAACTCTAAGAAGTGGGAGACAAACTGAATAGCCACATCAACAAAAAGAGGTTAATAACGACATCGAAAAGGAAGTATAGGAGGAAACTGTTCCAAAGGAAAAGACAACCTCTAACGGCCAACCTAAGGACAAAGTTCCCACTTTTACCATACCACCTTCTTTCCCTGGTCGTTTTGCCAAGTCGAATAAGCAAGCTTAAGACAAGGAGATCATGGATATTTTCAGCAAGATACATATCAACATTCCATTTATTGAGGCCATCAGAACCGTACCCAGGTATTCCAAGGTTTTGAAGGATTTGTGTACAAGGAAGCATAGGTTGATTGCTAATGATATTACTCGGGTGGGCGAAAGCTCTACATCTATGTTACTAAAAAAGATGCCTACAAAGTGTGAAGATCCTGGCGGCTTCACAGTTCCCGTTACCATTGGTAACCGAAGATTCGAGCGTGCTTTGCTTGATTTGGGATCTTCCATAAGTGTTATGTCAGCCAATGTTTATGATTCTTTGAATCTCGAACCTTTAAAAGAGGCAAAGATCACTATTCAATTGGATAACAAGTCCAACATATATCCTAAGGGAGTCGTGGAGGACGTGTTAGTTCAAGTGAATCAGTTAATCTTTCCGGTTGATTTTTACATTGTGGATATGCACAATGGAGATAATTGTTCATCTACTTCGTTACTTCTTGGGAGACCGTTCATGAAGACTGCAAAGACGAATATTGATGTTGATAGTGGTGCACTCACTATGAAATTTGATAAGGAAATCATACGGTTCAATATTTTTGAAACCATGCGCTATCCTAGTGATGTTCACTCAGCTTTCTCTGTTGATGTTATTGGTTCGTTAGCACAACAAATGTTTGATTTGAATGCTTAAGATGAGCTTGGAGTTGTGCTACGGAACATTATTGATTTAGACGTTCATGACAAACCGAACCTGGACGTTAACTTAGCCAAAGAGCTAGTGGAGATGTGTGGTGCCTTACCAACACTACCAGAAGCAAAAACGGGTAATATTTCTTATATTTTGTTACCCATAACTAATGAGGTTCCTTTACCTTCTATTGTGCAGGCACCGAAACTAGAACTGAAGCCACTTCCAGACCACCTAAAGTACGCGTACTTGGGTGATAAAGAAGAACTTCCGGTGATTATTGCAAATAACCTCACCCCAATACAAGAAGAGCATCTCCTTAGGGTTCTGAAAGAGCACAAAACGGCTATTGGTTGGACAATTGCTGATATTAAAGGCATTAGTCCATCCATATGCATGCATAAAATCCTAATGGAAGATGATTTTAAGCCAGTACGTGATGCTCAGCGTAGGCTTAACCCCCCAATGATGGAGGTCGTGAAGAAAGAGATCCTTAAATTACTAAGTATGGGGGTGATTTACCCAATTTCTGACAGCAAATAAGTTAGCCCAGTTCAAGTGGTGCCTAAGAAAACGGGCATCACTGTTGTTAGAAATCAAGATGATGAACTCTTTCCTACAAGGATTCAAACAGGATGGAGAGTGTGCATAGACTACAGAAAGCTTAATGCCGCAGCCCGAAAGGATCACTTTCCTTTACCTTTCATTGATCAGATGTTAGAGAGGTTAGCGGGACACTCACATTATTGCTTTTTGGACGGTTATTCGGGATAAAATCAGATTGTTATTGTACCGGAGAATCAATAGAAGACTACTTTCACTTGTCCTTTTGGTACGTTTGCCTATAGACGAATGTCGTTTGGTCTTTGCAATGCGCCTGCCACTTTTCAGAGGTGTATGGTTAGAATATTTTCTGACTATGTGTGGAACGCATAATTGAGGTATTTATGGATGATTTTAGTGTTTATGGTGATTCATTTGATATTTGTTTACAAAATCTTGAACTTGTTCTTAAAAGATGCATAGACACTAACCTTGTTCTTAATTGGGAGAAATGTCACTTTATGGTAAACCATGGCATAGTGCTCGGTCACATTGTGTCCTCTCGAGGGCTTGAAGTTGACAAACCAAAGATAGATTTGATAAGAAACTTACAATATCCCACTTCGGTGAGGGAAATTCGTTCTTTTCTTGGTCATGAAGGTTTTTACAGACGATTTATCAAGGATTTCTCCAAAATCTCAATGCCGATGTGAAAATTATTGCAAAAAGAGGTTATTTTTTCAACAAGGAGTGCAAAGATGCCTTTGATAAATTGAAAGAGTTGTTAACAACTGCACCAATTATCAAGTCACCGGATTGGAGTTTTCCATTTGAATTAATGTGTGATGCAAGTGACTATGCAGTTGGAGCCGTTTTGGGTCAAAGAGTAGACAAGTTGTCTCATGTTATTTATTATGCATCTAGGACCCTAAACGATGCACAAATCAACTATTCCACCACCGAGAAATTTTTTTTGGCTATAGTGTTTGCACTATAAAAATTTAGATCCCATTTGGCGGGTTCAAAAGTCGTTGTGTATTCTCGATGACGCAAAGACTTCTAAGAACTATTAAAGAAGAAAGAAGCTAAGCTAAGACTTATACTGTGGATTCTACTATTACAAGAATTTGATTATGAAATTAAGGATAAAAGAGGTGTTAAAAATACTGTATGGGATCATCTTAGTAGACTTGTAGTTTCGGAAGAAGAACTTCCTTTACAAGATCGTTTTCCAGACGAACAACTTTTCTCAATTGAAGATTCAACACCTACGTATGCGGATATAGTGAACTACTTGGTAACAAGACAAGTACCTAGTACAATGTCTAATTTTCAAAAGCTTAAGCTTAAGAAAATAGCCAAGCAGTATGTGTGGGATGAGCCCTAATTGTGGAAATATGGTTCTCGATCAAATCATCCGGCAGAGTGCGTACCTAATTCTGAATTTCAATCTATTCTTACTTTTTGTCATACTTATGCATGTGGTGGTCATTTTGGTTCTAAACGTACTGCTTTCAAAGTACTTGAAAGTGGATTTTATTGGCCTACCCTATTTGAGGATGCATATATTTTTTACAAATCTTGTGATAGATGTTAAAGAACGGGCAATCTAGGTGCTCGAAATCAAATGCCACTCACACCAATTCTTGCTGTTGAAGTATTTGATGTGTAGGGAATTGATTTTATGGGTCCTTTTGTCAATTCTAATGGAAAATTTTATATACTTCTTGTTGTGGATTATGTTTCTAAATGGGTGGAAGCTAAAGCCACCCCTACTAATGATTCTCAAGTTGTTTGTGAGTTTGTGAAGGAATATATTTTTTCTAGGCATGGTACACCAAGAGTGGTTATCGGTGACGGAGGTTCGCATTTTCAAAAATCCTTCCATGCTCTACTCAAGAAGTAAAACATAACACACAAGGTTGGTACGCCATACCACCCAAAAACTAGTGGGCAAGCAGAAATCTCAAACCGTGAGATTAAATCCATTCTTGAGAAAACCGTTAACACTACACGGAAAAATTGGAGTTGTAGGCTTAATGATGCATTATGGGCATATAGAACGGCGTACAAAACACCGATTGGTATGTATCCATATCGGTTGGTTTATGGCAAAGCTTGTCATCTTCCGGTTGAACTTGAACACAAGGCATATTGGGCGATAAAGATGTGCAACATGGATTATGAAAATGCGGGGAAACAAAGGAAGTTACAACTTAATGAGCTAGAGGAGATACGTAATGATGCTTATGCATGAGAGTTCTCGTATTTACAAGGAAAAGACGAAACTTTTCCATGACAAGATGATTTCTCGAAAGAGTTTTGTTGTGGGCCAAAAAGTTCTTTTATTTTACTCTCGTCTTAGATTATTTCCTGGTAAGCTAAGGTCCAGATGGATTGGACCGTATGTTGTTACTAATGTTTATTCTCATGGCGCAGTTGAAATTTCTAGTCTTAGAGATGGAACAAGCTTGAAGGTGAACGACCATAGATTGAATCCATATTATGAAAGCATTTCTTATGTGGATATGGATGTGCAAGGATTTCATGACTATCTCCCTCTGGAGGAGTAATCGAAAGGATGCCAAGTCGGGCTGAGGACATTAAACTAAGCGCCAAATGGGAGGCAAACCATCGGTTTTGTATATCTATCCCTTTTTGTTTTTAATTTTATTAGTTTTTCATATCATATCTTTCATTCCCATCTTAGAGTTTACAAGTCCTATATCTATAATGAAAGTTTTGACGAATTCTCGTCAGAAAATTCTGACTGCGCACTTGTCACGAAAATAGCTCTCGAGACTTCATATGGAGTCCGATTTGAGTGGTTGACCCCAACTTTTAAATAGGACATACTCAAATTTATTTTACAAAAAGAAAATCTAAATTCGGAGTCTGTTAAGTTAGAGCGATAGGCCTGGACATTTGAGTTTCGGAATTTTTCCAGAACTTTTTCAGATCGCATGTCAGTCAGTTCGGAGGCCATAAAAGTCAGACCATTTATCGAAACATTGTGCCCTTTTGACACGTTATATAAAAGATGTAGGTGAACAACTTTTGTTTAGGTTGTTTTTCCTAGTTCCCTGCCCATTGGTACAGTTTTTGAGTTTTTCAGGGCTGTTATGTCAGAAATCAGAATTTTCGGTTTTGAACATTGAGGACAATGTTGAGTTTAAGTGTGGGGGAGCATTTAGTATCTAATATTTGCATATACACATAATAATAAGGGTTATTTGGTTTTTGGTACTTACATTTTGACCAACATTAGTATTTGGTCTAACATTTGTCCAACTTAGGGTTTGGTACCTGGAAATCACGTTAACTTCCATTGACTCTGTTAAGTCAAGTTTTAATTAATTTGCAATCTAATATATTTACACAATTACTATTTTACCCTTCATTTTGTTAATAATTCCATTGAGTCTGTTAGGTAAACATAGGGCTTGATATTGCAAGTCTGCAACCACCACTATCATAGTGCCACCAGCCACCAGCAACCAGCATCACCATCACCACTTAGAACATAGCCGACGAATTTTTTGTTTTTGACAACAATTCCCCCAATTCCTTGTTCTTAACAACACAATCCCTAATTTCCACTAATTTCTGCCACAATTCATAAAAACCCTAAAATCCTATCATCTTTTACTTATCAATTGATTCTATAATACAACATTTAGGAAATTCACAAATATTTCATCAGCAAGATACCCAATTACATATCTCAATTTCAAATCAAATTCAAAGAATAGACATAACCAATCAATTTCAATTTACACCACAAAACAACACCATCTCCTACAATACCAATTTACAGCACCAGTTGTATCTGAATCCAACACAAAACAATAATCCAACCATCCTACATCATTACTCAAGAACTGAACCACCAACAACAATTTTTCCTAATTTCCATTCACGGCTGCAACTCTAACTCAAATTTGGAATCAAGAGAACCCAATTCTTCCCATCCAATTCAGCAGACTAACAATACCCTTGATCATCATCAACCAACAGAAATCACCACATGTTCCATCAATTACTCATTCTCAGCAGCAGTAGCACTTATAATCTCATAGATATCTTCTAGGTTCAAATCAGTCAAACTCCTCATATCCAATTTGTTGTACAAATCCAATTCGAGCAAAACCCCTTTCTTCTTTGGCAGAAACCACCATGAACTCGATCTAAAACAAAATATAAACCTTAGCAATCTCTTCCTATTTCATCTTATTCTTCAAATCGGCAAGAAACCCGTAATTCCTCCATTTGTGAATCGAACCCATTCTTCTCTGCATCTCATACAATATCGGCTACAGATTCAAATTGGGGAAAGACAAAATCGAACTGATTTCCTCTCTTTCCACCAATTCTTCGAACTTCAGCAACAACATAAGAAAAACCCTAACCTATCACCATCTCTTTAATCTTCATAGATCTCATTTTCTTCCATATAATTATGTGATTCCATTCCGATTTTTTTCAATTAGAAGATACCTAATTACAAATCTAAATTTTAGTTTCATCTCAAATTTAAACAAGAGACATAACCACCGAATTTCCCTTAAAAATGAAACTGATACTCAAATAAAGACCCCCAAATCAAGTCTAAGAAAAAAAAAAGGATCTAAATGTATCGGATGCGGATGAAGAATAGATAATTAGGGATAAATGGTTAGTGGATATTTGATCTCAACCGTTGCCTAACTGGTTTCATCAAAGCCGTTGGATTTTAGTCCTCCTATAAGGGTATACTTGTAAACCCAATATTAATTATAAAATAAATTTAATTAAAATATGGTCATAGATGGTCAAAAATAGTCAACGTGATTTCCAGTGCCAAACCCTAAGTTGGACAAATGTTAGACCAAACACTAATGTTGGTCAAAATGTAAGTACCAAAAACCAAATAACCCTAATAATAATACTCTTTGATTTCTTGCATTCTTGAGACTTCATCTCTAGGAGTTAATTATGAGCTATTTAGGATGACACTCTAAACCTTTTTAAGGTTGAAACAGTTCTTACGGCTATAGATTGAGTTCCACTTTATCAATTCCACAATCCTTAATTAATATATACGTTCATAATTGAATGTGAAACTAAGCTATGGTAGTCGTTTGAAAGAGTCATCCTCGCAATTAATCATTACTGAATCACTTTCTTTTTATTTTTGCAGTTTTATGTTTCTCTAAAGTGATTTGGTGGGATCCTGATACTGACGTGGATGTTGTAGCAAGGTAATAATTGGTTGAGTTTATATAAAAGCCCCATAAGACAATTGTCTTACACTCTTAAAGAGTAAAGAGTGAGCCTAAAAAAATAAAATAAATAAATAGAAAAAGAAAAGAAAAGAAAAGAAAATTATATATAAGGCTCCTCTTCATTTATCGACACTAATAAATGATAGATCCGGAATCGCGGATAATCATAGTCGATGAAGACAAAAACCATATCATCATTATATAGCAAGTCAAAGAGACTATTGATGAGGTTCTTGACACTTCGATAGCAGTATGTGTGAAACGTTGTACCTGTCACCGTCGCCAAAACAAGCGTGGAACGCAAGATCCAAGGCAACTATCACATACTTGCTGAAAAGGAACATGCGCTTAGAGTATCTAATCACGTGGTCGAGTTAAATGGGTGCTTCTCTCAACTAGTGCACTATAAATATATATCCTTGGATGACATTCATACAAGTATTGTGGGTAGCATCTTTCACTTAAGTCAACATTTGCACACTTCACTTTTCCATTTCCATTTTCTTATCTATCCATGTGATTTCAGTATGCGAGTGTTGTGGCAAATGTTGCAACAAGTATGATGACTATCTTAGTAGAGTTTTGCAATCAGGTTGAATGACACACGTAAGTAATTACTTAGGTGTGATGATTGGAATGTATGTGGGATGTTTGTTGCTAAAGAACTTATACAAGCTAATTATTGGCTTTTTGCTTTGTGTCTATCCTTAGCGGTTCTTCAAAGGCAAGAAATTGTAGTAGGTTTTGTGGGTATACCTCTTGTAAGCCCTCACGAGACTATAACTCGTCCACTTATAGGGATTTAAAGGCATGTTATTCATGCTAATAGTAACCTTATCCTCAACGAGATGGATTTGTTCTATTTAGGATTAGTTTTATTTAGTTTGCTCGAGGACTAGCAAAATCTAAGTGTGGGGGAATTTGATAAGTGCATAATTCATATGATTTTAGTGTCCATTCCATACTCGTTTTAGCTATTATTCTTGCATATTTTTGTATTATTACTCTTGTTTTGTCTTGTTTGCCTCTAATAGGTGAATCATACACAAAGGATCTATAGAGTGCTGAAAAGATCTAGGAAGAGAAGTATTCCAAGTATCCAAGCGCCAAAGTCCAAGAGAAGTGGAAGAAAAGCGACGAAAAGGAGCAAAACGCTCAAAATCAAGAGAAGGGCCAAAGACCGATCTTAACTCATTCAAATTAAGGATTTATCATCATAATATTGAATATAATTGAAAGATAAAAAGAATGCAAAAAGAATGAGGTCATTCCGAGTTCGAATGAAGAAGTTGTGGCTAAAACAGTTTTTATCGAATACCGAAGACAGTAAAGTTTGCGGACGGATTTCATACTTTGATTCCGAAAAATTCTGCTGGAAATTTGAAGTTCACGGACTGGGTTCTCAAACTTATCAAGTGGAAAACGTGTATTACTACATTGGAAAGCCTAAGGGCAAGTTTGGATTCGTTACATCGTTATTTTGGGTCGGTTCTTGAACCAAACTAAATACGTGAAGACCAAGCAATGTAAACCTATAAAAAGGTATTAGGGTATGTGAAATCATAAGACATCATCAGGTCACGAAATTGTATGTCTTGGAGAGGAGAAATATCAAAGCTAGGGTTTCGAAGCGATTCTCAATAGTAACGTTATCTCTTTACTTTTCTCATATATATGTATATCATGGATGTTTCTACATCCATGAGTAGCTAAACACCTATTGATTGAGGATGAATTCTAAGTTGCAAACAAGATTTGAGTTATTATATTAATCTACTTTGAAGTTCTTCATATGATTATCGTTTGTTTTTACTATTTGAATATTTATGATTGATTGATAGACTGTTTAGGTAGCCAACTAAATTGATTTGTTGATTCAATCTATTGATAGTATTGAGTTAGGAGATAAGTAATCGTTGAATAACTTGTACACAAGTAAAGAACACAAAACCTTGCAGAGGGATTCTGTGGAGCGATTGTGTGTATAAACAACACTAAAAAGTGGACCTTGATCTAAGAGTCTAACTAGTAGGATCAATCTATAAATTCACAAAAGATAAAGCATTCGAGTAAATTACACCTTGAGTGATCTACTACTAGGTGGTTTGGGTTGAATAGAATCTGGTAGGCGAGAACTTCTGTATCCAGTGGTATAAGGAATTTAGGGAATAACACTGATCCAGTTGTTATTCTACGGTTGGTGATAATCTATGATTAACGACGAGTAGGAAATTATAATAACTCATTAACGGTTTATATACGAAGAAGGATTCCTCGATCATATCTCTCTCTATTGATTACAATACAATTTTATTTGCTTTGATTATAACTTTGCTCACATTCTAAAACAAAACCCCCCTTTGTGACACTTTGACAACTAAAACTCACTGCTCTTCGTGGGAACGATCCTTACTTCCATTATATTACCAGTTAATTGTGTGGAAATAAGATTATTAATTTGATTGCACTTACGACAACCATCAATATATAGAGAGAATAAGGGTTCGATGTGCCTAAACACCTAAGAGAGTTCCACAGAAAGTGGTCAAGAGAAAGCTAAAAGATATCGGGATGGTTTCCTGGCGCACTGCACAATAAGAACACAAAGTTAAAAACAAAGTTAGCTTCTCAATTTCATTGTCAAAGTAAAACCAAATTATCATAAAGGAAACATAAGTAAAACATAAGAATTCAAACTTATGTTGCAGTAAGTAGCAGATTTGAACGTTTTGATTCCACCAGCTGGTCTAATGTCTTCAATACTGTAGCCGAGATGAGCTTGATAAACTACGGATTTACTACTAAAATATTTACAACCTTTAGCCTCCATTAGTTGGGTAGTATCATTTTGTCTTTTTCCCGCAAATGAAAATGTCAAAACAAAATTCAGAACCATCCATCTCATAGTGGACAATAAAACACAGTAGCAGGAACAAAACGAAGGGGATAATAAATCAAAAAAAAAAGCTATCGATTTAATGAACTAACTACCACCAAACGATTTTTTATACAATTCTAAGACAAAAACAAAATCCTATTTCTGAATATATGCAATAAAAAATAGTTCATTTTTAGCGCTGCCTCACATAATCAGATCCAAAACAGACAAATTTAATAATCGCAGTGGACCTCAAAGTTACGTTTTATCGAAATCTAGCTTCTTTTTTTTTTCAAAAGACACAGAAATTAAACTGACCGTCAATAGACTGATACTCACTCGTTTAAGTTCTGATAAGAAATAATTTCAATCGGTTTTCTCACGTCCTTCTTGGTGTTTTCAACATAAATTAGATCCTAAATCCATTCAATGAGTTTAACCCAAACAAGCAAATTCATTCAATGATTTTAACTTAGAAACAAACAAATGACGAAAATCCAAGAAAGGAAAGACAAATTTTACCTCTAAAAGTAGACTTCAAACGTGTGTATCTCTGGATTCAAGGTAGAAGATAAATGTACAGAGAGACCTTGTTGAAAACACAAAAAATTTATCCATTTGCACTCTTACTTTCTGTGAGTTGGATTCGGAATTTGATTTGATTCAAACTTTCCCAAAAAAATTAGGGTTTTGAAGAAATTAGATGCAATTGTTCTAAGATTATTTTTTTCCAGAAGAATCGAGTGGGGAAGTTAATGAAAATTGAAATAGTTTCGTTAATGATAAACCACGAAGGGGAAGCCTTTATTCTCTCGATCCGTTTTTCAGTTTTGAGAAGTTTTTGGATCTAATTGTAGGTCATACGATTTATATGATCTAAGGGTATTAGATATGGGTGGGGGGGAATAGTTACCAGAGAAACTACAAATTTACAGCGTTAATTAACACGCACACAATATTTCACACTTCAATCTTTTGATCACCAAGCATTGACCCTTTCTCTCTCCCCTTTTCTCTCCGAAACTAAGAAGAAAAAAAAAACTACTTTCTTCAAAACTGAGATCCTTGATCCGTCTGGTTTTGGTTTGATTTTTCAGATCTACCGAGATCCTTGATCCCTCTGGTTTTGGTTTGATTTTTCAGATCTACCAGACAGATCGAGTTTGTTTCCTTGTATATATTTATCTTTCAATTAAAAAAAAATTGTTCTAAACAATTTTTATGGTTTTCTGATCGGTCTGATGGTTTCACAAAACTATCAGGACTTGTTTTCTTTTTCTATTTTTAGGGTATTTTGGTGGATTTGGATTTGGATTTGCATTGTTTTCAAGCATGTTATGGATGAAAACGATCTACTTCGCTAGATATGGAGATCGTTTGTGAAGAATCTAATTTGGGCATATTACTTCCCTTTTATGGAAGCATATGATATATTTGATGGTCAAGAAACAAAATGGTTTGAAACCATTATTTCAACATGCTGCAGAAGTTTAATACGATTTTCTTATCTCGTTTCTTTAAGTTTCGATTGTAAATCTTGTATTATCTGTATTGTCTTGTTTATTGATGTAATTGATCGATGTAATCCTTCAAACCTCAATTTGAATGAGGTAGTCATAAATAAAATTTAGGGGCGATTCAAAGCCCCTGTTTCCATTAAAAAAATATATTTAATGACAAACATAATGAGTCATTTTATCCTTGCGAGAAGTGTCCTAAAAATCTGATTTTGGACTAGTGTCTTAATGATGAGTGGTACAACCATAAAAAAGTACTTTTACAAACATTTTAATGGCATGGCAGCCCATTTATTCTATATTTCTCCAACTCCAACACCCCCTACAACTCCTGACATTTTACTACCAGTATTACAAGAATTCATTGATATTTTTCAAGAACCAACTGAACTCCCACCAAAAAGGAGTTTGGAACATACAATCCCTTACAACCCAACTCAACTCATGTCAATCAAAGAGCCTATAAATGTACATATGTACAGAAAGGAGTAGTTGAGCAGTTAATTAAAGATATGCTTGATCTGGGATTATTCGACCAAGTCACACCATTTGCATCCCCAATACTTTTGGTCAAGAAAAAGGATAACTCTTGGAGGTTCTGTGTTGATTATAACAAACTCAATAGCATTACTATCAAGGATAAATTTCATATTCCTATTGTTGATGAGCTGCAGCTTGATGAACTTAAAGGATTTAAAGTTCTCTCAAAGATTGATCTTAGAGCTGGCTACCACCAAATCAGGGTCAGTGATTTAGACATTTTCAAGACAGCATTGAGAACTCATCAAGGCCACTATGAGCTCAAAATCATGCCATTTGGCCTCACAAATGCTCTCGTAACATTTCAAGCTTTAATGAATGACATCTTTCAGCCATTCTTGAGGAAATTTATTTTGGTTTTCTTTGATGACATACTCATTTACAGCTCAAGTATGACTGAGCACTTAGAGCATCTCCAGATTGTTTTCTGATTATTGAGACAACGCTAGATTTTTGCAAAATTGTCTAAATGCAGTTTTGGACAATCATCTTTGGAGTATCTGGGTCACATTATTACACCTGAAGGAGTTTGTGTTGATCCTACAAAAATTTCTTGCATGCAGTCATGGCCAGTTCCCAAAAATATCAAGGAACTAAGAGGCTTTCTTGGCCTCACTGGGTACTACGTGAAATTTTTGCAAGGATATGGTGCCTTCAGTAAACCTCTGTCTGACTTACTTAAGAAGAATTCCTTTATTTTGAGTCCTGCAGCAACCATTGCCTTTGAGAAGCTCAAGCTAGCCATGAGCAATACTCCTGTGTTTGGCTCTTCCTGACTTTACTAAGCAGTTTGTAGTGGAAAGTGATTCTAGTGATTTATGTGTTGGTGCAGTATTGCTTCTATAAGGCCAACCAATTGCATACTTCAGCAAGCCATTAGGTCCAAGATCCAGAGCACTCTCTACTTATGAAAAGGAATTCTTAGCTATTGTCCTTGTTGTTCAAAGATGGAGACATTATTTGCAGGGTGCCAAGTTCATCATTAAAACTGATCATCAAAGTATACAATACTTCCTTACATAAAATATTACAAAACAAAGATGACTTATTAAGCTATTGGGATTTGACTATGAGACAGTATAATAGAGAATGTAGTTGATGATGCACTCTCTAGAAGAGTTGTTGCTTTTGTTACTTGCAATTCCTTATCCCTCTCTACTCCATCTTGGATGCAAGATGTGGTACTCAGTTATGCACAAGACCATAAGGCTGAACAGCTTATATCTCAACTACTCATCATCACGATGATGTACCACATTTCACCTACAAGGAAGGCATTCTGAGGTACAAAAACAGAATATACATTGGCACATGAGGTAATGTCAGAGACCACATATTACAATCATTGCATGCCCCTGCTGTAGGAGGTCATTCCGGTATGCAAGCCACTTATGTCGTGGATAAGAGCCATTTTTACTGGCAAGGAATGTTGAAAGATATATTGCTCTTTGTGTCTCACTATGATATTTTTCATAGAAATAAGAGTGATCAAACAAATGTCATTGTCCTCCTCCAACCTTTACCAATACCCGATCAAGCTTGGCAAGTACATCACTATGGAATTTATTGATGGCTTACCTGTTAGTAGCAGAAAGAATGCCATTCTGGTTATAGTGGACAGGCTAACAAAGTATGCTCACTTCATAGCTCTGCAATATCCTTACACAAACCGTGATCTCGTGGCTCAAGCATTCCTCGTAATGTCTTCAAGCTCCGTGGTTTTCCTTCCTTTATAGTGTCTGACAGAGATTAAGTGTTCACCAGTAATTTATGGCAGGACTTATTCAAAGCTTTAGGGACTAGCTTGAACATGAGCACTGCTTATCATCCACAAACAGATGGCCATACTGAAAGATTTAATGCATGTTTCGAAAATTATGCATCGGTGGCCACAAACCAAGCAGCTGGAGCCAATGGATGTCACTTGCAGAGTGGTGGTACAATACTAGCTACCACAAAGGCTTGAAAATGTCTCCATTTCAAGAACTATATGGGTATGTCCCTCCCCACATGGCTTTCCCTACTACTGTTACAACTTTTGTGGCTGCAGTTGAGACTTATTTGAAGGACAGAGCCATTATGATGGATCTGCTCAAAAAATCACTCCACAAAGCTCAAGAACGTATGAAACTATATGCTGATACTTCAAGGGTTGACAGATCATTTGTAGTGGGGGATTGTGTCTATTTGCGTCTTCAACCTTACAGGAAGGCATCTGTTTCACTCAGGAAGAACTTCAAAATGTCAGCTAAGTTCTATGGCCCTTTTCAGGTGCTACAAAAAGTAGGTGTTGTGGCTTACAGGTTGGACTTACCCTCTAGTTCTCGTATTCACCCTGTATTCCATGTATCACAATTGAATAAACACATTGGCCTCAAGCACACACTCTCTACTACTTTACCTGATGTGGATCATTCTGGAGCTGTCATTATGTTGCCTGAAAAGGTGTTACAAATCACGCACCAGACGGGCCAAAGCGGTGCAGACACCAAGTATTGATCCAATGGACACACTCTTCAGTAGAGGACGCTACTTGGGAAGCCGTCTCAAACATCAAAGCTCATTATCCTAGGTTGATCCTTGAGGACAAGGATCTTGTTCAGGGGAAGGCAATGTTGCATACTATGGCCTAACGGCTCACTCCTTATTCTCTCTTTTGATGAACATGCCACCCTTTTGGCTGCCCTAATCTAGGAAGTAGAGTGCCTTAGTATTTTGCTTATTATCCGTTGATTGTTAGACGCGTGTGTCCACGATCCACTTATTCATAAAAATTCAGCTTGTGTTTCTTATTCATCTGATGATGCGCAACGGCGAGTTTGTTTATGAGGAACAGAGTCATGGCTCAAAGTCTACTAAAGGGTTCTGCAACGACTTGAACTAAAAAAAAATAGTGGCTGCTGGGATCCGATCCTAAGTTGTCAGCGTTAAATCCCTACCACTAAAAAGGTAAAGCCTAATATAATCTAGTCAAACTTTTTAGCTGCTAAGATCATTTACCTATCATTTTTTGATGCAATGGGATGATATCCAAGCAAAATTTTCAGGACTTCAAATAGCCTTTTGTTTTTCACTTCACTAGAACAACAGAATTGAGAAAATTTGGGGATTTTTCCAGGGTTTTTGGATCTCAATTTGATTAGGGGGATGGCTTCTTCAAATTCTCGCACTCGCTCATCGCTAACAGATGATATCTTGATTGAGATCTTTACTTATCTTCCTCTGAATTCAATCTATAAGTTGAAATGTCTCTCCAAGGTATGGTTATCTAACCTCTCAAACCCTAACTTCATTGTCAAATGGTACTCAAATCAATCACGGGTCTCTCCCGTGGATACTATATTATTATTCAATTAATGATGATGTTTACATTCGGATACCTAAGATGGCATATCATGATTTACATTCAGAGTTTATGTCTAGAAATCAACATTTGTTCTCTTTTCAGTTTCTTATGAATCTAGAACTATTTCAAGGAGCAGAACTTTTGATGTTAGGTTCTAGTAATGGTTTGGCACTTTGTATTTCATTACATTCAGATGGTCAGAGTGAGAGGTATCATGTTTGTAATCCACTAACTCAGAAATGGGTTTCACTTCCTTCACCACAGCGTTCCAAGCCCAGGGGATTAGATGTTAGTGGTATACTTTGTGACTGTTCTTCATCATTCGCAAGTTGTTATAAGGTTGTATGTATTCCAAAATTTGATACGCCTTCGAAGAAATTTAACGTTGATATGTTTTCTTCTGATTTAGGTGTGTGGGAAAGTTTTGAAGTTTCTTGTGATAAAAATGTTGTGTGGGAAGTTTGTAGTTTTAATAAGGTTGTTATCCTTGATGGTGTTTTCTTTTGGGTTATAAGGGGGAATAGAATGTTAGTTTACAATCTCAATCAGAAAAATATAAGTGATGGACATCGTTGTAGTTTAATTAATCTGCCAGATATGGAATTTGATAATGATGAGTTTGATATCTTTCTTAGTTGTATTGCGGAGTCGGAAGGCAGAGTTTGTTATGCTAAAACTAGAACTACAACAAGGGGAATGACTGTGAGTGTTTGGGTGCTCAATGAGGTCAACTGGCAAATATTGCACAAAGATATTTCAGTAGGCAATTTCTTCACAGAACTGCGTTCTCGAATAGGTGAAGTTGCAGTAATCCAAGTTTTAGGTTTCAGTCCGGCAGACCGAAATGTTGTTTTCCTCGGTCACAAGAACTGGGTTTGGGAGTTTAATGTTCAAACCAGAAGCTTCAAGAGCTCTGCTTGGATAACAGACATGTACATGATGCAGGTGCGATGTTCCTTCCGTTTGTGGTAAAGCCAATGCCAACAGTACTTCCACCGCCATCTTGGATAGACACTTAAAAGTGATATTCGCATTTCAAATTTTGAATAGAGGAAGGAATGGAAACAGTGTAAGGTTTACTAAGGAACTCATTTATCTCTTTTAGCTGTTTTTAATCTTCCTATTTACATATTCAGAAACTCAATGATGAGCTCTATTCCTTAGACACACTAGATTTTCTTTCAAATCCAAGGATATCAAGATGATATTCAAGTTTTAGGTAACAGCTGTTTATGTTAAAAGTAACATCTTTTGTTATTTGTAATGGTGTTTGATAGTGTACTACATGGGTTTGAAACTAGTAGATTTTGAAATTTATGTTTTTAAGAATGAAGTTGCATTACATAATGGGTCATTAATTTTCTTGGAACAAGTTACTTATCTCTAATTATGGTAGTCTAGTTTGTCGATTAAGAATTATGGCAAATTTTTGAACCACAACTTGCTTTCTTTTTATTCCTTGGAAGATGGACGTCAGTATGAATCATAACTTAAAATGTTGCTGGGCACTCTGGCCCGTAAGAGTTACTTATAAGCATCTGGAGTCTCTATCATTGGTCCAGAGTTCAGTTTGATTTCTATGCTAAGGTCTAAATTCTAAGAAACTGTTATTCTGTTCATTGCTTGGTGTAATACATAGCTTAAGGTTTATCGTATAAATAACTCTATAAATTGTATGGTTGCAATTGTCAGAGAGCATATGTATCTTATCGGACAAGTAGGTATAACTTTTAGAATGATTGTGGTTTTTTTATGGTTTCATAGAATAGAATATGACGTCTCCACCTTCTGAGATATCTAGTTTCATGGAGTGGAAGTAAAAGAGTTTCGGTTATCTGCTTCTTTTGTTGAAGCAAAAGGAGAGGGATTTCATTTTCATCTGGTTTGTTTTTGAGATAGTGAAGATGCCAAGACCAGGTCCATGACCATCTGAGTGTGTTAGAAGAGCTTGGCGCAGTGATAAACATAAACCAGTGAGAGGTACTCTCATTCAAGACATTTTCAGGTATTTTTCTTGTTTGTCTCTGTCTTCCATTTTTATTTTGTTAAATTTTTTATTTTTGCAATGTGTTCGGTGACAGTCATAGTTCTAACTAAGAAAAACAAAGAGTAGATAGAAAAACAACTTGTTGTCGTAAAAGCCGAAGACATTATGTATTCTTTAGGTTGTCTTCCATGAACATAGATCATCAACAAGTGTCTCTATCCGATAAAAAAATGAATTTCAGAAACTTAACCTCATCTTACAGACAAAGGGTTGAACCAGTCAAGCTCTTGAGTGGACTTTGCCCAATTGGGTTCAATCCTAGTGCAGTTTCCGTACCAGCTCTCTGTGCCGCAAAATTTCTTAGCAAAATGCTGAGTCCCGAAAGAGTGATACCTGTTTCAAGTTAATAGAATAAAACCCCCTTCACCATTCAAACAAAATCTGAGGAAATATAGTTTGTATGAAACCATAAAATGTAATTATCGTCTGATCCGAAGAAATGTGGTGGATTGGTTGCACAGATACTTGTAGAATTAAGATTTTTAATCGAACTTATATTTCACTTGAGTTGGTTGTTGATCATTTTGCTTGTTGGAACCTTGCAGATTAGAAAAGCATGGGCTGCAAATCCTAGGAAGTTTGGGACTCTTTTGAAACCTTGCATGAAAGAGATGGTGTAGCTTCTAAATTGCTTGGCCACTAGCGGGAACAATGATGATAAGCGTGTAAAGCATAAGCACCTCCTGCGTACTTCCACGGATACCCAGGTGCACAGATACTTTGTGATCTGGATATTCACTCATTAATGCTGTATTTAACCTTTGCCTTCTTCTTTATTTATCGGGTCACTGATCCAACTAGAGCACTCCAAACCTCCTTTCCTAAAATCCCACCATCAGGAAACCACGAGAAACTTCTGGAATCAGATTCTGTTAGAGTTCAGTATGATTAGTTTGTTATAAGATATTTTGTATATTGTCTGACTTAAGTGTAACTGAGTCAGTTGGGAAGCTATTAGATTGAACAATGTGCATGTTTGTGTAGTTTGAATATGAATTGTCTAGATTGACTCGCCGATTAACGAGGCGGATTCGGCTGATTAGCATAATGTAGGCCTTACTAAGTCCTCTATGGATACGGAGTCAGATTTATTCAGTCAGACTAGGACAAGTTGGCTTGATTTGAACAAAACGTAGACGTTTGGCCTTATTCAAAATTTATTCTTCTCTGTACTGAGTCTGACTCAGTTGAGTCGGATTGAGTTCAACGATCCAGCAAAAATGAGTTTGCACCAATTTTTTTTGTTGGTCTTGATTGAATTATTGTGCCTCTTCTTGTGTTTGATAGTGCTTATATTGAACTACTCTTGTTTATGAATTATTGTCAATGTGTGTGTACTGAAAGTTTTTGGTTTCTGGCATTTGTACATGCAAAGCGTTTGATAGGGAGAAGGGTTTCGATCGGATCCATCAGCTCAAGCTGATATGAAGCTATGGCTTATCAAGGTTATTGCTGGACCAGGTGAAAACCCGTGATGATTATGGTCACATACAAAGGCGAAGAGAAGCAATTTTTAGCTGAAGAAATATCATCTATGGTTCTTATCAAAATGCGCGATATTGCGGAAGCTTTTCTTGGTTCTTCTATAAAGAATGCTTTTGTTACTGTCCCTGCATACTTCAATGATTCACAACGTCAAGCTACAAAGGATGCTGGCTTCATTGCTGGTTTTTATGTGATGCAAATTATCAATGAACCAAGTGCTGCTGCAATTGCATACGGCCTTGATATAAAGACGTCAAGTACTGGGGAAAAGAATGTTCTTATTTTTGACCTTGGTGGTGGCACATTTGATGTTTCTTTACTGACTATTGAAGAGGGTATTTTCGAAGTGAAGGCTACTGCTGTACCTACAATCCCCAAATGTTGACATGGATCTTTTTAGGAAATATATGGAGCCTGTTGAGAAGTGTGATTGACAAAAACAGTGTGCATGATGTTGTTCTGGTTGGTGGATCAACTAGGATTTTCCAGAAGTACAGCAGTTGTTGCAGGAGTTATTTAATGGAAAAGATCTCTGCAAGAGTATTAATCCCGATGATTCGATGAAACTGTGGTATATGGATCGGCTGTGCAGGCTGCGATTTTAGGTGGTGAAGTTGATCTGGTCTTGCAAGACCGAAATTTGAAATTGAAAGTTTAAAATACGAGAACAACCCTTTACTTATTTTTTTTAAACTGTAAGATATTTATTTTTAATTGTCATTTCCCCTTCCAAACCTGTCCCATCCCATCATTTTCCTCGTGGAAGAAAAGCAAACAGTTTAAACTTTCTAAGAACTTAATCCAAGTCATTGTTAGAATTGTTAGGTCATCTCTGCTTCTTATTCGATCGTCGTTCCAATATAGCTCTAGGAGGAACACTAGCTAACCAGAACCATATTAAAAAGTAGTAGTACCTTCTTAGTTATAACAATCCTCTACATGATGCTGAAGTTTGAAAAAAAAAAAAAAAAAAAAAGCATTACATTGTCACCAGCTGTTTTCACAATGTGGTATCAGCCTACTAGAATAAGAGTTGGCACATACAAGATTAAGGATTCATTACTAAGAATTACATTTTGGAGAATTCAGTCTAGTTTTTGATACTGCAACCAACTATATCAGGACAAAATTTTACAAACAGACCAAAACCTTCAGTTTTCTCCTTGAGAAAGAATAAGCTCTCAAGTTCATCACTTTCTCGGATCCCTGGAAGTACCAGCTTTACTTCTAGATTTTTGCTCCTGGGATTCCTCGCTGCTATCTTTTCCAATAAGCTTAACGGCTTTACCGGCAAAATGTTTTTGTGTACCCTTTGTCACTGGCATCTTTGAGGCGTTCTCCACCTGAACAATTCGGAATGCTGCAGTTGAGATTTCTTTCTTTACGGTAAAAGGCCTCAGAGCTTCAAGTAAATCAGCATCACCGATCTCCTTCTTTTGTAGAATCTCGCTATCATCTGTATCTGTTGAACTCCCTTGCTCAATCTTTAAGTCTTCTTCTCGAACAGTATACTCCTTGACACTACTATCTGATACAACACATGCATCTGCAATAATTCAAACAACCTTAAGATGGACTCTTACAAATTAGCAGCAAGTTTCAAGCTAATTCTAGGTACAGCCGCGGCTGTAAGCAGGTGCTAAGCCCTTAAGAAAGTAGGGTAAACACTGAATACTGGAGAATGCTCCAAACATCATATCGGCGAAGCCTGAAAACTGTAAATGCCTCATCAAGGATTACTTAGCATTCAGAACAAATACTTCTAAAGCCTTTCAGAATTGAAATGAATGAAAACATTTTTTCGTCCTTTTGGTTAGGGATCAGTTCAATTTAAACGATCTCCTAACCAATTATGAATGATTGGCTAGGTCATTGACACGAAAAATATCTAAATACCAAAAGGGTTCAACCATTATACGTCCTTAGAACCTAATCCTCTCAATATGTCATCATATACTGTTCTTCTTAGTTTATCGTGCAGTAACACTCACATAAAAGTATTGAATCGAGCTGTTTTTTTCACGTCTAGCCACTCACATTGCATCGAAGGTGGTTTCTGGCCTATGATAAGCAGTATCCACCTTGATCCCTAAAATCTATGGCCTAGTTATATGTCATTTTCAAGCCTATGACATGTGTTAGGTTCAGGCATCACAATCACATTTACAAACGGAAACATAATCATGACAAGGAAAAACTTACCTGTGACAGAATCCAAAGTTGTTTGGTTTGCACCAGAAATCCCGCTTTGATGAGGAGACATCTTCTCAGAAATTGCTGACCAAAGATCTGCACCTCTCAATATCGCCTTCACTGAACGAACAACTATTGCACCAATGAATAGTATCAGCACTACTGCCACTCCTAGTAATAAAGTTGAGACATGACCATTTTCAATACAGCCACCTTGCACTCTCTTGTGGACAGAATCAAATGGTGGAAAAAACGTTTCGAACTCCCAATTGTCAATAAAGTGCTTTGCTGAACCTATCTCTCCATTCGACGCAGTAAACCCAATATACATAAGTTCGTCAATGTATCCCGAAAGATCCACGCGTGTTGAAATAATTGGCCGGATAGGTTTAGATTGTGTATCGTACCTAAGCCAAACCTTTATCAACTTCTCAGTATCTAGGTATTCAATCCAAGCAGTTGTTTTCTTCCCATTCTTTAAATCAAATCCCATCACAGTAGAATCAACGGCAGGATACGATATAACTGAATTTGTATCAATACCTATATGATTATCACTTATATCTTCAAGATTCAAATCACAACTAGTATCAAATTCCACCGCAATATACACTCCATCTTCTGGACTAGATTTATTTGAGAGACCCATGAAACCAAAACCATTACCAATAATGTGTGGATTTGAAGTAATCAGAAATGTTAAACCATCGCCAAACCGTGGAGGAGAAGCTAAAGAATTTGGAAAGATGGTGAATGTGAATTTAGAAGAAAAAGAAGCAGTAGATTTAGGTGACGAATTCCTAAACCTAATTGGGTTCTTGTAAAATTCTCTACCTACACCAGCAGAAGAAGAAGTTGATGGTAAAGAATAGGAAGTAAGGCATGTTCTTCCATATTTTCTTGAACATAAGCATCACCAAGAAATGTGATGTTCTTGATGGAATTATTGTCAGATAATGAATGAAATGAAGAATCTAAGATGAGAAATATGATTGTTAATGAACAAAGGAAAGATTTAGAAGAACCCATTCTGCATCAAGAATTGATGAACAATTTGAGCAGAGAAACTTACAAGAATTGATGAACGAATTTAGTACCTTCTTCTTAAAAACCCATTCTGTATCAAGAACGCACTTTTACCTTCTCAGTACTTGATTTCCGTTTTCTCTAATGAAATGATGATGAAATACCTCCTTCTTGTAATGACCCCACTTTGTTTAAGAGCTGAGTGACATAATTTGAGAAGAAGAAATTTGAGGAAGAATGTGCAGAGGAATAAGAAGAGGGAAAACAGAAGAATTGAATGGGAAAAAAATAATCACACAGAGTAGTACTTATAAGAAGGCTTTCAGCCCGGATCCCCTAACTGACCCGACCAAAGTACCCCCCATCAAACTCATTCTACCTTCTCCTATTCCCACTTTAATTCTGGTCTTCTTCTCAATTTCTGCAGCACCTTTGGCATTTTTGACAAACATCATAACAAAATCCATCTTATTTTTGCACAGGAGTAGTTATTTGCACTTGCTTATACCAAATTAACCTAATCCCTTGTTACCTCAACACACTGGTGACTTCCAGCTGAGCATTTTGACAAACACTAGTTGTGCTTGGAGAAATCATAATATCCCCAATTGACTAAACTCTCTACTCTTGGAACCCTTTCAACACTATTGCTGCTGTGTAGAGTGATAACCCAAGAAGATTTTACTTAAACCAACAAATCAAACCACTCTCCTCCTAAAACTTGATCGTAAAAATCTTGATTTCCCTGCAACTTTTCGCCTGAATTGGTTTGTCTAACTTTTGGCTTCACAACTCGGGACCTTTACTCACAATTTCGTTAAGGGATAACCAAAATGTGTATTCCTTCCGTCCTTATAACACGCATCTTAATTATCCTGGGCTTACCTACTGGGCCCATATCCAACACTAAAGATACCTAAAAAAGAACCGTTTTTTTTTTTTTTTTTGGGACCAGCCTTTTTTTGCCTGGCACTTTTAGGGGCGACCCCGAAAGAATTAGGGGCGACTTTTTTATTCCCAACCCATATACACCGTTAAGGGATGTCCAAAAACGCGGAGAATACGTTAATGCCCTTACACAATCGGAAGATATTTAGTGCCTGATTATTATACATCAATCGGAAGTTTAGTAACTATGTTATACTACCGATTAATATCGATTTTGTGCCAAACTCGCATCTGGCTTCTATAACAATCGGAAGGAAAAATAACCTCACTAGACTACCGATTATAGTAGCTCCTAAATTCCCAAAATTGGTGATTTCGCCAAGAAAGAAATTTGGGGCAAAATCGTATAATCGGAAGTCTTATTAACTACCAATTATTCTAGTTCCCAAATTCGAAAAAAAATGACATTTCGCAAAAAACAAAATTTGGGGCAAATCAGATAATCGATAGGTTATTAGCTACCGATTATACTCCAACTACCTGCAAAAATGTAGGTGATATTGTTATGAATTTCAAAATATTTATGGAAATCGGAAGTTTTAATTGTTGATCTAACTACCGAGTATACTCCAACGGCTAGTTCTGCTCAAAATAAACTAGCCGTGCCTCGAAAACCAAACACAATCGGTAGATAATACATATTGACAAACCTCCGATTATGTTGAAGTAACCGCTTTTTTAAAAAAACTAGCCGTTGGGTACTTTTTTGCTATAAATAGAGACCTATCTCTACCAAACTTATTCACCCATCACATTCAATCTTCCTAAATCAGTCACCCATCACTTTGAATCACCAAAATGGCTACAACTCCGTTCAATAATATAGAAGATGTTGCTATTGTCGAGCACACACCACTCTCACAAAGCACTCCGTTGAGGAAGCGCAATGGGTGACCCGAACGAAGACCCAACAAGAGGGCCTTACTTTGGGCATGATCAAAACACCAATGCTTGGTGGAAACGGGTGTTTAAGGTTTTAAAGCACTAAGCGGAAATCGTTATAGGAGGACGCTCCGCAAATAAAGGAAAGGTACGCATATTTATACAATGAATGCGTTTTCTGAGAAACGAATTGAAAGCTCGTAAGGACGCTACCGCCAAACGAAGACCGAATGAGTAGAGTAAGTTTGTGAATCTATAGGCCTCTCATCAAAAATTATTTATTTGGTTATGATTATTCAACAACGCTAACTTATTTAAAAAATTGTTTTCCCAAAGATACTTTGGGTGGAGCCAATACGAATTAAGGTACGGTCATGAGTTTCGCACGAGGACTTGCTACACTCTCTTGGAGGAAGTTGAATGGCAATTCGCCCAATATAATTAAACTCGTAGAGAATCCCTAGGGCGATGTATTGAACAATTTTATGTGTTTTACTTCTATTTTATTTCAACTACATGTATGTTTTTTCGATTCAATAAAATGAGTGACTTCAAATCTTTTGGTTCAATTTTAGGCGGGTGTGGAAATAAGGATTTTAGAAAAACTCATTTAGGGGCAACCTATAATCGGTAGGTTTTGGAACCTATCTTCCGTACGATTATGGCTACATCCAAATCACGAACCACATGGTTAGGCCTGGCTTTGTACCCTCTTAACCTATGGATTTTGGCAAGGGTTCGATCTGGGGCTCCTTACAATCGGTAGTTTATTAAGTTGAGTAGACTACCGATTATGGTAGATTTCAAATTTCCTACAATGAAGGATTTTAGAAAAAAACTCATTTTGGGGCAACCTATAATCGGGAGGTTGTGTAACCTATTTGGCTTACGATTATGTCTACATCCAAATCACGAACCACATGGTTATGGTCGGCTCTGCACCCCTCAAAACCTAGGGAATTTGGCCAATGCTCAATTTGGGGCTTCCAATAATCGGTGGGTTATAAGTAACCCACTCTACCGATTTTGGGCTACTCAACAATCGGTAGATAATTAGGTGGTATTACCTACCGATTAATAACCGTTTGACAGGTAAAACCAAAGTCGACTTAAATTCAAATTCATTTCTTTTTCTTTTCAACTTCAACTTCAACTCCTCTTCTCCTCTTTCCTTCCGATTGCAGAGAGGAAAACTCTCCCCCTCTCCTCGCTATACATCGTTCATCGTCGAATCGAATCATCGTCGATTATTCTCTATAAAGATGAAAGAAACGGAACGTAAGAAAGCTCGAACCAAAAACGTAGTGCGCGGTGAGGATCCGAATATTGGATTGCATGCCCGTAATAAAGAGGTTTTAACTCACGAACCCGAAGAACACGAAGACGATGAAGTAGGCGATGCGATAGCCAAACTCTCAGGCAACTTCAAATGGCGCCGATTAGGTAAGATTCTACCATTAATTTGGTTTATATTGCTTCAATTGGACGAATCCATGTTTATTTTTTTAGGGTTTTCGGTTATTACCCAGAATCGGTAGGTTAGGTATTGTTATAAACTTCCGATTGTGGTCGAACTCTTCATTTCACGAAAAATTTGTCATATTCGGGTGTTAAAAATTTTGGTATCCTACCGATTATATAACGTTTTCATTACGAGGCCTAAATCGATCATAATCGGAACCTAATTGTGATTTTTCCTTCCGAATATACTAGGAAGAACAAGTATTAGAGACGCAATAATCGGGTGATATATTCTCAATATCTTTCCGATTGTTTAGGCTAACAACTTGATTTGTTTGGATACAAAGAGACGCATATTCGGTAGACATTAGTTTTGTTAGGCTTAGATTGTGTGGAAATCGGAGGGTTATGTTGAACTTTAGATTCCGATTATTGTGTGTAGATAAACATATTCGAACACCAAAAAGTTTATTTTGTTTCCGATTATACGTATTCGGTAGCTTTAGGTAAACGATACTTACGATTGTGAATAATCGGAGGCAATTTGTTAAATCAACCAACCGAATATTTAGTTTCATAACCTGTTGTACTTTTTGTTATTGTTTAGGGATATGCGAGGTAAAAACATCCAAGATGCAATTGTCTCGGCTAGTGCAAGGAAGGATAGGCGTCGAACCCGACAAACTAGTGCAAGGAGAGCTAGGATCGCTAACGCCGCTTCAAGTGGTCAAGTTGGAACTCAACAAGCAAGCCAAGAAGCTGTTCAACCTAGTGCCCCTCAATCGGAACCGGTTCAATCGGTGTTCAACCAAGTGCCTCTCAATCACAACCAATCCAAGAAGTCGTTCAACCAAGTGCCTCTCAATCACAACCAATCCAAGAAGTCATTCAACCAAGTGCTCCACCATCACAACCCCGAAAATTGAACAAGTAGAAGAAGTAGGACAAGTCGAAAGAAAAATCCTCCTCGAAAGAAAGCGAAACACCTTGTCGAGAGATGAACCGAAGGTGAAGGATATTCCGAAGGTGTAATCCTTGGGCTGAGGATGGAGGACAATTGTTATTTGGATACAAAGAATCCCGGGCCGAGAAATATATGAAACCGAGGTAATGATCGTATCCATTTTATTAACTTATTATGTTTTTCTCCATAATACTTTTAAGGGTTGTAGTTTTAGGTTATTCTAATTTTATTTTTTAACTTGTCATGTGTTTAATAGTATCATTCCGATGCGGTTCGTTTACTCAAAGCGACCGCCGCACCAACAAAAATGCTAGATTGGCCTTTGGAGGATGAATGTGAAAGGTTCAAGACCATTATTGCGAATTCGGGGTTGGCCAATGTCATGAGAACTCAATGTTGGAACATGATCGGGTGGCTATATCGGCGTTTGTGGAGAGACTTTATCCCGAGACCGACACCTTCCATATGCCGTTTGGGGAGATGACGATAACCCTGGATGATGTTGAGCGATTCTTAAACTCCCCGTCCATGGCAAGGGTGTTAGGGCCGAGTTCACTAAGCGGTTGGAATGGAGGAATCTTTATGATCCGACTAAGAAGTGTTTGGGTTGGGA
Source organism: Papaver armeniacum (assembly GCA_023531295.1). Taxonomy (NCBI): domain Eukaryota; kingdom Viridiplantae; phylum Streptophyta; class Magnoliopsida; order Ranunculales; family Papaveraceae; genus Papaver; species Papaver armeniacum. Next base: position 175,701 of record JAJJWW010002322.1, on the reverse strand, counting down.
TGAAGAAACATCAACAAGCGAGTTCAAAAGATGCATGAAGTATAGAACTAGACAGTTCAACATGGGTACTCTGATGGATATGTTCAAGGGCACCAAGGAAAAAGAAGAGAAATGAACTTTAACGGACGAGCAAGTCAACCACGCGGCCACCGCATATCTCCTATGTGTATTGGGATGTGTCATTTTCCCCAATACCGGTGGCAATCGGGTCGACGCCAACCTTTTACAACTTCGGATCCTCTCGATAAAGTGCATGAGTACTCTTGGGGCACGGCATGCCATGCGTGGTTGATGGAAGAGTTGAGAAAGGCGTCGAGGGTTGGAATTAGCCAAGTGGCGGGAACGTGAGTCACTACGGGTATTGTTTATTAACTCCACATACTTGGTTATTTTTTTATTTTTTAATACTATTGAAGAATCAATTTCCTAATACTTGCAAAAATGACATTATAGACTTGGATCTACGTCCACTTCCCTATCTTGGGATTGGCCATTGAAAACCTATTGGGAGAAATGTGACCCTATAGGAAGAAAGTACGTCTTCGATGACAACCATTCTAGGACGAAGGAGCATCGGTTGATTCGTTTGAGGGAGATTTTGGACTCACTTAATGCCCAAGACGTATGCTTTGATCCATACAAGGAAGACCGAGCCACTTTGGACATATCGCGGGTCGGTCCGATTTGGCACTTTATTTTGGACCGTTGTGGCACCCCACGGGATATGTGATGTACAATGCCTCAAGGGTGATGCGACAACACGGTTTTGTACAAGGTATACCGAAGGAGGAAATCCATGGCAATTTCACTTTGGTTCTGGAGCACTGCGAGTCTGATAAAGATTCTATCACGGTGGTTCACAAGGGTTCACCATCCCTGTCAATTCCATTGGGATAGAAGGGCGCATTACTTGATCAACCAAGGAAGGGCAGCCAACCAAGGTTTGGAAAATGCTCCCAACTACATGGATTGGTACCGCAATGTTTCTCATGTTCGTGTTATCCGTGATCTTAAAGCAAAAGCCGACTTCCTACAAGAGTATCCTCAAAGAGAAGCCTCATGGGTTTTGATAGATTGGTACGTATTGTTTTGTTAATTTAGTTTAATATTATGGGTCAAAATAGAGTAATAACCGTTTGATGGTATGCTATGTTTTAAAACAGATGAACAGTTCAAGCGTTTGTCAAAATGGTGCACCGATTGTATAAAGTCCGGAGAGCCTGTTTCAATTGAGAAGATAAAAAACCACAAACGCTGTTGATTGACAACGTTGACAATGAGGAGTATGCATCTCAGTTCGGGGAATAATTGCAAAAGAAACCTACAACCAAGGTGAACAAAAGAACTCGGGCGTCATCGAGCACTCAAGTCGATGAAACAAATGATGATGCTGGTCCAAGTCGTAGGGGTGGTAAAGGTCGCAAAATCAAAGCAAAAAGGAACAAATAAACTTTCGATGTTGTAAACTCTCGATGTTTTTCGTTAACTTTATGGATTATGTCGGATTATGTCGTTTTCAAAGTTTGTGTCGGAATATTAGTTGTTTCGTTATGTTTATGGATTAAGAATAGTTATTTTACACATTTTATGCATTTAACGATGACTCATAAGCGAATCACATGAAGAGACATGAAAGTGTTGAATTTTGGAACACAATCGGAAGATAAGTTTATATATTAACCTACCGATTTAAGGGATGTTCCAATTTTTAGTCGAATCGGTAGGGTTATACGTTATTAACCTACCGATTCTCGGGGGATTGTGCAAAATATTTGGTCGAATCGGAGGATTGCTAATATACTTTTCTCTCCGATTATCATGTGTAAAGAAAACTGTTTTACGTATCCAAACAACACCACAATCGGAAGGTAAATGTGCACCTTCACTTCCGAATAACAATAATCGGTAGGTTTATTTGTAATATTCCTTCCGACTATTATATGTAAAAAAAAATTTGTTCTCTGTAACCAACCAACACCATAATTGGAAAGTAATTGAGCGCATTGACTACCGAATATTTGTAATCGGAGGTTTGTGGTTTCGTTAATGTCCGATTATTATACTAAAAACAACTATGGTTTCTCAGAATTGTACAACACCATAATCGGAGGGTCCAGTAATATATTTAACTCCCGATTATGGCTGCATAAAAATCACGAACCACATGGTTATGCCCGGCTCGTACACTCCACACCTATGGAATTTGGCAAGGATTCGATTTGGGGCTCCTTACAATCGGTAGGTTTTTAAGTTGTTAACTCTACCGATTATGGTAGATTTCTAAATTCATCACATGAATGATTTTAGAAAAAACTCATTTTGGGGCAACCCATAATCGGATGGTTTGGTAATATATTTAACTCCCGATTATGGTTGCATCCAAAACGCGAACCAAGTGGTTATGGCTGGTCATGTACACTCAAAACCTATGCAATATGGCAAAGGTTGATTCGGGGGCTCGTTATAATCGGTGGGTTATATAATTATATACCCTACCGATTATGGTAGATTTCAAAAATCATTACGTGAAGGATTTTAGAAAAAACTAAATTTGGGGCAACTTATAATCGGTAGTTTATGTAATCTATTAGGCTTCCGATTATGGCTACATCCACAGACTCAAGCAAAGTGGTTATGGTTGGCTCGCACCCTCAAAACCTATGGAATTTGGCCAAGGTTGAATATGGGGCTCCTTATAATCGGTAGTCTTACAAGTTGGATAATCTACCGATTATAAAAGGGATTATTGGCCGAAGTATCTACACAACAATCTGTAGGTATATTTTAATTTAACCTACCGATTGCATGTTTACCTACCGATTATGGTGTTGGCTACCGATTATATAAGGGCATATTGGTCATTTCGAAAAATCGAAGATAAGGGGTAGCTTAGATTTACGTTTGGGTGACCTTTTTTGTCTTTTAGTGTCGCCCCTAATTCTTTCGGGGTCGCCCCTAAAAGTGCCAGGTTTTTTTTGGGGACCATTGTTTTATAAGGCCCCCTACCCTACAATGTTAAGGGATGTCCTAAAAATCATGAGATTGCTAATTTGCCCATTACCCTAATTAAAATTAACCCTAACCTAATAACTGCCTCTAACTTAATCTAAAACAAAACCTAAACCTACCTGCACGAAAAAAAAAAAAAAACAGTTTTGAGGAGAAAACTGTTCTCTCTCTTGTTCTTCTCTTCTTCCTCATTTCAACATCGTCTTCATCGATTAATCGTCGATTTATAAAATTTTCATCGTCGATTAATCAATCGACTATAAGAATGGTTCTTCGAAATCCAAAAGACTTCAAGGAGAAGGTCCTCGATTGGGACATCTAGCAAATCAGCCGAGTGATTTTGAGATTCATAAAGAAGTGGAACAACCAAGTGAAGTCATAATCCGATATAATAGACGCTTACGGCCTCGATTCGCCATGGGACCGATTCGCAGGTATTTTGCAACAAACCCATTACTTTTAATTTGATTTTGATTCGTTTAATTGAATAGAAATCATCAAAATAGGGTTCAAATGGAAGTTACTGAAGGCATAGTTCTAAGTTAGACGAGTTTCTAAAAACCCTATTTTGTTAACCGAACTTCCCGAAAGGAAGAACACGAAGAAACGATTCGGTTCTCTAGGTTTCAAAACTAGGTCACCAACTGCCGCCCGGTTAGTTCGCAAAGAAGCCTAAATTTTTTTCTAACCGAACTTAACAAATTTTACAACAATTTGTTTTTTCACATAACGGAACTCGCTTATTTTGCCCTCTAATTTGAGTTTTTATGTAACCGAATCATGTCTTTATTGTGTTCGGTTTGTTCGCATAAAAATCTCAAACTATTCAAAATAAACGAACTTTACCGAAAAAAAAAATGTAACCGAACTCTTGACAAAAAATCTTGACAAACCGAACTCTTCAAGAGTTGCAAAACATGTTGAGTTCGGTTTGTTCGCAAAAACCTTGACAAACCGAACTCTTCATTAACATTTACCAATGTTGAGTTCGGTTTGTTCTCAAAAAATCTTTGGTAACCGAACTATACTATGGAACACAAAATTAGAGTTGGCCTATTTTTCGTGAACTTTTGCTATTAACCAAACCTTACGCTGAGAACCCTTATGTTGCATCTGATTTAGAGAATTATTTTGCGGTTAAGCTAATATCTTTTGTTTTCTTGATTAGTGGAAGAGGCAAAAAATCAAACAAACCTTTACTGTAAGATCTTAGAATTCCCACGCCTCGAGGCAAATTACATTGTGATGCCGATCACCGTGGAACCAAAAATGCCAAGTATAGAGGTGGGTCATTACCGGGTGTTGTGATCCAAGATGGTGTTAATAGAGATAATGTTGACAACGTAATCCAACAAGTTAATGAAGAGATCGTGGAAGAGATGGGCAATCAAGAACATCATCAAGGTGGAGAAGGTGAAGCAGCTGAAGGAGGAGGAAATGAGGGTGCCAATGATGGTGAACAAGCTGAAGGCGGAGGAAATGAGGGTGGCAATGATGTGTACCAGTTGAAGGAGGAGGAAATGAGGGTGATAATTATGATGTTCAACCATCTGAAGGAGGAGGAAATGAGGGTGACAAAGAGGAGGAAGATAGAGATAAGGATGATGATGAATCAGAGGAGGAATTGGATGAACAGGAAGAGGCTCAAGTAGAAATGGTGCGAAAGAAACCTAGAAAGACGCCTTAAAAGCCTTGTGCTAGATATTCATACATTCCTGATGACAATTTGTGTTTGACGCCAAAGATGCAAACTTATGGTACTCCAAGAGATGGAGGGGAGGTATTGATGGGCTACAAAAACTCATGGGCTGCCAAGATCTTTGCGACAAAGGTATGGTTACCATCAAGATTTCTCAGACATTTTATTATATTTTGACATATATTGTTCTTTTCTATATATATTAGTATATAAGATATGATGTTGCTTTTCTAGGATCATAATAATGTTGTTCGTGTTTTGAAACGTCAAAAGAACAAGATATGGAATATAGAAAATGAGTGTGATGAGGTCCGCTTGGAGGTATTTGACTGTGTACTATGGAACGGGATACAACATGCACACCAAAAAATTGATGTTGTCATTGTTACTGCATTTGCCGAGAGGTCTTATCCAGAGACGGATACCTTTCATCTACCTTTTGGTGAGATGGCAATAACTCCGGATGATTGTTTTAGAATCACAGCCCTACCAATTACAGGAACAAGTGTTCGATATGGCTACAATACCTCGATGAGTTATGAACTTCTTGAAAAGCTAGTCGAAAGGTGTCTAGGATGGAGCGATAAAAAGGCATAATGTGAGTTTAGACGAGCTAACAAGAAGCCTAAGGAAGGTGATGAGTATAATGAGTTTGAGGAAGACCGCACGTACAAGAAGAAGTTGAAAAAGATCAAGCTCAAAACCTTGTTTGATGACTTTTCAGGGACGAAAAATTTGATTTCTCAAGGAAAGTTGGTGATGACAGAGGAGAAGATTAAGCACCATGTGATTGCTTATTTGTTATATCAACTAGGAACTATTTTCTTCCCCGACGACCGAGTCACGTGGTAAATGCTCATTACCTCCAGCTATTGGACCCCTGAATGAGGTGAAGAACTACTCTTGGGGCATTGCGGTTCTTTCATTCGTTCAAGAGGAACTCTGAAAAGCCTCGAGGCTTAAGAGTCTATATTTTGGAGGCTTATACACCCTTTTTCAGGTACCCCGTTAAATTATCGTTTGTGTTTTTCAATATATAAGTGAATGAATGTGTATTGTTACTAATCATATTGCGAATGTATTATTTGTTGCCTCTTCTTATAGGTTTGGGTGTACGACCACTTCCCTAAAATGCAATTGTCTCATGCTCACACTCATTGGCCTTATGGGAAGCCTACAGCTGGCAAATATGAATTTTTGAACTCACAGGAAAAGAATAAGAAAAAAAAGGTGTTGGAGTTGAGGGAGACATTAGATAAGTTAACAGTGGAAGATGTGGTTTTCTTTTGAAGAACCATTTTTATACTCGATTTGGGGAAGAAGAGAATAACATGAGAACAATTTTCTCCTCATTTTTTTTTTTTTTGTGCGGCTAGGTTTAGGGATTCTTTTGTTTTTGTTTTAGATTAAATTAGGGGCGGTTATTAGATTAGGGTTAATTTTAATTAGGGTAAGGGGCAAATTAGTAATCTCATGATTTTAGGACATCCCTTAACATTATAGGGTAGGTGGCCCAATAAGACCATGGTCCCTAAAAAATGGTTCTTAAGTTAGGGCACACTGACGATCTTATCACATCTACTTCCTTTATTGACCTTTGTGTGAAATTTAGATGCCTAAGAGCAACCGCAGTGGGCGACCAAGACCAAAAATTTGGGAAGAGATAGAGACGTAGTGGGACGGACTAAAGATCAAATACCAGACTATACCAAATTTCCAGACTAAATTTGGTCCGCGACCAAAGACCAAACCCAAATTTTAGTTGAGCGTTGATATAGTGTTCGCCCCACACCATGCGTTGATATAGTGTTCGACCCACACCAGGCGTTGATATAGTGTTCGCCCCACACAAAAAATTTCTTTTTTTTTTAAATTTATTGTGGGGCGTGGTTTATACCTCCGCCCCACTTAAAAATTTGCATAGTTTATATGGGGCGTGGATTATACCAACGCCCCATTGTTTTGTTGTTTTTTTTTTTTTTTTTTTTTTACATTTTCGGCACCAGACGAACGTACACCCTCCGCCCCACATCAGGCGAACGTATACTTCACGCTCCACCAAAATTTAGTCTTCCTCCCACTGCGTCACTCAACGGACTAAACCCAAATTTAGTCTTTATTTTACTCTTTACTCTTTAGTTTTAGTCGCACCACTGCAGATGCTCTAAACGACTCAAAAGCGTCTTTGATCAAGTATTACCTTGTCGCCGTGACACTGTGACATGGACATCACTGATGGTTGCATACTGTAAAGCAGGAAATTTCGAGGTGGTCATTGAGCTGTTTAAGAAGATGAGCAGAGCAGGTGTGAAGAAGAATGGTTTTACAATCTCAACTGCGTGCATGAGGGAGGTTTAGTTAGGGGTGTAAATTTTTCCCGTCAGCCAATGGCCCAGTACCAACCGCCCTGTCCCATGGTTGCCCGTGGCCCGTTGCGAGCTAGCCCGACCTATCCGTTTAATTAACGGGACGGACAAAGGCCGTGAGTTAAAAAGTCTTGCCCGGCCCTGTACCCCTCTCGTTAGCCCGTCAACATTAACCGTCCTGTTAGCTCATTAAATCTACCCGTTTACCAGACCTAATTTCTCATTTCTTCTTTAATTCTATATTATAATATACTCGATATACCAATCTATCCCACGTATCTTTCTGCATATATTGCGTTTTGCTAATTATAATAAGAAATTATAGGGTTCCCTCTTGAAAGATGATCAAATCTTGGAATAATTATAGACAATTTTGCGATATTTTAGTTAAATTAGGTTATAATTTTGTCGCATATTTTTATCAGGTCTAAAATTATTATTATATATTCAAGGCCCGACCGGTCCTGCCCGCCCTAGCCCAAATTACTTAATAGGCTTGGACAGGCCATGAGTAGTTTATTTTGTAGTATGTCCCTGCCCGCCCGGCCCTTTTAATTTGATGGGTAAGAGAAGTTCATGCCCGCCCTGTCCCGTCCCATTTAATAATTAGGCCGGGCAGCCCGGCCCGGCCCAATTTACACCCCTAGGTTTAGTAGAGGAGCTGATAAGAACAATGAGGAGATATGGGACTGTGGTAAGCAGGTGCATGCCAACGCCATCAAAATTGGAGTGGCCGAATCTGATCTCTATGTACAGTGTAGTTTGGTGGTGGACATGTATGGAAAATGTGGTCTGATGAAAGATTCGCAAATGGCATTCGATAAGAGAAGATGTAGCAGTAAAAGAAATGATGTTTGTTGGAGCACAATGCTTAACACTTACATGCAACACGGGTCATACAAATAAGCCATCTAGCTCCTGTATTTGATGAAAAACATCGCATTGAACCTCCGGAGTCGATCTCAATTCACTTAGAATAGCATGTGGTGGGAGTTGAAAGGAACAGAAAACTTACGAGATGTTTGTTTTTTTCCTCTGTATAAATAGAGGGTTCTATATTGAGGTTTACCTCTACATCTATATAAATATCACTATATAATGTCTCTTAAAATTATGTTTGTTTGACCACTATCTAATAACTCTATATTATGTAGCCAATTTTATATATTTCTCATTTTACCCTTATATAATTCAAAAAATCCATGAAAATTCATTACAACCAAAGATATTCAAAAATTCCAAAAAAAAAAAGATGTAGTAGAAAAAGATTTTTGTTAAAGGGAGAGCAAAAAGGAATCCGAAGAGAGCAAAAATTGTAGTCAACCAGTTAACTAGGCGGAATGGTATATTAAAATTTGACTCTGGCAAAAATACCCTACACATGTTCCCTTCGCACGCTCACAACCCAAACACATTTGTTAACCCACCTTAGGGAAAAAAGAACTGATATTTGCTATAACGAGAAAACAAGATCTTATCTTCCATGTATGAACGAATAATTAGTCCCTATCATCATCTTATCGAAGTCGATCATCATTTTCAGTGAAAAACATTGGTTTTCAATTTTCATCCCCGTAAATTTAATTATTGACTGTTTACTCAAAAATCGTAATACTTCTTATGATCATCAACTAGGTATAAAAAATTAAATAAAACGATAATAGTGTAGCTTTATTTTCTATAGAATATAATTGGGTCGACCGACCGGAGGGCCCGAAGGGCCCGTAGGGAGGGAGTCCCTTCTATGACCACTTTTTTGTCAAATGAAACCTAACACAATTTGATAAAAAGATTGATTTTGGTGGTAGTCTTTGGGTCCTAAAAAGACTAAAATACCCTTATACTAAAAAAATTAGTTCCTTCATCATCCTTATCTTGTATCTCCGTTTAATTGTTCCCCACCACTCTATACTACGATTTCACCCACCACGACGACAATTGCCACACAAAGAACACCATAACCTCGCAACACTCATTTCCCCACCACGAGCAACACCATCGACCAACACCACCATAGCGTCATAACTAGCACCATAACCCCTCTACCATCAACACCAACACCACCTTAAACACAACCATCGGGACACCTTCATTTTCTTTTTAGCTAGCAACGCCACCACAACCAACATGACCACCGTAACCAGCACCACCACCACTCCCCCCGGATTCCATGAAAATTAAAATTTAAACAAATTCGAGATTAAACGCGATGACAAAGAAAATCTCAAATTAAAAATCTAATTTAAAAAATCCAGTGGTTAAACACCGATGAAATTATACTCGCTAATTAGTGAAAACCTAATTTCAGATCAAAATACGAAACTATTTTGGCGAACAAATGATCACGATGAATTCCAAATCCGACAAAAACCCATAATACGTTTTCGCTTTCTTCGTCTAACAATTTAACATGATATCCTGATTGAGGTGGGAAGGCAGATTTAATGGAATCCATCTGTTAGTGGCGGTGTTAAAAGAGGTTTCTTTTTGAAGCAGTGTTAAAAGGCATGGTTCTGTTGTTTTGGCTATTTTAATGGAACAAGGGGATATCTGCGACACGTGTGTGCGAAGCTTGAAGTAATGACATTTGGCGTTTTAAATTTTCAGAGCAAAGATATTTTTGGTTGCTCACAGTCGCACGTACCATGTGGAAAACGGTAGTGTAGAGGTCTACATGTACCAGGATCTCGGTTGCACAGACGCGGACACGACACGACGTGGAGGCGGACACTATAAAATTCTCAAAAAATTAGGACGCGGACACGTATATACATATTATATTTATATATTATTTATATATATAATCAAGTATTTATACAACAAAGTCATGTGTTTCGATCCTCAAAATTAGAAAATGATTATACATGTGTATAAATTTCAAAAGAAAAGAAGATATCGTTTGTTTATACACGCGGAAGGTCAAACAATCAATCACTATTGAACACATGACACAATCCAAATGCATTCTTAGATTAACACATGCCCAGCTAAAGGTATACGTGATGTCATTTCCAATAACAAAACCCTAATAAATACCTCAATGATTGATCTAAATGTTTATCCTTATTCATTTAGTTAATAATAGGAAAAATATAGGAAAAAGTTTAACTGAAAATGAAAAAAAAAAACACGTCAAACCCGAGTTACTGGTGCGTCCAAACCAGACGCGCACAGGACGCGCAAATTAGTGTGTCGGACACGCGTCATGTCAGCGTCCACGCGGACACTGCTCAAAAATGGAGCGTCCGTGCAACCCAGACCAGGATTAAGGCAATCACTCAAACTTTAATGGCAGTTGCAACGTATTTTTGGTTTTTGTTGTGCTCGATAAATACTCGCACCCTTTCTAAATGAGATCTTATTACAGACGAATGTCATTGTGATGTCACTGGAATATTAGAGCTCCAGGTAACATTTATGTTTTAATTGAAGTTTCATTTTCTTTTTTAAATGTTTTTTCTTTAAACATTTTTGCAGGAAAAGAAAAGAAAATTGGTTGCATCTGTCTCTGGGGATTACAAAAAATTTTTTACAGTCTTGTTACAGCGGTCTTTATTTTGTTTTTTCGGTCGGCCCTCCCACCGTGGTAGCGGTATTCTAGTCTAATTGAGTTATCTATTTGAAGGAGATGCACTACAGTTATAAAGAGAGTATAAATCATTTTCATGGAGAAGCATGAATCTGGAAGGAGACAGTGATAGGTTAATGGTTTTTTTGCATTTTTGTTCTAGGGGTTAAAAGGCAGAAGAACAAGATTACAACGAGGAAGGGAGTGTCATGTTAATTTGATTTAGGGTTAGCTGGGGTTTGGTTGTGAGCATGTTAAAGGAATCTGTGAGGGATATTTTTGTCCGAGTCAAATTTTAATATACCTATTAACCTAGTTAACGAGTTGACTACGATTTTTGCTCTCTTCGGATCGCTTTTTGCTCTCCGTTTAACAAAAATCTTAGAAAAATACAACCAAAGATGTTCACTTTTTCTGAAACGGGACGAAAGTATCACTTTTTCTGAAAAAGGCCAAAAGTATCATTTTTTCTGAAACGGGGCAAAATATCACTTTTTTTTTAAACGGGCGAAAGTATCACTTTTTCTGAAACGGGGCAAAAAAATCACTTTTTCTGAAACGGAGAAAAAATCAATTTTTTCTGAAACGGTGCAAAAATATCACTTTTTCTGAAACGCAACAAAAATATCACTTTTTCTGAAACGGGCGAAAGTATCACTTTTTCTGAAACGGGGAAAAAATCACTTTTTCTGAAACGGAGCAAAAAAAATCAATTTTTCTGAAATGGGGCAAAAAATATCACTTTTCAGAAACGGGGCAAAATATCACCTTTTCTGAAAAAGGGCAAAAGTATAACTTTTTCTGAAACGGGGTGAAAAAATCCTTTTTTCTGAAACGGGGCGAAAAAATTATTTTTTCTGAAACGGAACAAAAATATCACTTTTTCTGAAACGGGACGAAAGTATCACTTTTTCTGAAACATGCGAAAGTATCACTTTTCTGAAACAAAGAAAATTTATATTTTGAATTAAGGAATTATTTTTGGACATTATAAGTTTGTTCGAGGGTATATTAGTTATTTGAAGGTTTAATAGAGGTAGAGGCTCAAAGATAGAACCTAATTGGTGTTATTTGATTTCCTCTATATAGATAGAGATTCTCCTCTATCTATGTAGAGGTAGTGGAAAAAACAAACACCAATATAAATGGGACCCACCACTACATAGAGGCTAATAGAGGTTCGCTTCGCAGCGAGGAAAAAACAACCATGCTGTTATTATGAAAGGGTTTTCATAAAGTGACAGCTTTAGTCACAGACACGCCGAATTTTGGGCAGCGCAAGCAAAGTTCAATGCCTGAAACTGAAAAATATCAAGCCTTGTACTGTGCATAAAAAGTATGATCTTTTCGGAATATGGGATTTTTTCGGAATAGGAAGAAGAAACAAAATTTGTTTATTAGACCCTGGGGATGTTATGATTTGGTCAAGGAAGAGTTCCAGATTGTCCCAAACCCTCCTTGTTTCAGCAATGCCGTGAGTCTTGGTGTCAAAAGTCATTTTGGACTTGTTGTGTTGGGAGGCAATTTGAGAGCTCCACATAAGGATTTCAGTATAATGTACCAGGTATGGAAATTTGGTAGCTCCACATATAGAAAAGCAAGTACAGGAAGAAACACTGATAGACCAGAGAAGAGAAAAGCAGAGTAGAAGAAGAAATACTAATAGTCCTATATGACATTATGAAATCACCAGGCTCCTGAAGTTATGGTGCAAGCCATGGATGAACACTGAAGCCCAATATGGTTGACCCTCGTGCGCTAGATGAGGCTCAAGATCATAACCTCCATATCATAACCGACCATCTTCAGAGGCTTAAAATCACAACATAGTAACACCCATAACGAATAGCATTGCTTCTGAAACCAATTCTGGCACCAGTTTTTTTTAGATAAGTCATCAGATTATATTAATAACTTCAAGAATTACAAGAGACAAAGAGCCTAGGACCTTAAACAAGCTTTTTAGATAACATCAATGCTCTCATTGTAAAACTAACCTAATTGTAGCTCTAGCTCTAACAACTAGATCCCTAACATCCAAGCATCAAAACTTCATTCAAAACTGTAAGGGACCACAGTCTGCAGGACGCTTTCTGTTCCTCCTTTCAGTACTACCATGTATGGTCCTATCCAATCAAATGACATTAATATCAGAATAATTCAGAATCAGACACATTGGATTAACTGTTATATGACCCGGAACGCATTTATGACAGAAAAAAAAGTTGCGACAGAACTCAAATGAGAAATCAAAATCCATTTCTAAAACCGGCAGCAGTGATTTTTTGTACAGTTGTCAATCATCTTTCTCATTAACCTAAGAATAATAATCACACCAGACTGCAGAACTTGGATGTGGCTAGGTCCAAGGGCGAATCATAAGCCGAAATCCAAAATCCAAAATCTTTTCCGGTAGCAAGTACCGAGTCGACAAGAGAATATCTCCTAAGAGTGGAACATGGGTTTTATGCCGGCCTGTCCGAGACTCGCACAACTTGCACTACGACAAGCAAAAGGGCGAATCATAAGCATCGTTTCCATTTAAACATTTTGAAAAACCTTTACAGTGAGACCTTTGCAAAAAAAATGTAGAATGCAGTGATTACTTGCATTACCTTGTCTCTGTTATAAGAGTACATGTGACCAATATCACTGAGAATTGGTAAACAAATATAACAGGAAACGTAAAATAAATTGCCATGGTTTAAAAAGGCGTTTGTGGGGCGTGCTTTTGGGCGCTTTTTTGCGCTTCAGGTCCTAGGCGCTTCTAGAGCGGCTTTACGAATTGGCTTATATTAGAAAATAAAAAGCTGGCCTTTGAAGCCCAGTAGGGCCTGTTCCACATTTTCTAACTAAATACTGTTGGAATTTCAGCTTCATAATCATCATTTAGTTAACTTAAATATGATCATATAATTACCCATATGCTGAAATTAATAAACCCTAGTATTAACATATTCATATCTAATTTTGGGTATAAGAACATCATGTAAACAGCTGCTCAATCCAACTGATTCTCTCACTATTAGCTAACTAGAATCACTGACAGCAATAGAAAAGAATGATAGCATCATGCACAACATTAATACACAAGTTTAGAAGAAGAAAACAGAAAAATCATGAACAATCTGATAGGTTCAGGGACTAGCTTCTACTTCTATTTCCTCTTGCTTAGAGATGGAGTGAAAACAGACTTTTCTTTTATTGCAAAAGGCTAGAAGAGGGCTTAGTTAGCATCCATGTGTCACTTAACCTTTCCATCATCAGTTGAGTGACACCTCACTAGGTGAGTCATGAGACACCTAAGCTGCTGAGGTGTAATCCAGTTTAATACTAATTCAGATTAAACAAAACAAGGATTACCTTAAGCCAAACAGATTTGTTGCTAAACCAACATAAAGTCTAACAAATACTACTAATAAACCTAATTGATGGGGCATAATGATCATGATAAGATGACTGTCTACATGATGATATGAATGATGCAGAGATTCCTGGCTAGTATATTAATAAAATAGCTCTTGGGTAGAATAGGAAGTATCAGTATGCCATATGCTTAGAATAGGAAGTATCAGTCGCGAAGTAGTTCAGACATAATATTTTAAAAAGCTCGCTTTCGCTCTCTACGTTTTTAACGATTTACGCTTTAGTATGAGAGCGTTTAGCCCCACGCTTTCGTTTTTAAAACCTTGTAAATTGCACTTGTGATAAAGGTCAACTGAACATAACAGACAATACAACTTTGTGACTGCCACCTAACTACATAAAAGATATACAACTTACATTCACAGGGCAAGGAAGTTATCTGATTCTCCCATCAATAGTGAGGACTTCTAGAGGCTGAACTGAAGTCCCCCCAGGTTCACTAGGAGGCGCTCGATAAGGTTATCAGCTCAGACCTGAAAGAAGTTTTAGCGAGATGTTTAGTCAAATTTTGTTTTGAAATTCATGAAAGAGAACTACTCAGTTGGAGGATATCTAATTGTTGAATGGCGAAAGCTAATGTCACAGTTTTATCAAACCCTTGCACGAAATTAGTTACTCAAAAGTTTGGAAATAGTTTGGACATGAGTGTTCCCAAAATCAAAGTCCAAATCGCGTAGATCTTAAATTCATGCATATAAAACTATTTAAATGCACACAGATTTCATATTTTGCTAAGATGACTCTTCTACACCTACCGGGATACCCATATTTCACAGTTAAGTCTTGATGGGTTAACTCTTAATAGAATATATCAGCATACATGGATAAATATATGAGTAATAAATATATGAGTAATACTTTCGAGGATTTAGTAGGTTTTGGTGGTGCAAGTTCTTTAAGATGTTTTGGCAAATCTAAGTGAATGTATTTACCTTGCCAGCTTCAACACAGTAACTGTCAGGACTGAGGAGAATCTCCACCAACAGCTGGAAATTCACTTACTTAACCTGCAACATAAGCTATAACTTGTTAATTCGCATGATCTTCATCTACAGTAAACAATTAAGTAATACTAATATACTGCCTCTTGTTCCTGTTATCCTAAACGGAGGCTTGTAAACAACTTCTATGGTGAGATTACTCTACCCCCGTGGTCTTACTATTGATGCAGTAGTTTAAGGAAAAAACTCACAAATATTTCATTTTATGTATCTTATTTGAGAAGGTAACCAAAACAACAACTATGAATTGCTTATCAGAAAAAAGATACTGCAGTAGTTTGCCTCTTCATATCACAATCACAACCCCACCAGTAGCATTTTTAACAGATCGATAATCAAAGACCATAGTTCTTTTAAATGAAAGTTACCTTTGCCAGTTTCTCCTGCTACTGTTTGTCGGTTTGAGCAGCAGTCACCCCAGTAAAACCTCTGTTTCGTCGCTTGATTTTGTGACTCACTGAACATTACCAGATGGGGTTCCATGAGCATCACAGATTGGGAAGAAAGGTAGCTTTCTTCTCCTCGAGTCATACCCTCCAAAAATTGGGAATAAGATAATCCAAACTAACCCACTGAAAAATCAACAGAAAATACATCTTATGCACAGATAATATGACAAAATACGGATAAAACTTAGTAATTGATAACCGTATGCAACTAACAAGCTAACAACATTTCATACAAACCTAGTAAGTGATAACACCTCAACTGTTTTTCTAAGATGGTGGTGGTGGACTCCCGCGAAAGGCTACCCCTTAGTTTCAGCTAGTCAGCTTGGGGCAAAAAGACACTAATAGAAGGATTCCGAAATAGAAGAGTTCAATCTAGAAGCCATTACACTGACTTCAAGTTCTGACAATCTGACTTGACCCTACAAAACGCACCATGAGATTCTAGCCACCACCAAGAAGCCTAAGTTCACACAGTTCTATCAAGTGATGCGGATTGAAGGTATGGTACAGGAAGTAATCAGTGTTGACCCCGTCAAACTAGGGAGAGAGGAAACTATATTTGAACTTATGCCAAACATCAAAAAGCAAGGCAAGGTTACTATATTGTTGCATTCAAGACACAACAGACCTTATCATTTTTTATATTTCTTAACCAAATCATTTATACTGAGTGTCCCGAGAACTGAGACAGTGCTTCTTACATGGTCCAATGAACATTCAATCATATGGCCGACTAACCATTGATGTGATGCTTCTTAGATGGTCCAATGAACTTCCATACTAAAAGAAGTATCAAGATTTCGATTTCAGTTCTTTCTTAGTGGTTGGAAACGAGTTTTGAACTCAGGATCAACGACTTTTCCAAGTTTAAGAGAATGCCGGAATTCAGTACTATAGTATCAGTATCAACTGAAATTTCCCCACTCGATGAAAGAACAAGTTTTAGAAAACCATTCCACCAAATCATCATATCACTACACAAGTTAAAATGAAAAAGAAAAGAAACCAATTCATGACACCGGCCAGTTTCTCATACACAGAGTTCTAACAATTCAATTATATGGCCGACTAACAATTGACTGATGCTCAATCTAAAAAATTATACTTAAAACATTCAGTGAATTTACATAACTTCCATACTTTAAAAACTATCAAGATTACATTTCTTTCTTTAGTGGTTGGTAACGAGTTATGAACTCAGGTCCAACGACTTTTCCAAGTTTAAGAAAATGCTGGAATTCAGAAATATAGTATCAATATCAACCGATTAAAGAACAAGTTCTAGGAAACCACTCTACCCAATAATCATATCACTTCACAAGTTTAAAATAAAAAAGAAAAGAAACCAATTCGTGACACCGGCCAGTTTTTCATAGAGCGCTAAAGATTCAATTAACTTCAACTCAAATTCCATTTTAACTGAAGGAAAAAACTCACTAGTATTTCATTTTATCGTATTAGAGAAGGTAACCAAAACTGCAACTATGAATTGCTTATAAGAAAAAAGATACTGCAGTAGTTTGCCTCTTCATATCACAATCACAACCCCAGCACTGGCAATTATAACACTTCATTCGATAATCAAAGACCATAGATTTTTAAATGAAAGTTACCTTTGCCAGCTTCGCCTGGTGCTGTTTCTTGGTTCAAGCAGCAGTCACCCCAGTAACACCTCTGATTCGTTCGCTCGTTTTCTTGACTCGCTGAACATTGAACCTGATGAGCATCGCAGACATCTTCTCTTCTCCATTGAAGCTAACCAGCCTAGGAAGAAAGGTAGCTTTCTTGCCCTCAGTCTTATCCTCCAACAGTTGGTAATAATACAATCCAAACTAACCCACTGAAAAATAAAAAGAAAATACATCTTATACACAGATAACACAACAAGATACAGATAAAGCTTAGTAACTGATAACCATATCCGATTATCGAGCTAACAACATTTCACACCTCAACCTAAGTAAGTGATAAGACCTCGATTGTTTTTCCAATCCAACTATATACACAAGATGTCTTATAGCAGGGGTTATAAGGCATCCCATCAAAGACCTTACGCTCCAATTTTTTTTATCATAATGGCCAAGTAAATCGGTATTGAGCAAGACCATATGTTGCCGTCCCTGGAGAACGCACCATGAGCTCCTAGCCACCATAAAAAATTCAACAGAAGCCTAAATTCACACAGGTGTATCAAGTCAAGCGGATTGGAGATGTTCTATAGGCAATCCAAAAGATATTGACAGATACTCAAAGAAATCCTCGAGTTGGTTTTATAAATGAATATTACCACAGATAAAATATTCACAGGTGTAATCATGGATTCCTGTAAATTTGTGGTTTCCAACCACAATTTTTTCAAAATCACTGAATTTCCACCACAATCAAGGTAAAATCGAATCAGTTCTCCAATACCATTTATTATTAGGGTTTTCTATTTCTAAACTTGTTATACCTTTCATCAATCTAACTAGATCTAAGCAAGCATACCATCAAATACCTCTCATGTTTTCTGCACCAAACAATTAGTGCAGCAATAATAATAACTAGAGAAAGATCAACTCATTGGTATACACATCAAATAAAAAATAAATAACTACTGCTTTCAAAGATGAATCACCTTGCGAGATTGAAATTTGTAGATGAGGAAGACCTAGGGTAGATTGGTGGAGAGAAACCAAATCCGCTAACACCGATTATCCAACGTAATCAATTTTTTTCTTGTTTTTTTCTTCTTTCTTTTCATTTCTCTTCTCTGTGCATTCTATGTGCAGAGTGTAGAGAGCTAGAAGGGGTGAGCATTTTATCCGTAATCCGCGGATTTAACCGGGACCAACCGTATTTGTGCGGGTGGATGCCTGGACCGTTCGCTAATAGGTTCGACGCGGATGGGATTTTTGAAATCCAATGAATTACGGATTGGACCCGGATGCAACCTTGAAAATCCGTTGGACATCCATACCCGTTAGATTAAGGGTATTTATATAGTTTCTAGAAAATATATGGATAGTTTTGGAACTTTTAAGGTGTTTGCTTGGAGTGTTGTCCACGACACTTCTATATTTATATATACATATATAAAATGTGTAGGTTCTATAAGAAGTCATCCATATTGATTTTATTTTTCATTATAAATTTTAACTCACACACATCCATTGGATTATCCGCATCCAATCGGTTCATCCGTGCATCCATTGGATGCAAATCCGTTGGGTGTTGGATTGGATGAGGATGCTAAATTTGAAATCCGTGGTGAATTGGATTAGATACGGATGAGGTGAAAACCGGTCCATACCGGCCCATGCTCACCCCTAAGAGTAGGCAGCAGCGAGATATGATAATTGTTAGGGTTACTCGTTGGACTTTTATTAGGTTAGCTCGTTAAATAGCCCAATGAGCTCAAGTGAAGTCATGATTATTTGGCACGGCAAGACAATGAAAGTTCATCTATCCCAAATAAACGTAGATATTCTTGTGTACCCGATTCTCATTTTTTTTTTTTAAGCATGCATTTTATTAAAGAAGATTAAGTTACAATTTGACGTGAGTATGTGGTACTCATGGAGTCATGGTAGATAATTTGACTAATAAAACCCGGGATTGCATGGTCCCAAATTTTGGTTGAAAAATTACCCAATTGACTTCCATCCGCCGCATGATTGGCCCAGCCATCTACTGCTTGATTTCCTTCTATGTAATTGTGTCATCTGCTGCATGATTTCCTTCTCCGTAATTGTGTTCGATTGCAGCCTGCGGGATCTGTCACATTCTCTTCTTTATTTCCTCAATCATCCCTGAGATGTGACAAGGGGGGGAGTAGAGGATGTGATGAATCGCAGAAGGTTTTCTGAATCCGTTTCGAAGAGAACATTTGGCCATTGCCTTTCTGTTGTTGTTATTGATGCCAAGAGCAGAGCCCAAGTTTCTGCAGTTAAGGCAGTCGTAATTCCTAAAGGTTGGGCCAAAGTCATTATAGTTCGTGTGTCCGAGTCTCTGCAAATGAATCCTGCACCTGCAAAATCCGGGTGACCCCTGGCTGCCCCATCTGTGTTAATTTTAATCCAATTTGTATTCGGAGTGTACCATCCTACCGAGATTGTCGAGATCCTTTTGGTGCATCTTGAATGATTATATGTTGGTGAATCTCCTGGCAGCACCGGAGGTAGGGAGTTTTGTGTCGCAGAATATTCTTGATGTTGTTTTTTAGCCCAAGCTAAGATTTCTTCTGATGTTATTTGTTTTTGGTGGTATATTAGTTAATTCCTAGCCAACCATAAGGTTCATAACAAGAAAACAAAAGGAGGAGATGACATATATTGGTATTGATTGTTGTAGGAGTTGGGAAATAGTTGTTTGAGGTGTTAAAACAAGTGTGGGGGTATAATTGGAGTTTGGTGTGGTTGAGAGCTGAGTGAACAAGGTGTTCCATGATGCAGTCGCAATTAGGCAGTGAATTAACAGGTGGTTTGTTGTTTCCGGGTTAGTGTTGCATTTAGGCCAAATGTCGGAGTTGGTAAGATGGATATGATGTAGGATAGAGAAGGTTGCTAGACCTTCATTGATTGCTTTCCACAAGAAAAGCTGAATTTATTGATATGGAATCTCAACCCTAGCCCTAGACGGGTTGGCTTGGCGGGTTCACGGGTTGGCTTGTTTTACTAAGCCACACAAAATTCAAGTATTTCTATTTAAAAATAATTTTATTTTTTTGGTGCTAATGAATCAATTTATTTTAAATTTGATATCTCTATTTTATTGATATGGAATGTGAAGGGATTGATGATCTAAAATAATACAAAGGATTTAATTACTAATTGTTATTTGTTAATATGTATATAATAAACGTAAAATGTGTTTTTTATTTCTTAGGTGTAGGCTTCTTTGGTTCTATTGAATGTAAATTTCAAGTTGTTGGTTGTCATTCAATTGTAAATAAGATATAAATTTCAGATTATTGAAAAAATATAAAATGATATCACGGGATTTTTTTTTTGTGAGCGAAAAAATCACAAAAAATCAGACATATGGCTATATGAGCGACTATATGAGCATATACTCACGGGTTGACGGGTAACCCGCGGGTTGACCCTAGCTTGGCTTGTTTTCTACTAGGGCTAGATATGCTAACCCTAGCCCTACTTGTTTAGCCAACGGGACAAACCGAGCCCGGGTTGAAACAAGCTGTTAGGTCCAACCCGCAAGCCGGGTTGAAAATTGACAGCTCTACCGACGACGACGAGAAGGAGAGAAGAAGATGTGCCTTCTAAGTAATGGGTTTGTAAAAGGTTAAATGTACTGGGTTCGTTATAATACTGATTTTATTTTTGACTTTGTTAATGATTTAGATTAGTACATAATATATATATATATATATAAGTGATTATTAGGTTAGTTATAAATTATAGTATTAGATTAAGAATAAATTAGTCATTTCCGCACATCCTTGATAACTTTATTAGTGTGGAGAGGATATCTTAATCAAAACCACGGATGCTCATGGTCCCCTCCAAAATGGAGTGGTGTCGGAAAAAGTGTTCATATATAAGGGCGAAAAGCACAAGACCATGATATAACAGCCCGATGTAAATAGGTGTAACTATTTTCTTGTTCAGTGGTTCTGTATGAAACGAATAGAAAAACCACATGAAAACCGTCTCTAACAGATTATCTTTTTTAATGTGTGGGTCTTATTGGGCCCATCCATCGGGTGACGTGCAGGAATGGGCTGTGAGAGGCGATTTTTCTCACGTTGATTTTCTCTCGGTCCATTTATAATTTCTGTTTTTTCTTCTTTTTGAAGGAAAATTGGTGTACGAATGAAGAGTAAAAAAATCATTTTTAATTTAGGATTTTTGGAGTGGAGAGATTTCAACTAGTAGTCTTGTTACTTGAAAAACCCTAGGATGGTTTCTTCTTCTTAAAATCAAGGGTGATTTTTCTGTTTTTCCTCATTTATTTTTCCAAGATGTTTCCAGATTTGCTGAAAATGAAGATCAAGATCAGCTTAATTAATCAATCACTGGGAAACATCACCACTATCTTCACCATTATTTCTATGAATAAACCTCATTGCACTTTATCTATCGAGTCTGATTTCAACAATTTTGATAAAATCAGATGTACCTGTTGTCTTTGGAGTATCAGATCTGATGGATTAGGTTGATGCTCATGTTGTGGAAGAAGATGGAGAAATCTTGTTGACACCAAATTTAGAGTAAGAGGAGATTCAAGTTTGAGTTTCAGAGGGTGGGTATCTCCGGTTCATGTCAAAAGAAGAAGAAGAAGTTGATCAATCTAAACACCAAATCACCTGCAGTTTTATGAGGTAAATCTAAATAGCACTACAAGTCTAAACACAATTATTTCTGTTTCATCATTCCTCTGAGCTCAAGATCAGCTTAATTAGGGCAACAACAAATGGGGTTTTGTATGCATGTGAATCTGGTGGTGGAAAAACAACAACAGACTCAAACATCCTTTCAATTCAATGGCATTATGACCTCTGAGTTCTCCAGATTCTACAATTACCGCTTCCAACACCACCTGCAACAGAATCACAACAACAGACACAACTACTGCCACAACCACCACCTACACCACTAGCATCAGCATAATTTTATAAATAATCAAAGAGGTAGGAATCAGAGCAAATGCTGAATTCCATTTTTGTCTTGCCTTTGCACTAACATACATTTGTTAATACGACTTTTATAACATCTGCAGGCTTAGGTTGATGTTTATGCCGGAGGAAGATTGAGAACCTTAAAGTAAGAGGAGAATCAAGTTTGATTTTAAAGAGCTAGTGTTCTCTGGTTATTTTCAATTAATCTAAGCCCCCAAGCAGTTTGAGGTATATAGAAATAGCACTACAACTCTAAATACAATTAATTCAGTTTCATTATTATACTGCAAGTGTTAATTAACATCTTTCCTTTGAATCTATGGTATCTACCCATTGTTTAAAGAAAATTGGATTTGGATTCCAATCTGTTGGTAGGCACACATAGATTTGAATTGCTAGATTTGAGTTCTGGGCTACCTGGAATAGCAAATTGAAAAATTCTGCCAGCACCCTGTGAATATAATAGATTTTATACACAGTTTGAAAACGGTGAGTTTGGAGGTGAAAGTGTACCAGAAGTAGAAAGTATATTTTTTTATTGCATTAGTTGCAGAAATTAGTCAACCTTGTTATTTGCATGTTTCATGCAGGCATGGCATTGTATAAGTGCTTGCAACGTTAGTCTCAAAGCTCAAACATTTTGGTAGACTCTTATAAACCAGTTCCTCCACCTTAGGGAACCGCAGTTTCAAAAGACTTGGTACATTGTTAACAGTAACAAACCCTAAGAGCTTGATCTATTGGAAAGAGGGTAAGTAATCAGGATATGGGGGTTTGTAGTGGGTTTCCGTGATCTCATGCAGGCAGGACATCTCATAGGTGCTTGCGATGTTAACAACAACTTCTTGAAAGCTCGAGCATTTTGATACAGGACTAGCAGAAAATACTTCTAGCTAGGTTCCAGGGGTAGAATCATATTAACCAGTACTCCCAATACAGGGAGCCACAACCTCTAAAAGACTAAAAGCTTAGTGCAAAGTTATTAATAACTAACCCTAAAATCTTGATCTGTTTGAGGGAGGTGTAACAAATAGGATATGGCGGCTGGCAAGGAGTAGGATTCCATAATCTTCCAAGGATTTTGTCTCTAATATTAAATGATCCACCTCTTGCATTAATAAATTAAACAGTTAATTGGGTCTGTTGTCTAACAGGAAGAACTCTGATTATTGTCATGCTACATCCCATTTTCCACATGTTAC
The DNA here is from genome assembly GCA_023531295.1 of Papaver armeniacum. NCBI lineage: Eukaryota > Viridiplantae > Streptophyta > Magnoliopsida > Ranunculales > Papaveraceae > Papaver > Papaver armeniacum. Next base: position 152,359 of record JAJJWW010002322.1, on the reverse strand, counting down.
TGAATATTAACTTTAACTACATTCAGAATGCATGCAAACTTCTAGGTTTACCAATACTTAATCAAGTAAATCTCTTAACTTATTCAAGGGGTAAATGACCGAGAAAAGACATATTTATTATTTCAAGCATATCTGCATTTGAAAAGAAGCGAGCATGTAAATATAGATAACTCTAATTTGGTTTGTTTTGAGATTACTTTTCATGTAGCACAAGTTTCATTGGTTTTATTTTATGAAATAACCACCAGATGTTTGAAGGGCCTTCACGTAGAATACTTAATTTTGTTCTTCATGATCTAACACATTGTTTTCCATTGAGAGTCACATTATGCTTATGTAGTCCCCAACTCTAGCTAAGCATGAGGTTGTAGCCTTGTAGGAAATTGAACAAGAAACTATCCTGAGTTTAGGTATCACCTCTGAAATTCTCATGCCTGCCAATTTGGAAGTTGTCATGCACTCATGCCTAAGCTGACAACATGGAAAAGTTGTTGCTGGTTCGCACTCTAGGTTTTTTTGACATTGAACCCTTGCGTGCTAGACATCATGGGAGCAACATGAGGTGTCTCCTCCTCTGAATTTATTAGTCCATCATTTTGGGTGGATCATACACTTGGGTGATAAAATGTAAAGCTGAAAGTGGTTAGGCTGGTTAAGCAGGGGAGAACAAAGATGAATAAACTTCACGAAGCCGAAGACTTCTTCCTAGAACTAAGGATCTTCATTTCAGTACTTTGTTTAGAGGGCATAACAGATTTGAGCATCATAGATATCGCCCAATAATAGTAACATTTTTGAAATTTTGTTTAAGGATCTAGTCAAGGGCTCTCTGGAATTTTGATTGGTATGGTAAGCACATTATGCAATTTAGCACACAAGAACAGCTGATATTATGAGTAGACTGCAGCTCCTGTTTCAAATGGCAATGATATTTTAAGAAATCATATTCAGCTAATTAAGACATAGGATATCAGTAGTTCTTCTATCCCTAGCAGTTCATGTAAAATCTGTTGTTGGCTGTTGCTTGAGTTTTGGTCTTTGTTTAATATCGCTGTTAATTGCTCAAACTTTAAACTTATAAGTTTAATCTGTCTTTGCTCTTGTAGGATGCGTACTCTGGGCGATCCCAATTTTGGGGCTTTCTGTACAGTACTCCTGTGTGTGACATCTGATCTCGGGGCATCAGGGTGCTAGATTTGATGTACAGATTTGAACCCCACTCCTATGAGAAGATTTAAGAGAGAAATAGTGGAATGTTGAGATTGTGGAATCTCGTTCCAGAAATCTTGGGAGAAGCGCAAGAGTTAAGGAAGCAGGACAGGGGGAACCTGTGGCTGTGAGTCCGATCGACCTAATGTGAGATGCATTTTATTCTTATCCTTTTCTTGAATACATTTCACCTGTAATTCGCAGTCCAACGGAAATTAGGTTACTGGTTCTTCGTTCAGTTCCTTTTTTGTAATGTTATCATGGTAGTCTAGTCATGCTTTTGTGCTAGTTCTAGTTCTTTCAGCTCATCATGCATGGTTTTGTTTGTGTTTTCAAGGGCTACTTCATGCTAAATGGAAGGGCGTGTTTCAAGGTGTGGAATGCGAAGAAGCTGCAGATGGTTTATTTAGACAATGCAATAGGCTGAAGTAGACTAGCTATGTGGGATCTGTCACTGAAGTTCATCAAAGTGGATACGTCATCTGAAAAAGAAGCTGCACAAGCTAAACTAGCTTCTCACACTTACTATAGGTGCATGGGGGTGTCTTTGACTGGTAGGTGAGCTACAGATGAAAGTTGCTGTCTTTGTAGATCCCAATTTTGATGCTGGTGAGTCAAAATCGAGGCGGGGGAAGGTTTGCGGATCATTAGATAGAATTGAAGCGGATGCCCTGGTAAGATTAGATCACAACTTTATTCTTTGTCCAGATATTGTTTAGCAATTGGTGTTTCTAAGTTTTAAAGCTCTCTGGTAATATGGATTTGTGATGGGCATAGTTTTCCATCTTCTTATTAGTCGGTAGGATACTGTTGATGATATTTGCCATCACTCTATGGTGTTCAAGGCTTCTTCTAACCGGCAAATGTGTGTGTTCTTTGCCTGGGCTACCCACCATCTAGGCTTAATAGGGGTGTAAAACACTTTTGAGCACAAAGTCAATTTAGCCCAAGTATTGGTGGTCTGGACTTTTGTGTGTTCTTCATGTTCATGTCGTTTTTCTTTTCTAGTATAAAGTCAAGTAAGTAGTGTGTAGAAGATAGAACTAAAGTTGCGTAGTAGCTCAATGTGACGGTAAAATGTCCCACGTATTGCTAAATGCAAGAGTGAGTCACACTAAAGATCTTACAAGTAAGGGCCCTACACAAGTAATTTTCATTAATGTCTCAAGGAAGATGCTGATTTGTTGCTGTATGGGTTGTCAGAAACTTAATGCTGTATGGGTACTATACTTGGGGTTTTATTAGTTTGTCCTTACGTTTTTTCATTCCAGATTTTTTCTCAGCTTTAAGTCTTTCTTACTCTAATCAGGTATATTTCTATGCATGTCCTTGCTGATTTTCTGTTTGTTGGGATTGATCTTGTCACAGAACAAACTTGATGGTCCAATTCATGCCACCATGGCTAACCTCTGCAGCCTCCAGTCCGTAGACTTATCTTCAAACAGCCTGAAAAGAAGCTTGCCTAAGAAGCTTGTCAATCATCTTGCTCACCTCCTCTCTCTTTCAATATCTCCCACAATCCACTCCAAGGCGAAACCTGCTGGTGGAGTCTTAGGTACCATTTCCCCTTCCTCTGTGTCGGGTAATCCAACCCTGTGTGGCTCTACAGATGATGTCCTTCCAAAACCCATTGGTTTCAATCCTAACTCTTCTTCTGATTCTGCTGAACCGGGTTCTTAATCCATCCCCAAAACATGTTTCAGAAAAATATCATTTTGAGCATCTTTGCGATCGGTGCAGCTGTTGTCATTGCCCTTGGCATAGTCTCTGTCACAGTTCTAAATATCCACGCTCGATAGACATTGTCTCCTTCAGCTGCCATCCTCGCATTATCAGCGTGCGATGACTACAGCCATTCTCCCAACTTGCAAGCTTGTCATGTTCTCAGGTGACCCAGATATCCATGCTGGGGCCCAACCACTGGCCAATAAGGATTCTGAGCTTGGGCGTGAAGGGTTTGGAGCTGTTTACAGGTCTGTCCTCTGGGATGGACGCGCAGTTACCATCTAGAAGCTAACTGAAAAGATTTGGAGAGGAAAATCAAGAAGCTGGGAAAAGTCCGTCATGAGAATCTTGTGACAACTGAAGGGTATTACTGGACTCCCTCATGCAACTTGTCATTTCTGAGTGCGTCTCCCCGGAGGAAGTTTTCTATAAGGCAGCTTGAAGAATCAGGATGACCATAATTCTTGGTATAGCAAAGCAAAGAGTTTGGCACATGGGAACCAGCTGGACATAATCTATTCTTCTCTTCTCTTGATACTCCAACGAACTTGATTGGTCCATGCTAATAGTGTGTGTGAGATGAGAGTAGTTGGTAAGGGAAAAAAGAGGGTTTCTTTGTACCCAAGAGATGGTGCCGAAAAAGGAAAATGGTCTCTTTTTTCTGTATCTATTTTGGTGCATGGCCACCTTGTGAAGAGCGTGAACTCTGTCTCTCCCACTTGTGAAAGAGATGGGTGATTTTGATGAGGAAGCCGTGATGTAATTAATGCATGTGTAGGCGGCAACACCTGAACATGTACATAATTATTGATTTTTGTTCCCATGAGTTTACGCTTTTAAGTCAAATGATTTTCTCCCATGGGTGTGACAAGGCTTTTTATACCTATTTTAGTTAATTCCCATATCAGAAAGGAAGCTTCTTCCCGCTATTTTGAGAAACTTTTTTCATTTAAAATAAAACTCTATGACGAAGTCCATCCAACTTTTTTTTATCAGCAACTGTTTCAACACTTATTATCAAAACTTCTTTGTGATCACAACTTCTTACTCTGTTCAAGAAAATTTTGATTTGAATCATCAGCAACAACAGTTTCAACACTTACTATCAAAACTACTTTGTGATCACAACTTCTTACTCTTTGATTTGAATCATCAGCAACAGTTTCAACACTTGTTATCAAAACTTCTTTGTGATCACAACTTCTTACTCTTTGATTTGAATCATCAGCAACAGTTTCAACACTTGTTATCAAAACTTCTTTGTGATCACAACTTCTTACTCTTCGATTTGAATCATCAGCAACAGTTTCAACACTTATTATCAAAACTACTTTGTGATCACAACTTCTTACTCTGTTCAAGAAAATTTGATGTTCTTAAGAAAATGAGGAGGATCAGGGGTAGTAACAGGTTTTGTGAAAAAATTTCTATCAGCAAAATTTGAGAACAACGATCATCAAATTTACTATGGTATGCAAGGGTATTCATCTTCTTCTTCTTCTTCGTTTAAATCATCATCTTCTTCTTCTTCTTCGTCGGCTGCTGTTTTTCTTCTGCCGCTGCTCTAAACCTCCTCCGTTCCCACAGGTAGTACTGCTGTTTCTTTGAATAGGCCCATTTTCTTTTTTAAAATTTAGGCCTGCATCCCTGTTTTTATCATGTCTAGGCCCATTTTGTTTTTATCATGTCTAGGCCCATTTTGTTTTTTTAAAATTGATTCAGACTCAGACCAGGAAAAATAAAATAAAAATGAGGAACCCTAGATTTCAAAGAGAAGTATCCGATTTTCGTTTTGATTCATCAATTTACATTTGTTTACTGTTAAACATTTGTTCCATGTTCAGTAAATGCACTATCTTGCTCATTGCTAGTACGTACTTGCTGCTTTTCGTGTGTAACATTGCTTGATGATCCCTGTTGCTAGCTCTATTTCTGTTTTGGTCAGTTTTGCTTATTGCTGGCTTTTATGAGTATCCTTGCCCAATCGCAGTATCGTTTAAAACATTTGTATTAAGATTTAGATCGTTTTTCATCAATTTATGGTTTTAGTCTTTTCACTCCTTTGGAGAATTTTTCTTCCTCGGTTACAATTTGTTAAATTCATAATTGGGTTTTTTCGATTGGTACATAATAGGCAACTGATTTGGGATTTCTTTTGTTGTTTCTCACTATTACATAGATTTTATGGTTGCCAATTTATTTTTGCTTGAAGCATTAATGTAAATATTCTTGAATCTAAAAGTTGAAGCAGTTCAGCAGGATCCATCGTAATTTCATCTTCATCTCTAAACAGATTTGACTCCCTGTAAAGTCTATTATGATATTTACATTTGTTTCATGTTCAGTAAATGCACTATCTTGTTGTTCTTGCTCATTGCTAGTACATACTTGCTGCTTTTGGTCAGTTTTGCTAGTGGTTTGAGTCTTCGAGAAGGAAACTTTGTTTTGAGCTAGTTAATGATTGGGCACGCGGGTGAACTCAGCCTGTTATTGTCTGGTTACAGGGGATGGGAATCGATTTATCCAAGGCTATGGCCTATGGGCATTCACCAGCAATTACTCTAGAAACCGTAATTGAAAGTAAATAGATTCATGATGCTCTTAAGGTTGATGCACGTAAATTACTTGAAGTCATAAGAAATATAGAACTAGCTAGTAACATAGGAAACCACTCATTCCCCAGACCTCATTTTCCTTTCAGAAACTAAAATCTCCGTTTAATTATATCTTTCTTTATGTTCATATGATTTACACTCAGTGCTATTTCTGATGTGATATTGATGTATGTTGTGTAAAATCTTTCTCTTAGATATATTTGCCTATGTCTGCTTGAAAAGATCAAGCAATTGAGCCGCTTCTAATTAGACATTCACATGATAGGGCTTGTGTTCATAATCCGTGGATGATAGATTATCATCCTTTTGTTTGATACTTTATTTGGTACTTCTCTTATCTGTACCAACCTTTATATTTGGTTCTCTTCTCTTATCAATTCTTTAAAGTAATTTTGTTTGGTACTTCTCTTTTCCTATTTTATCATCTCTGGTGTAGTTCTTAGAAGTTTTTTGGTAGCTACTACTTTGTCTTTGATACCTACTATCATGAAAGGTTCAGGGATTTTCCATAAAATGAAATACATCTCTAAGCAATTTGGCTATCCTAACTATTGTGATTTTCTCCTCATTTTCAGGTTTCCAGCCGTGGATTTGGGGTTGTGGTGCGTACAGCCCACAACCTCCCTCCAACGGCCCCCACATTCGTCCGTCTGAAATTCGGAAATCAAGAGTATAAAACTCGAGAAGTACAGGGAGCGGATCCAGTTTGGAATGAGACTTTCTTCTTCAACTTCAGCTCTGACCCCAGAAAACTAGAATTCTGCGCCGGTGTATACTGCGGGTACTGGTTCTTAGGTGGGATTAGGTTAGGGTACCTCAATTACAGTCATTCTGGATTTATAACTAAAGCATTGGGAATCGATGGTAAGGAAATCTACGACATGGAGTTAATATTAGAGTTTATCAGTGACGAGTCTGAAGGAAGTAGTCATGTGACAGAACCAGCAACAAGAATATTGCAAGAGAAACCAAAAGCGTTACCCAAGGAAAAGGGCTTCAAACAAGTCATGCCCAAGGTTAAGGGCCATAAAGAAGTCCGAAGTATGCTTTCAAAAGGGAAAAGATTCTTGGGTAAAGCCAAGATGCTCTTTTCTTCTGAAATCTAAAAGCTAAAAGTACTGTTTGTGTATATATGTAAATATGTATATATACATATATATAAGAAAACTAAAAGAGTAGATATATATATATATATATATATATATATATATATATAAGACAGGGGCCAGAATATAGAACAAGAAACATGTATTTTCGGCTCAGTTTGAATGGGTCACAGGCTTACTAATTCAGGCTATCGAGTGTGGAGAATGGGTTGTTTTGGAGAACGCAAATCCCACTGTTTGTATTTTCACATGGACTAATGGTGGACCGGCTTTCACACGGACTAATGGTGCTACTGAGAGGAACCCTATTTTCGAAAGGGGCTGGATAGAGTGTTATGCTCGTCTGATTGGTGGTTTCAATTCACTGAAGCGGCTGTGTTTCATTTACCTAGAATTGGGAGTGATCATGCTCCTATCTATCTAAACACGGAGAGGAAGAGACAGAAGAGGAAACCTGGGTATAGATTTGAGTATCACTGGATTGACCATCCTGAATTCCTAAATGAAGTTGAAAAAGGCTGGAATACGGCTACTGGTGATGTGATTCAGAAGACCAAGGAACTGGGTATGCAATTAACCAAATGGGGAAGAAAAACATTTGGAAATGTGACAAGACAAGTAGAGGCAGCAAAAGCGGAACTGCTAGAAGTTCAGAAAAAAGCTCACCTATACGATACCAGGAAAGAAGAGAAGATCCTTATGGATAAAGTGGAGGAGCTCTCCATTGTTGAGTACAAATACTTTCCGCAGAGGAACATGACTTCTTGGGCCCCTAATGTAAACAGAAATACAAGAGTATTCCACATGGCTGTTAGACACAGAAGAAGAAAAAACAACATAGAGGCTCTAAGACTTCCAAACAACCAGTGGGTGTCTGAACACAGAAGTATTGCGGCTTATCTCATCGACCATTTCTCCACCAGCTTCAAAGATGATTACACTGATCAGCTTGTAGAGGTTCCTTTTTTCTCTCCAATTCAGCTAACTACAGAGCAAAATAAACTTGTTGGAGGGATTCCTACCGCTGAAGAAATTTGGAACACTATTAGCCACATGGGATCTCTAAGATCTCCAGGTCCAGATGGTATGCCAGCAATATTTTACAAGAAGTGTTGGTCAAAAGTGGGAGCTGAAGTTACTTCTCTGATTCAACACTGCTTTGCTTCGTCCTCTCTCCCGGCATGTATGAATCACACTCACATAACTCTCATTCCGAAAGTTAAACAGCCTACAACGCCTTCGGAATTCAGACCCATAGCCTTGTGTAATATCATGTATAAGGTAGTAGTTAAAATTTTAGCTCAGAAACTAAAACCATTCCTAGATAGGCTGTTGGATAGTGCTCAATCGGCTTTTCTCCCTGGCAGAAACATCATAGATAACATAATCACTGCCAAGGAACTCATTCACTCTATGAACTTATCCGAGTCAATCGTAGGATCTTTTGCTTTAAAGATTGACATTAGTATAGCTTACGATAGAGTATCTTGGAGATTCCTTAGTCAATGTCTGAAAGCTTATGGCATTGTTGGTGAGACTCATAACCTAATCATGCATTGTGTTTTTACTCCTTCTTTCTCTATTGTGGTCAATGGTACTCCGGAGGGCTACTTCAAAAGTGAGAGGGGACTGAGACAAGGCTGCCCGCTGTCACTGTACCTGTTTATATTGTGTTCCCAAGGACTATCTTGGATGATGAGAAGAATGGAAGAAGAAGATCTCTACAGAGGCTACAGAGTTAATAGGTGGGCTCCCGCGGTATCGCACCTCATGTTTGCTGATGACCTACTTCTTTTTGGAACGTTGGAGAACCAAACTGTTGAGACTCTGCAACATATTCTGCACACTTATGCTCAATGGTCTGGCCAGAAAGCAAACCTAAACAAGTCTGCAATTCTATTCAGCAAGGGGGTTCAAGAAAAGAGAAGAGCTGAAATTGCTTCCATCCTAAGAGTGAAACAAATGGAAACAGATGACAAATACTTGGGCTTCCATCTGTTAAAGCCAGCACACAGAATCAGTTCTTATGAGTTCCTCACTGAGAAATTTGAAACAAAGCTTGCTGGATGGAGGAGGGAATCTATGTCGCATGCAGGCAAAATGGTCATGATCAAAGCAGTGCTAGGATTGATTCCTCCGTACTACATGTCTACGTCTATCCTTCCAAAAGGAATAATAAAAAAACTCTCCAGGATAATGAGGAATTTCTGGTGGGGCCATACCTACGACACCAAGAAACTTCACTTCATCAACTGGGAGGAATTTTGTAAAGACAAAGACAGGGGAGGACTGGGGATAAGGGATTTAGAAGACATCAATAGAGCCCAAATAGCCAAACTCATTTGGAAATTTCAAGAGCATGCTGATTGTTTATGGGTGCAAATAATGAATGCCAAATATTGTAGGAACGCAACCTTTTGGGAAGCCAAAGTAAATGGGAGAAGCTCGTCAACGTGGAAAGCAATGTTAGAAGTAAGGAAAGACATGGAAGGAAAGTGTATCTGGGCAGTGGGGAATGGTGAGTCTATAAACATATTCAAAGACCCGTGGATACCGGATTCCAGCTCTCCTATCCCTGAAAAGACAGATGCTTACAGAAACGTTGGGAAGGTCAAAGACTTATGGCTGCAAAATCCTACAAGGTGGAACTCTGAGCTTGTCAATGATATATTCGATCACCAGACGGCGACAAAAATTCTGACCATTTACATTACTGATGAGGACGAAGATTTCAAAGACAAACTAATATGGACTCCGCATCCTTGTGGGGAATTCTCGACAAAATCATTCATGAAGACGTTACAGGATTGCAGACCTTCAACATCAGGCAGTAATGCTGAAATCTTTCCGTGGAAGCTATTTTGGAGAGGAAACAACTTGGCACCGAAAATTCAGATATTCATGTGGAGAGTGCTAAATGATGGAATTGCAGTTTACAAAAACTTGGGCAAGCACATTGCAGGCATTGATCAAGAGTGCAGACTTTGCAATAGTACTATTGAGTCAAGTGATCACCTTCTGCTCCACTGCGATGTTGCGAGAGCTGTCTTTTTCGGATCTAACATGGGTCTACGAGTCGATGAAAACTCCACCGTTAAGCAACTTACAAGGAGCTGGCTTCATGAAAAAGGAGACTTCTCTGCTTTCAGGCTAGGGAGTTGCGCAATGTGGGCAATATGGAAATCTAGGAATGACAAGATCTTCAACAACAGCACTATATCAATTCAGAGAATTATCCTGGAGACTCATTTCTGGTACAATTATAACATACCTGCAGGTGATGAAAGTCTGGACAACCAAACATCTTCTCCAACAGTGGCAACCAGTAGGAAAATAGAGATTGATAAATGGACTCCCCGGAGGGTAATTGGAAGAAACTAAATACTGATGCTGCTTTCTCTAATAACTCAGGTGCTTGTGCTGTGGTAGCAAGAAATTCTAGAGCAAAGTTTGAAGGTGGTGGAACCTGCTAGCATAACTGCAACTCCCCCTTAGAAGCTGAAACCAAAGCCATTATTTTAGCTTTTGAGCTTGCTGAGAAGATGGAATGGAAGGAAATAATCATCGAAAGCGATGCGGAAAAAGTGATCAAAGTGCTGAGTAGCAAGACTAACTCGTATCCCTGGAGACTGAGACACATGATTATGCAGATAAGGGATAAAGCGAAAATGTTCAACAGAGTCTGCTTCAACTTCACGAAAAAGAGGGCTAATGAGGTAGCTCATAATCTAGCGAGCTTCGCGCATAGAAACCAGATCTTTAGCTGGTGGTTTAACTCAACACCTCCTCCTTGTATTGCCTCTCTCTGTGATAGAGAAGGTATTTGTTTAGTTTTTGTTTTTTTATTTTTGTCCTGCAAAAAAAAAAAAAAAGAAAAAAAAAAGTAACCCAACCCAACTTCCCTATGCAGTCTATTTAGAAGTTGATGAAAGATTCTTTCAATCTACAGCATCACCTTCTATTCCATACAGTGGATACCCATTGCTCCTTTATAAATTTCTGTAGGCAATGTTGATAAAATTTGATTTTCTTTTAGGTTCGCTTGCCATCCATATCCGAACATGTTAAGAATTCAGTTATGATCAATAGCCATCATGGTGTTCTAGTCTTCAAGACATGTGTCATTGTTAGATATCTTGATCTTGATTGTGATGCTCTTAGGATGCAGAATAACAAATAAGTGACCAAGTGTAGATACCCCAAATTTGAGAGAATAACGAAATTGGAATTCGCTAGAACAATGGACATTCAAAGTGCGCCCAAAGATGGGCGGTGCGCCTGGAGTTTGAGGACACGCACCTGAACATGGATGCATTGTATTAGGGAAGGTAGAACCCAAAAGTGAGTTAAGAGATGTAGTTGGAGTAGATTCCAAAACAGCAGTATCATAACTAACTTGTTGTTCTTCAGTGGTATGCTCAGTCTCAATGATGTCTTCAGAAGAATGAGGATCCATCTCTAAAAGCAAGTAGCCCGGCTTATTAGGACAAACATGTCCAGATTTAAACGGTACATCACAATTGAAACAAAGACCCTTTTCACATTTTTCTTTCATTTCTTCCCATGATAACTTCTTATAACCAGGAGGAAGTGTAGAAGTCGACGCTTCAGCAGTTCAGCTCCAATTGCTTTCAACATCCCCAGTCTGAGCTTGATAAGGTAATCTATCAGCTTGCACTCTCTCATTGGTTTCCCTCTTAAAAAGTTCAAGTTTTATGAGTAATGATTGCATGCCAACATGGTTTACTAGCCACCAGGTCTCCGGAGGACATAGGATCCCGGATAAGGCATACTCTTTCTTGTTAAAGGCCGGAGCTATATACATTGAAATGGGATTTAACATGTTTTTAGGGTTGTGATGCAGTTGACAACCGTGCTAGCAAAGGAACGAAGAGATGGAATGGTGGAGAACATTGAAATCATGAGTTCAAGTTGAATAGTAGACAAAAGAGAGCAAGAAAGTATGCCAAACTTGCAGCTGAGTTTGGGTCAGAATCTACGAAATGGCGATGATTTCTTCAATAACAACCACGACAGAGTGTAGTACGACAACTAGAACAAAAGAGCAAATAAGCACATCGCTTTGTGTCTCTTTGGATAGTAACAGCAGTGATAATAACAATAAGCAGGCTTCAGTGAGAGGATGAGTACTTTGGATCTGACCATGCTTGTTATTTTTGACAGCATTTGAGTGAGACCTTGCAAGTACTCTCGCCTTAAGAGCCGCAACAAATAAGAAATAATAAGGTACTTTTATTTATCCCTTGATTAAGGCGAGTTCACTTTCTTGCAATATAATTTGAGCTAGAACTGTAAATTTTGCACATTTTATGACCGTGATTTGTCTGAATCATGTGATGAAAAGTTGCATTTTCTGTTCTGTCATTCAAGAGCCATGGTTTATTTTTATGTTTGTCCAGAAATTGTTTCAGATATTTTATTTATTTGTTTTTTAGTCGAAAGCTAATGAAAATCTGACTCAGTTTCTACAGTGTTGTTGTCATACTAAATTTGGAGTTTTTCAAGAGGATTCAGAAACACGGCATTTGTTGTCAGATCAAAATTGAACCTACCAGGATACAGGCATCAGTGAATCCTACAAAGTGGTTTTTAAAATCGCACGATTCGCGTAAAAAATCTTGATATCGACGTTTCTGTGAAGAATCGTAATTATTCATACGATTTTGACTTTTTTTTCTTAGTTGACCAATCAAATAAGGTGTAATAATTAATGTTCCCACTGACTTATGTATCCCCTTGGACCCCATCAACTACCAAGGTCCTAGAAATCTACTACGGAACGTAGGCCCGCACACGGTTCGGTTCGGTACGGTTAGTTGTAAAACCGTTCAACTAACCGTTTATAGTGCGGTTAGCACATTTAAAACCGTAACCAAACTCAATAGTATTTGGTTTGGTTAGGTTATTTTTCGGTTTGGTTCGGTTTTAACCATAAATTAATCTAAGCTTAGTAAAAAAAAAAAACCCTAGAAATTAATAAAAAAATCAATCAAAGAGAAAACAACTTACTAGATCATAGAGGTGGTGGTGCTCTTAAGTCTTGAATCTCGATGGAGGTTGAGGAATCGGAGAGGAAGAGAAGAAGAAATGAAATGGCATAGAAATAGTTTAGGATTTAGTTTTTATACTCTGGGTTACCCATTTTTAGACGGCTAGGATTAATCCTAATAAAAATAAATCAACGGACTATAATAATCGGTTATCGGTTCAGTTAGGGTGCGGTTAGTAGTGGAACCCATAGCCGAACCGAATATCCAACAGTTACCAAAATTAAAACCGACACCGACCGTTGAATTATCGGTTCGGTTCGGTTACGGTGCGGTTATCGGTTCGGTTACGGTTATCGGTTGGGTTCTGTGCAGGCCTAACGGACGGACAATAACTTTGAAAACTTACGTTAAAAATTTGTGCATATGGACCCATCAAATTATAAATGTGTGATAAAAATTCACAATTTAAGGTTGCATGGATGGCTGCACCTTATATAGCTCTTCGGTGGTTGAGTCCTGAGCCACTATACCACACGGATTTCAAAAATATTTTACTTTATAATTATTTTTGTTGGAATTTATTTATGTGTCTCATAAAAATTAGTGTAATTATAACCGTATTATTAATTTCTAAGGACATAAAAATGACTATGAATCTATGATTCATAATACAATTCGATTCTCAAAATATACAAACGATTCACATTACGATTTACGATTTCACAACCTTGCTACAAACGAGCGCAAATGCAACACGAAATAAAGGCAAGAATGTTTTATTTATATGTACATTTTATTGGTGGCAGCGGTATATATCTTACTATAATAAAGAAAAGGGGGAGTTTTCAACCGTCAACTATTTTGGTGAAGCCTTTGATAATATTACAAAAATACCGCCGTCAAATATAAGTTATGTCCTTATTTCCCCAAATCTGAATTTCATTTTCATGTTTTCACAACCTTCGCCTCCACCTCAAACACCACCATCACCGCCACTATAACTGCGCAACCTCCTCCACCGCAACAGCAACACCGTCACTGTAGCAACACCAGCTCCTCTAGAAGCACCGAGACAACCGCACCTACGCCATCACTCCATCACCACCACCTTCGCCACCAGCAGCAGCTCCACTACCACACCACCTTCGCCACCAGCACCATTACTGCCACTAATAACACGCCAGCACCTCCGCCGCTCAACCTCTACAACCAATTAGAAACTTAACACGATTACTACCACCGCCGCTCCACCGGCACACCCCTTACCACAGCCGTTAGACCGCCACCACCACCATATTATTTGTTTCAAATTGGGAATAAAGTATTTGACATTTTCAGAACAATACCCAAATTTTATTCATCTCACTACCATAACTACCATCAATTCGATACTCACCATCACCACCACCCTCCCTCAGTTTTGGGTATTCCGACTCTCACCGCTCACCTCCTTCTCCGTCAGCTTTGGGTATTGCAGTTTAGGGAATTTCTGACTCTCACCGCCACCACTGAGTTAAGTCTGAAGTCTTATTATTGATTTTGATATAATTGTGTTACTTCTTCACAAACAATTTGTGAGCTTAAACATTTGCCAAAATGTCAAACACCTTTTTAGTGGAATAATCAAGTTGCATTTACAATTTCTTTAGGTTTCATTCATTTACCTTGGTAAAAACTGAGACGTGAGTGATGGTATGAGATTGTTTCAGGGGAATATTGAAGAATATTGATGACTTGAGAGGGTTAAGGGAAAGGACGGAGATGGTGACTATTGCAGCAGCTCTTTGCATAAGGAGCGGTGGTTTTTCTCTAGCAACTACAGTTGTTTGGATGAAATAGTCTTGATTAAATGGTGGCAGTGCGGGTAGGACTTTACGGGTGAATGAGATTATAAGGGTGATGCTACAAAGAAGTGGGGTTTTTTGCTGAGAATTGGAAGGAACTGATTGCGAAATTTCGAGAAAGTAAAGGCATGGCTGGTGATTCAGCTGATATGGGTAAGTAGTGAATTTGTACTGCAAACTCTTGATTAAGTGGCAGCCGTAAAGCTAGGTCGTTATGTTGGCTACATTGGGGTGTATTTGAACCAAGTTCTTGAGGAATTGAACAGTGAAGAATGGATAGTTATGTCGTTGGTCAGTATGGTTGTTTTCACGAGATTAAGGAGGTCTGTGGAGTTGTGTTGTTGCCGGTAGTTGAGTGAGGAAATGAGTTAGGTGCTATGGTCCTGGAATACAGATGCCTCATATAGGGCAAGACAGTTTAGAGACTGAACATGAAAGACAACAACTTATTGAGAAACAGAAGTGAATTATCCAAGGAAAAGTAGGTGATGCAACTAAAATGATATGTTGTGCGGATGACACACAATGGAACTCGCATCGCGAGTGCGTCTTTAATTACTAGTGCTCTTTATTAAGGAAATAATGGTTGCTGCTGATGCATTTACAAATATGATCCTGCAACTGAGGAAAAATACAAGCACTAAACAGAGATGTTTTGAATTTGGTAACTAGTACTCAAAACTATGTTTTTGGTGGCCTGAGGTTAGTATCTATTTGAGGGATGCACAAGAGGAGAAGAATAAACAGTATTTGAACTTACAAGGTCACCACATGACTTCGATACGAAATGGGAAGGCTGAAATTCTTCGCGCCCAAAACAAAAGATTGAGAATCGAAATGAATTGATTCTGCAATAAGAATTGAAATTAAGAAAGATTAAGTTTGGACCCGGTAAGCAAGGAACAAAGAGGAAAAAATGCTAGTGTTACCTTTGATCCTATCAAAGCATATGATATGACTTTAAGCTCCCAATTACTGCATTGCAGGTTTTTTGAGTCTCTAGAAAAATGGAAAACAGCGTTTTAGCACACTTCAGTCATTCACGGATTCACCCCGGTTATCTAATTTTATTACGGTAACTGTTAAAAGGATGACAGGATTACCTCAGATAATCGCACGTTGCTATTGTTCACATACGAAGTTTTAACAATGGTTTCCCACTTGGCATCATTGGAGAATCTCTTAAGGCCTGTTTTCTAGAGAAGGCAGTGCGTGCAAGTGCCAAGACTCGGAAGGTGACTTTGGCAAGGGAGGTGGCAGAGGAGCCAGAAAACAAACGAGACTAAGATTTCCTTCATTTTCTGTACTTACAAGCTCTGGCTTGTCAAAATCTAGGCTTCCAGCCGCAGGTGCATTCGAACGCACCAAGAACCTAGCTTCATCATCAGCATTATTGCCTTTCTTTAGTACCTCCACGTTATCTTCGTGATTCGATCTGTCTGTGGAAAAATTAAGTTCACCACTAACAAAATCTGACGATTTCGGGTCTGACACACTTCCCTTCCTTTGAAATATCCAACTCGTCGTTGTTATCTTGAAGAAACAATTCTGCAAGAGAAGTCTCTTCCATCCCCTGACTTCTTACCACAAATTTGAGAATTATTGTCCTTGAAATCTGAAGAACTCGAACTAGAATTTGGAGCTTCTAAGAAAAGGCCTGAATCAATATACAGCGTTTTCTCAGCTGCAGGGCTCATGGAACCTGTACCTCGCCGAGATACTACTTTATTCGGACTGCCTTCCGTATACAGATTAAACCGTGTATCCTTCGAATTCACAACTTGGTTAGGAACTCCGAGAAAACCAGCTCCTTCCCTAAAGGTAGACCGTGTCGCTTCATTTCGGTGAGGTGATATTCCGCCATCCCCTGAAAGTCCATTCTTACGTGACCCTTCAGTTGTTTGGGAACCACTCCAGCACACAAGCTCATTTGATCACTTCTCAGCTAATTTTCATCATCAATTTGTTGAAGGCCAGTTTATAGACGGTTTATAATCTTTTCTGTGTAAATATAAAACAAAATACGCATTGATATTCACTGGTGCATCATATATATGCAAATGAATACTAAGGAGCTATGTTGTATCCAGCGCTAAGCGAGCCTAGGCGTGCCTAAGGCACCCTAGGCGCCCAGAACACTAAATTAACAGAACATAAAAGTAAGAAACTGCACACATTTATGCGCATTGGGTGATTTTTCATCTAGGCCCCGAACCTTCATCCCAGGGATTGGATTTAACAGACATGCAGAACTCCTTGAACAAAGCCGAGGAAATAACCCGCAGCCTTTCGATAACGAATCCCCCGCCTCGCTGTAATCATCTTCACTTATATCCTCGGCGAATTTCGGTTCCGCATACGGTGTAATCTGAAGTAAATTACAGTATTTTGCATTCTCCTCATTCACCAGCACTCTTGGCAATTGTCTCGGAGATGGTTCGCGCAGCAACAGCTTGCCTCCTATGAGTATACTGAGGTGTATCAGAAGCCATTGCTTTTGCAGCAGGCAAGAAACGACCCATCATGAAATCCCTCGTCTTCAGATCACTCGAAAATGTACCAGAAGGCGGTTTAGCATCCGTCCAACCGTCTAATCCGCTCACACCACTCATACTGCAGTTGAAGAAAAACGATTCACTTCTAGATAGAGTATCCTGCGCTTCTATGAATGCATGCATCATCATCATCGTCTCCGTCTCCCTCTGAACCCGAAGCGCCCTTTTTCGCAATCAACCTCACCATCTTTCAAATTCTCCAAGTTACTGGCATTATTATCATTCCGCTCGGCGATTAGAGGTTACAAGTTTCTTCATTGTTTGGCTGCTGTTCTTTGGATTCTTTCTTCTCCGGAGGTTCGCGTCGTTTAATTTCTAACACCCTACCAGGTGGTAGCTTTGGAGCAGTAACCGGTGACTGGTTCTCCGATGATGATAGAATTAAGGTGGGATTTGTATTTGTATCATCCTTGGGTGTACCTGGTGTGTGTTCCCACATGAACGGAACAACACCGGCATTTCTAATCGGCCCTGATTTCAACTCCGGTTTGTAATAAGGATAAGGAATTGAAGATGATTTCTTATTATTCTCGTTTTTGTTTTTCCGTGAAGAAGAAGATGAAAACCGCCGGACTGATAAAAACGGTGCATTTAAATAAGATAATATTTAGGTGATTTCTGAAAATCGTGATGCAGTTGTCGTCGAGAAAATAATTAACAAAACGAACCGTGGGATGCAAAATAGTCCGCTTGGAGTCTGAGGCATTCCCTAAAATGATTGTCATGTGTAATCGGTTTTTTCGTCTTGGTCGGCCCCTACTGCTGCAGCAGTTATCTAGTTATATGCCACAAACACCATCTGTGTCTAGCTTCCGGGAAAACAATTTCAATTGCATTCTTCATGGCTTGACACTGATCAGGTATAATTGCTCTCGGAGCACATCCAGACATGCATTTAAGCCACTTCTTAAATAGCCATTCAAATGTTTCTGTAGTTTCATTACAAAGCAACCCACATCCAAGCAATATTGATTGTCCATGGTGATTAACCCCGATAAAAAGAGTGAAAGGCATCTCATAATCGTTAGTCATGTAAGTGGCATCTCATAAATTATCACAGAACTTGTTTCTATTCGAAGATTTAGAGAGAACAGCTTTTTATCTTACAATACCTAGATTTGTTTTAGGAAGAAAAATAAGAAACTGAATTGGATATTTTCCCGCTGCCAAATATCTAAGTTTTAGTTTTTTCTCTTCCATCTGAACCGTCGGGTATAATCAACGGCAGTTAATATTTTCAAAATTCTCCCAAGTGATTTTTCTATGACAAGAACGAAGAAAGATTCCATGTTCTAGTGATGAAAACAGAGCACAAGGCAAGTAGGCAAAAAGTTAGTGTATGTTTGTCTAGTTTATGTCTAGTCGTGATACGTCTAGAGTCAAGCGATGTCGGGTGACTTCGTCATTTCATGCCGTGTTGTGTCGTCGACCGCATCACTCCTGCCTTCGGCACAAGTGATAGTCCTATCTTGTGCTATTAAAGAACGCGCAATTGGGGGATACATAATCTAATTGGGGATATGAATTACTTCCCCCAACCATAGGTGGCTGTTAAGGGGTGTTTTTTGGAGGCGAAAGTACTAAAACACCCTTAGATTAATTAAAAACATTATGAAAAGACTGTTATGCCCTTTCCCTAAAACATAAAATCAAATAACCAATTCATATATCCCCCAATTCGGTTTTACCTGCCAAGCATAGTGTTAGGTTTAGGAAAAAAAAAATTTCTTCATCTTCTTCCTCATCGTTCATCCTTCGTCGACGATTAATCGTTGAATCAAAAATTTCTTCGTCGATTAACATAACATAACCATGCCTCCAAGAACCAAATCGAAAGCAAAATCGAGAACCAAAACTACTGCTCAACAAACACATGAACAAAGAATCGAGAATATTGCTCAACAACTAGAAGACGACGCAGCGGCGTACTCGATGATCAAACACTCATGGCTTCTCTGAGAAGGTAAGTGATTTTTTGAACTCATTTATGATTGTTTTACTCGATTTGTAGCCATGGGTTTAGGTTAGAATCGCCCACAATAGTCTGGCCCGATGAGTTACAAAGTAAAAACCCGCATTGGATCTTGGTTTGAATACCAAGCCGGTTTAGTTACAAACATAAATTTGGTTCGAATACCATACCTAGGTTTGCATTCCCGAAATAGATTTTTGTAAACCGGCATAGAATTTGGGTCGAATACCATACCTGTTTCATTCCTGAATCGAATGTTTTATACCTAAGCATAGAATTTGGGTCGATTACCATACCTAGGTTTGCAACTAAAAACACACGGGAACTTAATTAGATGTCTAGGCATTATATCTAGGTTTCGTGATTGTTATTTTAAAACCGGCATATGTTAGTTCGGTTCGTCAATGCCGGTATTACACTTAAAACATACAGGAACATCACCGAAATGGTGCTTAATCTTAGGCATTTTAGTTAGTTTTGGACAATGCCGTTCAACGATACCAGGCATGCTCGATATTTATGGTGTCTTCCGGTTCATGTTACCTATTGGTTTGTTTAGGAATTGGTATGCTTGGTTCTTAAAGCGCCATGCCTTTTCTAATGTTTGTTTATGTTATAGGTCAAGAGCCAAAGAAGCGAGGAAAGATAAAGGTCCTATCCTCGCTAAGAGAAGGAGGAAGGACGGTCTTGATACTCCTCGGTCCACCTCCACGGGGAAAGATGCGGGTCGCAAGAAACGTTTGGGGTTTGAAACATGAGGGTCAATTTGGGAGAGTGGTGGTGAACGTAGTGCACTTGCAATCCGTGAACGTCTTTGGAACACATGAGGGCGATGAGCATGATGGAGTGGAAAGTGAGGAGGAAGATGATGAGGTTCCCCAAGTCAATTAGCGAGGCCAAAGCGAAGTTGGTGGGACTAGTCAACAACCAACACAAGGTAAGGGCAAGGGCAGCCGAAAACCGAAAGTTAAAGGTTGTCACCTTCCTCACCTTGATGACATGTTACCCGACCGCGATGATGGTAAAATTTGGGGACAAGCTCCTAACCGAAAGTACTCTTTGGATACAAGCACTCTTGGGCTCGTACTATCTTTCAAACTTATGTAAGCATTTTTTTATTTTGTGCATGTACGTTGTTTTATCTTTTACATCATCTCTTAATCGTATTATCTCGTATTTGTAGGATCATACTAAGGCTGTGCGTGTTTGCCGAAACCAAGCCGCGGCTCATTGGGATTTGTCGTTGGAGCATGAAGATGTCCAAACATTAGTAAAGAACTACGAGTCCAGTATTCTTTGGTTGAAAATTACGTGAATCCGGATACGTGACCGTCAATTGCTTCGTTGAGAGGTACCATGGTGAAACAGATACAATGCACTTCCGTTTGGTGAGATGACCTTGATTCTCGAAGATGCTCATAACATTCTAGGCTTGAATGTTATCGGCAAATCAATTTGTGAGGGAGTTGAGTATTGGGACCTAGAATGGTCGAAGTTGCACGATTTGACCCAAAAGTCATTGGTTGGGACTTCAAAACTTCTTCGGATAGCTTTTATGTAGCATCGAACGGAAGTAAGACGAAGACATTCAAGTTGACGATGCTTAAGAAGATGTTTGAAAATACAAAGGCTAGAAGCTCGAAGGATGGATGGGACCCCCGCACGATTCGGTATACGGTCCGCCACATACACATTATACATTTTGGGCACTAGGGCATTCCACGACACTAACAACAGGGTAAGTGCAAACTTTCTCCGAAGTACCTTGACCCGTTGGAAGGTGTCCATGGCTATTCTTGGGGCACCGCGGTCATGGCACATTTGATGGCGGAGATGAGAAGGGCTTCATTGGCTAAAACAAACCAATTTGTCGGGAATTTCACTCTACTCCGTGTACAAATTTGTTTAATCTATTGTTGAGATGTATTTTTTTACTTATGTTCACATGTATATTGTTCAAATTGGATTAGGTGTGGTGTTATGAACACTTCCCAACCTTATTCAAGGACTGCCAATTCTTGAAGATCAAAGACCTTCCTGAACCCGATACCCCTAGAGCTCAGAGGTTTGAGTTTAACAGTAATCCGAAGCCCGGTAACAAAGGTCGAGTCATCAATATGAGATTGGCTCTGGATGCTATGAGGAAGGAAGACGTTGTGTTCGACACCTATAAGGAGATTAGAGGGTACCGTCCAATTCCAAGAGATGTTGCATTTTACCATGGGCCGTTGTACCACCCAAAAGGATACATCATGGTCGATCCATGCCGTGTGATGCGCCAACATGGATTTAAGCAATTATCCCGTCATTGGTCGAACTCTGTTGAAAATTATCATCTTTACTTTTCTCAGTGCAATTCAACTCCCAACAAGTTGCATGTGGTGTATGATCCTGAACCGGAACCAACACATTGGAGGGATAGAGAGCCACGTCGTTTGGTTGATATTAGTAAGTGGGAGAGTGCGGAAAATGGTTATGAAGTTGATGACAGCTACGAGGGATTACCCAGGAATGGTCACATCCTTATGTCGTGCGTCCTCCCTCCGTCGAAGCTCCACACCAAGAAAACCCTCCTGTTGAAATTACTCCACCTCCTGACCTACGATGGCCAACCTTCTTAGGACTTTAGGAATGGTGGTAAGTTGTCTTAATTGCTTATATTCATTAAATGTAAACATAATCATATATTAACATATATACTGAATATGTGTTTGATGTATTAATATAGCGACGTCGGCTTGGCAAGGTTACGAAGATGTTAGGTTGCAAGCATAATGACGGGGAGGTGCTATCTCTTCAAGAAATCAAGGAACTAGAGGAAAAGCTTCATAGAATTGAAGAAACCCACCCTACTGTCAGAGCTATGTACGGGGAAACCAGGAAGGCGCCGACCCAAAAGAAACAAAAGACTAATTTAGTTTGAGAGAATTGATGCCAATGTTTGATGGTTAACTTTTTACGAGTTTGGTTACGTCAAAAACAATTTCAAACTTGTTTTGGTTTGTATCTTTTGTGGGTTAACCTGTTTAGTTCTTTGGTTTATGTTGAACATGTTAAGATTTGTAGTTTGCAAGTTAAAATGTTCTAGAGGTCGAGTTTAGAAATATATGTACACATACCAAGCATATCCGGCATGCTCAAAACACTGGGCGGAACCTAGTCCCGGCATAGCAATTTTGTCACCGGAACAATCGAGTTAAATTATTTGGTTCATGTGTAGAAACTAACATGTACGGTATTATTACGTTTGCTAAGGAGAATGCATTGCAAATATCCAAATATTCTTGAAAATGTGATAGAAAAACGGCATTGTAAGATTCATTTTTACAATGCCGGTATGTTAGATTTCAAATTATCTTTTAGAGTTGACATAAAACCGGCATGCTCGATCCGATTTCCACAATGCTTGGCACCTTGGATAATTCATTTGAAATTCTCTTTTATTTCGTTACAAGTAATCGACTACATTGGATTAGAAACTTTAAGTTAAAAAAACAAAGTGAATGGATTGCACTTGAGTAAAAGATAATCTATTTCCATCCCTTTTCAACAATTGCAGAGCCTTTGAGCAATTCCTAATCTGTTCAAAGACATCGTCCTGAATGGGGTGTCAAGGATCATCCTCATTGGCTCTTCTTCTTTTTCAACGTATTCCTTTCCCTTCATATAACACCCATCACACCCATCGATAGGCTTACAATGGACCTTGTGGTTTTCTCTTGACTCTGCTAGTTCAACCGCTTTGTCAAACCATTGAAACTCATCGCACTTTGGGTGATTCAAACACCTCAGAAACATTCTTCCATTTTCAGCATCATCAGTTTTTGCAATCCAAAACCGGCGTGTCCCATCACAGCTTCTACACTTTGAATAAATAAATGGACAGTCCATGGCTAGGTGAGAAGGTGACTTGCAAATTTGACACTTCCAATGATGATTCTGTAATAAAAAATTGTATTAGTTTTCCGTCATAGTATTGAAGAGCATGTTGTTAGGAAATATACTTACTTTGCAGATAGAGGTAGATGATGAATCCCCCATTCTTTGAGCCGTGCTTGCTTATTTGAGAGAATGATTTTTTTTTAGTGTTGCAAATAGAGGTAGATGTTATTTGGTGCTTGATTTGTGTAGTTTTGCCAAAGGAATGGGTGATGTTATATAGAAATGATGCTCAACGGTCATATTTTTCAAAAAAAGTAGCCGTTTTTTCAAATTTTGCTTGTTCCTAAGATAGATGTTACTAAACAAAGAATGCCGGTATTATATGCATATTTTGGTAGTTTCCTGTAAAGATTTTACGCATTACCGGCATCATCGTGTTATACCATGCAGTGCCGGAACACAACACCGGCATAGATTTAGTTCAACCTTGGTATGCTTAGGTTTGGAAATTGAATGCCTAACGGCTAGTTTTTAAACAATACACTTGAAAACAATAGTTCGTGGGATCTAAGTTACTTAGAGTGCCGTCACTAAAGTGGAAAAGATCCGTTATGTCCACATCTATTTAAAGGAATGGATGCACCCATTGCGGTTGATACACTACAGATATATCTCCAATGGATTATCAATCACCAGCTGACAAGTTCATCAATTCCCTCGAGAAAGAAAAACACATGAGGAAAATATTGTCAACCCCAACAGGAAATCAATCATCAACCACGACCAACTCCGTTGCCACAATACTAGAAAAACTAAGAAGGAAAGAAGAAACCACCAAGTCAATTGCCGCAATGGAAGAAGAGATAATTAAGAGAAGAAGAAAGAAGAAGAGGAAGCAAAGCTTGAACGTTATTGTCAAAAATTAGATAAGATAAAAGCGGAAGGCGAGGAAGAGGTTAAACGTCAAAAAGAAGCTAAGATAGAAAGCAGATGTTCGGGAGGAAACAGAGTGGATTAGAAATTACTACATAGTATCGGATTTGCCGGAGGATCAACGTCCTTCAGATGTTTTTTGGGGCCTTGTAATGACTGGTTCTTACGAGCATAACAAGTTTGACCGTAAGAAACGCATACCTGAATACGCACATCAAATAGTACGCATTCGAACAAGCGCACTCATCAAATCATGTCTCAAATACAACGAATTTCTTGCAAGATACAATGGTGATAGGTATGAAGCTCGGGATGCATATACGAAGTGGAGAAAGAGCCTTTTAGGCATTTCAAACAGCTTTACTTGTTCAAGCTCGTTCGATAAATCATTAAATTGTAATACTGGCAAAGCATTGGTATGTAATTTACTATGCCTGGTTTGGTGGTATTATATATAATTGAAGCACCAACGGTCTTATTTTTCAAAAAATCTAGCCGTTTTATTTGAAATTAACAAGTACCGGCGTATTCACAATTATACATTTAATGCCGGTATTAGTTCCACGGCGCGGAAGTATGTTATTACACAATGCCGATATCGAGTTACATATTTGGGATAATCTCGATAATAAATTTACTTGTACCGGCGCCATATGACACATTAACTACGATGCCTAATTTATGTAATTTCAAAAAAACTAGCCGTTGAGGTTTTCCTCTATATAAAGAGAGCTAATACTTGAACCCAAATGCCCAAAATTCATTGTGTTCTTATATACCTCCTTGAGAATCTTAACTTAAGAAACCCTAAACCCTAGAATAGTCATCTATAAATAGCTTATTATAGAACCTAATCCCATACAACAAATGGCATCGTTTGACTCCGAGGAAGATTTAGCAATCACCCAAGCATGGTACGCCGAAACTCGTCCTTCAACTATAGATAGCGACACCACGGGATTCCATGTGGTTGAAGATTTTAGGAAGTTTGTTCATGATTACGGTAACCCAAAAGGAAGAAGCTGCTCAACAAATCGAAACAACGACACGACATCATCCTAAATCTTTGTGGTTGAGTATCTAAAAATGAAGTCTAGGATCGATAACGCTCATCACAATAGGTTGCCCCACAACTCGTAAGTATCTTTATGAATAATTCGGCTCAATCTACTATTTTTCAATTTTTATGTACCCAACAAAGTTTGTGTGTTGTTTTGTAGCATGAAGCCGTGAAAGCGCGTTACTTACAAGAAAAGGGAGAACCATTCATGTTTGAAGCCAACGTGAACCATATTGTAACCAA
Source organism: Papaver armeniacum (assembly GCA_023531295.1). Lineage (NCBI taxonomy): Eukaryota > Viridiplantae > Streptophyta > Magnoliopsida > Ranunculales > Papaveraceae > Papaver > Papaver armeniacum. The sequence goes on along the minus strand of JAJJWW010002322.1, from coordinate 127,204 downwards.
AGTCACCGAGTACCACCGGTGGGTGAATCGGAAACGGATTCTTCTTAAGAAGATTGAAAGTTTAGTGGTATTTGCTAAGGTTTTCGTAAGGTTTTGTGGGTACATCTCTATGTAAACCCTCACGAGACTATAACTCGTCCTATTGGGTCACCAAGTGGTTTAAAGGCTTGATGCACGTGCTAAGTGCATTCGTGCTTCCTGCGACAAGGATTACATTTATAATAAATTAGAGTTCCGGCTTATGTTATTTTGTTAGCATGATACAAAAAAAAATTAACTTGTAATACCGGCATAGTTGATATGTATTTGTCTATGCCGGATTTATGACTTGATTACGATTTCCCCTACTAGTTTGTGATTACAATTTCATTCAACTTGTTTGACGGTTACAAATTCATTCAACTTGTTTGACGGTTACAATTTCAATCAACTCGTCGGTTTCAAACTACTCATGCTATATAAGTGACGGTTTTGGAAAGAAAAATATTCAATCTATTCAATCTCTCCCTATTGTTTCACATCTTCTATACCAAAGCAATGGCTCGTCGCAAACCCAATCCAGAAATACCTGATGCGCAAAAAAATCCTCAAGAGTCTCCTGGTGAAGCGGACGTAACAGATTTGATTCGGTAAGTGATGTATAACACAAAGTCTCCTTTTGAATTGAAGTACTTTTAGGGTTTACCCAATAATATGTAACACAAAGTCAAACATTCTAGGGTTCATGACGGATTGAAAATTCTGATTAGGGTATTGAAATTGAATTCTAGTAAGATGAAATTCTAGTCAATTGAATTGAGTTTGAAAATCAAAAACCAAAAAACACTAAGAACTCTGTATAAAAATTTACATAAAACCGGCATACGTATATTGCAACTCAAGAATGCCGGCATTAAAACCGGCACTCTCGTATTTTATTTTTTGATGCCGGTTTTCGGTCCCTAAAATTTGTGAATCCCTGGATACAATTCAACCAAAACCGGCATTCAATGTATTAATATTTATATGCCGGTATCCGTTCCGGCACTCAATGTATGGTTTGTATTTATACCGGTTTGTTTTTCATACGCCTTAGAATTTTCTACATATAATTCAATATAACCGGCATAGTAGTATTTTTTTAACGAATGCCCAACCAAAACCGCACTCTCGTATTTTATTTTTCGATGCTTAGGTTTTTGTTCCCTAAAATTTGTGAATCCTGGATACAATTCAACCAAAACCGGCATTCAATGTGTTAATATTTTCGGATGCGGTACCCAAACCGGCACTATCGTATTTTTTGTCGATACCGGTTTTCGCTCACTAAAATTTGTAAATCCCTGGATACAATTCAACCAAAACCGGCATTCTATGTATTAATATTTTATATGCCGGTATCGTTCCGACACCTAATATATGGTAACAAATTATACCCCCGGTTTCTTTTTCATACGCCTTAGAATTTTCTACATATAATTCAATATAACCGGCATAGTAGTATTTTTTTTAGGTATGCCGGAACCTAAACCGGCACTATCGTATTTTATTTTTCGATGCCGGTTTTCGCTCACTAAAATTTGTAAATCCCTGATACGATTCAACCAAAACCGGCGTTCTCCGTTTTATTCTTTAAAATGCCGGAATGAGTTCCGGCATTTCATATATGTCTATTTCTGATGCCGGTTTTAAGTATGCCGACATGTAGTATGTAACTCAATTTAACGTGTTGGAACATAGGTCTCACGCACCAAGAAAGGACAAAGGAAAAGGAAAAGCTGTTGAAGAATCAAAGCGTAAGTCTTCTCGACGTAAACGTCAAAATCCGGCTACTGCTAAGGTCACATTGGGATCATCCTATAAAGCGACTCAACAAGCACCGATGATGATGATGAGCGGGAAACTCCACCAGAACCGGTGTTAGCAGGTGGCTCATCCTCACAAGCAGGTGGTTTAGGACAAACTGATGATGAAAAGGCACCCCCTCTTCACTTCCCTGATAAGTTAGAATTGATTCCTGTCCGCAATGATGGCAAACTTTGGGGTCAACCGATAAACCCGCAACTTTTATTTTCGTATAAAGACTCTTGGGCTCGTTGGATCTATCAAGCTTATGTAAGACGTTTGTATCTTATTATTATATTATTTTCCTGTGATCAATTTAATTAAGTATGTTGTGTTTTTATAGGACCACAGGAAAGCCTGGCGTGTTAGCCGCCATCAACAATCGGATGTGTGGCCTTTGGAGGATGAGTGTCCGGCTGTTCAACAAATAGTCAGAGCATCTGGGTTGTATCATGCGATAGAAAATTATGTGGCCACCGATACCGTCACTGCAAACTGCTTTTTGGAGAGGTTTTATGGTGAAACTGACACCATGCATTTTAGTTTTGGCGAGATGACCATTATCCCCAAGATGTCAAAGGATAATAGGACTAGAGGTTCTTGGGAAACCGGTTAAGGTTGGAGACAAGTCGAAGGACCTAGGGTGGGAAAAGATCTATGAACTCACGAGAAAAGTTGTTTGGATGGAACAAGGAAACCACGTTGGCAAATTTGTACAAGAAACGAATCCACTCGGACAAAAGACTATAACATTCGTCAAACTCATTCAACTGTTTGGGAATACGAAGAACCGGAATTGACTCCGCACAAGCTCAACAAACTGCTCGCCGCATATATGTTCATTTTGGGAACCGCTATATTCCACGACTCTAATGGTAGCAGGGTGCATATGAACAACCTACGATACTTGGATCCGTTGGAAGACGTTCATAAGTATTCATGGGGCACTGCTTTCTTGGCTCATTTTTTGGCAGAAATGCGTCGAGCTTCTAAGGCGAAAGGCCGTCAATTTAATGGGAATTTCACTGTGATTCAGGTAAGGGGAACTACCTATTTTTTGATTGTTATCGTTACATTTGTTAGTTTCCAAATGTTTATTTTCTTATAAAATTTATGGGCACAGGTGTGGGCTTATGAACACTTCCGAGATTTGTTCATAGGGTATAAAGGATTGGAAATTTGGCATGATTACCAACCGAATATGGCTCTAGCTCAGAAATACTACTTCAAAAATACCCCTTCGCCTAACAAGAAACGGTTTTTACAAATGAGATTGGCTCTGGACTCGTTTTCTGTGGAACACGTTGTGTTCGACCCTTATAGGAATGTCAGAGGAGTTCACCTTCAGAGACACGAAAATGTTTCGTTTTACAACGGACCGTTCTTTCATCCAAAAGGATTTGTTATGCATAACCCTCTCCGCGTGATGCGCCAACTCGGTTACAAGCGAGAAAGATCTCACGGATACATCTTATCATAAATATTCTCACGACTTTACTAAATGCCAATCAAATGAGAACCATACTATGGTATGCTACGACCGGAACCAATTCTCGCACATTGGATCGAAGGGAAGAAGAAGAACTTGTCTTTGGATAGGGGTGATTGGGAATTGGCTGAGAACGGTTTTGATAGTGAACCAACATTCCTAAACGGGCATCTACGGTACTCACATCCTTATGTTGTACGCCCGGATACGGTAGAGGTCCCTCCACCACCAGCACGTCCCTCCACAACTCCAGATACTGTACCCGGACTTCTACAGCTCGTTACGTTGTTGGTGCGTTCATTACTATTCTCTTAATCTATATCTATCAACTTATAAATTTGTACGTACTAAATACATGCTGAAAAATCCGTTAACGGTCGTCCGAATTGGAAACTTGGGAAGGTTCTTTAGAAGAAGACCAAGAAAGGAGAGTTCTTGACCCCGAAAGAAATGGAGAACGTCGTCAAAAAGATAGACCAAATAGAAGATCTTTGAGGCAAAAGACTTGTGGGGCGAAAAGAAGAAGAGGGCATACAAGAGGCCAAGAACCGAGTGATCTTGTGATTCTTTGATAATGTTAGTTTGGTTTATGTTTGTTTGTGTGGATTGGTAAACTTTGATCATCTTTGCTTCATTTGTTTTCGGTTTGGAACATCTTAACTTTACATTTGGTTTGTTTACACTTTGCGTATGTTATTTTATGGTATTTGGTCTTTGCTTATCCGTGTACTTAAGTTGTTATTCCAAAGACAAACGAGAACATATTTTGCAACGCCGGTACGAGCATCGCCGTAGTAAAGTTTGAATTAAATCACAATGGCACGTACATGGCATATGGTTCAATGATTACAATTCAAACTTCCAAAAAAACAAAAGGTGGCGTATTAGTGAACCACATTAATCCAAATTACTCAACATGAATCCAAATTACTCATCATCGCTTCCACACGTATGAAGTTGCAACTCCTCCTCTGCAGGAGGTTTCTTTGATAAGGCCAAAGCATCCCATAATTGGTGATACTCCTGGTTCAACGCCATCCATCCCTTCCATATATTTGGATCTAGTTCCTTGTTTTTAACCATCCCACAAACAGGTGGCAATGGACAATTGTCCCTGAGTTTAAGAATGACGAAATGATTGCCGTTCACGTACGCCAAAACAACTCTTCTCGTCTTAAGAGATCCCTCGCATTTTACATGAGGGAAATGGCGGTATTCAAACCACGAGCATGCCGGTACAAAGGTTTTTTCAGACAGAAATGGCGGTTTCAAAAGAAAAAAATCAAATTTTCGACCTCTTTGAAGCATTACCCGTGTGTTGGGGTTGCTTGTATCTTTGAACATGTTTACTTTCTTGAGTTGGTTCTTCACAAAACATTTCATGGTCATGAAAATAATGATTCAAAGGTGTTGGTTCATCATACAACAATTGTGAGTTGTTATCATTAATCGAAGATTGAAGATATGATTGTTGTTGTAATTGAGCTAAAGATTCAAGAATTTGCAAGTCTCTCATCACAATCATCTTCCATTTTCAAAAAAAAAAAAAAATTCTACTCAAAATTTTTTCCCTTTAAACTAAAATACACAAATTCAAATAAACATAAACACACATTATATCCCCCAAATCATTAATATTTTACTAATCATCATTAGTATCTAATCCTGATTAGTGAGGGTTAAATTAGGAATTTAAATTTTATTTAGATAAGGGGTAACCCAGCTAGGATATTTGGATCCCTATTTTGTCATTTAGTCATATCCCCCAATTAGATTATGTATCCCCCAATTGCGCGTTCCTATTAAAGTAGAAAATAATGTCAATATAATCAGTGGCGGAGCCAGACTTTGTGAATGAGGGGGACTAAATTTTTTTTTTAATAAAATGTGTGTACTAGGTGGGCTAAATTTCTAAAACAAAGTGGACTAAATGCAAAATATGCTACAAATTTAAGGACTTTTTTATGGTTTTGATGATTTTTTTTTGGTGGGGGGGCTAGAGACAGGGTTAGTCAACCCTTGGCTCCGCCCCTAAATATAATCATGTCTTTCGAAATTAAATCATCATTTTTTTGATGACGTAATTGGGGGATATAGGAGTTAATTGGGGGATATGAATTACTTCCCCCAACCTATGGTGTGTGCTAAGGGGTGACTTTTGGGGGCGAAAATCAAAAAACTTAAAATCAAAAAACAAAATCATAACCCCATTTCCATCTCCACTTCTTATTAATCTTTTTAGGGTTAAAACTTTGAAACCCAAATGTTCCTCATTCTCTTTCAAATTCTAAATTTTCCCCATTTCCTTTCAAATTATCTTCTCCTTCTCTGCACGGAGTGATGAAGAACATGTCGGAAATGATAAAGAACATCTTGGAAATGATGAAGACCACGCGGAAGTGATGAAGACCACGCCTTAAGTGATGAAGAACATGTCGGAAATGATGAAGGTCACGCCGGAAGTGATGAAGACCACGCCTAAGTGATGTAATTCAATGCCGGAACCATGCTCGATATTAATCTATTAATGCCTTAGTCAAGTGAAAAAAAATCAATTTTTGAATACTTTTCATCATGTGCCGGCATAGAAATTTAGGATGAAGACCACACCGGAAGTGAGTTCCGGCATGGTTATTTAAGATGAAGACCACGCCTAAGTCTTTGAAGAACATGTCGGAAATGATGAAGACCACGCTAGAAGTGATGAAATTCAATCTTTGGAACTAAATGCGGCATGCACGATATAAATCTATCAATGCCGGTAGTTAAGTTAAAAAAATCAATTTTCTGGATACTTTTCATCATGTTCCGGATAGAAATTTAAGCAAAAACCATGCCTAAGTAGTTCCTGCATGATGCTCGAAAATCGATAACTGTCTGCCTAAGTAGACCGATTAAAACCAGAAAAAATAGGTTTTGAAGATCAAAACCTGAAAAATTTTGTTACGCCCCCCCGAACCCCCCGGATAGTGGCAAACAATTTATGAAAATTTCCAGAAAATACCGGCATGGTTTTTTGGTTGAATACCATGCCGACACCAAGCTTTTTCAGCTGCAACAATGGTGGATTCGAAGAAAAAAATATCAAAATTTCAACCTCTTAGCAGCAATTCTCTCATCACAATCATCTTCCATTTTCAAAAAAAAATTCCACTCAATTTTTTTTCTCGCCTTCTACTCCTCACTCGCACAAATTAAAATAAAAACAAATACTAATCTATCCCCCAAATACTTAGGATTTTTAATAATTATTATTAATCACTAATCCTGATTAATGAGGGCTAGATTAGGAATTAAAAAAATACTAAGATAAGGGGTGACCCCGATTTGATATTTGGATCCAATTTTTGTCTTTTTCCTCTATCCCCCAATTAATTCTTCATTTTTTTTATAAAATACTAGTATAACACGCATGCGCGATGCGCCTGCCATTCCGTCCAAAATAAAATTGCACTTCCTAACATTTTCGGTCATAGTGTCATTCCGTCCCAAATAAAATTGTACTTCCTAACATTTTCGGTCATAGTTTTTCCAGACATTTTTCCGACACCATACATATACCATGTACCATTCAACAAAATATCCATCAACCTAGTATTGCAATCCCTTCATTTCTGCAAAAGTGATAGTAATACTTTTGCAATCAAAATTCCTTTCAAAGCAATGTGCATCGTTAGATGTGAATAATTTCAACTTCAAGACATGAAGTTATTCCCTCACAGTAAATGAAGGTCTAATGTACAAAAATGGAGTATGTGTTGGTTTTCTGTTTTACAGCAAAAGCATGGAAAGCCTGGTACTATATCAAGTGACCTCACTACATGCCGTTAGGATTAGTTGCTTGCTGAAATTAAAACGGCGGGCACATGGGGTTTGAGCTTACGGTAATAGATACACTGCTTTGCACAATGAGAATTTGATAAGCTCAAATGAGCCCAGAGGAGAAAAGCACTCTAAATCCAAATCTTGGCCACACTTCTTGTATCCATACAATCCTAAGCTATAACTATCCAAAATATAGGATCCTTCTCCATATATGCAGGTCCAAAATTCAAACATGCTTAAGAGAATGGTTAAGAGAACATACATTTACCATTCATACTTAATTATCATGCCAGTAACTAAGAACGTTGCTACACCAAAAAAATAGAAAAAAATGCTTACACAATATGAACAGGCTAAGTCCAGCTCTTGAGCCCACTGTAGCCTACAACTTCAGTCGGCACATCGATTTATTTCTTTCCCTGTAGTTGTTCTAGCTCAAATGAATTCACTTGCAAATTTATACATTATAGCTCCTGCGCCAGCATCTTGGTTTTCAGAGGATAATCTATTATTCCACGTTCTCTTCTCATTTCGTCGTCGCACAAAGAGAGTAGAATTCTTCTTTTTTCTATATACTTGCCACTAACAAAACAATGGATAGAAAACCATCAGTGTCCAGCTCCTTCGTGTTCGTGCATTATTATGGAACAGTGAGTACCGGATAGAGTAGTACTTCCAATGATGTAAAACAATGTGTTCCTGTGACTCTGCCGAAACAACAAAAATAACACGATACATCAGATAATCTAGCAACTCCCAATAACAACAAAATCACAAAGCTAATAAAACTAAATAATTATTGTTGTTGAAGTTGTTCCAAGTCACGCTTTCTCTAGATGTAGATTTGTATAGGCCACAAAGAAGCTTAGGTTAACATCAAAGAGAAAAAGCTTTGCACTAAAATAATATTTTCTTTTCTACAGCATACACTTAGCTAATCATACGGTTTCATGCCAGATGGCAGAACGAACATGCCTGAATCCAATTATAACATCGGACAACCATTCTATACTTGTAAGAGACATCCGTCATTTGATCATTAACTCATAAGAACCAAAACCATTCGCAATCCAAGATATATATTGTAACTAAGTTTCTAAGGAGAATAACTAAACGAATTTTAGATTACGAATATAAACCAATTTGAAATTATCGTTCTGAACCCAAACTTGCCTAGTTTTTTTTGTTCATAAATTGTAATAGAGAATCTAAAACCCTAGAAACACCACCGTGATGTTGCTAAAACTGCTAATTATGCAAACAACCAATTCAAAAATTGGATCAATGTCACTACTGTTGTTCATACTGTAAGTTGTAACACAGAAACCCAATTCAAACATCAAAACTACAAAATGAAACTGGGAAAGTAACAGGTGAAAGAAAAGGATGAATTGAAAATATACTATCCAAAGGCATTTTGAGCTAAAATTGGCCCCAAAACTAACCCTAGAACTCGAAATTACACAATCAAAATAACTTTTCAGCCACAAATTGTCCTAAGCTAACCCTAGAATTTGAAATTGAATAATCAAAAGAAATTTTCAGCTCTCTAAATCATGTCTGACACTTACTTGAGAAATTTCTTTGAAGTTTAGTCATTTTTTCTTGTTCATCTTGCTACCACCTCTGTCATGGATGATTGGCGAGAGGGGAAAAAACCCAAATCTTCGTTTTGCTTTGAGTTGTTTCAGTGAGGCGCTACGTTAATCTAGAAGAACGAAGAAGATGAATGATGTTTCTGATGGCGATATCAGTTGTTGTTTCTTCTGAAGATGAAGAAAGAAATTTTGTCGCTGTTTCACGAAAAGAAAGATAGCAGAACTCGGATTCATTATGTTGCTCTTTACAGAACTAACCTATAAACATTTCCTTTTTTACGAAACTTAAAAAGAAAAACCAAAATTGGTAGGATTATTTTAGACATGTAAAAAGGCTTCACCAAACAATTACCTCTTTTCTTTAGTAACTTGGTAAAGGGGCGGCACATAATGGTAGAGGGGCGGCAAGTGTGATAGCCATGTCCCTCTTATTGGTTAGGGGGTGTCCTATAGGGGTGTAGATTGACTAGATTACCCTTTTCACCTTAAATTAACCAAAATCAAATCAAATTTTTTTAAACCTAATGAATCAGAAAAAATCAAATCAGTTTTTTTTTTTCATCTTCTTCTTCATCTTCTCTTCTCCTCCATCAACCCTAACCTCCATTAAAACCGAAAATTTCATCGTCTTCGATTAATCGGCGATTTGAAAAATGTTTGGAAAAACCCAGTTAGGGTTTAGTTTATCGTGTTGGATTTAAGGTAATTTTGTATCAAAAATTAGGATTTTGTATGAAAATTGAAATTGAAATTTAGGGTTTATGTGAGTTACGGTTGGTAATAACTCAATTAAGAACCGTAATCGAAGATTTGAAGAACATACGGTTGGTAATAGTTCAATTACCAACCGTATGTTCTTATATCTCAAATTTTCTTCGATTACGGTTGGTAACTATTTTAGTTTACCAACCGTAACTGAGTTACGATTTGTTACTCAAACAACCATACCAACCGTAAATGTTCCTGTGTCTTAAGAATTTATCAAATAATGATTTACGGTTCAAAAGTTAAGTTGACACACCAACCGTAGGGTAGTTACGGTTGGTATCGAGCATTTAGTTACCAACCGTAACTGGTTTTACGATTGGATCTTCCCCAAATTTAACCAGTTACGGTTGGTATTCGATAACTTACGAACCGTAACTAAGAGTTACGGTTGGTAACAAGCAAAATTGCAACCGTAAGTTCTTCTGAAAATTCAAAAGTTTTGATTTTGTTATGTACTTTAGATAATTTTGAGCGAGAAAAAGCTAATGGGAACTAATTTAGAAGTATACCCGGTCACTGAAATCACTCATTTTGGTTGAGTGAATCAAAATCTAGGGTTTCACAAATATCACATAAGTTTTCTTTTGCTTCTCCTCTAATATTTTTTTTTATAACTCTAAAAATCTGATGTTAGAGTTATAATAAGTGAAAATTAATTATCAACACTAATCTTGATTATTAACAATAAGGGCTAATTAGTCATTTCCAGATTTTTCATTGATAAGGGGCACTTGAATTTACTTGTAATGACCTTTTTTATCTTATTAGGTTGCCGCCCCTCTACCAATTCTTGCCGCCCCTTTACCAAGCTTGTTTCTTTACAAGTGAATGCAATGAAATTGTGCTTCTTTTTGGAACCGTTAAATTTTGAGTATTACCATATTTGCCCTGTCATATTACCATTCTGCCCTTGAATTATATTTCCATTTTCGATTCTAATATGTGAAGATAAGGGTAAAATTGGAAAAATCAATTTACAGCTTCATATGGAACAGTAATAGATATAATAGATATTAGTAAGAGTTTAGTATAACTATGGGTACAGATCTTGGCTGCAGCCCACTCAAAATCTAAGGAATTAGGTGGAACTACGATTTTAGGCATACGGAGATCTTTTAGCGCATACCAAGTAAAGACAAAAAAGGAATGTAAATAGCGAAATTAGAAGCCCCTTAACCAAATATTTTTGGTAATGGCAAATCTGCCCTTTTAGGATTAGTGTTAATACTAATGATTAGTTAAAATAATTCTGATTAGTGATTAATGATTAGTGATTAGTTTTAAGATTATTTTCCAACATATCATATGTTTAATCTCACTTTTGTAGGTTAAAATCATCAAAAGTGTGTGTTTTTTCACTAAGATTCGGCGAGTCTGGATGAACAGTTCGGCTAGCTGAAAGTGTTGATTAAGAGCCGAACCTACCTTGTAGACCAGAGTTCGGCTTGGTTTGAATTGTCCTAACAAGCCGAACCCTACACTGAACTGTCTGGAAGAAAAAATGTTTAGTGTTCGGCTTATATTTATAAATTTGTAAGCGCCGAACCTGTTGGAAACACATTGTTCAGCTATTTGAATAAGTAGAATATAAGCCGAACCTGATCATGTACATTCTGGGTTAATAATTTTGTATTGGTTCTAAAATATTGTGAATATCGTAATAGCCGAACCTCGTAAATGTGCTAGGTTCGGCACATATTATGATTATCGAATACGCCGAACCCCTATGCATCTCTTTCTGTGACTAGGTTCGGCTTGAAATTCCATGAAATTTCAAGCCGAACTGTTCATATACACTTACAGGAAGATTTTGTGAAGAACAGTTCGGCTAAAAACGCAACTCAATTTTGAGCCGAACCCAACACCGTAACCGTCATTTAATCGATGAAAAACAACAAATAGGAGATTGGGTTTGTAAAACTTACTTTCTTATCCTCATTCCCGGAGTTGGATATGCAGTTGGTTCAATTTCTGGTTCAATTGGTGGTTGATTTTCAGTTTCTACACCTTCATCTTCAATTGGTTCTTCTTCTTCAATTGATGGATTAGAAGACGATTTGGTTTGCCTAGTCCCCGCTTTCTTTGTACGAGTCATTATGTAGTTCAGTTAATCGACAATCAAATTTTTACGAATCGACAATTAATCACGGTGATGAATTTTTTTTTTCACGGGAAGGGAAGAGTTCGGCTAGAGGAGGAAGAAGAAGAGATGTTAAGGGAAGCTGATTTTGATTTTTTAGAAAACTGATTTTAGATTTTTGTATTAAGGGTATATAGGTAATTGAGCTACCCATAGGTTACCCCTTATAATAAGGTCACCCAAGATGGGACTATCATTTTTTATGCCCCGAAAGTTTTATGTATGCCTAAAATCATAGTTCATTAGGTGTATCAAGAACTAAATGCAAGCAAATGAGACATACAATCTAAAGCCCATGTAGGTAATATTATGTATTTTTTTTTTCTTTCTAAGGAAATTTTAAACTAGCTAAACAAGAAATTTTACATTGTTGTTATTATAGATATTAATGTAGCAAAGATAGGCCATTGTTGTTATTATAGATATTACTGTAGCAAAGATAGGTTGAAAGCAAACTAGTTGCTGGAGATACGAAGTGAGTTTAAGTTTCGTCAGAAGTTTGATAAAAGTTGATTGAATAATCAACAATAACTTATAATTGATAATTAATAATAATTGTGTCTTAAATTTGATAAAAGCTGGAGCTTACATGAATCGACTTAATAAAAGAAAAAGTACTTGAGGCTTGCCACTACAAGACAATTTTTTTTGAAGTAACTTATCCAACTATTTTACTTAATGGAAACTACCCCTGATTAATTATTTCTAATTTGGATGATTAATAAATGTTTAATCAAGTTAACCACCGAAATAAACTGTCGTTAATTCAACATCAAAATTTGAAAAAAATTTGTTTTTTTCTTGTTGAAAAACTCAATCCATAATAGGTTGATATTCGTGTAATAGTATACCGGTTCCGGGTTGAGTTTTTCCAATTGACGAAGAAAAACCCAGAATAGGTTTTTGTTAATGTACACATAAACCAAAAGGAGTTTATAAATTTCCACATATCCCGATTATGCCATACTTTCAGAAACAAAATATTCATTACATAATTTAGGAAATTAGCACATTACATATGTATGAAAATTCAGTATGCATATTCTTGAATATGGCACATCAATACATCGTCAATGAACCTCCGAGAACGACGGTACAACACCACATATTCCTTGTGGTGAATGAAATTCTTTTCCCCATTACGAATTCTCCATAGGCCGTTGAATCGTTCTAACCGCAATTAGATCAATTATTCAATGTTGTGTGCAAACATTAAACGATGGGATAGGTATTAAAATATCGAGTTACTCATTTTTTCAAGAAGAGGAGCTTATGGATGATGGTTTTTCACCATTTTGCTACATGTAACATACTCTCGCATTGCACTTTTTATGTATTGGAATCGAAAAGCTAAGTCTCTCCATTTACGGTTTTTGGATTCATGGTGCACTCATAATAGAACTTTTTGACACTCTTCCAAAACATTGAATATGGTTTCTTGGGACGTTTGTGGAAGGAGGGGATGAAGGATTTCACGAGTTGCATATCTTCTCCCGGATCCCATTATATTTTCTAGGCTAACATGTTTGGCATGCCTTGGCACGGAGATGTGGCTGGCATGGTTTGCCATTGGCACAGCGGTGCGGCTTGCATGGTTGGCATGCCTTGGCGCGGTAGCATGAGAATTGGGGTTTGGCATGATGATGTCGGTCAATGTTAAGGGTTCTGCCGTGGAACATGACCCATGTAAAAAAAAGGTACCCCGGTAATTCTTGCGTAGGCATGCTGATCGATTAAATAAATGTGCTAATGGTCATAGTGACGTCATGTTTACAGTTTTACGATTTTAACCCTAAGCTAAAAACCACCATTAACAGTCATTTACTTTTATTTTCCGCAATTATAATTGTTGTTTTTATAATTTAAAGTAAATTACACAAACGTTAATTCCTATTTACTTGATAGCAATCCTATTGTGTTTGGTTAAGTCCGAACCTTTTATCAAGTAAACATACTTCGTTGTTGTATTGTCTCGATCTCGTATCCAAAGACGATCACACGAAGTGTGAACCGATTAGTTGTATTGTCTCGACTCAGTCCATAGACAATCACTTTCGGAGAAAGGACTTATGGGTAGGAAAAGTTTTAGCTTGAGGTATATTTGGGTACCCTCGCCTTTTCAGGTTAAAAAAGAGAGTTTAGGTTTAGATATATAATTGCTGATCAAAATGACCAGAATCTTCCAGACGCCGGTGAGGAGAGACTTCTAGTTGCACCACCTTCTTCTGCAGAGTATGACCAAGCCAAAATTCTTGTTCCTTCATTGAGCACTGCAGAACTTCCGAATTTGAGGGCTGACATTCAAGCAGAAATTAATCATCGTGCACACGAGTTGATTCGTCTGAGAGAAGAGCAAGAGAGGATTCGTCAGAGAGAAGAGAAGAGGATTGAAAGCTTGTATACTGCATGGGAACCAAAATATTTAGCGAGAAGAGATAGAAAAGAAGAGGAGTGGGCTGAGAAGCATTCCAAAAGTAAAAGACATGGAAGTGCGACGGAAAGTGATTCAGATGCTTTTGGTAAGGGTTATGAGTATGATTTAGAATCGGTAGATACAAGTGATCTTGATTTAGATGCTGCAGAGGATAAGAGAAGAATGGATGAGTACCATAAGAGGAGGTTGAGAAACCGGTTTGAGTATAAACTTGCCAATCCAAAGATTTTTGCAAGGACCATGCTGGAGGGTGAGCCAAGTCATGAGGATGAAGAAATGCTAGAAGATGAGACTGAGGAGGAGGAGATAGGAGAAGAAGCTGACTGTGAGAGATCTGCATCTTCAAGTGATACTTCACCTGCGACATGTGAGAGGTATGAAGAGGAAGGATGGAATACTGATGAAGAAGACTTTTATTAGTCTCTTTGCTAGTGTCGGGAAAGGCTAGATTTTCAGGTTTAGAATAAAGCTTGAAAACGATTAACAAGCTTTTTACAAAATAGCTTTTTCGATACTTGTTTTTCCTCCTTCTCTCCTTGATTTTGTTGTAGATATTGGTGTAGATTCTGGTGTTTTTTTCGATCTTTCGGCCGGTTTTCCTTCTAGTTTGGGGTTATGTTGATGCATACAGGTGTTGATGTTCAGGAAGTTATCTTGGTTTGTAAAAAGTTTGGTTCAGTTCTAGTTTTTTGGTTTTGCAATTGGTGTTTGTTTGGCACAAAACAGGTGTAGTTTTGTATGGAATTGCTAGAAAGGTAAGTGCTTGAAAATGGAGTTTGGTTGTAATGATGAATGATGTCTTGGAAATTTTTTGAGTAGCTAACGATGGACTGTTTACTTTTGAATTGGAAACTTTTAAATATGTTCTTGTAATTGCTTTAGTAGAGAGAGTTCTTATTTGATAAAAACTTTAGATCAAAGGTAGTGTTGAGTAAGAAATAGGCTTTGTAAATGATATAGTTACTGATGATAATCACAGGGAGGAGGATTAATTGGTGAATGCTAGTGGGATGAATTCTCAGAAAGTAAGTTGCAGAGAAGAAGAAATTGAAATGCTTAAGTCAGGATGACGAAGCAGAGCTCTCCAATTGCACTCCCAAATCGTGTCGAAAAAATCATGTTAAGTTGGTTACTGTTCGGCATTTGTTGGGTACTAGATTTTGACCTCTATAGTGTATATCAACATTGATTAAAACTTGCTAAAAAAATCTTTACTATCAGACTAGTTCATATCTAATAAGAAGTCACGTCGAAGTTATCCAGTGGAATTTGTTGGGTACTTTTTTGTTGGGTTAAATCTGACTCAAAATATATGATTCATACTTGGCATCTGAGTTAGAGGCATTTTATTTCCTTCTCAAATGGGTGCAAATAGTGGTTATAATTGAGTTAAATCTGACTCAAATTAAAATACAAACTGTCTAATATCTGACTCGTGACCAATCAGCAGCCGAGTCGATCCGATTTCAAGCTTGGCCACGTTAAAAATGTGCAAGAAAGGAATATGACGACACTTTTTTGTTAGAACTATTAAAGACCATAATTAAATATGACTCGTGACTTTTCCCTGCCACCGCATACCTATATGCAATAAATAAATTCCACCCACACCATACCCATCTTATACTCGTGACTTTTTTGTTTGTCAGGCCTGGAGCCAACCATGATAAACCCAACCATTTATGGTGCACCAAAGAAACCTATTTAAGCAGGGCCTATGCACACAACTGCATCAGTATCAATTCCATTCACTACATTCTAAGAGCAGTTCAGTCACAAAATGGCCAAGGTTTTATCTATTTTGGTTGTCAATGCTGTTTTTCTCCTGCTTTGTATTGTTCTTGTCTCTGCTTCTACGGAACAAAAGAGCTAGGGCGTCGCCACTATTTCACCTTCCTGTAAGTATCACCCTAAACTGATTTTGTTACTAATATTTTCTAATCCGGTGTGACTAAATATTGTGTTTATTATACAGTAGAGCAAGTTGCATCTCCTCAGGATACCAACATATGCGGCCCGAACGAAGTATATAAAACTGAAACATGGAGTCCAACGCAAGATTGCAATATCTGTACATTCTACTGTGCAGGTGTATGTTCAGGGATGGGTACTAAACAGGTTAAAAAAGCCTGCACACCTCGTAGACGATATGGTGAGGCGCCTTCAGTGTTTTGCCAATGTTGTTGTCCGAAACCCCCATCTCCTCCTCCACCGCTACCATCTCCCCCTCCTTCGACTCCAACTCCAACTCCTTCGGGCGGCGAGTGCCAAGATGGGGACACAGAGTCAGAAACTACACTTATCACCTCAAATTGCGCCGATTGTACAAATTGGTGCAAAGAGGAATGTGCAGATTTAGGTGCTTCAGTGGTCAATGACAAGTGCGCGATAGGTGAATCCAAGTTTGTAAGGCGTTGCAAGTGTTGCTGCCATGCAAGCTCTTGTCCTACCATTGGCTGTCCTGCAGACGTCACGTGGACGATACCGGGTGTATCACCTTGCAAATACAAGCTGTTATCGTCATTTTCGTCATTGCCATCATCAGGATTATCAATGTAACATGCTGAACAATCATAGACTGATTCAGTTAAATAAAAAGCAGCACTATTTAAGCTTAGTAGTCACGCTTGTATTCATGTAGGAAAAATGAATGTATTAAAGTGGGGAAAAAACTGCTGCCCCCCATTAATCTAGGTTTGTCTTCACTCAGTTCATTTGGATAATATTTCCCAGTCTAATATATATTTGTATTTACTTAAAGGCAGAAGAAACATCTACATCATCCGTCATTTTACTCCTAAGAAGTAGTATTTCTTCTTTTTCTTTTTGCAATTCAAAGACCCATATATTAAACCGGAAAGGGAAATACATAAGATAAGAGAAACTACGTTATGTTGGTTGCTCCTTTCATAGCATCAGAGATTGCCACCTATCTGTAGCTAAAACAATGATGATAGTATGCATAGACGAATGATGATAGTACACATCGACGAAAAACGGGTCAATAGTTGCTGCTTTTTTGAGCAATTAAATAAAAGTATTTGACTAGGATTAGATCGTATTACCTTGCACCAGAGGAGTTGTGATGCAGGATAAAATATGGAGAATAAGTATTTTTATATATTATTGGCATATAGCTAATTATAGTGTAAATATGGTATTTTCGTTTTTATTATTTAGATAAATCTTAGAAATATCTAGAATATCCATTTTAGAGTTTTATTATCTTAGGAATGTCTTAAGTTATCTTAGATAACAAGTTTTAGGGTTTAGGGAGTTATCTATATAAAGAGCTCTATGTGCTACGGCTTAGTTAGTTTTTGATGATCAATTTTAATATGACTTTAATGTCTTTTATGAGTTTCTACCCTAGAACTCAGATTTATTGAAGTTCCGCTTGAATCTACCCGTATTCTACCTATTCTATGATTTTCTTTACATTAAGTTGGAAATGATTGAAGCCAAAGCAAATTCAATCTAGAAAACAATGAGTCGATTCCTAAATCCCACATC
Source organism: Papaver armeniacum (assembly GCA_023531295.1). Classification (NCBI taxonomy): domain Eukaryota; kingdom Viridiplantae; phylum Streptophyta; class Magnoliopsida; order Ranunculales; family Papaveraceae; genus Papaver; species Papaver armeniacum. The sequence goes on along the minus strand of JAJJWW010002322.1, from coordinate 109,613 downwards.
TAATAAATGTCTTTGGAGGTTCAAGCGGGGGGCACGCTTTCAGCAACCTGTACACGGAGAAACGGAAAGTGTTATGTAAGAAAAATTAGTCCATTTGTTCATGAAATTAGATTTAAGATCGCTTAAACATTGTGAGAGCTACAGAACATGATGGTGCACGTCAAATGAACATGATGGTGCACGTCAAATGAAGCCCTAAAACAGCAATCCGAGAAACAATAATTCACTCCATAAATGTATGATACTTAAATCAGTTATTCAGATTATAGAATATTTGGAAACTCTAAAAGATTCATCTAGGACTATCAATATGATTATGATATTAAGTTCAACCTATCATCTTTCTCATTAACCTACGAAGAAACAGTTTTTTTATCCATGACTGGGTTGATGCTATTTCACCAGACAACATAACTTGAATGAGGAGTAAGCTTATGAAGTACAAACTGAGCTCAGTAAAAATAAAAATAAAAACTAACAAATGCAATGTTTCAATAAAAGTAGAAATTTGGGAATCACAAGCAGAGTTAACAGTGAAATGCTCAACAACTACAACAGCAATGCAACCTAATCAAGTTTCCCAAGTTACTAACAAACCTGAAGCTGCCACAATATCACCATCTACATCTGATTCAACCAATTTTGAGGTATCAACATCACCACCCCCTGCACTGCAAAAACAAAAGACAAAATATCATAAGCAAATAAAAGAAGAAGAAAATTCTCAATAGCAAAAACAAACTCTACAGCAGCACTTAGAATACCAATCAAGAACATCTATTGCGAGATGAGCGAGAAAAACAAATTAGACGGAAGAATAACAGACTATCAACAACCATTAGGTGGTTATGAGAACAATAAAAGACTATACACTTGGAGAAATTATAATAACTACCATCTGCTGGACATTACCTCTATCTCTTCTGAAATATCATGATAGTGGGCTCTCCAGAAAATTCTTGTGATCAGCAACCCAGAAAATGTGAGCAGGAAACGAACATAAAGAAAGCCAAACAATGACAGGAAACCTGCATTACGAGAAGTGTAACATTAGAGGCCATTTACCCAAATATACTCACATGCATGAACAGACCTATTCAAATCTCTGCTGAGTGCTGGCAGCATATACAAGTCCACTCTTATGATTTATGAAGGTCCAATTCATGTTTATCACACTAATGAAACAAACTTATGAGATGACTAAATTGGTTATAGCAGCAATGACGAGCTCACTGAATCTCCCCTTTGTAATAAGGAATAATTATTTGCTACAGATCAAGAGTCTCAAGGAATTTGATGAATTGCTTCCATTCAATAAAAAAATAAATTGCTTCCCTTTGTGAGATACTGCATCGAGCTCATGTTATCACCTACATCTAACCACACAGGCCAGCATAAGGATCCTACATGTTTCTGACAGCGGTTATGAAAGAATTTCTAATTAGAGAAATACGGTCAACAGAGTTAACAAAATATAATGAAGAAGAAACTTACCAGCTCATTGAATTGCCAGAAAGCATTCTTAAAGTAGCAGAACAAACAAGAAAGATGGTTGCAAGAGTAACTCCAACAGTGTGGAAGCATTCCTGGAAATAAAATAAAAACAAGTTTGCCAGGTTTAAATTCTTAAACTGATATACTTAAGAAGAAAAACTCGAATGGGATTTGCCTCGAATATAGACTTGATAGTTAATACACAAGTGGGAGAGAACAGTTTAAGAGTTTAATTTGGATATAGACTTGAATGTTAACAGTAATTTGACCTAGGATTCGGCGTAACCCAAGTGGGTATTTGATGATTCAAGCAAAACTTAGAATGTTGTTTCATGTAGTAGCAATGGTTTTATACTTCCATCCTCTAAGTTGAATACGCCTATATCATGAAATCTTGAGGTACTAGGATGGACCCAATTATCAGGAGTATCTGAGAAGTAGATGCAATTCCTTTGACACCCACCAGGGATTACCCCTTCTTCAATAGACAGACAGACTGAGCTATTTGGACCCAAGAACAATGTGTCTCCTCCTATAGAATTCACCTGGTTACACAGCCGCTTATCTTGTTCTGATCCAGTTTGTTCTAACTTGAAAACATTGAATGATCTTGTCACTTGATGGCCTTTTTGTAAGTAACTTATGTCCCTAGTAACCAGCAGTAAAGACCCAGACGAATCCTCAACCAAATACTCTTTCTTTCCATGTTCTATTGAATTAACCATTAGTACCATTACTATTAAAATCAAGAACCCCAAGAAAACTACAAAAACTACCTAAAACATAAAACTGACCCTTATGAAATACTATATCATTGATACCGCCAAAATTGTAATTGAAGCAGAAACTCCATGCTTTATCCCCTTTCTTCATGAAAGCTAATCCTCCGAAGCAAAGCATTGCTCCAACCATATGATCATCACCATTCTCTTCTTCTGAAGGACTTGTAGACAATACCATCTTGGTTACAAAGCATTTGTGAACATCCCCGAGACTATTGTTGTAAATCAACTCAATGTACGGCTGAGGAAGTGTCGTAAGAGGTGGGAGTGGAATAAGGATTCTTGTGAAAGGGTTGTAGAGATTGACAGCCTTTGGACCCTCGTTTTCCTCCATCATAAGAAGCCACCCAAGAGAAGATGTGCCGGTACCACAAACACGGTTTCCATTACATTCTACGGGGAGATTTAGCAGATGGAACTTGTTCTCAGTAACATCGAAGAAACTTAGTTTATGATCCTCCTCCTCTTTTACAGAAGAAGAACATGGCAGCATTAACCATGGAATTTGAGGTCGTAGAATATTACTATTGGGGAACCTATGTAAAGCATATCTCCATGAAACACAAACAGCCCTAAGCCTATCAATTCCGGCAGAAGTTCATCCCATGATCGAAACCATGATGCCCTACTGAATTGACATTTTCTCACAGGGGATTCCATAAGTGAATAACTTAAATTACACCTAGAGTTCTTCTCTAATTCTAACACTCCTATATCCATATATATGTATATGTAAACACAACTACATTCCTTTTCCATTACGATTTCTAAATAGCATATATTACCGAAATCTAAAGACTAGTATTTCCTAATCATAAATTAACTACAAATCTAAACGAAATTCAAAATTCCAGAAAGACTAGTATATGCTCTAGTACAGATATATCACAATATAATCTGAGTTAAAAAATAAATCACAAGAACTTTACCCAAAACAACATCTAGGTGATTCTTTTTTGCAAGGGGTTGTAGTTCCTTGATTCGATTACCCTTGGTTGTTGTGTAAGCTTATCTACTGAATAGAATATACTTACTTCTTTTTTTTCGCAAAAAATCTAAAGACTAGTATTTCCTAATCATAAATTAACTACACATCGAAGAAGAATTCAAAATTCCAGAAAAACAAAACCAACATAAAATCAGAAATGAAGTATAGGAGATAGGGAAAAATATGAGTTGAAGTTAAAATTCAAAGGAATTACCTCTCCAATACGACGACTTTACACACGGAAATCTACATAGTGGAGACGGAGAGAAGAAAAACCAGGCCATGGTCTGGAAATTGAAACCTAATTTTGGTTCAATCTTTTGAGTTCTCTTATTACTCGTAGACTGCTTATCTTATTTTACAACGCCGTTGAATTCTTCAACTCATCTTGACCTAGTCAAGATAAAAACAGCAAAACGTATTTGTTTGTATCTGAGTCAAACTCCTGATGACAAACCGATTGTTTTCTCGACCTCTGTGACTCACCTAATTTCTAACTCGGACAAACCGATTGTTTTCTCGACCTTTGAGTCAGGTAACAAAACACCCCTTAACATATTGGACCAAACAACATCTAACTCACGAAACCATCAGGGGTTAGGAGCCTGACTCTCAAATAGGAGGTCAGCGGTTCGAGTCTCCGCTTACGAGTTTTTCTTTTTTCTTTTTTCTTTTTCTTGCTACACAAGACAACCCGAAAAGAAACTAAGAAACGTAATTCTCGCTTCAACAAGCATCGAGATACATGAAGGAGGTTTGGAAGAAAGCCACCACATATTAGAGTGGTGAATAAAAACAAACTTAGCCAGAGCATGGGCAACATTGTTCCCATCTCTTTTGATAAAAGTGAACTTGATTTCTGTCAGTTTCTTAACCAAGACTCTGATTTGGAGGAAGAGGTGGTTTAGTCTCCAAGGTATGTCGGCCTCATTAACCAATATGTTTATTACCTTTCCTGCGTCACTCTCAATGATGACTCTTTGCCATCCCATTAAGACCGCAAACTCTGAGATAATGTAACGGCCCTTGTATCGGCTTCAAGAGGGCTCGCACTTTCTTTCGAAGCTTCTGATCACTACCAAGAAATTGGTTTGAGCATTTCGGATACAACACCCCCAACCCAGCTTCAAAGTCTTCGTAAGCGGCGTCACATTTAGTTTAATCCAATTAATGTCAGGTGGTCTCCATTTAGCAGCCTCTTTCTTAGGAGGAACTTTCAGATTACGTGTCTCTTCTTCAGGTAGAACAAGGATGCTGTAGGAAAACCATAAATTCGCTTCCTTAATAATAGCTTGTATGGAGTGATTCTTGTTGTTGAAAACTTTGTCATTTCTATTATTCCATAAAGCCCGGAGCAAACAACTTCTCATTCGGAAAGCTTCAAAATTTCCTTTCTCCAATAGCCAACTAGCAATGATTTGTCTAGTCTTCAAACCAGCATATTTGTCAGTCCTGCAACCCATCGGGGAACCGAAAAAAGTGGTAGCAGCTATAGGTCAGTGGAAAAACATGTGTTCTAAATCTTCAACACCACCATTACATAATCTGCATTCTTGGTCAATTTCTTTGATGGACTTACCAATGTTCTTGAACACAGGTAGACCTTCATGCAACACCCTCCAAATGAATATGTGAATTTTAGGCGTAAGGTCTTTAATTTTCCAGAAGTATTTCCATGGGAAGGCATCATTATTACTACCAGAAGAGCAAGGTTGTCTGTTCTTGAGCGTTTTGATATAGGATTTACAAGAGAAAATACCATTAGGGTGAGGTTTCCATACCAGTTTATCTTCTATATTTTCAGCAGCATCCGTTAAGTAGGTGTTCAGAATCTGTGCGGCTGACTGATCTATGAAACTTTTGTAAATCAGCTCTCTGTTCCATCTCGTAGGATCTTGTTGAATGAGGTCTGAGACTTTACTTGTGGTACCCAAAGGATGATTGTCTTTAAAATCCGGTCTGTTGTTGTGGTGATTGATTAACCAAGGATCTTTCAATATGTTAATCTTTTCACCATTTCCCACACTCCATATACAACCTTCTATTAAGTCTTCCCTGCAATTTAAGATTGCTTTCCAAGTAGAAGAGCTTCTTGAGTTGACTCTGACATCACAAAAGGATTGATCTCGCAGGTATTTAGCTTCCATGATAGCAACCCATAAACACTCTTTATCTTCAATGAATTTCCAGCCTAGTTTAACAATTTGAGCTCTGTTCAGATGAGTGAGCGATCCGATGCCTAGTCTTCCGTCGTCTTTGTCATCCATGAAGTTAGTCCAGTTAATGAAATGGAGCTTCCTATATGTAGTTTGGAGATCTCATGAAATACTCCTTATATGTAGTTTAAAAATCTAGTTTAAGTTATCAATTTAAAAATCTAGTTTAAGTGATAATGTATTTTCTTTCCTATTAAAAAAAAACACCTAACTCACATATATTTGAGTTAGTTGAGTCAGATCCGAATGACTTAGTTGAGTTACTCAAGTTAGGTGATATCAGTTAGATCCAGATGACTCGGATCCAAACGACTCATATAAGTCGGAAGTAAACAAACATGACGTTACTTAGCATGATCTTATTATTTGAGCACTATAACCAAAATTAATTGGATATTGTCAAGCCAAAACAGGTACTTAGATACATATTCGGTCGGATAACCCCCAAAATAACAAATTTGGGCATAAAAGAAAAGTAACATCTGATATTGTTTTAATATCATGGAATCTAAATGATATTATTTAATTAAATATCCTAAATCAAGTATTTAACCCAAAATTTTGTTTTCTTTTAAATTTAATTTTGCTACAGCCGACTAAAATACTCTCCATTCTATCTAACAGTTATAAACAAACAAAACTTTAGAGATTTTTTTTCTGTACCAGTCGCCTTTTTAGTTATTATCACCGTCGCGTTCTTCGTTACTATCACCTACCTGTCACCGTCACGACAAATACTTGTATAATCACCAGACTCATATATATGATCACCACTAAAATCAATAACTACGTGGAATATTGGAGGCGAAATAAATTGCCAGTGAAACCATACTCTGAAAGAATGAGAGAAAAATAAAATTGTATGTTGTTACAATTACAAAGTGATATATGTATTGGCGACTCGAACCTTAACATTGAAATATGTCTGGTGAGTTTACCGCTCCGGATTAAGAATCGATGCAGTTTAGTTTTTACTCTCTCAACCTCTTGGAACGGAATTACCAGACCCTAATATGAATAAACAGTGAAGAGAAAAAAAAATACGGCAGAATTTTTTTTTTTTTTTTAATATTCCCGGATAAATTTCTTAATTTTGCAAGTAAAAACCGTTTTTTCTCTTATTTGAGGAAAAGTGTGAAAAGACGAGGGTACCCAAATATACCTCAATCTAAAACTTTTTCACCTATAAGTCCTCTTACAGAAAGTGATTGTCTATGGACTGAGTCGAGAAAATACAACGAATCGGTAATCACACTTTGTGTGATCGTCTATGGATACGAGATCGAGACAATACAACAATCAAAGTGTGATTACTTGATAATAGGTTCGGACTTAACCAAACTCTATAAGATCACTATCAAGTAATACAAAATTAACGTTTGTGTGATTTACTTTAAATTATAATAACAACAATTATAATTAAGGAAAAAAAAAGTAAATGACACAACAAGATTTTGTTAACGAGGAAACCGCAAATGCCGAAAAACCCTGGGACCTAGTCTAGAATTGAATACTCTCAGAGTTAAGCCGCTATACAAAATCTAAACCAACTTTGTATAGTTGAGACCAAGCAACTAAACCTATAGTTCACCTAGTTTCTTTAGTATCCCCGCGCTTCCGACATTCGATAAGTGCACGCACTGGAACAATTCCTTTGGTCCGTATTCCAAACAAGAAAGGAACAACAAATGCTCTCAGAACAACTCTATTCAATCTAAATGACATGAGTTTGACAAAGGCTCTTCCGTTTAATCCAATAAACTCCTTTATCGGGTTTTAGATCTATCTACTCAATAACTACCAAAGTAGCCGTGTTTAGACTTTGCAATCAAATATAGAATCCACCAAGATACTATATACTGATGCCGATCTACGCAGTCAAATCTATCAAAGATAAACCGATGATATATAGTTGGATCCCAGCCGATCAAGTTTTGTGCACACCAAAGATTATGAAACCAATAAGAAATCTTCTTTGTCTTCAAATGTTCTTAGATCTTCAATAAATACCTACACACCACAACTTGAATCTCTTGTGATCAATCACGCACACACATCCATACACACATAATGGAATAAACATCAATTGTACCGAATTTTGTTAAGCAAAAGCAAAATATATGAAATATAACAAGCTTTTCTTAAACAGGAAAACGATTAACTAACAAATTCGTTACCTCATATTCCGCGTCCTCTTCTCCCCAGAAAGATATATCATTAAGCACAAGTTCAAGTTAGAACTCTCCCCCATTATGTTGTCATCCTCTCGCAAGAACAAAAGAACATCAACAAAAAGCAACCTTTACCACAGAGATAAATTTTTAGTATATTAGTATTAAGCAATTTGAATTGAAAATTTTTTGGGTGTACTGTTGAGAATTTAACGCAGTGAATGATAAAGGAAAAAAATACCGACTTATTACCCAAAATTTTATATTCAAAATTTCATAGTAGTTATTCATAGTCTTAACTCAATATTCACCTCTGGATTGGGTTATAGTTTTGGCTTTGGTAAATGCTTATCCATCAAGGAGAATAGATTAAAATACACATAAGTTGTGTACGCAAGCGTACGCAACTGAAATGAGGAAAATGCCCAAAGAAAAAATAAAAAGCACAAAGCAAGAAATAAAGAAAAATAAATTCAAAGTACATGAAGAAGATCAACAAAAGAAGACATAAATCTTGTCGTATCTGAGATAGAAACGCAACTTGCAAACTAAAACACATATCAATTGAAAGATTATAATATCCCATGTAGCTAAACATGTCTTCAACTGAGCAAAAGAGTTGCAACCTAAAATGCTTTACTGGAGATATATATCGAGACCCATCTGAATAAAAGTACCCTGGGTGCTTGTTTTTTTTGGTAGATGGGTGCTTTTCTTCTCACCCTTTATTTCGTTTTTATAATTCGGATGCCCTGAAAAGAAGAGAAAATATAGAATAAAAAAATAAAATAAACCTCAAACACTCCAAGAACATCTCACGGTTTAAGGAATAACACAAAATAAGTAGTCCTTTCAGCTTTGGAAATTGAGATAATTAGATCTTGTAAAATTGCGTACACTGACTTTGAAGGTTGTGGGAGTATGGAGAGATCCATAATCTGTCTTTTAACAATCAGTGGTATATCCTTATAACAGAGGCCAGACAGCCCGCCTAACAATAGTACTAGTAGATAGACCTTTACAAATTTCTAAAGAAATATTTGTTTCTCACACAAGATAAATGAAACTGAAGTACCAAACAGAGTGCAAAAACAAAATAAACAAAAGCTGGCAGGCATACAAAGTTAGTGAAAAAATATGAATCACATGATGAAGGAAACTAAACAAGATAGTTTGCTTCCCCTTAATAATATGTATACATATGTATGAGTGAAAGTCTGTGTCACACGTGAAAAAGGGTTGAATTGTGATCGTGCAAACAACACGTGACAGTATCGGTCATTGCTTTGAGTATTTGAGTATATAACCCAGTCGAGTCCTGTATTCAGATTATCTTTTCTAATCAATATTGATTCAAACCGTTGCAATGTAGACATCAGGATTTCCCTGTGTTACTATGGTATCAAACTCAGAAATCAATTTCTGAGGGTACCGATCCTAGCCTATTTCTTTATCAAAACCACCATTATTTCCATCTTCAACAATCATCATCACCATTAATCCATCATCTTCTCTTCTTTATTGTAAATCAAATTGAAGGTCGATTTAATTGAATCATCTCAGATTTGCAACTAATTTGACGGATCTATTTGTTTCTATCTACATTAACAACATCAGTAGGTAATTTTCTTCATCCACCTCCATTAATGGTGTTTTCTGGTTGGAATTAGGGTTTTGATTTGGTTGATACCTTTGCTACGTCAACAAACAGGATTAAGCATGTATTTTAGATCTAAAATTCAGTTTTAGGGTTTGAGCTCTTGGTTATTTCAATTTCCTGTTTGGTGTTTGGATTGAAATCTCTTACCTCATCAACTAAAATTGAGTCTCTGCGGGTAATCTTCAATTTCATGTTTAGATTAGTTTAGATTTAATCTCATGTGTTCAATTTCTACATCACTTGCTCAACTACATCTAGTTTCATCTTCAACTGCTTTATACATCATAATTAGCATGTATTTTGCATCTAATTTCTTCATCAAGATTTGCTGTTCTTGATTCCTGATGCCGAGATAGTCTGAGCGCTTTCTAGTCCGCTACACCAAGGTCTAGTTAGGGCGAAAACTTAAAGTCGTTCCACTGATTGGATTCAACAGAAGATTGAGAAGTTGTTGGTCTCATATAATACTTCAAGGCAGTCCTCACATATGTGTTGAAGAATCTTTCATTTTTTAATGGTGTTTTTGCGATTGAACATCGAATTGGAGTTGTTGAGTTACATTAAGTACAGATTGGAGTTCTTTTGTTGAGTTTGTATACACTCAGTATGCAACCTAGTTTTTAGCTTGCATATGTGTTCAATATGCAACCTGTGGTTCTTCTACTTTTCATGCTCTTATAATAATTCAGTTGAAGTTTCAGCTTCAATGGTGCTTTTACTTCTATTTCTTATGTGAGTGAATAATCCAAAGTGTTATGGACTTATGGAGAATAATCAAAGGACAATAATATGATTGAATACTTTGATACTTTAACGGTGCACTTCTGCAAATAACTGCCTAAGGGGAATAAAAGTATGGCTTTCTCTATTTGCTCTCTTATGATGCTCATGGTCTTGTGTATGTGCTTGTCCTGAACCGATGGTACTAGCTAGTGTTAATATACTTAAGCAGAGATGTTTATTGATCTTAATGGTGTCCAAGCATTAATGTGTACAGGTCTTCATCTACAATTCCAGGGAATGAATGACTTTTTCCAATCTCAGAGGATATTACTCATTTTGGTGTTAAACTACACAGTTGCATGAGTTGGTTTTCACTATATGTTTTCATTGCAACTTTGAATGCGCTTTCTTCGCTTAAACCTGGTGGAAGTGTTTTGTGTGTAGAGATATATGCAGTATGGGATGTGTGCAAATATACACAGGTAATCTACATCATAACATCCTATATCTGCAGGAGTACTGGAGGTATTGTAGTAAGTGACACATCTGCTGCTACTTCCTGGTATGTCTTGGTATAGTCCAATTGAAGTTCCAGTCATGTGTTGGTTATCCAATGCAATATAATATATTTTTTTCTTCCCTGCCGGTGCTTAAGTGTGTGTGGTTCAGAAACATTTAAATCTTCTCTATCTGCTTAAGTGTCTGACGATCTTGGAGGCACTTGCTGTCCAGCTCCTTCGGGTTGTGCTATTGGATGCTAATCTGTATTGCCATAGTTGGAGGTTATTGAAAGTTTACAGAAATTCCAGCTCATGTTACAGTAGTTATTGCCATCAGATTGTAAACAAGAAGTTATCATTTCGTTTCAGGTGCTTAGGCAACTTGGTTATCACTGTAGTGCGCATGTTACTAATATTGCACCCACTGCGAGCTTAATCTACACCTGCAACTGCTGCTTCTATTACATCACCACCTACTTATCATCAATTATTTCCTTTGTTTGTCACTATTGTACCAACTACTTTTGCTGCTTCCTGTATGCTTCTAGTATGCCATTTCACTTGCAACCATGTTACTTTTATGCGACACCATTGAATTTTCTCATACGACAACAACTGCATCTATTTCAGTCAAAAGATGTCAACAACTTCACATCTCCTACAGTTCCAGTTCTGCACTGCATAAAAAACTACCTCTCATTTGTCACTAGCATTCACTTTTGTCTTTCTATGTGTGTCATATTCTCTGTATGAGTGAAAGTCTGTGTGCAATATCAAGTTGTCTATGCCTCCTTGAGCTTGAGGGGAGGTAATAACATGTATACATCTGTATGAGTGAAAGTCTGTGTCACACGTGAAAAAGGGTTGAATTGTGATCGTGCAAACTGCACGTGACAGTATCGGTCATTGCTTTGAGTGTTTGAGTATATAACCCAGTCGAGTCCTGTATTCAGATTATCTTTTCTAATCAATATTGATTCAAACCGTTGCAATGTAGACATCATGATTTCCCTATGCTACTACCCCGCAATTCAGGTCAACCATACTCATAGAGAAGACAATCAAGCGACAGATGCACTTGCACCGCATCTAAGCCATTTCTACTTGCCCTACCAATGGTTCCAATTTTAACAACGTGGGAAAACCCAAATAACAACAGGTCAGGGTAATATACATTGTTAAAGGTGGGAACCACCTTTGTTAGCAGGCTAAGATCTAGAAATTCAACGACTAAGATTGATTTGTTTTATGTGGATTGATACCTTTCCTATAACAATTATGAAAATATATTTTTATGCTCCCAGAAAATAGTATTTTCCCACTTTCACCAAGTTTATTAGTCCCCTAAAAAAGTGTATGATTGACATCTTAATATCATTGGTTGATATATTAGTTAACGGATGACTTGGTTATCATCTATGTTCCTGATTACATGACGTTCTATATTACAACAGTAATGGAGATTAGAATATCACTTGCACACTTGCTTATCAGAGAGTATGCACACAATCAGCTAATAAAATTATTACTGAGTTTCAATAATAAAAGAAATAAATGAAAAATATTGATCTTTTGAGTATCTCAAATGTAAGCGTCCAACATTTGAGTGGGTCCGACACTTTTTAGCTGTTTTTTTTTATCGTAAAAGAATTTGGTGTTTGGAACTTTTGAATTCGCCTCATTAGTATCATCACCCATAACTTCACCACTTCGTAGTTGTACCAAGAAGTTTAGAATCCAAATTTATTTATATCATTGTTTGAAATTTTTCCATTTTTTTTGCCTAACTCTGGTTTGTAGATAGTAGGTTTATCCTTTTAAAATAAAATTTTGACAAAAAAAAATAAGAAGAAAGAAAAGGTGTCCTGAGACTCCTGTCTATCTTGCATAGCACTATTTTTGTTTCTTGGTGCGGAAGGACTATCCAATGATTCCATTGACGATTGTCAAGTATGCATTTATTTATCATACTCCAAATCACAAGTCGTGATTATCTCGGACGACTGAAAATTAGATGACCTAAATTGTTGACAGGAGGCGCTAGCAGTGAATATTTTCTTACTTTTGTCTTTCATTTAGAGATTTTTTCATGCTGTCGTCTATAATGTATTGTCGGTTGTTCTTTGTTCAAAATTAGTATGAAGATGTTTTTTTTGGCAAACTACAAATATTGTTGTCACACTCTTCTTGTATTTGATGTAACTTTAATACTCCCTCCGTTTCAAATAATAGGCTAGTTAATATGGTCTAGGCACCTACAAGAAGCTTCTTGTTCAAAATCAGATTTTTAATTGAAGTCTCGATATATACCTTAATAGCTTTCAAAATCTAGGGTTTCACAAATATCACAAAAGGTTTTCTTTTTTTTCTCCTCTACACTTTTTTTTCCAAAACAGTAAAATCTGATTTTGTTTTGTTTTAGAGTTAATATAAGTGAAATTTGATTAGCAAAACTAAACTATATTATCAACACTAAACTATATAAGGGTTAATTAGTCATTTTATAGTTTTTTTTACAAGGGGCACTTGAATTTACTATGGTAATGACCCTTTTTGTCCTATTATTGTACACCATCTGTTGATAACAACACAACCCTTGTCGACTCACTTTCTTCTCCTTTCTCAATAATGAACAGGATGCTATCAGCAGAGAAACGCGGAAATGTGCCATACTGATTTAAACTCACATCCATCTTGAATATACTGAAGCAATTAATAAATGACGGTCTGTCTGAAAAGGATTGAAATGCCCCCCATACTCGGCAATTTGGGAAATTCTTTCCACCAGAAAACTCTTGTGGCCAAACCCTTACTAGCTCTCGATGAATTTGTACTTTCACAAAATATCCTCCTTCTCCTCTGTGGCACCACTATAATGAACCATTCTTGAAGACTCCAGATGTCATTGGTATACTTCCAGCTCGGGCAGTGCATGAATAAAATCTAGACATCCTCCACGAGGATGTTTCATAATCGTAGATTTCAATTAAATATTCATAACAACTTGATTTATCATCTTTCCAGACAGTTATAACTTTGTAATACGAGGATTTTAGTGTACTGAACGCTAAACTAACGCTGCTGATAAACTTGCGAGAAGCTCCCAATTCAGACTGAGGTAAGAATTTGTATTTTTTGTGAAAGGATTGTAAATGTACTGTAATAAGTAAAATTAAACGCGGATAGTGAGAAACTTTTACATAAGAGTAAACCACCGCAAGATTGGACAATCTTTATACCAAATCTTCTGTAAAAGTCAGGGTATGGATGTAGTAATAATCTGTGTGTCCAGCAAGAGAGATGTAATAATATGTGGTTTTTTGTGGTAGATAGACTGACTCAACATCGCCACAGTAATAATATGTGGGTAATTCCGGAAAATAGATTGACTCATCATCGCCCCAGAAGAGTCCCGGGATTGAAAACCTAGGGTTTTGGATGAAATGTTGGTGAACAAAATGAGAATCAGTGATCATAGATAAACACTGTTTTGACACGAATTTGAAGACTCGCAGAGATTTTGATGGTAACCGAGTTAAAATGAGAGTTAATATATCAACATTACTACCGATTAACGACGTTGATGATGATGATGAATTATTGTGATTACTATCATTCAAAATCTCACATTGTTTTTGCTCTTAAAAGAAGAAGAAGATGCATTTACCTTAAAACAAAAACGAGTTCGAATGAGTGTCCAGATATCTTTTATTTTTCTTCCTTCTCCTTTTCCTTGCTCTGTAGAAAACATCTTTACTTACTGAAATTAAACCTCACTTCTTCTGTATCTTCAGGAAACCCTCTATTGATTATGTAAACTGGATAATATAGAATATTTCAAGTTTGATGGCTACGAGGATGACTTGATATTTCTTCAAAAAAAGCAGAGCAAACGGACATGCTGAACATGTTTGTGTTATTGGGAGGTTGGTGAATTGTACCCTCCATTTGTATACTTAAGTCTCCACATCCGAAATTGTTTAACTGAACATCTCCTTTTTCGATTGCTTACCACATCTGCAAACATTGCAGTAAGATTAAAGACACACTTGTATGGTAAGAGCATAGAGAGATTTGTGTGGGAGTGCAAATTTCTTGTTGTTTTTTTGTTTTCTTATTAATCTAGTATATTTGTAGGTGATCGATCGGGTTATCTATACTACATGAACACTACTTTCTTAATCAAAATTAAGAAGATCGTGTACACCTGGCATGGGTGAGAAGCAGGCACTTACTTAATGTGTTGGAGTAATTGAACTTTCTACTGCTACTCTTGGTGATCAGTAATTGAACTCTCAGACGACTGAAAATAGATGACCTATAAATTGTTGACAAGAGGAGCTAGCAGTTAATATTTTCTTACTTTTGTCTTTCATTTGGAGATTTTTTCATGTTGTCGTCTATAATGAATTGTCGGTTGTTCTTTGTTCAAAATTAGTATGAAGATGTTTTTTTTGGCAAACTATAAATATTTTTGTCACACTCTTCTTGTTCAAAATCAGATATTTAATGGAAGTCTCGGTATATACCTTAATAGCTTTCAAAATCCAGGGTTTCACAAATATCACAAAAGGTTTTCTTTTTTTTCTCCTCTACCCTTTTTTTCCTAAACTCTAAAATCTGATTTTGTTTTGTTTTAGAGTTAATATAAGTGAAATTTGATTAGCAAAACTAAACTAGATTATCAACACTAAACTATCAACTATGTTGTTATTCTCATTATTTTTAGGTTGATAGTCCAGTTGGTACACTAAGTCTCAATCTTTTAAATATAATTATACGTTCACGTAAAGATTGATATAATAAATTTTATTTATTCATATTAAATTTGTATTCTATAACTTGTTAAATATTGACGTTGGTAATTTAATATGATTTAAATTTAAGTCTGCATAAAATTATATTATGTCTTAATAGTCTTTAGATATTGCTAATATGTAAAGTATCATATTAATATACGAATTTGTATTCTTTTAATTCTAATATTACACTAAGCAAATGAACATCGTTACTACTACTTCATGTATACTTGTTTTATTATAGAAATCTACTAAGTCATTTGTTAGACTAAATATATTTTCGGTACATGATTATTAACAAGTTGAGTCTTTTTAATTTTATACATTATATCTTCACCTTTTACGTCTAACGTCTAACGCCTAATAAGTATTATATTAATTATCTAGTTAAAACGCAAAACATATACTTCTAATTTGTCATTATTTAATTTATAAAATTTAACCGCAGATAAGTGTTAATAATTTTCCATAACTATTTAATCATAATTATTTATTATTTTTATCATTATATATCTTTATTGAAATTTTAGTTAAGCTAAGCTCAATATGACATAAATGCTAATCATTACTTTATTACTTTTATTATCACTTATAATTACTATTATAATATTTTATTATTAACAATGATGGTCGAACTATTATTCTAACTATTCTTACAAATATTATTAACATTTATATGATTTTAAGTTGTTGATTCTCAATAAGTTTCTATGTGACTTTCAAGATTTATCAATAATACTAATCTCACTATTTTTAGTATTGAATTATCTACGCGTTCACACTTTTTAGACTAATTGTTCTCAAATCTTTATTATCTAAAGTTATTGGTGTACCCTACAATTTTTACTTCATTACATAAACAAACAACCAAACAAACAAATCAATCAATCAAATAAAACTTTTAATTATTGATAGCTTTTAGGGATTAAGATTTATCTCACAACCCAACCCGGTTCTAAGCTAATCTATTTCACAAGCTAGCACTGGCTATTCCTATCATTTCCCATTTAAGATCTAATAGTGAGCTCTAATACCAACATTGTAGCGCCCCTTAAGCTAGCAGCTGACTAATCCAAGAGATTAACTAAATAAAGAGGCACTAATGATCTAAATCATATCCTTAAGCATTCAATTAAGAAATCTTCTGCAAAACTTAACCCAAAAACTATCCCCACTCTGAAATATATATATACAAGAACTCCTCTCAAATAATACATATACAATAGTCATTTGGTTTACAAATAGAATATACAAAATAATAAACATAGCAGAATTTAACCAACTAACGGACTTAACTCCTCGAAGCTTTCGCTGCGCAACCCTGATCTGTCTCTGAAACTGAAAGTGGGAATGGGTGAGCACATCATCCTAAAAAGGGGTGCCCAGTAGAAATAACATTTAACTTTCCAGTAATCATTGGCATGAATTGAAAAACGATACATGTTTTCCCAAACACTAAAAGACAACCAATTCACAGAGGTAAACAAACATGTATATGGAACTAACTCCTTCTTCAAACAAGGTGTAATATTGAGTGTCGACCAATTCCTTACACATTGTCATGTCTCTCTTTTACTACATTAGACTACCATAATGGGGTGTCCTTAGTCTTTATGTGAGTGTATTTAGTTCTTAGCTTTTCCCAAACGTGTGTCTGACTCGTGTGTCCAGAACATGATTTCTTTTAGTCTTCTCTGTAACCCTAAACAAGTTAGTGAAGATTTTTATGTTGAGTTTATCTCTGCCTCTCTGAGGTTTCATTTTCCAATCTCTACAGTGTAGATCATGTAGGATTGAACCCTAATTTAGCTATTTGTAGTGTAGATCACTACAAGTAGTATCAGATTAGGTCTTTCCTTGGCACATAAAATGGCTGACGGCACTAGATTGAAGCAGTTGGATGAAAATACTAAGAAGTTAGATCTTGAATAACAAGAATTGCGTGAAGATGTTCAGTCACTTAAATCAGTGAAAGGAGATGTACAGACAATGAAAACTGATATTGCAAATCAATTTCAACTTCTTCAATCTTCTATGTAGAAGAAGTTTCAATTGTTTTTCGATAAACCGATTTTCTTAGGGGTATAATCAAGGTGGTGAAACGAGTAATCCATGGGAAGATGGAGAGGTACCCGGATCCTTTGTCTAGTAACCACTTCCAGAATTACCAACCGGTTCATCATCAACGAATCATTCATACTACTCAGATGGGGGAAGGTCAGTTTTCCAATTACAGACCTAAAGTCGATTTTACACGTTTTGATGGCACTAACCCTACAGCTTGGGTTAAAAAAATGCAAGAAGTACTTCTTTCTACATCAAATGAATGATGAACAAAAGGTACACATGGCAACCCTGTACTTGGATGGCAAAGCAGATGTTTGGTTCCAAGACTACCAAATAGGTAAGGGTATCTTGTATTGGGAGGATTTCATTATTGATGCCTGTACTAGGTTTCAAGAATTAGGCCATGATAATGTTGTAGGTGAATTCAATAAACTAGATCAAACACATTCAGTTTTAGAATATCAAGAAAAATTTGAAGATTTGAAAGCCTTAATGTTAGCAAAGAACCTTGAATGACTGAGGATTACTTCATTCATAGTTTTATTAGTGGACTGAAAGAGGATATCAGAATGGTAGTCCAAATGTTCACCCCTACTACCTTGCAACAAACTATTTTCCTATCTAGAAGACATGAGTGTATCATGGAGAAAGTAGCTAAAGCTCAACCAAGAAATTCAAGCAAGTTTTTCTATGGGGGAAAGCCATTACCTGATGAATATTTTCAATGATGTTGTAGTAATAGGTTCGTTCAAGACTTGTGAAAGCAGATTTTTTTTTAGACTTAATTTTTGTAAATAAAAATAACAAGCTCAATTAAAAAGTTGTTTGGAAATTATGGAGAGGATGGAGCTAGGATTTCACCATTCATCAATACTTATGTGGTTTTAAATTAATTTATATCATGCAATTTAAACAATTGATTTGACTCTAAAGTATTGCCAAAATCAGATTTCCAAAATATCAAATGTTAGTCGCAAGCATAACGCATCAAGAGTCTAAAACTAAGCATGCATCATCAAGAGAAAACACATTTGATTAATAAAAATCATTTAATTCATTTTTTATTAATGCAATTAATCATATAAAAATATTGCATAAATAATAAAGTAAATGTTACCACATAATTCTTGAAAGAATGGCTTCCTCCGTCGCCCCGGAGGATGGATTTATCTCATCATGTTGGAAACACGCTCAAAATATGATTTTATTGCTCAAAGGTGCTTACAAGTGATGAAAAGGATAGATATCAAATAAAAACCGGGTTTGTAACAGTTATAAGAGTTACAAACCGAGCTGTTGCAAAGAACGACAAAACCTTCATGTCGTTGTTACTGTTGATTTAAGACTGTCTCTGAACTACGACTCACATATGTGAGTCGTTAACACTATTGAAGAATGACGGTCGCTTGTGGGTCTTATGTTCTTCGTGTTCTTCATTACACCAGCAGAAACAATTTTTTCTGGGTGTTGATTTTGCGCCTCTGTGATGCTCTAAACTATCCCAAACTCTCCATTCTTCTTCCTGGAATATCCCTTCAATATTTATACCTCTCTGCAGCAAGAAAATCACTGCAATAAATCTAGTGTAATTCTCATTACTCGGCATTGAAAGAAAATATTCCGAGAATATTTTCTTCCCAGATTTAATTCCTCACACTGCTATATGTTGTTTACACACTCCAAACTTCTTTGAAAAACGTTCTCTAATTAGATTTAAACGTTGTAGACTCGTCTTTCCCATGAAATCTTCCAAAATAGAAGTTTTCGAGAATATTTTCACGGGAAAATATCAACCACTGAGTTCCTTGATTGGTGATTATATAGCCAAATTGGATCGGATTCAGCACCCATACCATTCCTGTCTAGCCCATTAGAACAAAACCAAGTGATTTCAGCCATTGTATCTCCCTAAAACTGCTTCAAATTCGCAACTTTAATTTTGCCAGTCAAAGCATTCTTTTCCGCCAAAACTCATTTTCAAACGAAGGGGATGAGGTTGCCCCTTATCCAGCTGCTTGGGTGCGAATATCTTGTGGGTGCCCCTTATCCTACATTGAGAGTCCGAATAACACGTGTCCTCCGGGGTGCTTTAGACAACTTTTCGAGCCGAAATTTCCAAAAATGCTTATTGCCCAAAAATACCTACAAACACAAAAAAAAAAAAAAAACATAATTAGTACAATATCGAGCACTAACAATACAGAGCATTGAGAACAAAATAGACACAAAAATGTATCTATCATTACCCATCTCCAACAAACCTCCTAATCTCAATCCCTTAGTTACTACCCCAATTGTTACCAGGCCAACAATAAGTCCTAAACTGCACTCAGTGAAGAAACTCACTTATGCTGAAATGCGCGCAAAGAGGGAAAAAGGATTATGTTATGACTGCGATGAAGCTTACACAAGAGGTCATAAATGTAATAAACAACAATTGTATATGATTGTGGAAGATGATGATGATGGATCTCAGCCTGTCGAGGCAGGAGACGGGTCTAGTCCAACTATTGTGGAAATGGAGGAAGAAATGGAGATATATGTACATGCCCTGGCTGGATAAATTTCCCATACAACCATTAAAATCAAAGGATTGGTCAAGAAACAATACCTCACCATCTTAGTAGATAGTGGCGGTACTCACAGCTTCTTGGACCCCAAAGCTGCACGTCAGAGTGGAAGTTTGATCGCCCACGCAACCCCTACAAGTGGCAGTAGCCAATGGTAACAAATTGCTTAGTCAAGGAAAATGTCCCGGGTTCACTTGGAGTATGCAAGGTCATACATTCTCTCATGACTTGCACATTCTAAAGTTGGGGGGTTATGATGTGATGCTTGGTGTGGACTGGATGCGTGAACTCAGTCCTATGGTCTTTGATTTCAAGAAACTGATCATTAAATTTCAGCACCAAGGTAAGGAGATCGAATTAACAGGCCAACAAGAAGAAGCTGTTTTGTCTCAAATGTCAGGCTCCATGCTGACAAGATTACTTCAAAAAGGCACACATGGCCTCATTGGCCAGTTTTTCTCTCTCAATTCCAACACTTATACAGAGGTCATAGAGGCGCCAATTGCTGCAGTACTAGAGAAGTTCCCTACCATTTTTCAGACACCTACAACACTTCCACCTGAGAGAGCTCATGATCACCAAATCAACTTACTCCCCAATGATACTCCACCAAATATGTGCCCTTACAGAGTACCATATCTGCAGAAAGAGGTGATTGAGAACCTAGTTCAAGAAATGTTACAAGCAGAGGTCATACAGCCCAGCCGTAGCCCTTTTGCATCACCAGTCATCTTAGTCAAGAAGAAAGACGGTGGGTGGAGGTTCTGCGTCGACAACCGCAAGATCAATTCAATCATAATCAAAGATAGTACCATATACCAGTTATCAATGAACTGCTTGCTGAGTTATCTGGTGCTACTATATTCACAAAACTGGATCTTCTTGCTGGGTATCACCAGATTAGGGTTTACTTAGATGACACATCTAAAACTGTTTTTCGTACCCATTACCGTCACTTTGAATTTCGAGTGATGACCTTTGGGCTCACTAATGCCCCTTCCACTTTTCAGTCACTGATGAATGACATTTTTCGCCCTTATCTCAGAAAATTTATCTTAGTGTTTTTCGATGATATACTCATATATAGTACATACATATGGCTACCCATTGTCAACATTTGCATATTGTCCTTTCTATACTGCAGCGTCATTCCCTGTTTGTTAAACGAAGTAAATGCTCTTTCGGACAACCACAAATAGAGTATCTAGGTCATGTGATAAGCAGAGATGGTGTAGAAGCTGACCCTACTAAAATTGAATGTATGGTGAAATGGCCTAGACCAGCTACACATAAGGGTTTACGTGGATTTCTGGGTTTGACAGGGTACTACCGCAAATTCGTCAAGGGCTATGGGTTGATTTGTCAGCGGCTTACTGAACTTAAAAATGGTAAATTTGTTTGGAATGATGCTGCAGAATCAGCCTTCGAGCGACTCAAAAAAGCGGTTACTTCTACTCGTGTTCTTATCTTACCAAATTTCAGTAAAGAGTTTGAGTTAGAAACTGATGCTAGTGATGTGGGAGTTGGGGCGGTATTAATGCAGAGTGGCAGACCTATTGCCTTCTTCAGTAAAGGTTTGGGCATCAGGTATCAAGCTTTATCCACTTACGAAAAAGAATTATTGGGCATTGTACTGGCTGTCACAAAGTGGAGGTCATACTTATTGGGGTCTCATTTTAAGATTTTTACGGATCACCAAAGCCTCAGGTTTTTTATGGAGAATAAGTTGCACACTGTCATTCAACAAAAGTGGTTCACTAAGCTCTTGGGGTATGATTACACCCTGTACTACAAGAAGGGATCGGAGAATCGTGTTGCAGATGCTTTATCCCGTGTCAGTTGCTCTTCATTATCCGCAGCCCATCCAAAGTGGCTTGAAGAAGTTATAGATAGCTATGAAGCTGGCCCCATTGCATTATACTGGATTCCCAAACTTATTGTCTCTCCCATGAATGCTAAAGGATATACTTACACTAACGACATTCTTAAGTTGCAGGGTAGGATTTACATTGAATACAAATGTAATGTTCGAAACGAAAAATTATGGCGTTGTTCATTCTTAAACCATCGCAGCCACTCTCTGGATGCTAGCTTTGACTACCAAAGATCCAAGACGTATTTTCACTGGCCTGGATTGAAGAAGGACTTAATGCAATTTGTTGGACACAAGGATCACCAACAACATAAGGTGGAACATAAGCTACATGCAGGGCTCCTACAACCTTTACCCGTCCCTGACCAAGCCTGGAAACACCTCAGCATGGATTTCATCTCTGGGTTGCCGAAATCCGAGGGTCGAGACGTAATTATGGTAATTCTTGATCGTTTCACTAAGTATTCTCATTTTATCGCATTGAGTCACCCTTACACAGCAAAACTCTTCATCAACACCATCCTCAAGTTGAATGGCATTCCTGCAACCATTGTTTCAGATAGAGATGATGTGTTTCTCAGTGGGTTCTAGCAGGCATTATTCAAGGCAGCGGGTACCTCTCTCCATCCGAGCACGACGTACCACCCACAAACGGACGGCCAAACGGAACGCATAAATGCTTATTTAGAAGCTTATTTACGCTGCATGTGTAGCTACATACCATTTAAGTGGGTTTCATGGTTGTCGCTTGCTGAGTGGTGGTTTAACACAACATACCACACTAGCCTAAAACTCACACCTTTGTAGGCTCTCTACGGCTATTCCCCACCGCAGTTTGGACTACATCATACTGGGAGCATCAGTAATCCATTAGTTGAAAATTATATACACCAACGAGGGGTCATGACAAAAGTATTACGCCATAATCTCTTGATTTCTCAACATCGTATTAAACAACAGGCTGAGAAGGGCAGGGCTGAGAGGTCATTTGCAGTGGGTGATTGGGTATGTTTACGTCTTCAGCCATGTAGAAAAACTTCTGTCCAGCTACGCAGGAATCTCAAACTTGCAGCCAAGTTTGTTGGACCTTACAAAGTCTTGGAAGAATTGGAGTTATTGCTTATCGACTCCAATTACCAGCTTCTTCTCGGATCCACCCTGTCTTTCATTGATACGTGTTGATCTCTGTACCATGGTAGCTATTACTATAAAGGAGGAATTCAGAATAATAATAGACGAGAAACTTAGAAAATAGAACACAAGTAGTAATTCGAAGAAAATATCTTCTCTAGATTATGAACAAGAAAACGATTACAATTCTTCCTTTGTTACGCTCACAAACTTCTGTAAACAGTGGATTAACCTTAAAATGTTTGCTAAGCTTGCACGAGTTTTGTCCCAAGCTTTCTCTAGGTTTTCTGTGCCTAGATTTCTGTGTCCTTAGCTATTAGCCAAAGCCCTCTATTTATAGCCTTCATCATGTACATTTACCGTCATAGGAATTGTTCCATAGAGTGAGAATATATCTCGATAGATTAGAAAGGTAAAATTGAACAAGAATCCAAATGAAATCAATAACATACCTTTGTTGATGAAGTACTTGTTGACGTCTTCTTGTAGTCTTCAATCTTCATCCTTTAAGGATATCTTCGATTCTTCTTAGACCTAATCTAGTCCGAAACTATCTTTAGTATGCCAAATCAAGAATGTATTTTGGCAACTAAAATTGACAACTAACTTGACATACCAACGCTAGTGGGTTCAACCGAGCAGTGCTCTAACATGTACAACCTGTCATGGGTGAGAAGCAAGCACTTACTTAATGTGTTGTAGTAATTGAACTTTCTGCCGCTACTCTTGGTGATCAGTTGTTGCTTTCTGCAATTCCATGTGGAAACTTATAGTGACAATTTATCAAAAAATTTAGCTTCCATTAACAACGTAAAAATGTTACAGTGTATGTACAAAGGCACCTAAGTCCGAAAGACCACCAACTAACCTCCATTAGTGTTACTTTTTTTTTGCACTCCAAATATTCTGCAACATCAAAAGTTGCAATCAGTCATGCTATTTGATTTCAAGAGAGAGAGAGAGAGAGAGAGAGAGAAATAAGTGAAAAAAATTGAAGAAAAAGAAAACATAAACAGCCTACAAAGTTGCCCAGTTATTATCTGGGATTTACATTTCAGTGAGGAAAAAATTCATATGAAGCAGATACTAAAGTTTTAGATGAAATCAGAACTAACATTATAATCTATCATTCGGAACTCAAGATTTAACATATAATCGATCCACTACTCGGTAATGTTTCCATGTCCTGATATTCTACTTCAACCTTGTAATTTCTCTAACTAACATTACATAATGACTCAGGTTTCATAAACACTCAAATTCTGTGACAGCTCCCAGGAGATGACTACCCAAATTTTTAATTTGAAGCAAAGTTCACATGCGAAATCAAATTAGTAACTAAACCTAAATAAAATTAATATTAGTTATAATACATTTTATGGAATTTAGGTTAATAACATTCCAAAAAGCACAAATTATAGAATTTAGGTTTCCCAATTCGAATGTGGAAAAGATATTCAAAAAAAAAAAAAAAATCTCAAATTTAGGTTGAACCTGTTGCAAATTCATGATTAAACTTACCTAATAAGGGTTCCTACGAAAGTTAGATGTTTAAAACCTCCAAAATTGTGAATCCAAATCAAGTGAAGTAAGCTGTGTGAAAGGAAATTCAAAGCAGAAGTGAGATTATTTTGGAAATGGAGTCAGGTGAAGTATGGTGTTGATTATCAGAGATGATTTTGACGGTGTTATTTTTCGAAAATTAGCGGAAAGTTGAGGTAGAGGGAAGACAAGACAAAAGGTTGCTGGCGATCTGGATGAAGAACTGATAGGTCGACCCAAGGGAGATCTTCTATATGGTGGGTTAAACTGCAAATGTAAGTCGCTCTCTGCATGCGACGTGTGTCATTTCAATCTTTTTCAATTTTATTTCCAATTCATTTTAGTCTGATCAGATTGGATCGTTTTTCTTTAAAATTGAATTGATAATCGAATATTGATAATCACAAATGTTGTTAAAAAACAAAAAATTGTTCAAAAAAGATCAATTTCGCCTTCAATTGCATCGAATTAAGATTGAATAACGAAATCGAATAACAATGCTTATATCTGTTGTTATAGACTGTTGCAAATTTTGAGATTTCGATCGTCACACACCGTTCACAGACGGTCATCTAATCATTATTATATCCTTTGTTTTTAAAAAATTTACACAATTTATCATAGTCGGGTGAATTTAGGGATCTTTTTCGAGTTTCGCACTCATATCATTGGTATCTGAAAAGGCGAGGGTACCCAAATATACCTCAAGCTAAAACTTTTCCTACATATAAGTCCTTTATCCAAAAGTGATTGTCTATGGACTGAGTCGAGACAATGCAACTAATCGGTCCACACTTCGTGTGATCGTCTATGGATACGAGATCGAGACAATACAACTACGAAGTATGTTCACTTGATACAAAGGTTCGGACTTAACCAAACACAATAGGATTGCTTATCAAGTAAATAGGAATTAACGTTTGTGTGATTTACTTTAATTATAATAAAAAAATTATAATGTCGGAAAATAAAAGTAAATGACACAACAAGATTTTGTTAACGAGGAAACCGCAAAATGCGAGAAAAACCCGGGACCTTGTCAGAATTGAATACTCTCGAAGATTAAGCCGCTACACAAAATTACACCTAGATTCGTATAGTTAAGACCAAGTAACTAACCCTATAGTTCACTTAGTTCCGTCTATATTCCCACGTCTCCGACTTGTGAATAAGTCACGTACTTGGAACAATCCATTTGGCTCGTATTCCAAACAGTAAAGCAACAACAAATCTGTTTGGTATCAACTCTATTCAACCAAGTGATATGAGTCGGACAAAGGCTCTTTTGTTTATCTTAACATAAACTCCTTCGTCGGGTCCTTAGATCTATCTTATGTTCAATCAACCAAAGGTAATCGTTTAAGATTAAGACAATCAATACCTTTAATCACAAGGAAACGTATTGATGCCGATCTAGTCAATTAATCAATCCAATCTACCACAAGGATAAACCGATTATTAATTCTATCCTCTTTTACCGAAACAAGTATTGTGCACACCAAAGATTATAAAACCCAAGTCAGATCTTCAATATCTTCTTTGTCTTCAAATCTTCTTAAATCTTCAATAAAAACCTGCACACAATCACTTGAATATCTTGTGATCAATCACGCACGAAACGAGGTGCAGTAACAATGGATTATCACAAGATCGTCTTTAGAACTAACAACAATCTAAAGATCCCTGTCGACAAACTCTGAACTAGTTTGAGTGAATCTTATATCGAAGAGAAGATTCTCAAGAATAAACAAACTAGGTTCAATAATATTTCCAACCACCGTTAGTCAATCAAATCAATCGAAAACAAAGATAAACCGCAATTATCTAGTTTCCACCAACGGTCGCTATGAAGCTTCCGAATCCCAAAGAAGACTTTAAATTGAGCGTCCGTAAGAGATTTCACCTAATTAGGTTACTCTCCTCTCAGAATGGCGGCTACACACAAAGTAATAACAACAAAAAGAGTAAATTTGTTTCTACGAAGGATTAGTTTGCTAGAAAGGCAAACTTCGTGTATTTATAGACAAGGAAGTTTGGACACCGATAGACGCATTTATGTGTCTAATTTTTCCCTCAATGTTTCGTATTGTTAGTACTGCGTTTTTGTCCTTATTATGGTGTTTTGTGTGTTTGTAGGTATTTTTGGAAATAAAGATTGTTGGAAAATTGGCTCGAAAAGTTGCTCCGGAACACCCCGGAGGACATTTGCTATTCGGACTCTCACTTTGGATAAGAGGTAACCCAATTACTAAGGGCGCCCAACCGATATTCGCACCCCAACTGTTGGATAAGGGTGACCTTCTTCTTCATTTCAAATTTTCAAAATTGGCGGGAAAATAAAAGTTTATCACTGTAAAATTTCAATCAAGAATTCGGAGGTGTTATAGGGAGACTAAATGGCTGAAAATTTATGGGATTGTTCCTGGGACATATACAAAGCTATTACAAGTGTTTTGGTAGATCAAATTTGGCTGAAAAATCCGTGAGAAGAAAACAGAGCAATACGTGCATGGGAGGAGTTATTCTCGGGATTGCGTGAATTACAGGGAGTTCTACACGTGCTTGGAAGATTTGAGTCACCATTTGGAGCGTGCAGAAGATAAATAAGGAGATTTGACAGCTTCATAGCGTGTGAAAATCAAAATCATAGGTGAAAAAGGAAAAAATATCACGTATCTTGCATGGAGAATAATCAAGAATATTTTGCAATTACTCAAGAGATTCGGGAGCTATTGCGTATATAAAGTGTTGTTTTGGGTCATAGAAGGGGGACGGAGAGTTTGGGAGAGTTTAGAACACTACAGAGCCAAAAAAATCGAGTTGCATGATTATTCTCTGCTGCTGCTGCACCAAGAACACGAAGAACAAAAGACCACCAGAGGCAGTCGTTCTTCTATAGTGACAACGACACTTAGGCGAGGGTCGTAATATGGAAGGCAGACTTAAAAGCAACAGTAACAGTTTTTATCATTCTTTGTAACAGTGTTTGCAACACTTATAATCGTTGCAAACACCCGATTTTCATCATTTTCTCCATTTCATCATTTGTACACCTCCTTTGAGCAATAAAAATGAGTTTTGAGCGTGTTTCCAACATGATGAGAGGCTAATTCTCCCACAACCAAGGCAATGAGGAAGCTATTTACGCATGAATAATTGGTAACTATTTTATTTTCTCTAATTTGTAATTTATAATTCACTCAATCACTGCTTTTGCAGAGTTTTAAATTGTTTGCATAATTTTCGTCATTAGTTGTGATTCAATTAGATAGGTTATACTTTGTTTAGATAATCTATGCTTAGGGGATACAATTAATTTTTGGAATTTGCCTGATTATTTGTGGATTAAGAAATAAGGACTTAAAATAGATAATTAGAGTTTTGTGTTATTCACCATAAATTATTCATGTGTAATAGTGGAATCAGTGTCTTGGTTATTTTCTCATATCTTGAATCGATTTTGTGTTAAGTTTTCCTTATTTTTAAGTTTTATAAGTCTAAAATATTTTGCTTTCACAAGTCTCAATGAACCTTTTTACTACAACATTATTGATTCACATCAATTTTTGGCGCCGCCGACGCGGGCTTGTCTTTAGGCTAGAGTTTTTAGATTTTCTTTTAGGTTTTTATTTATTTGTTCTTCTTTACGTTTTTGGGTTTTTGTCTTTTCCTTTCAGATTTTGGGATTTGGAGCGAAAGAAAAATTTGCCAAAGTTTTTGGTGGATACTTAAAGATTTGGAGTTAAAGACAAAGCGAAAGGAGCGAAAGAAGAAGATTTTTTTTTATATTTTATAAAAAGAGAAAAAAAGAAAGAAAAAGAGAGATATTTTTTTATTTTTTTTTAAGACTTTCCTTTTCTTTTGTACTTTATTTTTGGACTTTGGACTTGGACACTTGGACATTCTTTGATTATTTTTTTTAAACCCTATGGAAGGGTAGTATTAAATATAAACTGTGTGCGAGAGAAGGACGAGGATTACGATATCGTCTCGGCCCCTCGGGTTCGTACATGACATAGGAGTCGTGGCCCGAGTCGACCGCAACGGTTCATCCCCCGTCCCGGTACGGGAGGTAAGTTTGTCGAAACACTCGCGAATCCCCGCCGCCGAGTTACCGTATTCCTTTGTTTGCATATATGTCGAGAACCGAAACGGCCGTTTTAATTTCTTAGTAAAGGGCAAGGCCTCGGCCATACAAGATAAGGGTTCTGGATTTCATCACCGTTCTCTTCTTGCCCGCCTAGGAAGGAAAACAATACTTAACGCGAACCTAAGCCTTAAAATTTGAATAGAACGAGACCGATAGGGTAACGAGCTTAGTAGGAAAGTCGCTCGAAAAATATTGGTTACTCTTTTAAGCATACTTCAAGTTCATGATGGTTTCGTGAAGTTGAATGCGTGACGCGCCGCCTTTGTAATAACGGTGAGGCCTTGGGTATCAAAGCTCCACCTGAGCTTCCTCGCCTTGATTCAACTTACTTTGACTTAGATTGATCCGAGGGGTTTGCTTAAATTGTAACGAATTCCCTTTCGAAGGATTAGAAGCTGGTCTAGAAAACAATCTAAGTGGAGCCATCATGCTTTTTGTTTGCTAGATATCATTAGGTTTGCTTTGTGGTGGAGTCACCTTGTTTGTGTTTGCATAGAACTTCCATTCCTTTTAGGATTTTTATTTTTCTTTTTATTTTGTTTTTCTAGTGTATGCCCGAGGTCATTAGAGAACGGGCTTGGAAAAGAAACACTCTAGGTCGTTTGATTAGTGACAAACCTAGTAGTTCTTCTTGTGAAGGCGGGGAACTCGAAGACTCTTCTTTTGAGAGCCCTGTTTTTGGAAACTTCAGTTTTGAAAATCTATCTCTTAGTGAGGAAAGTACCCCTAGTACTTCAGTTGTGCCAACGATGACAACTTTGAAAGATTACATGTTCCCAAATGGGACCAACCGAGCTTCATGCATTAAATTGCCAGCTAATACGGCTAACTTCGAGATAAAAGCTAGTATCCTTCGTATGATCCCTATATTCTTAGGAAAAAGATGATGAGAACCCTTATTTTCATATTAGGGACTTTGAGGAAATTTGTGGGACAGCTTAGAATAAAAGACCTTACCGATGAAGTTTTGAAACTTAAGATGTTCCCTTTTCCTTAAAAGATAAAGCCAAGACTTGGCTAAATAACTTACCATCTGGATCCACTGAAACATGGCAGAACTTATTGTCGCTTTCTATATGAAGTTCTACCCTAAGCATAAAACTGAAATTTGTGCGTAAAATTAGTGCTAGTGTGCAACAAGAGGGAGAGTCTCTTTATAAGTTTTTAGAGAGATTCAATGATCTCCTATCTCAGTGTCCTCACCATGGATTTGATAAGATGAAACTCGTAGGGATTATTTATGATGGTTTAGACTATTCGACCAAAGCCATGGTCGAGTCTATGTGTTAAGTGAGTTTACTAATAAAAGTGCTTTGAGGATGCCTTTACCTTCTTAGGAGTTGTTGCTAGAAATCCCAACAAAGGGGAGTCTTGTGTTGAACCCCTAAAAGACTCTTGGTCAATAGAAGTAGCACCAATGTGGTAAATACAAGCTTCGGGTCGATGCTAAGTTTGCTGCTTTGTCCGTAAGGTTAGAAGCTTTGGAAATGGGTCACTTAAAAATAGGTCCCTTTGGTGAACCTAATAGAACCTCTCAAGTATCTAGTTGTGGAATAGAGCCCGATAACTCATTTTGGGAAGGTCGGGTTAGTGAAGAGCAAGCTTATGCTGTCTATAACAATACTAGGTTTGAGAACCGTCGAAGTATGACCCATACTTAGAGACCTACAACCCTGGTTGGAGAAACCATCCTAACTTCTCTTGGTCTAAGGGCCAGAATCAAAGTCGATCCTAGTAATTCTCAACCTCCCACAGGTTTTGGTTATGCTAAGAACTCTTCAGGTCAACCCCAGTTCCAGAACCCTTCTGAGAGTAGAATGACTAGCTTAGAGGAATCTTTTAGTATACCAAAAAAGAGCCAGGAAACGTTAGTAAAGAGCCAGGGTAATTTTCAAGAGGAAACCAAGCAGAATTTTAAGAATAATTCTCAGTCTCTTGCTAAATTAGAACTTCAAGTCGGCCAAATAGCTAAGTTCCTTAGTGAGAGAGAAGATGGAAGGTTCCCTAGTCATACCGATCCTAACCCTAAAGGAGAGAAATCGTACAATCATGTGAATTCTATTACAACCCTTAGGAGTGGAAAGAAAGTTGACAATAAGATCGCCATGCCCGAAAGTGAACATGATGTAGTTCACCCTTCGAGCCGTAAAATGAGGAGACCGATAGTCTCTAATCATACCAATGAGGGTCATATTGAACCGGGATTTGTTCCTAGAGCCCCGTTCCCCCTACCGCTAGTTCCAACTAGGAGGGAGTACAACTTTAATGATATATTGGAGGTTTTTAAGCAGGTTACTATCAACCTCCCATTGTTGGATGCGATTGCGATTCCCGCTTATGCCAAGTTTCTTAAGGACTTGTGTACACGAAAGCGTAAGCTTAGTGTTCAAAAGAAAGCCTTCCTAGCTAGTCACGTGAGTTCTATTATTCGAATACCACTACTCCTAAGTATAAAGACCCAGGGTCCCCAACTATTTCTTGCACAATAGGTAAATAACGTGTTGAGAAAGCTTTGCTCGACTTCTGAGCCAAAGTGAACTTACTCCCATACCATGTGTACCTTAAGCTAGGGCTTGGTGAGATGAAACCTACCTGGATGACTCTTCGCTTAGCCGATAGGTCCGTTAAAATTCCTCGGGGTGTGATCGAGGATGTTCTCATAGAGGTCGACAAGTTTATTTATCCTAGTGGATTTTGTTATCCTAGATACCCAACTGTCCGTCGACCCGAGAACCGGGATACCGGTAATTTTAGGTCGTCCGTTTTTAGCTACATCCAATGCGATCATTAACTCGTCGAACTGTATTATGAATTTGTCTTTT
Source organism: Papaver armeniacum (assembly GCA_023531295.1). Classification (NCBI taxonomy): domain Eukaryota; kingdom Viridiplantae; phylum Streptophyta; class Magnoliopsida; order Ranunculales; family Papaveraceae; genus Papaver; species Papaver armeniacum. The sequence goes on along the minus strand of JAJJWW010002322.1, from coordinate 78,125 downwards.
GGTAATATGACTATTGAGCCGAACGTCTTTCATATTAGTAAGCTACCCTCGAACTAGATGACTCGAGCATAGAAGAGGTGAACATGATAGGAACATTAGTCGAGGAGTCATTACCAAACACTTTGTTAGAAGATCCATTAGAGAAATGCCTAGCTCACTTTGGGATTGATTTTGATGATGATGATGTGATTAATGAGGTGAATGCTTTGTTAGATTCAACCTCGTTGATAGACACTAGTAATGGCTGGAAACCTAAGTTCGAACCTCTACCCGTTTCTAAGTCTACCCTAGTTCCTTCGTTAGAAGAGCCTCCTAAGTTGGACCTAAAAGCATTACCAGATACCCCAAAGTATGTGTTTTTAGGCCCTTCTGAGACTTTGCCTGTGATTGTTGCTTCCGACTTGGATAGTGATCAGGAAAGTAGGCTAGTAATCGTCCTTCAAAACAACAAGGAAGCTTTAGGGTGGACCATAGCAGACATTAAGGGTATAAGTCCTACTGTTTGTATGCATCGTATCTATTTGAGGAAGATACCAAACCTTCTAGGGAGATGCAACGAAGGCTAAACCCTAATATGAAAGAAGTAGTTCGAACCGAGGTTCTTAAGCTATTAGATGCAGGCATTATCTACCCCATTTCGTAGGACATAGTAAGTGGGTCAGCCCCGTTAGCCTGTTGTTCCTAAGAAATCCTAGTATTACCGTAGTCCGAATGATAACAATGAGTTAATCCCTACCCGAGTGACCACGGGTTGGCGTGTTTGTATTGACTATAGGAAATTGAACAAGGTCACTAGGAAGGACCACTTTCCCTTCCCTTCATCGACCGGATGCTAGAGAGATTAGTGGACATAGTCATTACTGCATTTTAGATGGCTACTCGGCTATAATCGTATCGTTATCGCCCAGAAGACCAGGAGAAAACCACTTTTACCTGTCCCTTTGGTACCTTTGCGTATAGACGCATGCCTTCTGGGCTATGTAACGCCCCCGCAACTTTTCAGCGTTGCATGATGATCATATTTTCGTATATGGTAGAATCGGTTCTTGGAGGTCTTTATGGATGATTTTTCGGTGTTTGGTTCGTCTTTCGATGAGTGCTTGCATCATTTGTCATTAGTGTTGACTAGATGTAAGGAAAAGAATCTAGTGGAGAAATGTCATTTCATGGTTCAATCAGAATTGTTTTAGGGCATATCGTATCTTCTAAGGGTATAGAGGTAGATAAAGCCAAAGTTGACCTTATTAAGACTTTACTGAGTCCCAAAAACCGTAAAAGATATTAGGTCATTCTTAGGGCATGCGTGTTTTTCATCGTCGATTCATTAAGGATTTTAGCTTGATTTCTAGACCTCTTTGCAATTTGCTTGCAAAAGATGTTAAGTTTGTCTTTGATGATGCTTGTTTAGAGGCTTTTGAGAAGCTTAAGACTTTACTCACTACCGCCCCCATAGTCCAGGCACCTAAATGGAACCTCCCTTTTGAGATCATGTGCGATGCTTTAGATTATGCTATTGGTGTTGTGCTAGGTCAGCGAGAAAACAAATTACTTCATGTGATTTACTATGCTAGCAAAACTCTGAATGATTCCCAGTTGAACTATACCACTACAGAGAAGGAACTATTGTCCATTGTGTTTTCCTTAGACAAGTTTAGACCCTATCTCTTAGGTTCTAAGATCGTAATCTATACTGATCATGCTGCTTTGAAATATCTTTTGTCTAAGAAGGATACCAAACCTAGATTGATTAGATGGATCCTTTTATTACAAGAATTTTGTCCAGACATTAGAGACAAAAAGGGTGCAGAAAATGTAGTAGCAGACCACTTGTCTAGACTAGTTGTTAGTTCCCCTAATGATTCCCTTCATATAAGGGGTAGCTTTCCTGATGAACAATTGTTCTCTGTTTCCCAATCACCTTGGTATGCAAATATAGTGAATTATCTTGTTACTGGTCGAATGCCCCAAACATTGGGGTAAACAAGATCGTTCTAGGTTTTTAGCCTAGGTTAAGCACTTCTTTTGGGATGATCCTTATTTGTTTAAGTATTGTCCAGACCAGATTATTAGAAGATGTATACCTGAGAGTGACCAGTCCATTATTATTTCCTTTTGTCATGATCATGCTTGTGGGGATCACTTTAGTGCTAAGAAGACTGCTGCCAAGATATTGCGATTCTATCGGCCTTCGTTGTTTAAAGACTCCCACGATTCTTTGTGTTACTTGTGAACGTTGCCGAAATTAGGAACCATTTCCGTAGGAACATGATGCCCTTGAACCCTATTTTAATCATTGAGGTCTTTGATGTGTGGGGTATTGACTTTATGGGTCCATTTCCTAATTCCTTTGGTAACCTATACATCCTTGTCGCTGTAGACTATGTCTCTAAGTGGATTGAGGCGGTTGCGCGTAAAACCAATGACCATAGGGTTGTGATTGAGTTCTTGAAAAATAATATACTTACACGTTTTGGTACACCGCGAGCTATAATTAGTGATGGAGGGTCGCACTTTTGTAATGGACCTTTTAGGCTTCTGATGAAGAAATATGGTATTACACATAAGGTAGCTACCCCATATCATCCGCAGACTAGTGGTCAAGTAGAGGTTTCTAATAGGGAGATAAAACGTATATTAGAGAAAACAGTTAATCCTAATCGGAAAGACTGGTCCGTCTAGGCTTACTGATGCCTTATGGGCTTACTGTACTGCGTTTATAGCAAGGCATGTCATTTACCTGTTGAGTTAGAACATAGAGCTTATTGGGCTGTTAAGCAGCTAAATTTTTCACTTGACAAGGCATGAGCCCATAGGAAACTCCAGCTCAATGAGTTGGACGAAATTCGTATAGATGCTTACGATAGTGCGAAGGAGTATAAGAACAAAATGAAACTTGTGCATGATAGAAATATTTTACGGAGGACATTTTCTCCAGTCAAAAAGTTCTTATGTATGATACCCGCTTGCTTTTTCCCCGGGAAGTTACGTTCTCGGTGGACGGGTCCTTTTATTGTTCGCACTGTCTTTCCTCATGGAGCTGTTAAGATCGAGACACCGGATGGTAGTAGTTCTTCAAAGGTTAACGGTCAGAGATTGAAACCCTTTCTAGAGCCCTTTCCTACAGGTGATGTTGAGGAGGTCCCTCTTGAGGACCCTGTTTACCCTTGATTGACCATCGAGACGATTGTATGTTGTATATTAGTTTTTGATTTCTCTCTTCACCTAGGTACTATCTTTTCGACTTCTCTCTTTACTGATTCCTCATGTTACTTTACTTTTTGGTATTGCTTTTTCATTAGAAACATTGAGGACAATGTTAGATTTAAGTTTGGGGGTGGGGAAGAAACTTTTTTGTTAGCTTTTAGTTGCAATAAATAAACTCCAGAGCCTAGAAATTTATGTTTATTAAGGATGTCACTAACCAATCTAAGTGGATGGAAGCATTTTGGTTGTAGGAGTTGAGGAACCAATCTGATTAGATGGAAACATCTAAAGAGTCTATTCATAAAAGCACAGAGCTCTGGTGTTAGAAAAAGAAAACATGGTAGTTTCGCCATATCCTCGTGATGGAAACATCGAAAGAATCCTGATCACTTCTTTTATTTTTCTCTTTACCATTGCTAGGGTGAAATAGAGTGACTGAGATATATATATATAAAAAAAAAAAAAAAAAAAAAAAAAAAAACCCACTAGACCAACCGGAATAAATACAATAAAGTCGACCACTGGTACCCTTGTATATGCCAATTGAGTTGACCTAAAGTTAGGATTATCGACCACTGGTTCCCTTGTATATGCCAGTGTGTTGATATTAGTCCAGACCAGTGTCTCAGTCCATTAGGATAGGTTCACCTTAGTCAACATCATCCACGTTTTTCTACATCCATCTTCTTAATCTATCCATGTGATTGGTTGACTCTAGGTTTATGATGTCCCGAGAAACTATCCGAGTAGAGCTCTGTCACTTTATATGAATTTTAGTATGCTTGAGTGCAAACTCGTGTACAACAATTGGAATTTCGCATCAGGGTACTTCCCCCTGTAGTCAATAAGTATGCCAACCAAGGATATTCTTTAGTGCCTTCCAAGATTTTGCGTAGATAGCTAGGGTCTGGAGTAAAGGTTTTGTGGGTACACCTCTGGTAAACCCTCCCGAGATTAACTCGGTCACTGGGGCCACCTAGTGATTTGGAATTTTATTTTTAATAGTTTTGCTCGAGGACTAGCAAATAATAAGTTTGGGGGTATTTGATAGACGCATTTATGTGTCTAATTTTTCCTCAATGTTTCGTATTGTTAGTACTCGTTTTTGTCCTTATTATGGTGTTTTGTGTGTTTGTAGGTATTTTTGGAAATAAAGATTGTTGGAAAATTCGGCTCGAAAAGTTGCTCGGAACACCCCGGAGGACATTTGCTTTCGGACTCCCACTTTGGATAAGGGGTAACCCAATTACTAAGGGGCGCCCAACTCGATATTCGCACCCCCAAATTGTTGGATAAGGGCTGACCTTCTTCTTCATTTCAAATTTTCAAAATTGGCGAGAAAATAAAAGTTTATCACTGTAAAATTTCAATCAAGAATTTGGAGGTGTTATAGGGAGACTAAATGGCTGAAAATTTATGGGATTGTTCCTGGGACATATACAAAGCTATTACAAGTGTTTTGGTATATCAAATTTGGCTGAAAAATCCGTGAGAAGAAAACAGAGCAATACGTGCATGGGAGGAGTTATTCACGGGATTGCGTGAATTACAGGGAGTTCTACACGTGCTTGGAAGATTTGAGTCAGCATTTGGAGCGTGCAGAAGATAAATAAGGAGATTTGACAGCTTCATAGCGTGTGAAAATCAAAATCATAGGTCAAAAAGGAAAAAAAATATCACGTATCTTGCATGGAGAATAATCAAGAATATTTTGAAATTACTCAAGAGATTCGGGAGCTGTTGCGTATATAAAGTGTTGTTTTGGGTCATAGAAGGGGACGAAGAGTTTGGGAGAGTTTAGAACACTACAGAGCCAAAAAAATCGAGTTGCAGGATTATTCTCTGCTGCTGCTGCACCAAGAACACGAAGAACAAAAAACCACCAGAGGCAGTCGTTCTTCTACGGTGACAACGACACTTAGGCGAGGGTCGTAATACGGAAGACAGTACTTAAAAGCAACGAAGAATGATTTTTATCATTCTTTAGTAACAGGTGTTTGCAACACGTATAATCGTTGCAAACACCCGATTTTCATCATTTTCTCCATTTCATCATTTGTACACCTCCTTTGAGCAATAAAAATGAGTTTTGAGCGTGTTTCCAACATGATGAGAGGCTAATTCTCCCACAACCAAGGCAATGAGGAAACTATTTACGCATGAATAATTGGTAACTATTTTATTTTCTTTAATTTATAATTTATAATTCACTCAATCACTACTTTTGCAGAGTTTTAAATTGTTTGCATAATTTTCGTCATTAGTTGTGATTCAATTAGATAGGTTATACTTTGTTTAGATAATCTATGCTTAGGGGATACAATTAATTTTTGGGAATTTGCCTGATTCTTTGTGGATTAAGAAATAAGGACTTAGAAAAGATAATTAGAGTTTTGTGTTATTCACCATAAATTATTCATGTGTAATAGTGGAATCAGTGTGTTGGTCATTTTCTCATATCTTGAATCGATTTTGTGTTAAGTTTTCCTTATTTAAGTTTTATAAGTCTAAAATATTTTGCTTTCACAAGTCTCAACGAACCTTTTTACTACAACATTATTGAGATCACATCAACACCAAGGAATTTCCAAAACCGAAAATATTCTCAAGATATTCATTAAAGCACAAATTCGGTTTCCATAATTCCTGGAAATGCTCTGTCCAAAAATAACGATCGAAATCTCTCGAAAAATCTAATTAGTAAATGCACATTACTAATTCTGTAATTTCCCTACAAAATGAAATTAATAACCTTAATTAAAAGATTCTTAACTTACTTATGTTTCGATCCTGGGATTCACTTCCCTTTGCCGTTAAGGAATATCTTTGAAAAATTATAGAAATAAACATTCACAGCACGTGTTCAAAGTTTTTCGACATCTTAACTTTGTAAGTTCTCTTTCACACTTACAACCTTGAAAACGATTTGCCACACTTCCAAACAAGTTTAGAATTGGTTCATCTTACTTTCAAGAACTATGTGATTGATCAAACCAACATTCAATCACAATCATGGGTTTACGGTTCTACCAAAACAAGTTTCGGTTCTACCTCCATGTGAGTAATGTGCATAGTCACACTAGCTTCCCAAAAATTCGGTTGACTAGGTACTAGGATCGGTTCCCCACATATATATGGTATCTAACTTATATGTGTTGCACATGTCCATAGGATCGGTTCCCCTTTCTGTTATAAACCTTGTTGCACCCCATACAAGGATCGATTCCCTTTGATGTACTGCACCCCTTACTAGGATCGGTTCCCTTTCCCTTACAAGGATCAATTCCCTTTCCCTTACAAGGTCAGACATACAAAATCCGATCATACCACAGGTGATTACCTAAGATCGGTTTTACTAATAAAAGTTATACCAATACATAAGTCAGGCCTTTGTGAACAGTTCTACTAAGAACATAACAATTTGTGAGCGGTTATACTCTATCACACATATTGGTTGTTCATAAGATATGGAATGAATAACAAAACCAATAACACCTGGCAATTTCCTTTTCGGTTCACAAACAAGTTTATGAACTTACTTCCTTAGAACACATGTAAACATTGTTCCCTGGGATGAAATCCTCACCTCATACCCATACATAATCACAATAGCATTCAAATGATTATGGCGATGTCTTATCTACAAAGTTTAATGGTTAAGCAATAAACCTCGTATTGTATCTTTAATACCATGTCTATCTAGAGTTCAAATATGCTTCGCAGTTATGTTTTCAATATGCACGACTTGAAAGATACGTTAGGGAATGAAACAATTCAAGTCAAATATCACTAACCTCAAGTGGAAGGATGATTGTTGTCGTTGTAGCTCCTTGCTTCTTCACATCTTCAAGTCTTCGCAATACTTGTAATGTCTCATATCCTAATACTTTCAAGCTAACCTATACGAAGTTTAACTCTAGTACATAATCAAGCGACTCTTAACATGAGTTTTGGTTCACTAAAATATGACAACCAAACTTGACATACCAATGCTTGGTGGGTTAAACCGATCCATGCTCTAACAATCTCCCCCCTTTGTCAATTTTAGTGACAAAACTCTTACATCATATGGATAAACAAATTACAATAATTCATTACAATCCGCTTGATTCCCGATTCAACAGCACAGTAAAACTGCTTACATTCAATCCTTGAAAATGTCGTTGTTGACATTATAATAACAAATCTATTACTCCCCCTAAGGAAGATAGGTAGATATTCAATCCACACATCTTTGTTATACCAATCATATGACATGTTACTCCCCTTTAGTCTGTGCTTTTACTCTTTAGTTAGATAAAAACATTCAAGTACCAATGTTTTTTACCTAGCAATGCCAATCAATATAAATATCAATGCCAAAGATCACCTATTTACTCCATATATTTCTCCCCCTTTTTGTCACAAAAATGACAAAGAAACGAAAAAATAAAGGACAACATGAAAAGAATCTTACAAATCTCATAATAGACTTGCAAACCTGTAGAGTTAGGCACGAGGGCTCCACACATCATGTTCTGATAACCAATATCAAAACCTAAACTACAAGTAGTCTTATTTTGATATGTTACCAAGGAAACAATTGCCCGAAACAATTTTTCCAATTTAGTTTAGCAAACCAAAAACAACTAAACATATTAGTCCCTTTGCTAAACCGATTGTTCAAAAATAACCGCTTAATTCGATAAGACCAAAATAAAGATAAACTCTATTTTTCTCATCAGGTTCTAATTATCCATAAACTTAGACCTTTCAATTTTAAACAAGACAAGTACTAGGTTAGTTAACTAGCATTTCTTGTTTAGGCATTCGATTAGACTTGAATAACAAACCTCACTTCGATAAGTCTAACTAAGATCGAATTAACTTAGTTTATCTTATCCGAAATCGAAGTGGACTAAACAACTCATCCCGTACACATTATTTCGTTAAGCCATAAATAATTCATACAAACCAAAATAAATCAACTTGCATAATTATTCACCTCAACCGGAAGCAATTGAAACAACATAGACATTATAAGCACCGCAATTGCACCGTAATTTTGTAAGCTTAAACAATTGATACCATACAAAAGCAAGATAACAATAGTTTTTCTTAACTGGAACCAATTGAATCACACACACACATCAATTGTACCGAAATTTCGTAAGCCTAAACAATTGATACCACACATAATAAAGCAAGATAACAATAGTTTTTCTTAACCTAACCAATTGAAACACACATCCACACACACATCATGGAATAAATATCAATTGAACCGAAATTTTGTTAAGCAAAAACAAAAAATATATATAATATAAACTCAGGGCTTTTCTTAAACGGAAAACAATTAACTAACAAGATTGTTACCTCAAATTTCGCATCCACTTCTCCAATATGATTGCATCTTCGTCCAGGGAGAATTGATATCGAAATATCACCACGTTTTCATCCTTATGCGTGAACAAAAGAATAAAAACAAACCTCAACCTTTACCAGAGAAAGGTTGAAAACCGGTTTTAACAATTGCAAGCAAAAGTTGAAAACCGTCGAAACACATATGCTTTTATGCTAAACCAAAACCGATTCAACATATTGTGACTTTTTCACATATTGTTTCTATTAGAACCCCTCATAATCCTTTGATAAATCCTACCTACTAGGGCTAGAACTTAATCCTGCTAAATCAAAAAGTCACCCAAACCATGAGGGTTCACAATATATGAGATCAAATATCAAGGTAGTAAAACCGAGATCAAACATCCCATAAAAAAATTTGCAATACCCCTTAAATATTCAACATGAAATCAAGTATTTCAATTACCTCAATCTTGTAGGAAATTTAATTTCAAAAACAACGCAAAAAGAATGAGGTCATTCCGAGTTCGGACGAAGAAATTATGTGCAAAACAGTTTTTACACTTCTTCGTAAGGGGACCTCTCACTAGGATCGGTTCCCTTACCATGACATGGTACTAGGATCGGTTCGCTCACTATGACAGGGTACTAGGATCGGTTCCCAAGTGTTACTTGTGACAGATCACAACACTAAACTGTTTTCGACATAACTTTTGCATACGATATCCGAATTCAGTGATTTTTGGCTCGTTTTAAACATAAAAACAAGAGATACACATATATGATCAGTAGATATCAACATCATAAACTCATAATTTCCGTTTATATCAAAACCTCAATTAGAGATAGAAAGGGTATGAGTATAAAAGAAAACAAATCTCCTAAAGATGTTAATTAGTCATATAATAACCGAGAGATCATGTGCTCAGTTTTTTCATGTGCTTCCTCACCTTTTTTTTAAAATATTGAGCACTAATGGTGAGCATGCACATTCTAACACAACTTAGGTTGTTTTGAGTTGATCCTTGTCTTGTACGTCACGAGTGACTAAGACCGAATCATCATTCTTGACCTCTTGATTGGTTTGTTTTTTCTTGTTCCATCTCTTGTTTTTCTTCTTTGACTGGTGATGAGTGTCATTATCACAATCTTTACTAGTACAAGAGATTTCATACATAATGTCTTTCTTTAGTCTTTCTTTAGTCTTTCAAGAAGACTCTTGTAATTATTGTCACCAACAATTAGCAGCTGAGAGTCATTCTTGTGACTAACCTTTGGTCCCTTCTTGGCTATGGAGGACTTGGGGACCCATTTAGAATTGGGTTTCTGTAGCGCCCCCTAAGCTAGCAACTGACTAATCCAAGAGATTAACTAAATACAGTGGCACTAAGAATATAAATCATATACTTAAGCATTCAATTAAGAGATCTGCTACAAAGTTTAACCCAAAAACTAGCCCCGCTCAGAAATATATATATACAAGAACTTCTATCAGATGATACATATATAATATTCTTTTAGTTTACAAATAGAATATACAACATAATAAACATAGCAGAAGATAACTAATTAACGGAGTCAACTCCCCGAAGCTTTCACTGCGCAACTCTGCACATCTTGATCTGTCTCTGAAACTGAAAGTGGGAATGGGTGAGCACATCATCCCTAAAAGGGGTGCCCACTAGGAATAACACTTAACTTTCATGTAATCATTGGAAATGATTTGAAAACAATTCATGTTTTCCCTGACACTAAACACAACCAATTCACAGAGGTAAACAATTATGTATATGGAACTAACTCCTTCTAAACAATGAATAATATGGTGACTCGTCCCGCACCTAGATAATAATATGGTGACTCGTCCCGCACCTAGATAATAATATGGTGACTCATCCCGCACCAGTAAATGAAGGAGCAGTACCCTATATACCACAGATGGAAATTCTCATTCCCAAACAATCAAATTGAAATTCTTATTTCCCAAACAATTCATAAAGACAAATAAGGCAATACCATTCCTTTCCAAACAATGGAAAGGTTAAAATAATCAACCGTACTTTCAGAGTTTAAAATAAAACAATGCATGGAATCACAATCAGACTATGCATGAATTTGTTAAACATAAACTTTTGTGAAAGAAAACAATAATAGTCACAGAAGAGCTAAATATAAATTCCCACCTCTTTTGATGACAAGCCACGCCTACCTCGAGATCCATGATCCACTGGTTCATCCTTTGAATCGATCGTTGTTAATATAAACTAACTGTTAATCACACAAAAACTCTAAGAAGCTAGCCAAAATGGCTCACACAAGAATCATATAATCTAACTAATGGTTCTAAGCCCATTTATGATTCTACACATCTTCATTATCCATTTCTTGCATAATTAAAGGTCTACTAATTCAATTAGGTTGTTTCTCTAGTCCATTAGCTAAGTATTGCGAACATTTACAACTTTGTAGAAGAAGTCAAAGGCTAATTCGGACCACAAGAGGTCCAAAACATCTAATTAAGAAAACTGCCCTAAGCCCAAGTCCATCAAAGTCAACTAACGGTCAATCGTCAACTAACAGTCAACGTCCAAGGTCGGGTCAAAGTCCAGGGTCAAATAGTTAAAGTCTAAAGTCTAATCGGTCAACTAAGTCAACTCGGGTCTAGACAGGGGAACTCAGCGAGTCTATACCGATTCAATTCAGTCAGAGCACCGAGTCAGCTAAACTAACTCAGTCTGACATCTGACTAGGATCACTAGCAAGCCTAGATCTCAAGAACAGGAGTTCATACAGTTTCACTAACTCAGCTTCTATCCAAATTTATCATTACATATATATCCAATCTTACAGAATTCAAGAATTCAATATACACGGGAATTTAAGCTTTACCTGCAATGCAGTGCTAAGCCATACTCTTCCTACAAACACAATTCATCAGTTGCAGCCACTTTGTATACTACTTTAGTTGAACTCTATAATCAACACTATCACTTCTAACACACAATACTGCCAGAACTAACCTATGCGGCTCATACACCTCGTATCCATCACCACCAACATTACAACATCCTTGCTCCTCTGAGTCTTCTCAATACACACAAACAATAGTTCTTATTAAAGGTTCATCCATGCCTGCATCAGTTCTTACATTCATAATTACCACCACAAATTACAATCCCAGCTCCACTAATACTTCCCCCTCCAACACCAATTCTGCAATAACAACTACATTCTACTATATTGCCACTGCCTTCTCACACCACAATCAATCATCCAACATAACTTCATTCTATGCAAAACTTCAATTCACAATACACACAATACCATCAGCTTCTTCACATTCATCGCCTGAGGTTCCATTTCTGAACTACGACCAAACTCCATCCGCAACAGTTCCATATCTTGACCTCTGAATGATTCTACTCGAGCAACCCATCACAATCTCCTTCCTTATCAGTCAATTCACCACCACTTGCAATCAGAACTGCAGTTACAACCCACAAACCATCTGGAGATCACAATTACACCCATAGCAGACTATAATACATCTCCACCTTCAAATCCAACTACACAAACCACACCAAAAACATCACCATTTCATTCCACTTGCAACTCAGTTCAACACTACCAACTCAGGAAATTCTGCAACCTCAATATGAATCCCAACAACAACATCATTTACAACAAACCTATCTTATGTACCAACATCACATCTGTTTTATTATACCATTCTTAACCACAAGCATCTGCATTCCAAATTTTGTACCAGTACAACCTCAATCCTGAACCAAACAGCCTTAATTATATTCCCAAATAATTTCACAGAAAATCCTGATTATTCGTTACGTAATTCAAATCAATACTAAATCCTAGTTACAGGAACAATCTACACATACCCATTTATCCAATTGATGTAATCTAATCAATTACTCCATGAACCCTAAAACAGAATTAATTAAGAAACTTAAATAAGATTACCTTTTCCATTATCCCTGGGTCTTGAATCAACACCAACAATAGCTTCAACACCTTCTTACTGACATAATCCATCCCTAGCCTTCATCAACAATATTAGTTCTCAACCAAAACCTAATTCGATACCCAAACCTTCATTAAAATAGAACCAAACCCTAACTTCAACAATCTCGAATTAATCTTCTTCTTCATAACATCTTCTTAAAACCCGTCCTTAATCATCCAGTTTCATATTCAATTTCTCCTAAATCCCCTAATCCATTCCATGCAAGCCTAAAATCGAACCCAAGACCCTAATCCTCTATTATTCTTCTTCACAAAACCCTAACTCTATAACTTTCATCTTCAAAATTGCTTCAGAACTTCAATTCAGCTACAACCCAATTGTTCTTCATCTAACAACAACCCAATTCACCTCTCAATTCGTCACAAACCTTAACTTCTAAAACCCTATGTTCGATTTACAGCAGCAACTCCATCATCTTCATCCCGAGATCAATTAAAATCAATACCACTCTCATCTCTTCATAAACATCTTCTAATTAGTTTGCTCTAACTTATCGATTATCTCTCTCTCTCAAACAAACTCTCAAACACACGTAGAGAAAGAAGGACAGGGGAAGAAAGAAAGAGAAGAATAGAGAAGAATGAGGAAGAAGAAGAAAAGAGAATGAACGGTTATCCTCTCGATCTGGTTAGGGATAAGACCGACCCGGATTGTTAAAGGCACCCGACCAAAAGATATGGGCTACCAATTCGGTTAACTGTAAGATGATTATTTTTCCGTTCAAACAAATTTGATGATATCTTCTTCGTCCGGTATCCGAATGACACGTTCGAGTAGTCCATTCTGCGTAACTTTTCGAGATCTATCTAACGATACTAGTTTCGTATTTAAATCGTTATTAGATTAATTTCTATGAATTAACGTTCATGTTAAACTAATCGAGTCCTTAGCGGCTAAATCGTCTCTTGACTAGTCTAATAGCATTGATGAGCTTGAGGATCTTTACAGTTTCACATGAGCAGCTTTCTCGTTCATAATACCATTAGGATCATTGTCCTTTTGAATACTTTGCGAAATATCCTTTCTCCAATTTGGAACATCAGATCTTGTCTTTGTATTTAAAACATCATCTCTCTTTCTATAATTGGGTATTTCATGAGATGACCTTGTCGAGTGATATGCAAAATTTGAACTATCATTATAATAATTCTTTTGCCTAAACTTAGGACAGTAACGATCTGAGTTCTTAAGAGGAGAAAACTTAGCCAATTCGTTTGATAAAATAGAAAGCGCATCTTGCATCTCCCGAACTTTGCATCCCCATTGCAAGTGTCCTTTATTACCACAATAATAATAATGCTTAGTATAAATATACAAAGTATGAGTTTTAGTATTACCTTTTTGTGGATCCTCTTGCATTGGAGCTCGATGAGTGTTCTTCTTCTTCTTATTAGCAGAAGTGCTGTCTTTGATTACTGCTGGTTGAACACTATTCTTAGGCTTGACAGACTTTTCTTCTTTACAAGAAATATGAGAAACTTTGTCATCAGTGGAAGCCTCTGATTGAGAAGAATTTGTAGCTTTAACAAATTTTACCTCTTTGCTAATATTTGAATCATCTATTCCCTTATAGCCCAATCCTCGTATATCACGATGATTTCTACTTGCTTCTAACATTGAGGTTAACTTGTTTGAGCTTTCATTGGATTTTTTCAGTTCCAAATTTTCTTCTTCCAACGTCTTGATTTTATCAAGATCCCCGGCTAGATCAGCCTCAAGGTGGTTTTCTCGTGAGAGATATACACCTTCTTTCTCTTCAAAACTCTTTTGTTGAGAGTTAATCCTTGCATCAGATTCAACAAGTTTTTCTTCCAACAAGTGAATTTTTTCAAGAGAAACATCACGCTCTTTATCTAACAATTTTGTTTGAGAGAGACTAGCACTGGCTTTTTCTTCAAGACTCCGTACTTGTCGAGAATTAAACATAGCTTCTGATTCAGCACGTTTCTTTTCCAACAAAAATAGTTTTCTTTGAAGATTTTCACATTCTAATTTCTTAGAATTTAGATCGTTCGTACGATCTTTAAGAAGATAATCAATAGTTTGGTAACCAATATAATATAAAAACCTTCTTCAATTTCTTGTTCTCTCGACAAAGAGGAGTCAAAAGACCAACGAAATCTGAAGATCTCAGCTTTTGATCTTTCAAAGGTTCCAGCAGTTTGCAGTATTCTGAGATATCCTCTTCTACTTCTTATTAAAAATCTGAGTTATCATCATCGGAAATTTCATTTAACCCTTCTTGTAGACGTATTTTCCAGTCGTCATCGATTTCTACATTATTAACAAGATTAATTTGTCTCGTAGAATCTCTAGAGGTGATTTCTTCAGATATTGAATCGTAGATGCCATCATCAAGTGTTAATTCAGAACTCTTGATGTCTTGCTTTACTTTAACTGAATCATTCATTAGATTCAATTCTTATAGGTTGGATCGTACCAAACTCAGATTGTTAGATCTTTTCGTGTTTGCCTTCTCTGATACCAATTGAAAAGGCGAGGGTACCCAAATATAAATTAAGTTAAAACTTTTCCTACCTATAAGTCCTTTCTCCGAAAGTGATTGTCTATGGACTTAGTCGAGACAATGCAACTAATCGGTTCACACTTCGTGTGATCTTCTATGGATACGAGATCGAGAAAATACAACTACGAAGTATGTTTACTTGATACAAAGGTTCGGACTTAACCAAACACAATAGGATTTCTTATCAAGTAAATAGGAATTAAAGTTTGTGTGATTTACTTTAATTATAATAAAATAATTATAATGTGGAAAATAAAAGTAAATGACACAACAAGATTTTGTTAACGAGGAAACCACAAATGCAGAAAAACCCCGGGACCTTGTCCAGAATTGAATACTCTCAGGATTAAGCCGCTACACAAAATTACACCTAACTTCGTATAGTTGAGACCAAGTAACTAACCCTATAGTTCACTTAGTTCCGTATGTATTCCCACGCCTCCTACTTGTGAATAAGTCACGTACTTGGAATAATCACTTTGGTTCGTATTCCAAACAGTAAAGGAACAACAAATCTGTTTGGTATCAACTCTATTCAACCAAGTGATATGAGTCGGACAAAGGCTCTTCTGTTTATCTTAACATAAAATCCTTCGTCGGTTCCTTAGATCTATCTTATGTTCAATCACCCAAAGGTAATCGTTTAAGATTAAGCCAATCAATACCTTTAATCACAAGGAAACGTATTGTTTCCGATCTACTCAATTAATCAATCCAATCTACCACAAGGATAAACCGATTATTAATTGGATCCTATTTGCTTGAAACAAGTATTGTGCACACCAAAGATTATAAAACCCAAGTCGATCTTCAATATCTTCTTTGTCTTCAAATCTTCTTAAATCTTCAATAAAAACCAAAGACACAATCACTTGAATCTCTTGTGATCAATCACGCATTTAACGGAGTCTCATTAACAATGGATTATCACAAGATCGTCTTTAAAACTAACAACAGTCTTAAGATCCTCGTCGAAACTCGAACTAGTTTGAGTGAATCTTATATCGAAGAGAAGATTCTCAAGAATAAACAAACTAGGTGCAATCGATTTCAACCACCGTTAGTCAATCAAATTAATCGAAAACAAAGATAAACCGCAATTATCTAGTTTCCCACCAACGGGTCGCACTAGAGCTTCTCAATCCCAAAGAAGACTTTAAATTGAGCGGCCATAAGAGATTTCACCTAATTAGGTTACTTCCCTCCAATGTAGTTAATATCGGATATCGGTTTATATCGGCCAGGAAGGATACAGTGGTACGACTTTATATCGGGGATATTATCGTTCAAATATCGTTATAATATCGGTTCCAGATTTAGAGACTATAATTTTATAGCTGCCATCAAATGATAAATAAACAAGTTCAAACTAGGAACAGAAGTTCAAACTAGAAACAGGAGAGTAACTTCAACAACTTTAAAGTTTACTTCCTAAAATGGTAATTAAACAAGTTCAACTTCAAACTAGAAAGAAGAGAGCAACTTCAACAACTTTAAAGTTTACTACCTAAAATGGTAATTAAACAAGGATATTACAACCTTATTCAAAATCATACGAGTCATTATAGATATCATCATCTTCAGTAACTCCATCAGCTCCATCAAGTAGTCCATAATTAGTGTCTAACATCAATTGATCAATATCATATCCATCAATCTCAGAGTCCGTTGGGAAAGTAGACTTACTTCGAGAGATAGATACACCTCTACTACCAACTGGACGACTTTATTCACCAAGAATATCTTGCAAATCATCCAGAGTTACATTATCACCTTCTACAGCCAAGTCTTCCAAGTTCTGTGGATCTAACCATTCATTATTTTCATCAGGCTCATCAAGAAAAATAGGATCATGAGTTGTCTCATCATCGTTATATTCTGAAATTTCTTTATAACGACGCTGCAATTTCTTGTTATATTGGATAAAGACACTATCATTCAGTTTCTGTTGTTTTATCACGATTAAAACTTCTTAGAGTGCAACTGAAATACGAAAAATAAATATGTAAACTAATTGTTTCATGCATTGATGTTTTCTGTGATAAGAAGACAACAATATACATTGACTTAGCGATACAATCTAGTGTTTGTTACTGAAATTCATGACTTTGCAAAAAACATAATGCAACTGTGAAAATAGAACAAGTAAGACTCACATTTTGAAATGTGCTCCAGTTTCGCTCACATGGGGAAGCAGAAGAAGTAAGACTCAATACCCTGATTGCAAATTTTTGTAGGTTTGGAACATCGATTCCTCCATATGTAACCACCAATCATCTGTCATAAACACGGACAAAGTAGTTAATAAATACAAACCTATCTAACACAAACGTAATCAAACTTTAAACTTACAGAACAGGAAAACTTACGAGGTTGATCTTTGTCTCTTCTTTTTTTGCATACAGGACCTCCTAGGATCCCATAAGCATCGCTATATTTTCTCAATTCAGTTGTTGCTCGCTCAAGTTCATCTTCATTGGTTATAAGCCTTTCCATAGCTGCATGAAGTCCCCTTTTGATTTCTATGTACTTTGGATCATTATCCATCACATGAGCTGGAATCTTATAGAATATCGAAGGATTTAAGTAATAAGCGACACAATTTAGTGGATGATTAAAGGTATTCTTCCATCTTTTATCAAAAACAGCCTTAACTATATCCCAAGTATCATTATCTTCAATGAAATTCTTCTCAAGTTGATCCCTTGCTATTCTCATTGCCTCATAAAAAGAAGGCATTGTAGGTTTGCGTTCGATATCCACTAACCTTACTACCTTAACTAAAGGCTCTAGCACCCTACAAGAGTAATCAACATCTTCCCAAAATTTACCATTTGTAACAATCTTAAGTGCATTAACTCCAACAGTTTCTCTTGCAAACCTAGTTTTTACCAACCTATCATTCACAAACACCATTTGCAGAGGAGTTTTATACTTTCGAATACTCTCTAGTGTGTAGTATTGAGTTGCAAATCTAGTTTTTGTAGACCTATGTAAGTCTGCTTTAGTCAACTCCCTCATTAAGCACAATACTTGAAAATGAGCATAAATATATGTAACCAGTCTCTTACCTAGAATGACGGCTGTCTTGATTCGTGGAAGCTTGGCACCAAGTTATTCTAGCATCAACTGAACACAATGAGCACCACAAGGAGTCCAAAACATATGTGGTATTCCAGCTGTAAATCCTTCCCAGCCTTTTTGAAGTTTGAACCATTATCCGTAATGAACTGAACTACATTTTCTGCACCAACATCATCAATTACCTCCTTTACAAGCTTGCGAATGAAATCAGCATCATTGGTTCTATTTGAGGCATCCACAGACTTCAAAAAACTGAACCTTTAGGACAATTCACCAAAAAGTTAATAAGATGTCGTTTTTTCCCGTCCGTCCAACCATCTGACATGATAGAACATCCAAACCTTGTCCAATGTTCCCTAAATGTATCAACAAACTTCTTCATGTCTTCTAATTGTTCCTTGAAAAGATTGGTACGAATCTGATGGTAAGATGGGGCAGGCATAGCTTTCCCATAATCACCAATTGCAAAGATCATCTTTTGAAAACTTGGGCAACGAACGGTATTAAATGCTATCGAATTCTCAGTCATCCAAGCTGATATGCCTTTCCATGCCTCCTTCAGTAACTTCTCTTTCGCCGCACAGTTTCTTTCAGCAGTGGCTTTCTGAGTTTTCTGGTGGTCTGTCTTCATATATAATAGGGCCTCTTGTATTACTTTGGCTTATTCGCTTTCTCTTCGTCGGATTCTTAACAAGTAGTTGACTAGCACTACCACTACCACTGCCCATATTGCCATCAACATCTTGCTCCTCAACATCTGTATCACCATCAGAGCCTTCATCTGAATTGCTTGTGTGCTGCTGATATGCTAAGTCAATGGTATACCTATGAGATTTTTTTGATCCTCTTCAAAGAAAACTCCTGATTAATTTTGTTGATAATCTCAACTGTTGCTTTCGGACATGATGTAGTATTCCCTGACTTCCCTATGAGATGCTACTTAAGCCTTGTGATTCCACCGTCACCGATTTCTTTATTACATAACAAACAAGTAATTATATTACGATTTTCTGGGTCTTTCCGTTCGCCCCATTCCCATGCTGGATCTCTAGTTCGTGTAGAAGAAGGCAATGAACCACATATAGAGTTTGTGGTGTTTGCATTGGATGCACTAGAAGAATCCATAAGCACAACCTAAAACAGAAATAAAACAATTTAAATCAATAACTATGGGTATTCACAAAGTGCTCTTTCTTTGGAATTTAAATCAGGTAACTACAGATCATTATCATTAACATTGGCACCTAAACGTCACCTACAAAATCAAATCTAATGTGTCACCACCGCATACAGTGTCATTAAAACACAACCGTAGCAATTGAATCCAGGTCTGTCTCCTATTCATTCAGGATCATATGAAGCTAAACAATAACTAAATGGTAATACTAATTTGATCATATTTGTATCATCTATAAAATCCACCTTTAGAGATAAAAGAGGAAAACAAATTGATGGCTAAAATACCCAAATTTTTGTTTAAAGAACTTGTTTTTGTATGTAAAATGTCCCCTGCAATCATAACATCTAACAAGATGGCCTTTCCTATCTAGAGTTTCACAACAAAAATCACAATCAAAGCAAAAAATGAGAGTAATTATCACAAGATTCAAAACCCTAACCTTTTGTTGGCCAATAATATCTGAAATTCAGATCAAGAAGATCAATAACCAAAAATTCCTTCCTTATATTGGATTCTCATTATAGACAAGGAAGTTTGGACACCAAGGAATTTCAAAACCGAAAATATTCTCAAGATATTCATTAAAGCACAAATTCGGTTTCCATAATTCCACGGAAATGCTCTGTCCAAAAATAACGATCGAAATCTCTCGGAAAATCTAATTAGTAAATGCACATTATTAATTCTCAGAATTTCCCTACAAAATGAGATTAATAACCTTAATTAAAAGATTCTTAACTTACTTATGTTTCGATCCTGGGATTCTCTTCCCTTTACCGTTAAGGAATATCTTTGAAAAATTATAGAAATAAACATTCACAGCACGTTTCAAAGTTTGTCGACATCTTAACTTTGTAAGTTCTCTTTCACACTTACAACCTTGAAACCGATTTTCCACACTTCCAAACAAGTTTAGAATTGGTTCATTTGACTTTCAAGAACTATGTGATTGATCAAACCAATATTCAATCACAATCATGGGTTTACGGTTCTACCAAAACAAGTTTCGGTTCTACCTCCATGTGAGTACTGTGCATAGTCACACTAGCTTCCCAAAAATTCGTTTGACTAGGTACTAGGATCGGTTCCCCACATATATATGGTATCTAACTTAGATGTGTTGCACATGTCCATAGGATCGGTTCCCCTTTCTGCTATAAACCTTGCTGCACCCCATACAAGGATCGGTTCCCTTTCCCTTACTAGGATCGGTTCCCTTTCCCTTACAAGGATCGATTCCCTTTCCCTTACAAGTTCAGACATACAAAATCCGATCATACCACGGGTGATTACTTAAGATCGGTTTTACTAATAAAAGTTATACCAATACATAAGTAAGGCCTTTGTGAACAGTTCTACCAAGAACACAACAAGTTGTGAGCGGTTATACTCTATCACACATATTGGTTGTTCATAAGATATGCAATGAATAACAAAACTAATAACACCTGAAAATTTCCTTTTCGGTTCACAAACAAATTTATGAACTTACTTCCTTAGAACACATGTAAACATTGTTCCCTAGGATGAAATCCTCACCTCATACTCATACATAATCACAATAGCATTCAAATGATTATGGCGATGTCTTATCTACAAAGTTTAATGGTTAAGCAATAAACCTCGTATTGTATTCCTTAATACTATGTCTACCTAGAGTTCAAATATGCTTCGCAGTTATGTTTTCAATATGCACGACTTGAAAGATACGTTAGGGAATGCAACAGTTCAAGTCAAACACTACACCAAAAACGGACTTTAGCAACTAGTTACCACTGTTGCAAATCCTGGTCGCAACTGCATGCAGCTGTTGCGACAGGGGGCAACTGTTTTCGCAACAGTTTAATCTGTTGCGACGGAAAAATTTAGCAACATCCCTGAGAGCAGTTGCGAATTTTTTACTACGAGTTGCAAATTCTTGACTTAGTCAACATAGACTGACTCAAGAAAAGGCGCAGTAAAAATTTAGCAACAGCCGTCAGCAGCTGCTAAAATTTTGCAACAAAAAAAACAAGAGTCAGTCTTCATTGACCTAGTCCCCTCATTTTTCCTGCAATACAGCTAGTTCGTATCTGCAACTACCCTGATTCAACAATTCTTGTGATTCAATCTAATAACTCACATTCAACATACAATCAGGATAATATTTAACTACAATATCTCATTATTGACATAATAACAAAAACAATATCTAGAGTAGCTTTTCTTTGCAATCTAAGAAGGCATCTGCCAACATAAGCATTTCGATTAAACACATACAAACAAGTGTTATGCCACTTTCTGTGTTATGAAATGATAACATGGTAGTGGAGTTCAAGCACGATTTGTGTGTTATAAAATATGCACATATTGAGGTCAATAACTTAATAATTTTGCTCCATCACTTGGTTCAATTCCACGCCTTTCAATCTCCTTCACATCACTTTATCTTTGACATAGTTAAATCCCAGTAAACCATTGTAGAATATACATTATATCTCTCAGATGAGGAGATAACCTCCTGAAAGATTATGCGTATGCTCCAAAGGTTTGCTGGAACGGGAAGAAGTCGGTCGAATACTGTATATGACAAGGTAGGCCCTATGTTATCACCTCAAAAAATGGAAGTTGTTTCTCTGCAATCAACCAATTTCAATTTCAAATGATAATGTAATGTAATAAAAATTAAGAACAAAACTAAACTTAGTACTATGAGACTTACAAATGTAGTTAAATTGATGCTATTGCAGCTCTCCTTAGATTCAATAGTGAACTAGTTGATCGGTTGTAGTTCAATAGCTAACTAATGTAGCTGCCCTGCACACTTTAGATGTAGTAAAAGTTCAAGCTACGCAATTGAAATTTGATATTCATATGATGCTGACAGCAAGATAATAAGACAATGATCAGATTTGCAAAGTTATGACAAGCAATTAATATAAGGTAGAGATATAAGGATGAAGATCAAACAAAAGCAATGAGAACTTATCTTTTTGATCAAGAGAGTAACCATACCTTGTTTATGCCACATTAAAGAAGCTGCTTCAAGAAGAAGTCTTGACTGATGATCAACATTATAGGCTCTAGAAAAAGTTACATTATCCATAACATCAGCATCATTCCATCCAAACCTGCAAGCATCCTCAATTCAACATCACTAAGCCATGGTCTACGCAAAGCTAGAATGTCCAAACATATGCTTAATATGTGACTAAATCAAACAAAGCTCCATCTGTCCAATTCCTGAAAACAAACAGTTGACAGTTTAGAAACAACCAAACATGCTGCAATAATCAGTGTGTGCCAAAATCAAATAAAGCTCTAGTATGAACACCACTTACAAACTGCAGCAATTATCACTACATACACGGAAACTCTATATGTGAATAACACCCACCAACAACACCTAAGGGCTCACTAAATAAAGTAACTACTTCAAAGCATAAACCCACTAAAGTCACCACGTAAGCCAACAACTCCTTTTCTTTGGGTACCGGAATACGACAAGGCCAAATAACGAGGCCTAGCTAGTACAGAAATGGGAGTAAAACTTCAGCACTTATGCTTATCAACTCCTTGTTCTCTCTGTGTTTGTGCTCTCTGTTTTCTCTCGTTCATCTACATTTCAGATTTTAGTGAGGAATTAGCATAAGATATTAAAGCAAATTTAGTCGAGTTCAACGATATCAAACTGACTTAGTTTGTGCCCTAATCTGGAGATCAGTTTATGCTATAACTAGTAACATAAAACCCTCACAGGTACTCATTTAGGGTAGCTAACAAAACGATAGATTAGTTCATCTATTTGTAAGTTTGTATGCTGACCTCTTTAAACCGGAGCAGTTTTTTTGCTGTACATGTATTGCAAATCATTTGGAGTCACCTCCTTGTACGGTAATCTACCCTTAACCGAAGCCGAACCTGCGGTACCATTTCACTGGAGGTTTAGTAAATTTACACATACATCTGCAGACAGAGATGTTATGTTTTCAAGTGTGTATAGTTTACAGTGGATTACCTGGTACGGGTACGTTAATCGGTATCTGAGACTTGGTGCACCACTGACATATCTTTATGACCCATAGCTTCTCTAGTGCGTGGATTACCTGGTACGTGTTCGTCGATCCGTATCTGACATTTGGAGAACCATGACTCATCTTCATCCCCCATAGCTTCTCTAGTGCGTTAGTTACAATATAAGTAGTATCACCTTTTCATAGTAACTAATTCAATTGTGGTGGCTTTGCAGACCATTCTGCGGAGATACTGGCAGCATAAGTACACCAGTTATTTACGATAGAATATTTATAATCCATCTAGTGAGTATGTAATTTGTGTGCACGAAACCTTCACCTGTGTCAAGAGCATGGGTCCTCACCCAAGTTGGAGATACCCATTCCAAAGCACCATACCAGTCCGCTGGCAATCCCAGATTCTTAAAAGTAATTGCTGGCTCCACTCCTCTGCGTGAACAGACACAAAGACACTCAGAATATTATTTTTTTTGAATTTGTTATTTACTAATTTATAGATCCTGATGACCATGCATATAAACTACTAAAATATGTAGAGAGTTTTTTCAGACTTGGACTATAAATTGCATCAATTAGCCCAAAGGAAATAAAAAGGTTTCTCATCCGTTGTTCAATTTTCCTTTTACAAGCTCCAGGAACAATTAACATAAGCGCAAAGGTCTACCTACCTGATGTGCGAGGTTATGTATCACAATGATACTGCGAGCATCCTTATAAACTCCATGTGAGCAATATTTGGCACCTAAAAGACTAAAAACCAAAAGGTATGCATTAGCAACTTTGTTGCTCATAATACCCAGGGTAGAAATGAACACAAACTACATACACTGGAACAAGGCCTGCGTGCCAGTCATTAGCCAAGACAAGCATTTCTCACCGTAAGTAATCCCGCCTAATGGAAGTACCAGTGGTGCCTCGCATGCGGCGTGGCAAAGCAACGCAAACCGAAACTGACAAGAACATAAGAAAAACTTTCAGAATTCTTCCCCTTTACACCATTATTACTACTAATTCTTGCTCTAAAAACTGGGAACAAGCTCGAATTCTTACCCTTTACCCTTACTAAATAATAACTTTAATGTGAAAATTCTACTAATTTGTTGAGCCTCTATCGATGAAGACCCAAGTAAAGAAATAAAATTGAAAAAATAAAATAAAAAGATCTAAAGTCTCCAAAATCAGTCAGATTGATAAATTATAGAGTAATGAGGGTTGATGGAGATTTTGAAAAAGAGGGAATTTTTCAGTTGAGTGAGAAATGGAAGTTGTGTCTCTCCACTAAAGAAAGGTGACACACATGGCCATCAAATTACATCTGGGCATGTGCCATGAAAAGCGGGATCCGCGTGTAAAGTGAATGGTTTGTCAAGAAATTCGCGCCAAAAAGAGCAGATGCAGAGTTAGTCGGAAGGATCTAGTCTTCTTTCCGTTTAGTCACGTGAAGGTGTCTTGTCTCTGTTCGGAGTTGTCTCTGTTCGTAATTCCGAACAGAGAAAGGAATATACTTACATTGAAACCTTGTTCCCACTACACTTGCAACAACACATATATGGTTTATGCCTGTGTTTTCCCAGTATCAAATATGAGCTTGCTTAGGTTGTAAACATCATTTATGCCTGCAATTAAATGTGGTGGTATTAGTTTCCACAAAAAATTGAGAATGTAATGCAATTTTTGCTTAAGTTCGTTATCTTTCACATACCACACTTACTTTTGCATTTTTCGATTTGTAGCCATGAAGAAACTACAAAAGTAGAAATTTTCTCACTAATGAAAAGGTATAACTCTCTAGAGTGCAATTGATGACAATTCGAGCTAACGTAAATTGTTAAGAACACTGACTTGCAAAAACTTCATAGTTTTAGTAATACAATGGTGTAAATTGTCAAGTGCCTGCCCACCAGCATAATACCAAGTGATACATGGGGCAACCCACACCAAATACAGATCAAGCAATTCAATATGTAGGCCAGTCCTGAGAGCTGTTCCGTCAAACCCTTCCTCACAATTCTACTGAATGAGGGTCTAATGCAGAAAAAATTTGCAAAAAATCTTTACTTATAAAGCAAAATAGCAAAATCAAGGTGGAACTCAAACTTACATTAATGATTGATGATACAAATGGTATCCGTGATCATTATCATCTGCCAATATGAAAACCTAAACATCAGTGACTTCTTAACAAAAAGAATCAAAAGAGGCCTTAGAATCCGAAACTTAAAACCTAAGATCTTCACTATTATAAAGCAAATACTAACAAAGAAGGAAAAGAAGGAAAAAATAATTACGTATATGAAATAACTGCCCTAAATCCCCAAATCAAATCAGCTGAAATAAATAAAACCCAATCCTGGATTTGCTTTCTTTTCACCTAACAAAATCAAAGGAAAATTAAATCATTAACATATAACATACACGAATTAAATCTCTATCTCTATTTCTCTTAGGAAAAAACCAAAAAAATAGTGAAAGAGATTCGTTACCGTATTTTTCAATTTTCACAATCCTTCTATAGATCAATCAAAGTAATCTCCTGCTCATCTTTTTGATTGAAACCCTAGATTAGAAAAAAAAATAGTGGATATCTAGGTTTTAGCAGTAGAGATTAAACAAGAGATCAAGTTTTAGAAAGAACTGATCTAAGAAGAAGAAGAAGGTAGGATGGTATACTGACATGGTGTTGTGCTCAAGATTGTAGGAGTGAATCGCAGAATTTCAATGGCGGGGTATTTTTTCTTCTTCTGCCTGAGAGTGCGGGAGAGGACGAGTGGTTGTGAGGATAATGACTGATTTTTTCTAAGGATAAAAAGGGATATGGCACACGCGAAATTCGCATGACTGAAAAAAAGAAAATATTTTTCAGGTGTTTGCTGCCACACACGTAAGTGGCATGCGTGAAAATAAACAGTTGCTATTAGCAACCGAGGTACAGCAGTTTAGAAATTAGCAACAGCGGAAGGCTGTTGCGAATATTAATTCGCAACTGAAAATTCGCAACAGCTACATTTTCGTTGCGAATTTGAGTTGCTAAAACCCATATTTGGTGTAGTGAAATATCACTAACCTCAAGTGGAAGGATGATTGTTGTCGTTGTAGCTCCTTGCTTCTTCACATCTTCAAGTCTTCGCAATACTTGTAATGTCTCATATCCTAATACTTTCAAGCTAACCTATAAGAAGTTTAACTCTAGTACATAATCAAGGGACTCTTAACATGAGTTTTGATTCACTATAATATGACAACCAAACTTGACATACCAACGCTTGGTGGGTTCATGTGACAACCCTCCTAAATTTCGCAAGCCCGGCTTACATTTGTACCGATTATATTTCAAATTAATTGAAAAAACAGATAATCTGTTGCCAAACGGATAACTTAGTTTTTGTTTTTTTTTTTCAGTTCGATTATTTAAATCAACAAAATAGAAAAAAAGACAAATACACAATGTTCTGACCCAACTGCCCACACCCCACTCCCTCATTACTACATGCTTTGAATATCAAACGGATGAGACGTTGACATAGAAGAAGTAACCATCCACTCTACGCTAGACCAGCACGAAAACCACCGAAAATTTGAAGGTCGTTTTATCTTTCAATTGCTAGCACCTGAAAAATTTGTCCACGGAGTTAAACTCCAAACAAGTTCACTGGTTACCAAGTCAGGAAGGATATAAAAATCAATCCTATAGTCCACATGAAATTACATGACAACGAAAATACTGTGTGCATTTACAACAACACTGAATTTCATATTATTATAACAATGAGAATAAACTCGGTTTTATCTGTACAACCACACAAGACAGATATTTAGAATTTCAAAAGCAATAACGTCAAAATATGATCTACAAATTAGTATGCTAGTGTGTATATTAGAACAACAAGACCTCAAACCCTATTAGTACACGGGGACCTATCCAAGTACAATTAAACCTCTTAAACTCTCGCACCCATCAGTAGTCTATCTTACCATCTGAACAAATCCACTAAAATTAAGATTTGACGACTAGCCTTTGGAGCAGGTCAACTATGACTAGAGCTTATAACTGTCAAACGCATCTCAGTCTCATTTCAGGATGCATCCTTCCCTTTATTCAACTCAAAGGAAATGCGGTAATAACAAATACAAGACCTATGCACGTTAACATGCAGGTCCACAAAGTCACTACATCAAAGATGTAGAGAACTCGAACTCGATAACATACAGTTAAAGCGTAATGAGCAGAACAATTTAGCCCCTAGCTTCAACAATTAATATACAAGAGACCATGGTAACTAGCAACAATTTATCACAATAGGAAACCTAATATCAATATTTAGTATTCTAATAAGCTGTGATGTATAGTATATCTATTCTGATTAAAGCTTAACAAGCAGACCAATTTAACCCCTAATTAACTCCTCGAAGAAGTAAGTAAAACCATTAGTGCAAACAGATTTTTACTCCTAAATTTCACTAGTGGAAAATGGGCTATCTGAGACATAATGAAACGACACAAACTACATATCGCGATCTAACTGCATTCGGAAAGTGTCGTTGACTAAAGTCAAATTGTCGTTGTGTGAGGACTTTCATTGACTTAAACAACGATACTCTTTGCTTTCGCTGACTAAAGTCAACACGTCGTTGTGGCAGGACTTTAGTTGACTTATACAACGACGTCGAATAGTGCCGTTTCTATAATATGTATATTTAATTGTACGGTTAGGATTTTTACTCTTCTGATTTATGGATGGCTAGAGATGAAGCATCTCACATAACCTTATCTATAGCCCCGTTTGGGATTGCTTTTTTTTCAACCAAAAGCACTTTGTAACAAACTTGTAACAAAAATTGTGTTTGGTAAAAAAATTTCAAAGTGCTTTTGGAGAGAAGCACTTTCATTTTAGGCCTGCTTTTAAAAGCTAGCCATTCGATTTAACTGATTCTCTATTTTAACCTTGTTAATTTATTATAAAGACAAGTTTTACCCTCAAATATTGTACATTTAACATTATAATTATAATTTTATTTTACTTCTCTGTTTTTTTCATTTTTTATTTAAAATAATAAATACAATAATAATTAAAATTATTATATAAAATAATAATAAAATTAATAAATATTAAAATAAAAAATGAAAAAATAATAAATTTAAAAAGGCGTTGCTAGTAGTGGAGTAGGTAGTTTTATTTTTCATAGATTAGGTGTTGCTATTCAAAAAGGCGTTGGGGCCCAGCTTGTTGCTAGGCTACCAACCAAGGTTTTGTACGAGTCTTGAACTCTTTTTTTTTTAAATATAATTTTAAGTTAAAAATAAAATAAAAATTAATACATATTTTTTTTATTTTTTTTAAATAATAATATTTTCATAGCAAACCATAATCATAAATATTTTAATTAAATAATAAAACAATTAAAAAATTAAAAAAATATTACTTATATTTTATTAAATATATTAAAATTAGAAATATAATTTATTATAATAAAATTGTATTAAAACTAATTTTTGAAATATGTCTATTTTCGTCATTAACTACATCACCAGCACTTTTAAATACCAGTTTACCAAACCGAATTTACAGTTTGTTAATTGCACAGTGCTTTTTAAATTATAGTTTACCAAACGTCATGCAGATTTATTTTCACATCACAGCACAACAACGCACAGCACAGCACAACAGAAAAGCGCTTTTCTAAAATTTACACCAATACCAAATTAGTCTTATACCAGAGAGAGAAACCATTCTTTTTCTCTCCGCCTCTCTCACTTTTTATTTCTCTTTCTTCCTCACCAGCTTATCAAACGATTCAAACCCACTTCTTTCTCTGCAGATCTACACATGGTAAATCGATTTTCCACTTTGATTTTGTTGATAGGGTTTTTCTTTTCTTTTCTTTCCCTCGTCTGTTTTCTCTTCTTCAGTCGCCTCTGTAGAACTTAATCAAATCTAGGGTTTTAGTTGTGAAGAAGAAGAATATGAGTTACGCTAATATCTGGATTTCTCATCCTACGAATTCTGAACCTGGATATCGTAGCTGGTAAGAATCAGTAACAAACCCCTAATTTCTTACTCTTTTTTATGAATTTTTTTATTTTTGCTCATTTTTCATCAGAATCTGAGGTTTCTTTCATTCTACTAGTAATTTGTGTTTATTCGATCTCTGAAATATTTTGTGTGTTTTTGTTTTGGGTGATTCGGGTCTTGGGACATTGAATGCTGGTAATGAGTCTAGGGTCTTGAGGTGATATGAATCATTTGAGTAGCGTTTTAATTCTTCTCAAAATCTCTGCTAATAAATCTTGTTCAGGTAACTATGTTTGAATTTCATTCAACGTTCAGGTGATAATGGAACAGAAGAGTAGTTTGTTACAAATGAAAGATCCGAGGTGAGGTTAATTAGTCGAATTTTATTTTGGCTCTGTTTGTCGATTCTAGTTTCACTTGAATTTATGGTTTTCTTTATTGATTTTAGGATGGTGGTTGGTCTAATTGTGTATGGAGTAGATTTACTACTAGGTTTAAACTTCTTGGTCATGATGTGAAAGAAGGAAAGGTTATGGGGTTTTGGATTTTGTTTACAATCAGAGACTCAAAACAAAATTCCAGGTACAATTTTGATTGAAACCCTTTAATGATTTCTTTGTGTTATTAGTATAACTGACTCGATCTTTAATTCATTGAATGTTCAATTTTGATTTGTGGGGTCTGATATTTGCCGAGAGGACAAGGAAAATTCAGTTGAAGAAGCTGAATTCTGCCATGGAAGGTTATCTCAAAGTGTTAAAAGAGGAATTTTTGTTCTTCACCACCAAAATTTAAATTGTGGCAAGTGGTTCTCACCCAATTGATGCGATGGTTCTTATCAATTTGCAAATTTGGGTATCAAATTAGATGCATGGATGATTAGGTTAGGTACTTTTCTGTGAATTCTTGCTTTGAATTGATAGTAAATTTATGATTTTTTTTATATCCTTGATCTCTGCAACATAACCAATGGGTCTTGTTTAGACTACTTAGTCCATGCTATGAAAGAAAATATTGTTTGGATCTTCCATTGATTTTGACAGGATATCTAACATAGTCTGTGCTCAACCTTTGGGGTTAAATATATATAACGTATGTTAAGTTTGAATGAGTATGAGGTTTGATTGGATTTGAAACTAAAGAATTCATTAACTTATTTGCATACTTGAATGAGTAGGTGTATGCAAATATATTTTAGCAATGAAAATATGTGGTACTGAAAATGAGAACTTGCTGTCACTATTTTTAAGAAGCCTAAGGTGTTTGCAGAAATGATTGTTAGAATCGTAGTTCTTTTGTCTCAAGTCTTATAGAACTCGTTGTTAACACCTTCCTTTCATTTATTGTTTCATTTTGATGAATATCTCAATTTTTTGTGTCCGTAAATGTTGACTTCAAATCATGAGCCCTCGTTGAATTTGGGGTAAGTTAGCTACTGGTTGTGAGGCCATGTGCATTTTGGAGGCAACCAATGCTTTTCTTTCTATATTTCCGGCATGAGGTCAGTGGGGCATGGACTGTTATCTATTTTTTGAGTTTCTTAAATGCCACTAGTATAAGTGACAATCACATTTTGTAAAATTTATATAGATCTTAGAACTTTTCCATTGATCGTCTAAAACGATGATTGTGTTTTCAATTGTAGTATGGTCGTAAACTGAAAGTAAGGATAGTTGATAATTTTTTCAGATCGGTGCATATTGAAAGTTACAAATCCATTGCTACAATCATTTGGCTTAAGCTAGCGACTGTTGATTATTATTATGCGAGTTGATTTGGTTGCAAGAAAATTTACTTGCTTAGCATGTTTGTATATTTGTATATTAAAAGAGTATTTACTGGGGGATATTTGTTAGTTGGGTTAAGTTTTTGTTTTAAACAGCTATATTATAATGCTCATTAAAAACTTCTGTATGGACCTAAGTTTTCTGTTCTGCAGTTTGGGATCATTTGTTAAGGGAATCAATCTAAACTAAAACTAAAACTACACAGTGAGACTAGGTCTTAGGACCTAGTGGTATGGTTAATAGTGTGCTGGTATTACTCACATGTATTAATCCGTATTGAGTTGTTTATTGACTTAATCATAAGTTTTTAGAGTTACTGGTATTGGTGAGTAATGTAAGTCCTAGTTGTTAGGGAAGTTTATCATTGTTATAAGTGGGATGTAATGCCTATTCTTTAGGAAATCAGTCGTGTCTAGTATTGCCTTTAAAATGGCGTCAAGTTTATGTAAAATGTAGTAGGATTGGATACAATGTAGTGATTTAAAATTTGTTTTTTCGATCCTCTCTGCTCTCTCTCCCTCTATGTCACACCATAAATGTTTATAGCTTTTCATATGAACTGCACTTAAGTCTTAATGGTATATCTCCATTTGTTCGTTTCTATGAATACCTGAATGATTTGATTTGAACTGTTTAGAAAGATGCAATGCGCACACGCAGAGTACTAATTGTTTTTATCAGCTAATGTGTATGGATGGATAAGGTGTGGTATCTTTGATCCTTAATTCGTTTTTGATCAGGCTTTGTAATGAATTTCTACGAGTGCTAGCGGGGAGTTGCAATAGCTAGTCTTTCGGGGAATCTCATGTCTCCTTACAACACAACACTGGTATATTTTGAACTTATCTTGTTTTGAATGTCTGCTTACAACAAACATTGATAATTTGTTACTAACGTTCTGTTTTCCTTATGTTTACAGGAAGGTATGGCTGATGCCATTAGGAGTCTGAAGTGATGAAGTTAGGCTAGCAACATAGGACATAAACTGACAATAGACAGAAAACTAGAAGAATAGAATGATAGGAAATCAACACGACGTTGATAAATTGAGTCTAGGGCTAGCAGCCAAATTACTCATTGATAATCAATAGATTATTTTCTTAAAATCAATAATAAAGTCTGCCTTCTAAGGGACAGCTAATACCTACTTATACTCGCAACCAAAACCTAAAGAGAGAAAACCCTAAGACTAACGGACAGAAACGCCCTTTCTTAAGAGATAAACTAGCAAACGTCCTAAATAAAAAGAACACTCTAAAGGGTCATAATATGCCCCTGCATCAACCACCCCAGGTTGAAAGATTTCTCGACTCCGACGAGAATGTATTAACAACTTCTAGCACATATCGCCTCAAGCTCATTCTTCTGTATCCTTGTATAACGTCCAGTTGGTTTTCTGGGATCACAAACAAAACTCGAATCCTTAGAGATCCTAAAGCACTGTAGACAAGATATACTATTCAACCCATCATATGATTTTTCTGCGGCTTTGCCACGATCAAACACGAAACCCCAATCTCCATTCTTTGTTTTCGATATCGAGGCACTAACTCCATCACCCTTTCTTGATACTCAAAACATGTTAGTTTCTGGTCCGTGCTAGATGTCAAACCATTGCACGCAAGAAACAAGTTTCTCCCATTGTTAGAGAGCATTCGCCCACGAATGCTACTAAAATAATTTCCTCCAGTAGTTTCTTTGCAACGAGCCATTTCCCTTTGCTTATAAAAATCGATATCATCTTATTAGATCTCAAACTAAAATCAACTACTTTGGACATGTAGCTTGATTCTTGTAAAATGTGAGAATCGAGGTTGGTTCACCTAATACTTACTATGCTAGTCTTTTCCTTGATGAAAGGATGAACATAGTCGATGTAAAGAAAACTTCTTCTTCAACTTCTAGGTAGTCAGTCTTCCCGAGATCAATACAGCGAAGTAAGCAAAACTTTGTCTTCAACTGGATAACTATCGTAGACCGGTGGTAAGTCCCAATCCACAACAACTCTATCTTCTTCACTCTCACACAATGAGAATGGTGTTTCCTTACGAACAACAAGAAGTTCGTCTTCACTCTCACACAAAGAGAATAGTGTTGCCTCACGAATAACGAGGTCTATGAAAAAGAGTTTCATCGACTCTTTGTGTCTTCATGTTGATA
Source organism: Papaver armeniacum (assembly GCA_023531295.1). Taxonomy (NCBI): domain Eukaryota; kingdom Viridiplantae; phylum Streptophyta; class Magnoliopsida; order Ranunculales; family Papaveraceae; genus Papaver; species Papaver armeniacum. The sequence goes on along the minus strand of JAJJWW010002322.1, from coordinate 44,774 downwards.
TACTTTAGAAACGCCTTCCGGTGAATCTAAAGGTTTGCGTCGGCCTTAGGTATCTCCATAAGGGCTCTCGCACGTCTCTCGTTGCTCCGACCTTTCCAACCGTGGCAACATGTTGTCAACTATAACTCTAATCTTGTTAAGTTCTCGCTTGATAAGTTTGAGTACCTCTTCCACCACCACCTCTAACTCTTCCTTCCATTATAGCTAGCTAGGGTTTGTGGGTTTTTAGTTTAGCGCCAATTGATGAAGTTAGGCTAGCAACATAGGACATAAATCGACAATAGACAGAAAACTAGAAGAATAGAATGATAGGAAATCAACACGACGTTGATAAATTGAGTCTAGGGCTAGCAGCCAAATTACTCATTGATAATCAATAGATTATTTTCTTAAAATCAATAATAAAGTCTGCGCTTCCTAAGGACGGCTAATAACCTACTTATACTCGCAACCAAAACCTAACGAGAGAAAACCCTAAGACTAACAGACCCAAAACGCCCTTTCTTAAGAGATAAACTAGCAAACGTCCTAAATAAAAAGAACACTCTAAAGGGTCATAATATGCCCCTGCATCATGAAGTTAAAGTCTTAGGTGAAAGATAACAATATGAGAAGTGGGATGTAAAGGTAACTATTCTATATTCATTGTTATATTGGTTTGTGTGATTATATCATTTCTCGTGAGACCACTAGTTTGAGTTCGAATTTTCATTCATGGCAGGGCTCGCTCTAGAAGGCTCCCTATTCGATGCTCGTCTCAAATAATTCCGAACTGTCTGAAATGTAAGTTTTCCGTGTCGTATGTCTGTTTTGCAGTTTTGTTTCACTGTATTTTTCATAGTATTGTAAAGTTAGAAACTTTATCTTTATTTCTGCTAAAACAGATAAGGTAGGCACAATCAACATGGGTTGCTTTACACATTCTATGGTTTTCTGATTTGAGTGGCGCACCGGGGTGTTGCCTTTGCTAAATGAGTTGATTCAATCCTTTAGAAGGAAAAATCTACGTTGAGTCACAATTTGTGTTATAGTGATCTTGGTTTTAGCCTGTAGGTATATTTTGAACTAGATTTCTGTGTAATCTTCTGATGAACTGATCAAGAAAATAGAGGGCACATTTAGATATTGTTCCTTTCAGTTTTAAAATATATCCCAAGACTGTCGAATGGTATTTTAAATTCTAAGAAACAGTTAGTGTCCATTTAATGTGTATATGTGACCATATTTTTGACTTGTTTACTTGCGATGACTTTTAGTTGCCCTACCAGAATAATTTCTTTTCCAAATTTTAAAGTATTAAGTACCCTCTTTGATAGTTGGTGGAAAATTTCAACGGATGGTTCAATCATGTACCCTCTCTAATCACCATGAAGTAATGTCTGCTTAGTGTGAAGTATGTCGCTTGGCTCTGTGAAGAGGATACATTTTGTCTATCACATTTATACAAGTTTGGGGAATGTACTTACAGTTACTGGATTGTGCAGATCCGAAAGTTGTTGATTTTGAAATTGCAAGGGCGCAAGCTGAATGCAAGTGATGACCTGCAGAGAATAGAAACGTAACTTTGGATGGCTTAAAGAGGTAAACATTGTTAGTGTTTATTGTAAGTGTGATGTTACGGAATTGTTGGATCGAGTTCATCATCCGACGGGATCTCGTTTCTTTGGTTTGAAGTTGTCTTTATGAACCTTAGAACTTGGATATATTTTTGTATGAATTCAGGACTTGAGTATTTATTTTCTTTTGTGATTTTGAACTTAAGTGTAAACTGTGAATTGTGTAACCAATACAGTGATTTTTATTTAAATGGCCATTTGAATTTATAACTCCAAGTCTTATTTCTGGGTAATTTGAGTTTAATTCGGATTTATTGCATTCCAGTCAGCCAGGTATGATGTGGAATTCAGCTGAATTAGCTTGGGAATTCAGCAGAATTTCTATTTTTTTTATATTATAAAAGTAAATCTACGACGCGATCCAGCTATCTTACCTAGCGACAACCTAAAAGCATCGTAATTCTGAGTCAACTTCAAAGTGTCGTTCCAGAAAAAAACACTAAATCTACGGCACTTCCGGCGGCAATTAGAAAGTGTCGTATATATCGCTAATACGACACTTTCCAACTATCTTGAAACGGCTTTTTTCCACTAGTGTTTGTTTGCTCTACTCTCTACCATAACACATGCACATCAACCAAATACAAACCAACCCGTCATTTAATCTCGAGGCATGTTAACAAACACTAGATTAATTGGTTACCGAAACTCATCGTGACCAAAAGTAGATTCAAAGGTAATCCGTAGAACAGTATAATTGCTTGCTATTTAGATATACCCAAAGACCATACAAGGACGCAAACACAGTAAGATTAAATCAAGCATCACTAACATCAGAAAATAAGAAATGATTAAACCTAAGTAAATTTGAGATTATGAACTACCAAATTAAATCCTTATAACCAACATTGACAAGGAGATCAAGTAAACTTGCCTTAGTCCTGCAGAAGATGCTATCGCAAGAATCCATGAATCTACCATTGAAACCGAGGTCTCGTAGATGCCCAATATAGGAGAATCCTACCCCCCAGAAGCGATCATCATCTTCACATCTTGGCATCCTCTGTCTTTCGACGGGAACCTTCCTCCTCCATCTATAACGCTACCCATTCATTTTCTTTATTCTTTCTTAATAAACCCTAAAATATTTATAAATGGACACGATATATCGTTAATGGGCTTAACTTAATACGGGCACCTGCCTATATAGTAAAATACAAACCGGAAATGGGGATATTACAGTTCAACCGAGCCATGCTCTAACAGTTGCATCACCCAGTAACTGGCTTTACCACTGTACTATAGCAGCATCAATTAGGTGATTAATTAAAAATAGAATCTTTCTTGCATTGAGTTAAACGATTTGGTTTTTTTCTCACATGCGGATAAATGAGGTTTTGTTATAATAATTTATATTGTTTTTTCAAGAGTCAACATACATCACAACAATCTTCATCTCTCATGTGAAACAAGCCTCCTCTCTCCTCTCTCTCTCTCTCTGAGGCGATTTCTGTGCGCCCCTATAACAACCAAAAATAAGCCATTAACCACCAAAAATATTACCAGTAACCACCGCCTTCGACCGTGAAGGCCACCGAAAATCACCATCATCTTCAGATCCTAAGATTTTAACGTCCCTCAAACCCTTATGTACCACTAACTAAGACCCATTTAACTCTTTTTCTCTGAGGCTTCTTTGTTTTCAACTGTTACTAAGACACCATTAAATCAGATTTGATTAGAAAGACTCCAAAGAATCCTGTGTTCCCATTTGTTTCTGAGACTCCTTGAAGTGATTACATTTTCTTTGAAGCCTCATATCCTGAGAATCCTTATAATTGCATCGGATCTGGCGATTGCTCTTGATCCGACAACCCGTCCTCACTAATCTCTTCCACCACTCCCGTCTTCCCCTATCCCTCAGTGGAGGCAAATGGTCTCGCTCATACCATTTTTCAAACAACATCTCTTCCACCAAATAGGAGATGGATTACACACTCCCATACAAGCAAATTGGATACCACAATTTGAAAATACCATTAACCCAACTTTTTGTTATCCAATACAATCAGTAGCAGACATCATCGACACATCAACCAGGAATTGGAACCATGAAAGATTAAGCCTACTACCCCACCCCATAATTCAACGAATCATCAACATCCACATCCCACAGAGCAATCAACCCGATAGGATCATATGGCCTTTTACAAAAAGCGGACAATACACTACTGCTTCAGGATACAACTGCCTCATTAGCGCTTCTACGCAAACTCAACAAAACCCCCTTCCACCATCCAACTTCCTTTGGACACTCCCATGTCCCCCAAAAGTACAACTTTTCTTGTGGAAAGCAATTAATGAGGGTTTACCAACCCTCAACATTCTTCATCGCATTCATCTCACCAACTCCAACCTATGCCCTCAATGCAGTTCTAATCCCGAAACATCCAGTCACATTCTGCTATATTGTCAGACATTTATAGATTCTTGGAACCTCTTACTAAACCACCTCAGAAACCTTCACGTCACATCGCAAGGCATACCCAATTCACTACCTCACCAAACAACCATATCCAGAACTTCTTCAAACAAAAGTACCTGCACCGATAACCACAACTTTCTGCTTCCTTTTTGGTCCTTATGGTTAACCGAGAACGGTGTGATGTCCGCCAACAACAACAAAATCCGATAAATGTAATGCAAATGGCCATCAAGCTCCAGCAGGAGTATTCTTGGGCTCATACACACCTCCCAGTACCAGTGCTCCATGGGATGCAGACATATCCAAACCCAGCACAAAGAACAATAACAACTTCAACCATCTTTGTAGGATGGATCAAGCCTCAATCAGATTGGATCAAAATCAACACGGACGGCGCAGCAAGAGGAAATCCCGGAATAGCGGGAGCATGTATCATTGTAGAAAGGAGGAAACCAACACTATCCTAGCAATAACACAACCTCTAGGCATCACCACAGCACTTGCAGCGGAGACCTGGGCCATGCACATAGCCTCTAAAACGGCGACGGAACGAGGATGGTCAAAAGTCCAATTTGAAACGGATTCGGAAAATTTAATGAGATTTATAACCTCAGATGCAGACCCCCCATGGTATATATCGACCTGGTTGAAAAGATCAAACAAAGGCTCACCCAAATCCAGCAATATACCGTTAGCCACGTCTACGAGAGAAGCAAATCAAGCGGCGGAGATGGTTTAGCAAACCGAGCAGCGGATGATTGCTTCATATGGAGACTCACGACAGCAGTATGGGAACATACAATTCCGCAATCTATCAGTTCTATTGTAATAGCAGACTCTATGGGTATTACGTACCCCGTGTAATTTCAGTCTTCAGAAGGGAAAAAAAAAAAAAAAATAGTCCTCTCACCTTTGGAAATTGAAATAATTGGATTGGTTCTTGTAAAAATGCAGCCCTTCAGGTGCGGCGCACACTGACTTTGATGGTCATGTAAGTATGGGGAGACCCACAATTTGTCTTTTAACAATGAGTGAGCAGTATGTAGAGAGAGTCCGCCCGCCCGACAATTTCCAAAGAAATTTCTGTTTCTCACGAAAATTAAAATGAAATGAAGCTAAAGTACCAAACCAGAGTGCAAAAACAAGATAAACAAAAGCTAGAAGGCATACAAAGTTAGTGAAAAGATATGAATCACATGAAGGCAACCAAATAGTTTGCGGTTCCCCGCAGTTCAGGTCAACCATCAAGCAGCAGATGTAGTTGCATTGCATCCCATCTAAGCCATCCTCTACTTGCCCTACCAATGGGTTAAATTTGAACAACACCATAAACCAATGGGAAAACCCAAATAAGAACAAGGTTGGGAAACATATATTGCTAAAAGGCGGATACAAATCCAGAAATCCAACCATTAGGATTATTTTGTTTTATATGGATCGATATTTTTTCTAGAAAACGCCTTTAACAACCATGAAAATATACTTCACAGCTTTCCTAGTTTAAGCTCTTGACTTTTTATGTTCCCAGTGATTCTGGGGGGACGTGTCTCGGCACTATCGCACTAATACATTTCTGTACACGCTCCTCTAAAAAGTGTATATTTGACATTGTAATTTGATCGGTTGATTAGTTAGCGGATGGCTTGCAATTACCATCTATGCTTAAAATATTGATCTATGTTTAAAATATTGATCCTGGTTACATAATTTTTAGTATTAAAAGAGTGCCAGAGATTAAAATGTCATCTGCACACTTGTGAGAGCATGAAATCGGTTGATAAAATTGTCACTCACTTGTTCGGTGTATGAAGTATTTCTCTCTTTGTTTTTTTGGCCAGCTGGGCCTGGGTTTGTAGGTTAGCACTTAGCAAGTCCTTTTTAGAATTTCGAAAAGAAAATCAAAAGAAAAGTGTCCTGAGACTCCCGTCTGTCTTGCATTGCATAGCACCATTTTCTTTTTTCCGAAAGACTATCCAATGATTGCATTGACGGTTGTCAAGTATGCATTTGTTTATTATACACCAAGTCACAAGTCATGATTAGCTCCGACGACTGAAAATTATTGACAGCAATGTTCGCTGACTTTTGTCTTCCATTTGTAGATTTTTTTTCATGCTGTCGTCGTCTATAATCAAGTGTCGGCTGTTGTTTGTTCAAAATTAGTATGAAGGTGTTTTTTTGCCAAACTATAATACTGTTGTCGCACTCTTGTCTTTGATGTAACTTTAATAAGGTGTTTTTTTGCCAATCCAATTAGTTTTCAAGCCACCCCACCTTAATTTTCCAGCTCCCCCATTGATGGCCGGTGCCCGAAGGCAGGAGTGATGCCACAGATGCCAAAGACACAACACGACATGAGAATGACGAAGTCACAGGACATCACCGGAATCTAGACATATCACGATTGGTTGTTGCCTAGCTATTTCGGTATAATGCGTATCAACAATATCGACAACATAAACTACACAAACGTACACTATTAATTTCACCGGTATATGATAGAAGTGTGTGGGCTTCCAACTCAAAACCAATTGGCTATGAGTGGAGTGGCTCCACACCTTATATATAGGATCTAGACTTAGGAGTTAAGCTATGTGAGACTATTTTAGTTCTGAAATCAAATCTAATACACAGAACTCTGAGATCTCATCTCTCGACTCATACACAACCCACACACACACGTGTGTACACTCATAACTTGACACCACTCGCACACTCTCCATACACAATTCATACATATGCTATTAGTTTATATAGTTTCTCTCTTGAATTAAATTCTGAGTTTGGATCAATTAATCATTAAGTTGGTTGGTTAAGCTGGTCCTTGTCTAGCTATTTAATCTCATAATCTGAATTGGATTGATGGAGTCATTTCAAAAACCAAGCCCAATACATGATGTCCCATTCAAAGATGTCCATCAATATTGCCACCAGAATGCTTGTAATATTGATTGATTATTGCCTTGTGCTACGTTTTCATCACTCGAAGGCTAGAAGATGAAATCTTTTTTCGTTTTTGTCAAAGAAAAATCACTCGGAAAAATTGGAAAAAATTTCCACCGGCCATTATTAAGTTCAAAAAAAATTTAGCTTAAAAGCAATACATTGGGTCAATTTAGAAGCGAGGCGGCGACTTATATGGTCATTTTTTTGTAAAATCTAAGTGATCAATTACCACAAAAAAAAATGGAAATGGTTAGAAGTAGAAAAACAAAAAAATGTCCTCTCTTTTAGTCAAATTACTTATAACACCTTATGTATCCTATCTTTTCGGGGTATAATTGGCAACCAAACTTTAATATAACATATCTAAAAATCCGTGCCTTGGAATTTTACAAATTTTATCTCGTTGGAAAGGTTATAAAAAACTCTACAAGCAGTACAAACAACAATATTAAATTTAAAGTTTTTGCGAAAAATTTGGAGGTATTTATCATTTTAGACACAATTTTAGAAAATTAAATGTATATCCATTATGCAAACCACCACAAAGGATACATAATACTTTATGTAGCAAAATTTTGGTTTATGCATAACTAATTTTTCGTTGCAATTAATAAAACGATGTACTCCCTCCGTTTCAAGAAAATGATATTTTCATTTTAGGCACAATTCTCGAAAATTGAATGCATAACCATTATGCAAACCAAAAATGATACTTTCATTTTAGGCACAATTCTCGAAACTTGAATGCATAACCATTATACTTTTTCTGAAACGGGGTGAAAGTATCATTTTTTTCCGAAACGGGGAGAAAGTATCACTTTTTAAACTTGAAAGTATCACTTTTTCTGAAACGGGGTGAAAGTATCACTTTTTTCTGAAACGGGACGAAAATAATCGTAGACAAACCCTGTGACGGACCGGAAAATTACGCCTTTGGCGCGTTGCCCCGTAGGCAGTAATCTCCCCGGTGCGCCATGATGAAGCTACGATCCGGGCCTCAAAGCTAGGCAAATGCACGTCCAATTGCCCTTGCAAGCATGCTCGTGGAGCATGGCGCGGCTAACTTAGCTTCCACCTTTGTTCCAACTTACCCTTGTCCGCAAAAGGGTTTAAGGCCATAAGGCCAATGCCAATGCATTTTTCATGCGTCTCTGGCTTTACATTTACGTAGGGAATTCATAAATGAATTTCCTAGCTAGCTGAGCAACCGTCACATTGCCGTGTCTTGTCCAGGCATAAGCCTTAGACTTTAGCGTAGGCCACACCAAGCCCTTGCCATTTCCCACGTTACCTCGCTTACCATCTCTTTATAACTTGATAGGAAGTATGAGCATCCACTTACTGGCATGCAACTAAGCCTCATCAAGTCGGCCACAATCATCTCTTGCGTCGAGCTACCAAGCTTAGATGATATGAGGGGGCCAACGTCTTTGGACCTAGGCAATCTTTGCAACTCATTGCGGCCGCCTACGTACCCTTCCCTACTCTAAAGGGATCAAGCACTGAGATCGTAGTTCATCCACAAAGGACGAGAAAATTAAACCAAATCGTTTGCAAGGTTTGTGGCCTAGCAAAAACGATAATGGCTTTGGTTCGTATAGGCCATTCCGCCAAGATGCATAATGATTATGCATCATCGGGTCAGCGCCGTGGCATAATGATGCCAACGCATCAAATGCCCTCTCCATGAGGGCTACGCAACTATAAATGAGTCTTAGGCATCATTTATACTCTTAGGATAAGTATGAAGCTTACTTGGTACATAGTCCGCATATGCACCTTCAACCAACTACCCCTCCCTATATATGTCTTAATGGAATTTCTACAAGTATGAAAAGGGGAGCATATTGACATGCTTCACTATTCATGGCCGTTGCCATGAATTTACAAGGACCGAGCAATGATTGCCGAGTCTCAGATTATATTGCACAATGATTGTGCACCACTCGTTCCGTCTGTTTGCACAATGATTGTGCACCAATTGTTCTCACGTTGCACAATGATTACACACAACGATTGCGTACAATGATTGCGCACCACCCGGTCTTCTGATCTGTTTCTTTTATTGCACAATGATTTCGGCCGTAGATCGAGCCCACCTACCCAATCGCCTAATGCATCATGATGATGCAACATTGGCCCTTTGGCCAAATGCCAAACATAATGCGCCATTTTTGGCGCGGTGTTGGCCTTAAGCCAATCCACCTTTTCACGCTATGGAAGCTTTGGATGAAGCTTCATCACAAGCAAATGGTGCATCTTTTAGCATGCGCCATGCTAAAAACACGGGTGTTACATTATCACACCCTTGAAGAATTTAGTCCCCAGAAATTCAAAACCAAAGCTATTGTGGACAATCTCTTCGAGTTGGATTCCATGAGCAAAGTCCCATACAGATGCTCGAAATCACGGGTTTATTCAAGTTGTCATGAACAACAATTTAGACCTTACGAGCACATGTCCCATACCACACCTGTGGATCCAAAAGTGCCCACAACTAAACCAAGAATCGCAATTGGCCGGTGCCAAGAGGATATCTCGACCGAGGTATCTGAATGCGCATCCCATACTACGCACTCGAAGTCCCTAAGGTTCACAAGGTTGAAAGATGTCATCAAAATGACAAAATTTTAGCACAGTCTTTGTGTGGATCGGTATCCGATTGCCCACCGTCACGACGGTCATCCAGGTGCCACTCGTAAGTGGGATGCTAGCCGAGCGACAACGCACACCCTTGGCCGGTGCCAGCGTGTGGGGATGATCGGTCCCATTGTCTACCCACCGTCCCCGCATTTCTTAGGATATCCACTCGTAAGTGGGGTGCCACTTAGGCCGAGCAATCTCCACGGTGCTTGAACAAGCTCAACTCGATTCTCATAGTAACTGGCAAAAGCGATTCAAAAACTCCCCAGCAAAAGTTGGCCTACTCTCCAACTTTATGTTTCCATCAAGGAAAACACTCGCCAATGAGTCCACTCCGCACAAGTCCCTAGAGTTTTCTCGGAACTCGCTCGATACCATCTCGTGACGGACCGGAAAATCACGCCTTTGGCGCGTTGTTACCCATGGCCGTAACTCCCAGGTGCGCCATGATGAAGCTACGATCCGGGCCTCAAAGCTAGGCAAATGCACGTCCAATTGCCCTTGCAAGCATGCTCGTGGAGCATGGCGCGGCCTAACTTAGCTTCCACCTTTGTTCCAACTTACCCTTGTCCGCAAAAGGGTTTAAGGCCATAAGGCCAATGCCAATGCATTTTCATGCGTCTCTGGCTTTACCTTTACGTAGAATTCATAAATGAATTTCCTAGCTAGGTGAGCAACCGTCACATTGCCGTGTCTTGTCCGGGCATAAGCCTTAGACTTTAGCGTAGGCCACACCAAGCCCTTGCCATTTCCCCACGTTACCTCGCTTACCATCTCTTTATAACTTGATAGGAAGTATGAGCATCCACTTACTGGCATGCAACTAAGCCTCATCAAGTCGGCCACAATCATCTCTTGCGTCGAGCTACCAAGCTTAGATGATATGAGGGGCCAACGTCTTCGGGACCGGCAATCTTTGCAACTCATTGCGGCGCCTCACGTACCCTTCCCTACTCTAAAGGGATCAAGCCTGAGACCGTAGTTCATCCACGAAGGAATGACGAAAATTAAACCAAATCGTTTGCAAGGTGTGGCCTAGCAAAAGCGGTAATGGCCTGGTTCGTATAGGCCATTCCGCCAAGATGCATAATGATTATGCATCATCGGGTCAGCAGCCAGTGGCATAATGATGCCAACGCATCAAATGCCCTCTCCATGAGGCTACGCAACTATAAATGAGTCTTAGGCATCATTTATACTCTTAAACTAAGCTATGAAGCTTACTTGGTACATAGTCCGCATATGCACCTTGAACCAACTACCCCTCCCTATATATGTCTTAATGGAATTTCTACAAGTATGAAAAGGGGAGCATATTGACATGCTTCACTATTCATGGCCGTTGCCATGAATTTCTCGAAGGACCAAGCAATGATTGCTGAGTCTCCGTTCTATTGCACAATGATTGTGCACCACTCGTTCCGTCTGTTTGCACAATGATTGTGCACCAATTGTTACAATGTCTTTGCACAATGATTACACACAACGATTGCGTACAATGATTGCGCACCACCCGGTCTTGGTTTGTTTACATTTGTGCACAATGATTTATTTTGTAAGATCAAAGCCCACCTACCCAGCTGGCCTAATGCATCATGATGATGCAACATTGGCCCTTGGCCAAATGCCAAACATAATGCGCCATTTTTGGCGCGGTATTGGCCTTAAGCCAATCCACCTTTTTCACGCTGCGGAAGCTTTGGATGAAGCTTCATCACAAGCAAATGGCGCATCTTTTAGCATGCGCCATGCTAAAAACACGGGGTGTTACAAACCCCATCTTCAGATTCTTCTTCGGTCGGCCTTTCCACCGTGGAAACGGTCGCACTAGTTTAGCATCACTAGATGGTCTAATGGGAGATGATTAGGGATTAGAAGAGTGTTTACGTTAGACCTTTATTCTTTTCCCCATCTTTTTCGGTTGATTACTTAGATTTGTGGGGATGATAGACCGTTAGTTGAAGCTACATGATGATTGACCGACCATTTTTAGAGACATTCTCACATAAATGTCAATCACATGATATACTCGATCCTCCTAACTTCTACCAGCGTCGTGTTTACATCCATATTGTACTCCCTCCATTCCTAATTAATAAGCTGGTTTTTTTTTTAGAGAAAATTAAGAAAATTAAGAGAACTAATCATTGAAAGTGGTCCTCATGACAATTGTCAACAAAAGAAGTGAAGTAAAATGGTCCTCATGACAATTGTCAACAAAAGAAGTAAAGTGAAATGGTCCACTTGATACTTGTCATCAAAAGAAGTTAAGAGAAAAGTGGTCCCAAAAAAACTAAAGTTACATTTGACTTTCCCAATTAGGAAACCAGCTTATTTTTTAGAAATATCTATTCATAGAAACCAACCTATTATTTAGGAACGGAAAAAGTAGTTAATAAGTGTCGAATTACATAAAAAATGATACTTAAAAATAATAAAAATGATAAACATATATGCAATATGCTTTATCGAGACGCATCGGAATAAAAGTGCCCTGGGTGCTTTTCTTTTCACCCTTCTTTCGTAAATTCGGATTCCTTAAAGAAGAAGAAAAATATAGAATAAAATAAATAAAATAAACCCCAACATGTAAGTTCTAAATTCTTCTTCCTTTTTCGCTGCTTTTGCCATCTTCTTGCGATTTTTTCGCCTCTTCACCTGTTCTTCATAATGTTTTACTTCGATTTGATGATATATCCTTCCTTTATCAGTATCTCCTCTAACTTCGCCAATTCCACTTGGTATAGGAAATTTGACACATTGATGAAATGTTGATGCTACAGCTTTTATTGCATGTATCCATGGTCTTCCCAACATCATGTTATATGGTGATTCCATATTCACTATACATAACGTCACATGTGTTTCAATTTCTCCCAACAAAATTCGTATTTTTATTTCCCCTTTAGGTTTTGTTATTGATTTGCCGAAACCATAGATATGATATGGTGTGGAAGTCATTTCTTCATCTTTGTACCCCAATTTTTTATAAGCATGATAAAACATTATTTTCACCGAACTCCCTGTATCCACCAAAGTTCTATTTATTGCCCATTCTTCCACTGTTTTTGTTAATTTTCCTTCTTCTTTGCTTGCACTTATCGTAATCACTAGTGGAGAAGTGTGATTTAAATTTTCTCTTGATATCTCCGTTGCTGTGAATATAATCCTCTGTTTTTCCCATTCTTTCAAGGGTGACATCTTCTCTGCTGTTATAATTTTCTTTCCTTCAAAATCTCTTTTGTGTATTCTCCCTCTGATACTTTCATGAAATTCATTAACCATTGTTTTTGTAATCATATTACATTCCAATTCTCCATTACTCTCTTTGATTCTGATTTTCTCCAATTTATCCATCATACTCTTGATTTGAACAATTTTAATGACAATATCCAATCTCTTATCTTCAATCTCCCTGTTTCTAGCGCCAATATGTAGTTGCGGGAAATCCTACATTACACCCCTCACAAGAATCCACACAATTAAGACATTTGAAGATGAATAACTATGATTTTTATTGATTAATTCCTTGAATATTTCCTTGAATATTTACAAGATAAAATGGAAAAGAGCTAAAGAAATTACAATCACTATAAACTTTCTCTCTCCTAATGACTTGCCTAACATTCGAAAAGAAGATCCTCCACAACAGTCCTGCTCAACTCCTTATATAGGGTATTACACAATGGATAACAGCTAACCTGTCCTTTATTTTCGGGAATGGCTGGCGAAATATCGCAGACGTTCAAATATATATTCTCGCAAGTTTCCTAAATCTCGCTAAGTCTTCACATCTTTCTCGTTTTTTGGCTGCCGTCATTCATTGCGTCATTTATATTACTCATTTGCGACATTTTCGCAATATCGTCGTTTATTGATCTCGCGAGGTGTTGTTGTTGCGATATTCTGATCCTACACATCACATCTGGCTCATCTATCTATATTATAAGGGACAATGGTGTTTTTCCATATGTACGGTTATCTATATTTGGGATACATAAAGGATGGTCTAGATTTAAGTTTTTCAATCTACATTTTTAACATATAAAGAAGGGTTGAGATTGAGCCACATATTTAAGATTTGATCTAGATTGCGCCACATATTTAATAAGTTTTTTAAGAGATTCAAAAAAATGATTGTTCTCTATTCATTTTTACTCTTATATTAATACCCATATCATTTAATCATTTTTTTTTTTTGTTGTTGTTGTCCAATTTAACTTTGACTTCGTCGGCCAAAATCAAGAAGATTTTCATGGAGTGAAAATAATTAACGAAGAAAGCGTCGGTTCCATTGTTATTTTCCTTAGAAATTTTAAATATTTTTTCAACTGTATTGCTACTTCTGCTAGAGAGTAAAATAATTAACGAAGAAAGCGCAGCGCCTGTTCCATTGTTATTTCCTTAGAATTTTTAAATATTTTTTCAACTGTATTACTACTTCTGCTAGAGAGTTTCAGCCTCTTACTTGGACTAAGTCATATACATATTGGTATCAAAGGGATTGGGGATTCCTGATTATATATATTTTTTCTCTATATTATATGAACCTTGAAATTACATCTCTTTAGAAAGACAATTTGTTTACAAAAAGAGTATTTGTTTTTCTTAAATTTGAGATAACAAAAAGTGGTTATATATATGCAGTTGACATAAAAAATGGCTGACTCACCTTTAATCTTTGATTTTCTGATTTCGGGAGATTGTTTTTAGGCAACGAAGAAGGGGGTTTGGGAGCAATACAATGAGGAACAATATCTTTTTGTGGGATGTGTCACTGTAATTTTATGTTGAGACTCCATAAATTGTCATTCCATTCATTTTATCATTGGCTTGGATGAAGGAGTTTTGGTATACCACAAAGGTACAAGTATATTTGTTTCTAGGGGATGTGATTCATATGCACATCTTTGATTTTCGTGAAAAATTTGTCAAGTTTTCTAAATGGTTTAAGAGAGCTTAGTGCATAGGAACCCATCTTTGATTGCCATGAACAAATTATCAATTTCTCTAAATGGTTCAAGAGAGCTTAGTACATCTATACTGACTAATACTTGAACCTTCACCTATATTTTACTCTGTGGATATATCTTCTAATATTTGATCCTTTTCTATTCATTGAAGATACCAACTAACCAAACTATATATAACTAGCTTACACTTTATAGAAGTCGATTTAAGAAATATTTTAAAGTTTAAATGCATGTCCATTTTTTGCTACAAAATTATAAAATTATGGCAATTTTAGGTCTCCTCTGTACTCTTAGGTCAAGGTGTTTCAATGTCTCATACCATTGCATTTAGACTGGGTCTTTAATATACTTTTAGATATCAATCACATAAATCATTGAAGATTCATATTGTAAATATGAGAAACTCTCCCATGTATCGTGTATTTATTCATGTATTATTGAAGATAGATTTTTTTTAACGATTTTTGTTGAATTTTACGGGTAGATATTGTAATCATTCTTAGTTGGGGATTGGTTACTTTTGTTGATTTGTCATTTGATTTAGGTAATAAGTGTGGACTTAAAGTGGATATTTCTGATTTACCTGAAGCCATTGTCATTTAAGAATTTTATAAATACTTACTACCATGTCTCAAATAAGGTTCATTTAATTTTAAGCATAATGTTATACGGTACAGGCATATCTTAAAGATTTTATGTTTTTGCTTTTTTTTGTGTGTGTGTGTGTGTGTGTGGGGGGAAATGTCGGACAAAACTACATTTCAGAAACAACCATTTTGGTTTTACGGTATCTCATTTTATGGTGTGGATCGTTAGAATCCTTCGCATTATATTTGTAGAGCATTATTGTCTAGGACTCTGACAATAAGAAAAAAAATTACTGACACGAAATCTGAAGGGATGTCGTTTTTAAGATCCATACTTTCCCACCCTAGCTCCTGAAACTCCAAGAGGATGTGGTTATATTCGATGAAACAAACTGCATTAGAACATGAAGAACCATTGATTGACCGACTTATGCCCTCTACGATACCCGTATGAGGATTTGATTGGCACATCCTTAGTGTAGATTTAAATAATAGCCGTATGAGGATTTGATTGGCACATCAATCGTGCAGGATTTTAAAATCGAATGATCACAGAGCACCTCTCATGTGTTACTTCACAATCTTTGCTTGGAATATGAAGGTATCAATCAGATTTTCATGCATCGCTTATAAGATTTATGATTAAAGAAAGTTTATTGAAAATTCCATACACCAAGAACATAAAAACAACCAAAAAATACCCTGAAAATACATTACCTCCCTCTTAGGTTGATCGCAAACGGAATAGGAATTTAAAAAGGCTACCATAATTGGAACATGTTTTAGGTTTAGCGGTAGATTCGGTACCAATAGAATCTAGCATACGCACTAATTTTATTCGCGAGTTACAGCGATAAACCCAAATGGAAAAACTGATAGAACTATTCAAGCAATGACAAAGGGAGCCTAAAATCGAATGACGGGAAAACATGGGCTTTCTTTACTGGGAGACACAAATGTAGTTGAGTTTTCTGGGTTAGCGTATACCAATTGGCACTCTGGCCGAATTAATAACAACGTTGTTGGAGATTCATTTAATTATAAGTAGGAATACTAAAAAATTACGATGGCCGAAATAATTCAAGCGCATTCGTTTATCATTGAATGATTGCAATGGGTAGAAAAAGCGGTAAGTGATAATTTGGCGGTATATCAATAGGACCATCACATTCTACAACTTGAGAAGCGAGAAAAAACAATGATGGAAAAAGGTTTCATTGCCAATTCCATTGCTGATAAATCGACCATCAGGTCCATCACACTAACAACTAATGATATAAAGTAATATACATGATACAAATTCATAGTATTGCGAAATCATCACAATAAAGATGTCCTAGGGAAAAAGAGGACAAGTAACCAAGTGAAGCAAACATTTCGAAGAACCAAAGCCCGTATCCTAGTATCTAAGAAGTTAGATCGAGGTTGCCCAATGGTGTTCTTTGAGTTTTGTTACTGGGTCTAATCTGACTCCACCGACTCGAAATATACGATTCGATGGTCAAATCCTATGTTAGAGGCATTTTATTCTCTGACTCAAATGAATGCCAACCAGGAGTTATGGCTACGTCAGATCTGACTCAAATTAAAATATAAACGGTCTAATAATATCGGTCTCATGCCGAATCAAGAGCCACATTTGATCTTGGCCGCGTTAAAAATGTGCGCGAAAGAAATACGACGACACTTTTGTTGTTGGAATAATTAAAGGCGAGAATAATTAATTGTACGAGCGATGACTTTTCCATGCCCCCGCAGACCTATACAATAAATAAATCCCACCCACACCAATCCATACCCACCGTATCTATTTGCCACTTGCCAGGCCTGGAGCCTACCATAAACCCAACAATTTATGGTAGCTGCTGTGCCAAAGAAACCTATTTAAGCAGGGCTTATGCACACAACTGCATCAGTATCAATTCCATTCACTACATTCCGAGAACAATTCATTCATAAAATGGCTAAGTTTTCATCTACTTTGGTTGTCAATGTTGTATTTCTCCCGCTTTCGTGTGTTCTCGTCTCCGCTTCTACGGAACAAAAGACTGACGCCGCTATTTTGCCTTCCTGTAAGTATCACCCTGAAGTGATTTTGTTACTGTCATATTTTCTAATACTAGAATTTAACAGGATTTCTAATCCTGGGGTCTGTCTGGATATTTTGAGTTTGTTATGCAGTAGAGCAAGTTGCATCTCCAAAGGATACTAACATATGTGTCCCTAACGACGTATATAATAGTGAGATATGGGGTCCAACGCAAGATTGTCAATGTTGTTGTGCGAAACCCCCATCCCCCCCTCCACCGACTCCAACTCCGACTCCTTCAGGTGGCGAGTGCCAAGACGGGGGACACGGAGTCGGAAACTACACTTATTACCTCGAATTGTGCTGATTGTACAAACTGGTGCAAAGAAGAATGTGCATATCTAGGTGCTTCTGTGGTTAATGACAAGTGCGCAATTGGTGAATCCAAATTTGTAAGGCGCTGCAAGTGTTGCTGCCGTGCGAGCTCTTGTCCTGCCAGTGGTTGTCCTGCAGACGTCACATGGACGATACCGGGTGCGTCGCCTTGCAAATACAAGCTAATATCGTCGTTATCATCATTGCCATCATCAAAATTATCAATATAACATGCTGAACAAATCATAGGTTGATTCAATTAAATAAAAAGCAGCACTCTTTATGTTTAGCAGTCACGCTCATATTGAAGTGGGAAAATGAATCAATGTTTGATCTAGATTTAGGATTTGGTTTGCTAAAATGCAATTAATGCCTTTTGCGGTTGTAATCTGAGTTTTTCATTAATAAGAATGTTGCAATGGAGTATTCAGAAATGGGTTAAGTGGTAAAATGCCCCAAAATGGACACCAACGTTGTGAAAATGCCCCGGACGTTAGGCAATAGATTGAAATGACTCGTTCCGTTACTTTTACCTTATATATTCAAATTTAGTAAAAAAGCCCCAGTTTGACCAGTCAACTGTATTGTAAAATTTCCATTTTACCCTTCAATGAAATTTACGGTAAACATGTTACGCATGTGCTAATAATTTCGGTCGACACGTGGGATATGTACCTTGTGACACGTATGCAGTCTAAACTGTTGACACGTGGACTGTGAAAGACACCTGTATCACACGTGTGGATTCGTACGTGTGCTTATAGTATTATCTTCAACCTTGGTCGTGTCTCAGCCACAGAAACAAAAAAAAAAAAACAACCAGACCGATAGAGAGAGAAAGAGATCGAGAGACAAAGAGAGATCGAGAGACGGAGAAGAACAATGAAGAACCAGATCGAGAAGAGAAGATAGTTGAGACGGAGAAGATAAGATCTGTGTTTGTTACATAGTGAAGAACATGTAATTTCCATTTCTTCTTTAAACCCTAATTTTGTTTTACGATTTCTGATTTTCGAATCGTTTGTTGTTCTTGAAACCCCAATCTCGTGAAAATGGTATTTGCTCTCCCTACAAAGTTAGGGGTATCTTCTACTTGAAATTAAATTAGGGTTTCAGAAGCTGTAATTAGGGTTTCAGAGGCTGTAATTGGGGTTTCAGAGAAGATATGTAGTAGGGTTTCAAGAACTCTAATTAGGGTTTGAATGATGCTAGATTAGGGATTATAATTTGAGGTTTTTTATTTTTTAGCAGATGAAATCGGTTTACATGATGATTTAAAATTGTCTTTGTCTATCTTTCTCTGAATTATGTCTATCTCTATTTCTATTTTGCTGAAAATTACAATTTTATTTGGGTCTATGCTTGTAAATTGTTGTGATGAAATATTGCAATTTTATTTCAGTGATTTGTGGCCAGTAGGAGTTGTAGATTATTTAGATCATAATTGGGTCTATGCTTGTCTATGATTCAGTCTTGAATAGGAGTTGTAGATTACCAAGTTGTAGTGATTTGTCAATGGATTAGACAATGATGATAATGCTGCAATAGCCAATGTTGATAATGCTGTATAAATTTCTCTTCAATCTGTTGTAGGGACTTATTAAATCAGTCTCAAAAGAAAGCTGATTCCATGGGTGTCTTGGCAGTTAACGGCAACAAATCTGGGGGTTCATTCCATGAGCTCGATTGATTGTTGCTAATGGGGATTGAATGGAGATAAAATTTTGGTTTAAAAATTGGGTTTGGCTGAAGTTTTGAGACAACATATCGTGGGTTTCTGGTCTGAATGGGATTTGTTTGTAATCGATTATGCTGCAGATGCCGTGATTACTCTTGACATGACTGAAATTGAATCGATTTGGTTAACCACTCAAATTGCGGTTGCTGTGGATGTATTAATGGAATTAGAGATTGTTTTGTATCTTTGGTATGCCGGGAAACTCTGGTTCTCGTTAGGTTTGCAATCAGCAAGGATATGCCTCCTCATGCACCCAATAAGTGTTGGAGAAATTAGCTAGAAGATCAAGGAAATAATTGGTGTATTGGCTAGATTCTTGGTGGAGATTTGTCTCGAATGAAGTGTCTAGTTCTTGGATTTCTGAAATCTCTTTCCAGAAGTAATCAGTGGCAGTTATATTGGGACATTATGTTCACTGATTTGCACCTTTTGTGGGGTTAGTAACTTAGCTACTGCAATCAGTGGAGCAAGCTCTGTGGTTGGATGTGAACTGAAGTAGTCAGGGAATTTGGCTGAGTTGATTGTAATCTGTAAAAGGCAGTGATGAGTGTATAGAGATCTCATATGGAACAAGGAGATGGATTCGAATTGAGTTTTTTATGGGGCTTTACAATTGCTGATGGTGGATTGTTGGTGCTGGTCTATTGTTCAAAATGCCTGTTGTTGGTGTTATAAGTTGGGACCGAGATGAAGATGAAGACACGAATATGGAATGGCAGAGATGGTGTTTACTGGCCTGGGATTGGATGGTTGTTGTCCCCTGATACAAGAGGACAACTGGACTGCTATATAAACCAGGGATGATGAGAAGAAAGGGAGGCCGCATTCAGGGATGAAATATGGTTTGAGCATCTACTCGCTTTTCGATTGTTTATCTTAATCATTTACTTTATCATTTTCTATGGCTTTTAAGAAAGCTATGTGTAGCTAAATCCATTATTAGGGTGAAGGATGATATTGTCGGTTTAATTTACTTATGTTCTAAAACAAGGGTTTTCACCAACTTTGAGCTTAATGTCATTTGTTTGGGTTTCTCTTCAATGGTTTATTCTTTATGCAATTTCTCATATTCTATGCCATGTATAATCTATTGGTATGTTGATAGAAATTTTCATTTGTTTTGCTTTTGGATGTTCCCCATTTATAAGAGTCAGGCGAGAGAAGAAGATGACTGTTATAGCAACGGTCGGAGAATCTGTAGCCATTAAATTGAAATAATGTCATATGTGTCGCAATCCTAGTTAATAGAACACGCTGGTCATTTGTTAAAAAGAAGCCACCATTTCGGTAAATCATACCCCTCCATCTGTGACCGTCCAATTTTTAGACTAGCCACGTGTCGCAATCTGGGTAAATAATACCCCTCCATCATACCCTGAAGCAGTCACGTGCATGTCATCTTATTTGACAGAAGGGTGTAAATGACATTTCATCACACGTGCGGGCCACATGCGTGGCAATTTGACCACTTAACCATCTCTAACGGAATAAATAACGGAATGGGGCATTTTGATAAGATTTTGGGGCATTTCAATCTATTGCCTAACGTCTGGGGCATTTTCACAACGTTGGTGTCTATTTTGGGGCATTTTACCACGTAACCCTTCAGAAATCTCACTCTCTTTGTGCAATGTTGAAAGCAGTTTGTCTTATGAAACTAAAATGAGGAAAAAAAACGACAAACTTTGCCTTATGAAACTAAAATGAGAAAATAAAGGCAAACAATTTGCCTTGTGAAACTAAAATGATAGATAAAAGGCAAACACTTTGTCGTGTAGTCTATTATCACTCTATCCCACGGTGGATTTGACACTCTTTCAGCTAGACTATCTTTCATTTTGAAAGGAATAGACTGTTTTAGAGTCTTTCTCATAGTCCTTGCTCTCAAGCCTGGCTTAACTAAGGAGAAGTCGATGTGAAGTTCTATCCCCGCTGCTTTCAGAAAAGAAACAATAACAACTTTTAAGATGAACTACAAAAGCCAAAATTACTTACCTAATCTTTGCCACATTTACTGCCCATAAATACCATTTGTAGTAGTGAAATGCCGTAAAAGAAATGGGATAAAACTAAAAGATCTGAGTTTGAGGCTCGAGATGCTAACGAGTGACATGTCAGGCTCAAAGTAGTTAATATCGTGTATCGGTATCGTATCGGCTCGGTATGATACACCTATACAAAAGGCTCGAGATGCTACTTGTTACACAAAGTAGTTAACAAGTTTCCAAGTCAAGAGTCAGAGTCATTTAAGAGCACAGTAATTGTCAACATTCGCTGGCCTAATAGTATTGTAGTGCTACTTACTATAAGACGTGATCGTTGTATCTTGGAAGGCGACATCCATAGAACCGTGACCACCGTATGCGGGGATGAATTGTCTTTAAGGAAAGAGGATTACCTCGCCTCGATCCAATCCGATAAGTCTTTCTAACTCTGTTCTTGTTAATATTTTGTTTGTTGTCGTAACATGATTTCCGAGAAACCGAAACCGCACGTATTTTCCAACAATAGGATATTAAAATTCACGACCGTGCCACATATATCCAAAAATATCCCCCAGTAGGTGTCATCATTGTTGCCTTAGATTTCCAATCTATTGAGAAAACAGGGGAGTCATTTTATGAAGTCAATCCACTAATTGTGACATATAATGGGGACCATTTTGGGGGATGACAAGCATTTTCGAAAAATTCATGTCGGCGTTCAATTTTGTAGATACTAGAATTTTGAACCCAACATTGTATAAAGAAATTGTTTAGAATTTGTTGAAAAATACGTATCATCAGGTTTGGTTCATACTACTCCTAGCTTCACTTTAGGTGATGTTTTAGGGTTTTTTGTATGTTCCAAAATAGATGAGAGTTTAGCTTTTCTTTTTCTAAATTCTCCTTTGATTTACCCTTTGGAATCATGAACATAACATTCATTCTTTTGTTATCGATAGAGATAATTAATCTAATTTAAGATTCTAAATCTATTCTCTATTAAGTTAGGATATTTGGTTATCCCAAATGGAATTATATGGATTAATAATTTATAGTAGAATCTAGAAACAAAAACTAGGATGTTCAAATTTTTAGGAAGGTATATGGGCAGATTTGGAAAAAAATTACTCTCTTTGGTGTTTCTTAATCTCCGTGAAAAACTCTACAACATCATCTAAATTGGAACGGAGGGAGTATATGAGAAGTCAGATCGAGGTTGCCCAATGGTATTTCTTGATTTTTGTTTTCAACCCACTTGAAATATGCGACTGTTCCAAATGGGTGCAAGCCCGAAATTGATATTGTGTCAGATCTGACTCAAATTAAAATACAAACGTTCTGTCATCTGACTCGTGCCGAGCTGAAACGGATCCAATTACGAGCTTCACCACGTTAAAAATGTGCGAGAAAGATATATGACGACACTTTGTTGTTGGAATTATTAAAGGCGAGAATAATTAAATTGTACGAGCGTGACTTTTCCCTACCACCGCATACCTATATACAATAAACAAATCCCACCCACACCATCCCCACCTTATCATAAACCCAACAATTATGGCATAGCAGGACACAACTGCAGCATTCATTAACTATATTTTTGAGAGCAACTCCAGTGGCGCGACTATTACCAAAGATCAAAGACAATAAAAAAAAGACCAAATTTTAGTTTGGTCCAAGCGATTAATGGCAATGGAGTCCGAGAATAAATTTGGTGGAGTAACATATAAGTTCGCCTGGTGTGGGGCGAACATTTTATCCTAGCCCCGACTAAAAAAAAAAAAAAAAGGGGCGAACATATAATGTCCGCTGGTGTGGGGATCACATATAATGTTCGCCCCCTGCACAGCGAACTTTATATGTTCGCCTCAACAAAAAAAAAAAAAAAAAAAAAAGGTGGGGCGAACATTTTACCCCCGCTTGGTGTGGGGCGTAAACTATATCCCCACGCCGGTGTGCAGGCGTAAACTTTAAATTCTGCTTTGGTTTTGAAAGCGAACATTATATGAGCAATTCTGGACTATATTTGGGTTTAGTCTTTGGTCCCAGGCCAAATATAATCGCCCACTGTTCATTTTAATGCAGTATTTGGTCGATGGTCACGTCCCATTCGCCCCGGTTCGAGACCAAATAAATGTGTTTAATTAAGCCCATTGCGAAGTTGCTCCGAGGAGAGCAATTTTAGTCCTAAAATGGCTAAGTTTTCATCATCTACTTTGGTTGTCAACGTTGTATTTCTTCTGCTTTCGACTGTTCTCGTCTCTGCTTCTACGGAACAGCAAAATGTTGACGCTATTTCACCTTCATGTAAGTATCACCCTGAAGTGATTTTGTTACTGTCATAGTTTCTAATACTAGAAGGTGTCGTATATAATATTCCCTCCGTTCCACTTTAGATGATATTTTTGGAGTTTTCACACGATTAAGAAATTGAGAGAGATATGAAGATTTTCCATCTATACCCTTGAGGAAAGTCTTCAAACATTAATTGCTATTATTAGTGCATTTAAAAACAAACTTGTAGTTCCAAGACAAAAAATGTGAGGGTGTAATTGGTAGTTTTTTGGAAAAATATGAAAACTTTCAAGTATTGTGGAACAAAAATATAACCCTAAAACATCATCTAAAATGGAACGGAGGGAGTAGTGATTTTGTCTGAATATTTTGTGTTTATTATGCAGTAGAGCAAGTTGCATCTCCAAAGGATACCAACATATGTGACCCGAACGACGTATACAATAGTGAGATATGGGGTCCAACGCAAGATTGCAATATCTGTACATTCTATTGTCGAGGTGTATGTTCAGGGATTGGAACTAGACAGGTTAAAAAAGCTTGCACACCTCGTAGACAGTCTTGGGATCGTCAGCTTGTAGTGTTCTGTCAGTGTTGTTGTGCGAAACCCCCATCTCCTCCCCCTCCACCACCATCTCCCCCTCCTCCGACTCCAACTCCCACGTCATTGTTGCCGCTATTTCGCCTTCCTGTAAGTATATCCCTGAATTGATTTTGTTACTGTCAAGTTGTGTTTCATGGACTGAAGGTGTCGTCTGAATGTTTTGTGTTTATTATGCAGTAGAGCAAGTTGCATGTCCTGAGGATACCAACATATGTGGGCCGAACGACGTATATAATAGTGAGACATGGGGTCCAACGCTAGATTGCAATATCTGTACATTCTACTGTGCAGGCGTATGTTCAGGGATTGGTACTAAGCAGGTTAAAAAAGCTTGCACACCTCGTAGACAGTCTTGGGATCGTCAGCTTGTAGTGTTCTGTCAATGCTGTTGTGCGAAACTAATCTCAATCCAATCTTACGATTGTACTCAAACGATGGAAACAGCAAGATCAGATCACTCGAATCGATTCATGAACATTATAGGAAACAGCAAGATCAGATCACTCGAATCGATTCATGAACATTATAGCCACGGTTTGCAAAGATTGCATTCCTTAATTTATAAATGTCTTAGTTCACGAATTACATCAGAGTGAGTTTTCCTCCTCTTAAACATTATACGATTTCTTTTGAGTTCTTATACATGTTGCATAGTTCCTTGTTATATTAAAAAAGTGTGTTGACAGTGGGATTTGAACCCACGCCCTTTCGGACCAGCGCCTTAGACCAACTCGGCCATATCAACACGGTTGTCTAATTTTTGGTGTAATATTAGCAGTACTAAGACAGTCCAAGAATACATGCATCACAAAATATCATGGCCACCACAAATGCGGTAGAAGAAATGGGATAAATCATAAATGTATGAATTCTGCTCGACGTTAAATTTTGTAGATACTAGAATTTTGGCCCCCGACATTGTATACAAAAATTGTTGAAAAACCTTTACCATCACGTCTGGCTCATATCTTAGATGTCAGTTCGAGGTTGCCCAATGGTATTCTTTGAGTTTTGTTACTGGGTTCTGACTCGAAATATAAGACTAGATGGTTAAATCCTGTGTTGGAGGCATTTTATTCCCTGTCTCAAATGGATACGAACCAACCGTTATGATTACCTCAAATTTGACTGAAATTAAAATACAAATGATCAGATATCTATGTCGTCCCGAATCAGAAGTCAAGTCAATAGAAAAGAAATCATATGTATTTTTATGAAGCTTTCATTTTGAGTATCCACCCACAGTTCACATATGTATCCATCAACGCATTGATTGACTGCCGGTGAATTCACCGAATCCGCTCTTGCCGGTGCTAATGGTATTTTCACTGGATTTACTACTGAGTTTGTTGCTCGAGCTTGGGATTTGGAAGAAGACGAGGTTAAGGAGCTTGTTGGAAGCCAAAAGAGCATTGGAATTATTAAGGTGAAAGATGGTTTCAAGATGCCCGAGCTTAACGATGAAAACAGAAAAGGAGTTGTTATATTTCTCATTATTTTCCCATTCCTAGAAACTTTGGGTCTTTGAAAATGTGAGGCATCTTAACTGCAGCTAGCTCAGCCAAAAAATGAGCAAAAAAAAAAAAAATAGAGTGTTGACAGTGGGATTCGAACCCACGCCATCGCCTTAGACTAACTCGGCCATATCAACGCAGTTGCTCAGTTTTGGGTCTAATAACTAGAAGTTCAAAGAACACATTTTACACATTTTGAGTCTAATAAAAAATATCATGGCCCACCATTATACACCTCATAAAATACAAAGAAGAAAATCTGAATTTTTATCTTCCTTTCAGAAAAGAAAAGATAACAACTTTAAGATGCATTACAAAAGCCAAAATTACTTGCCCAATCTTTGCCACAATTACCGCCCATTACCAACAATGGAAAGACCATTTGTAGCAATGAAATGTTGTAGGAGAAATGGGATAAAACTATAAAAAATCTGAGTTTGGGGCTCGAGATGCTAATGAGTGGCATGTCACTAGAGAGGTGTAAAGCGTCTTAGTCCCCGATCAAGTCCGACACCGCAGCGTGCTTCACGTGCCAAGTGTCGTCTTTGTCTTGTCTTGCTTGATTAAGCGTGATGTGTCGTCTTTCTTTACTTAGTCAAAAGCTAGGCACAACACAACCTACGGGCACAACACACGAATAAGCGTCTTGTGTCTTTGTCTTTAGTCTTGGCACACGTCTTATAAACAATTAGAAATCACTTAATGTATACGTCGGACATTATCACAAGAATTTAATTAGACAACATATCATTTGAAATTATTTCATGTAAAACTAACAAGTTTATTCAATAAAAAGAAATAGCCCATCAAATATAAAATTGGATTATTGTCATGTAAATTAATGTTCTAGTGAAATATAGGTGACGACATTATAACAATGATATTGAAATATATTTTCCAAATATTAAGGTATTATATGTGTTGTTATAAATAAGCCAACATAAAATGTTAAAAACTAGCTAGAATAGTGAGTCTTTTGTGAAATATACAAAAAATGTTATGTATTATGCCTTGTTATATGGTGTATTTGTACATGTTATGACGTGCTCTCTTAACGTGATGTGCTGAATTTTGATGCGACGTGCTTATTCGTGTCGCGTATTGTCTTTGTATCTCGTTCCAATTAGTCAAACCCGGCCGTCCCATTTAACTAACGTGTTGTCTTAGTCTTGGCTAAGTCACATGTTGGGTCAAATTTGTGCTCAAATTTTTAGCGTCTTGGGTTTGAATTGTGCTCATCTTTTAGTCAGCCCCAATTCTGACTACATGTCACCCTCAAATGTACGAATTCTTTGGCATGGAATATAAAAATTAGCCATCGTGTGCCACGTTTACCAAAAAATATACCCCACCGTGTCTTAGATTCCCAATCCTCGAAAAATTTTATTATGATTCCCAAAAAATATACCCCACGTTTGCAAATGATGTTTGATCAATCGTCATGGAAATCCTAAGATTTCTACTTTCCTAGACATAAGGACAAGGTTTCAGTCAAGGTATGTTGACGGACAGAGTCAAATGGGTAGAAGAGAATCGGGTGGAAATCACGTTCTAGCCCCTTAAACGGTTAACCTAATCAAACCAGACAAGGGTTAGGTGAATAAGCCATACCCATTATTCTGAATCCATACCCAACTTCCCTATGAATACATTTTGTACCTTTTCCCCCTCCGGTTTCCCTCATTTTCTTCTTCTTTTTTGGTAAAAAACCTAGCAGAGACTATTGAGTTTGATGGATGGGTGAAGTAATTCGGTGATGAAGTAGATGTGTTGCTGCAGTTTATCTATTTCAACACCAACATTCTATACGTGGTTTTTGTAGGATTTAATTTGATTTTTAACTGCAGTAAGAACCGACGAGAGAATAATGTTTAATTCAAAGGTATCTCTTGGTTTATAACTATGGTATTATTGGAAATCGTTTTTGTATCTAACACGAGAAGATTCAATTAAGAACACACAAGTTATGAATTAACTCTTTATTGGATTCTAATGTTTCGATATGGAATTAATGGTAAGTTTGTTTTATCTTCTTTTAGTTTTTCAATTTTTCCTTATAGATTTATGCTAAATTTGAAGAATTCTTGATAAGTTTTTATGTTTTAGACGATTTGGTAGATGACATTTTTTCTAGGTAGATAAAATTGTTCAAAAATTAAATTTGAATTGAAGCAATAGACTGGAATTTATCCTGAATTAATGATTAACTAAAATGTGCACATTTGTATTGAGTATGCTTTAGGCGTTTAGGATTGTCCAATAAATTTGTCATGGTTAGATAGATTGATCTTTTTGGTATCTACATTTCGGTCCTTCGGTGGGATTATGGTTTCTAATCAAAAAATTTATCTCTTTGGATTAATGTTTCATATGAAGATCACAATTGTTTGTCGAGATTAACATGCATAACCATGAAATTGCACTTTAAGTGTTTGTTGAATCACATGCATAATTAGTTTTTTACTTGGATTTTTTGGGTTTGGTCTTTGATATGAATTGCACTTCATGTGTGTGTTGAATTCCTTCAGCAAAACTAATGTTTTGCCTGTTTGTCCATGGTGTTGCATAAGAGTAGTAAATTGCATAGGAGCTCTATGTCAGACCACTTTGGTATTCATATTATATTTACTATGATATGTATCATGTTTAAGTGTTGCAGGAATTAGATGAGTTCAGAAACCATCTTGAAATTAGAAATGGCCTCGAAAGCCAGAGAGGGAAAGAAATCTTGGGTGTTAATAGAATCAGAAAATTTGTACTCCGGAAAAAAATAGACAATTAAGGAAGGATAACAAGACTTATATGATTGATTCCGTTTCTCAGTTTCTTGAGATTTTTCTTTTTCTTAGGTATGGTTTTAGGGTCACTTTTTCTAATTTGTTTTTGTTTGCTTAATGTAGGCTTCTGTAAAATTAATGTAGGTCAAAGTGGACGATGGCGAGAAGATGATAGGTGCAATCACTAAAGTCTAATAGCAAGACATCCATCGAGAGTACGTCCCTACATTCATTTTCAGTTTCTTTATAGACGATGGTAATCATTGACTTATGGTAACTTTTTCGTACTTCGTTATTGTTTCCTTAATGTCGTCTTTTGTAGAATTAGATACTAATTTTCCACTCGCAGACCCCGGACACTTTCATGGGTTCCAACCCTGAACTTCAGATCTGTGCGTGTTATCTATGCCTCATACACATGCTTCAAAGGTTTCAACTGAGAGATTCTTACTATTGGTTTGATCTCATTAATCATTTTGTAAAACATATAAAGTTGAGGAAGGATTTGATTATGGTCAGTTGAAGTACGGTACCTTCATTGGTTCTTTTATATATTTTTTTCTTAAAATCATCATGTCCCTCTCATCTTGGATCCTCCGTTCCAAAGAGGAGTTGTTCTTAGCATTCCATGTGATTCAAGGATCAATTTGGGGAACTCCACAAACAAGGATTTTTACAGCTCTTATGAAGTATTTTTTTGACAGTAGGTTAGCATTGTATTTATTTTTAGGATCATAAAAGACATATTTGGGTGAATTACATATATTGCCTCAAGGGTTTCTAGGGACAATTCATCACCGCATCTTATATCTTTCCATCGACAAATATGTCAAAGTAAGATTCCAACTTCGCTATCTTTTTGCATCAAATCTTATATATTCTCGGTCATCGTTGATTTGTATCAATAGATTGATAACAAAAAAATCGATCTTTACGTTATTATATCAGTCTTAGTATTTGTATGCCAGCCAATTGCTAACTCATTGCCAAACCAATCCTACAGGAGCACCACACCTTAAGCAAGAGCGAAAGATCAAATATTTGTGGGGTGATGAACTGCAAAAAGCTACATGTTGTTGTACATAATGAATGCCATTCAATACGAGAGTAGGTTGCCCGGTCATTTTCTTTCAACTTGATTAGAGTCTCGGAAGCTTCCAATAGTGTAGTAAAACCGATATCACCGGATATCATTGGACTTTACTTCCCCAAAGAGTGGTGTTCTCATGGAAGCTTTAGAAGCTAGCGACTAACACAATTTAATTTATACAATATAAATCATCGTACCCAATTTATTTTATACTACGTGTTAGTACGATACCCAATTTGTTTTATATGATCATTGTAAGTATGATACCCAATTTATTTTGTATGATCATCGAAATATGTTATCTATTTATTTTATCGTGTTATTTGTTGTTTGGATAGTAGTTATAGTTTCAGCTTGGTTGGATGGGATTCTACTAAGAAGCCATCTCTGGTCTTCGACTATATTTTTGGAGGCCATGAACATTACAATGGCTAATGATATAGAACTTTGAGTTTTTATTTATAGATAGGGATCATACTCAACTTTAAAGTTTTTATTTATAGATGAGATCGGTATGGTACTCTGTTTGGGTATAATAGAGAAGCTTATGTTAGAGACAGAATAGATCTCTTCATAATTAATTACCCATATACAATCACGGGTCCTCGTAAAGAACCAACTTCAAAACCCATATTTGAAGGCTAACTATTGTTGGACTATTAACTACGATTAAGGGTAAAGAAGACGAGAAAAAAATGAAACTTAATAAATACGAGACGGACAAAATCGGTTTGTCAAGTCAATATAGATTATTTGGAAACTAATATTTGTCTATGGGGTTAGGCGAAATGTAGAGATTTTAGTGAGGATTGCTCATGATGTTTGGGGGTGATATGATCTCGTAATATTTTTATTATCTTTAGGAGGACTAAGAAAACTGTCAAACATAAATACGAGGCGTGGAAGATAATAATTAAGATACCTAATAGGTGTTGTAAGTTAATATTAATTCAAGGATCAAAAGGTGCACCCTTATAATAGGCATCACGAGGGTGACCACCATGAAATCAATCTATTAGTTGTGTGTAGGGCTGCACAAGAACCGGTTGAGAGTACCTGACCGGCCGGGAACCGAAATACCGAACCGAACAGTCTCAGCCGTCTGGTTTCTTAATCGGAACTTGAGAACCGGTCTAGACCGGACAAACACCGATTTCTAGGGGGAGTACTGGGTAGGAACAAGTCTCATATGTACTTAGGTGTATTTACCGTTAAGATGTAGATAGGGTTTTAATCTCGACCGTCAAGATAGGTATAGAGTGTCGATACAATAATTCACTCTCTCATTTTTCTTCTTCTTTTTTTCTCAGCTGCAGCCCTCGTCTCGTCTCTGTTCTTCTCTCTATCGATTTGTTCATCTCTGACTGAGTTTAGATTTCACAGTATGGATTTGTTCATCTTATTCTGGTAAGTATTCTTCTCCTTGTTTAGATTTATTTAGGGTTTTTACTTGATTTGGGAACATGGGTTTTATTTCTCTTCTAATTTGAGTTCTTGATGGTGTTGTTAAGGTGTTGAATCGGGAGGAGTTGGGGATTTTGAGAATAGTAGTGCTCAAAGCTCGCGATTCGGTGAGATTTTCAGTTTATTTTGTGGTTCAAATTAAGATTTATCTCTTGTTGTTCGAAACTAGGGTTATTGAATTGAATAAGATTTTGGATTATCATAACTATGTCTTTGTTAGAAATCCATGAAATCCATGTCAAATATTTGGTATAGGGTTACTTAAACTTACATTGTTGGTTGTGAAATTAGATTGTTGGATTTTTTCTTATGAGGGATTGAGCCATCCCATGTTTTGACTTACGAGACCCATGAAATTAGATTGTGAATGCTTGTATGTGTATTAATTATAATTGTTGGTGTGTGATTTCAAGAATATGAATGTAATTGGTTCTGTTTTATGTTTGTTAGATGACCACACCAAATGCAACTCCAACTACAAATGCAACTCAACTACAAGTACAACTCAACAAACGAAGTTGGATCATCCTCTCAAGCTGCATCTCACACAAATGAATTTGAAGCTGCAACTCCAACAAGTAGAGCTGAAGAAGTTGAAGTTGGTGATAGCAAAAAGAAGCACGGCAAAGTGAGATCAACTTTTTGGTTGGAAATGACTAGGTTAGATGATGAGTGGGCTGAATGTCATCATTGCCACAAGAAATACAAAGCTCACAATGACAATAATGGCACTACTGGATTACGAAAGCATTTGAATATATGTCTTAAAAATTCTAACAAGAAGAAAGATAAAGGACAACCATCTCTGTTGATGCCACCCCCAAAACCAGGACAAGACGTTAAACTTATTGCTCATACTTACAGTTATGAAAGGTTAAGAAGGCGCCTTGTTGAGTGGATAATTACAGAAGAAATGCCTTTTAGAAAAGTAGAAGGGTCAGGTTTTGTTGCGATGATGCAAGAGGCAATGACCTAGGTTCAAAGTTCCGGGACGTATGACTATTTATAGGGATATGTTAAAGATGTATGTGGATGAGAAGAATAACCTAAAAACTTATTTCTTGACATCTAAGCAAAGGGTTTCTTGACAACGACACATGGACATCACCAAATAATTTTAATTATATTTGTGTAACCGCTCACTACATTGATCAGAACTGGAAACTGTAGAAGAGAATACTCATGTTTTGTCAAGTTGAAGGTCACACATGTAATGCAATCGGTGAGAAGCTGGTGGATTGTTTAAAAGATTGGGGTTTGAAAGATATATTTGGTGTCACTCTAGACAATGTCGTGAAGAAAGCTGTTACTAGCTGGACAGGATCACCAGTCAGAGCTAAATATTTACATGTAAGATTCTCATTTCACATAGTTCTGATTCTTCTTAATTTGTGTGTGGTTTTCTTTTATACATAGTTCTGAACTTGTGTGTGAATTTGTCATAGGCATCTTATGACTCATTTTTCTTGATTATTTGTTATTAGGTGAGGTGTTCAGCCCATGTTCTTGCTCTTGTCATAAAAGATGCGAAGATTTACTCTTTAATGAATCAAGTTCAAAGGATAAGGTCGGTTGTAAAATATGTTCTTGGTTCTCCTTCTAGGTATGAAAAGTTTAAACAATGTGCTTCCCTAGCAAAGGTAGATTACAATAAAGCAACGACTTTAGATGTATACACGATGGAATAGCACTTACTTGATGTTAGAAGTCTGCTCAAAGATATGAAAAAGTTTTTGCAATGTTAGCACAGATTGATAAGGACTTTCAAGAGAGGTTTATTTTTTAGCAAGACAAGGAATTTGTTTTACCAAGTGATGCGATATTGAGGAAGCTATAGCTAGTGATGATATCGTGGAAGAAGTGGTTGAGGATATGGATGAAGATGAAGAGGTTGAGGATCATATGGAAGAAGAGGTTGAAGAGGTAGATACGAGCGAGGCAAGAAGAAGAAGAAGAAGAAAGTAAAGACTCATGCTCCTTATGCGAAGATTGGAAATATGCTAGAGGCCTTGTGAAGTGTTTAAAGGTATTCTTTGATGCAACGCAGAATTTTTCGCATCTACACAAGTCACTACTCATTCTTTTTTTGGGAATTGGTATTCATCCATGAACAGTTAATTGAATTTAGAGATAACATAGCATCGGATCCATTTATTGCACGCATGTCTCGTCTTTATGTTTGCCAAGTACAATAAGTATTGGGGTGTGTATGATAAAATGAATTACGTTATGTTTTTGCTCAATCATTGGATCCAACGAGAGAAAATGAAGGGCTAGAATTTACTCTTAAATGTTTGTTTGAGAACAATTCATGGGAGGTTCAAAGAATCATGAGAAAGGTGAAATCATTTCAGAACTCTTTGATGAATATAGGTCGGTGTATTCAACTCATGAGGAAGGGTCATCTAGTCTTTGCTCCGGTAGTTGCCACCGATTCGGTTAGCACGCAATCTCAAGGCTTGAAATCTAGAATTCAATCAAGGAAGAGACAACATTGGGACAACCCAAGTTCTCAGAAGAAGCAAGAACAACGGAGTTAGATAGATACTTGACAGATGTGATGGATGAAAAATGCGTCAAGTAGATCAAGGCGATGACTTTGACATATTGGCTTGGTGGCGAAAGCAATGCAAACAGTATAAGGTACTGTCATACATGGCAAGAGATATATTAGCCATGCATGTGTCTTCGGTTGCCTCGAATCGGCTTTAGCACGGAAGCGCGTGCTTACTCCATGGAGAGCTTCTATGTCTACAACGACGGTTGAGGCATTGATCTTCACAATAAAGCTATTTGCAAAAAGCCCATTGCTCTTGATCTTCTATGTGATTATGTACCATGATGATGGTGAAGATGCGGGTACTTATTTAGGTTTTTCTTCTTTTTTGTTTTCTTTATTGGTACTTACTCCTTGTTAAAAAAAAAATTCCCTGATGCAGTCATAATTCAGAATCTCCTAAAAGCTTGAAGTTTGTTCCTTGCCCTTATTGGAGGGGAAAGTGTTATCCAATCAATGGCCTTATTGGAGGGGGGAAAATGCGGTGTGGCCTAGGATTTCAACTTGCAAGTGCGGTCAGTGCGACCATCCATTTTCGTTTGCAATGATCGCATTTCATTTTTTGTCGACTTGTCGTAGACATACTTATGGTTGTGGAAATGTTGTTTTTACTTTTTAGCAAACTGAACTTATTTTGGATTGTTGTTTTGAAGTTAGGGAAATGTTGAACTTAAGTATGTATGCAACCTAAACTTATTTTGGATTGTTGAACTTACTGAAATGTTGCATACTTGTAGTTGTATTATATTTTGTAATATTTTTCAGGTAAAAAAACCGGTACCGGACTTGTCGGACCGATCGAAAGTACAGGTACAACACAAACAAGCACGGGGGACCGGTCTTCAAAATGAGGTACCTGGTCAACACTGGGCACTGGGACCAGGTTCCATAAGAGAACCCGCCATACCGGTCCCATGTGCAGCCCTAGTTGTGTGACATAATGGGGGACGAGATTTTCGGGAGGACAAGCATTTTTGAAAAACTGACGATGAGTTTGATACTAAAATTCGTGACTCAGTTTTATCAAGTCAGATCGAAGTTGCCCAGTGGTATTCGTTGAGTTGTTTTTGGGTTAGATTTGATTAACCGACTCGAAATACTCGACTCAGTGGTTTAGTCCCGTGAGTTGTAGACATTTTATTTCCTGTCTCAAATGAATTGCGGGCCTGGAGTTGTGATTGAACAAATCTGACTCAAAATAAAATACAAACAGTTTTGGTAACCAGGGGTGAAGTTTGAACTTCGCCACGTTAAAAATGTGCGACAAATATGACGACACTTTTCTTGTTGGAATTATTAAAGGCAAGAATAATTAATTGTACGAGCGTGACTTTTCCCTGCCACCGCATATATACACGACGATACAACAAATAAACAAATCCCACCCACACCATCCCCACCTTATCTGCTTGTCAGGCCTAAAGCCGATCATAATCAACTCAACAATTTATGGTGCACCAAAGAAATCTATTTAAGCAGGCCAGGGCCTATGCACACAACTGCATCAGTATCAACAGCTGTTCCTTTTTACAGTATTCTGAGAGCAATTCAGCCATAAAATGGCTAAGCTTTTATCTATTCTGGTTGTCAATGTTGTATTTCTCCTGCTCTGGATTGTTCTTGTCTCTGCGTCTACGGAACAGAACAGTGACGTCGTTGTTGCCGCTATTTCGCCTTCCTGTAAGTATCACCCTGAAGTGATTTTGTTACCAATATTTTCTAATCGGGTGTGGCTGAATATTTTGCGTTTGTTATGCAGTAGATCAGCAAGTTGCATCTCCTCAGGATACCAACATATGCGGCCCGAACGACGTATATAATTGTGAGACATGGGGTCCAACGCTAGATTGCAATATCTGTACATTCTATTGTGCAGGTGTATGTTCAGGGATTGGTACTAAGCAGGTTAACAAAGCTTGCACACCTCGTAGACGATATGGCGAGGCGCCTTCAGTGTTTTGTCAGTGTTGTTGTGCAAAACCCGCATCTCCTCCTCCTCCACCACCATCTGCCCCTCCTCCGACTCCAACTCCGACTCCTTCGGGCGGTGAGTGCCAAGATGGGGACACGGAGTCGGAAACTACACTTATCACCTCAAATTGTGCTGATTGTACAAACTGGTGCAAGGAAGAATGTGCAGATTTAGGTGCTTCTGTGGTTAATGACAAGTGCGCAATTGGTGAATCCAAATTTGTAAGGCGTTGCAAGTGTTGCTGCCGTGCAAGCTCTTGTCCTACCCTTGGTTGTCCTACAGACGTCACATGGACGATACCGGGTGTATCACCTTGCAAATACAAGCTATTGTCGTCCTTATCGTCATCATCAAAATTATCTATGTAACATGCTGAACAATCATAGATTGATTCAATTAAAGTTAAGTATCTTGTATTGAAGTAGGAAAAATGAATGTATTGAAGCAATTAGAGGTGGGAAAAGAACTGCAGCCCCCATTTATTGCTGTGATAACCAAGCTGCAATAAGTTTTGCGAAAGACAATCAAGGAACATGAAGAGTAAAACATATAGATGTTAAGTATTTCCTGGTAAGGCGCAAAATCAAGGAACGAGAAATAGATATTTCTCATATTTCGACTGATCATATGATTGCAGATCCAATGACGAAAGGTTTGAGTCCTAAAGTGTTTAAAGAGCATGTGTTTTCTATGGGTGTTGTTGATATCTTTTGAGTTTTATTGAAGCTTGTATGTTCTGGTTATATGTTATATAATCAACTACTTCAGTTTGCATAACAACATGTTGTTGTTTTATGTGCTCTCTCTATATGCTTCTGTTTAGTCTCTTAATTGGGACATCATAAGGTTCTGTTTTGCAGATGACAACACTAAAGGTGTATGCCAGCTAAAAATATTAACTTAATGACAATGGACCTATGCATAGTTTAAGTGGTGCTTAAACTATGCCAACAAAAATGGATTTCTGATTATAGAAATGGCCTATGCATCGTTTAAGTGGTGATTAAGTCTCTATAGTCGTTTTCTAGCGTGCCATTTAAATTAAGGATAAAGTTCTTCATGGTCTTTTACCTCACTGATTGGGATTGAAGTTTTCGAAAATTCAGGTGGCCACCTACATTCTTGTACTGCTATCTAATCCAAACATTTTCTTAACTGTTTTCAAAATTCAAAAAAAATTTGTTGCTGACCAAAAGTGGGAGAATGTTAGCTTTATTTTGGTTTAGCAACAAATTAAGTTTTGGTTTAACTAAATTGTGTTAGTGTAATCCTAATCAGAAAGTTTAAGGTATAGATTATGCATGAAAGTTCTCTGTCATGGTCAAGGAAATTGTTATTTCCTTGACTATCACTGGTGGCATAAAAGATTGTATGTGTTGTTGTGGGATTGTCCTTCAACCGATGATGGCAGGTTGAAGGACATATGTTCCTATGAAGCATGAGGTGGACTCCATTCTAGCCTCTTATATAACTAAAGTTTATACCATCATTGAAATATAAGAGGAGATAGAATTGGAAGTTTACCAAAGCTAGAAAAGTTCCCTGGTTCAGCAGATTGCATTGTTTCCTAGTCAACATCATATCTCGTTCTATAGTCTAAGGTATGTACCTAACTATATCATGTTATGAATATGAACTATCTAGTTGCGAAATAGAAGATCCTAAACATTCAGCAAGGTCAACATAAAGTAGATGTTACTAAACATGTTAAGTGTAGTGTCAAATCATGCTTAAGCTAAGGTAATCATGCTTAGACAAAAGGATCATGTTTAGTTGCTGAAATTTCTAACACACAGTAATTGTCAACATTCGCTGGCCTAATAGTATTGTAGTGCTACTTACTATAAGGCGTGATCGTTGTATCTTGGAAGGCGACATCCGTAGAATCATGAGCACCGTATGCGGGGGATGAATTGTCTTTAAGGAAAGAGGATTACCTCGCCTCGATCAACCAATCCGATAAGTCTTTCTAACTCTGTTCTTGTTAATATTTTGTTTTTTTGCCGTAACATGATTTCCGAGAAACCGAAACCGCACATATTTTCCAACAATAGGATATTAAAATTCACTACCGTGCCACATATACCCAAGAATATCCCCCAGTAGGTGTCATCATTTTTGCTTTAGATTCCCAATCCCTTGACAAAACAGGGGAGTCATTTTATGAAGTCAATCCACTAATTATGTGACATATAATGGGGACCATTTTTGGGATGACAAGCATTTTCGAAAAATTCATGTCGGCGTTCAATTTTGTAGATACTAGAATTTTGAACCCAACATTGTATAAAGAAATTGTTTAGAATTTGTTGAAAAACCCGTATCATCAGGTTTGGTTCATATATGAGAAGTCAGATCGAGGTTGCCCAATGGTATTTCTTGATTTTTGTTATCAACCCACTTGAAATATGCGACTGTTCCGAATGGGTGCAAGCCCGAAATTGATATTGTGTCGATCTGACTTCAAATTAAAATACGAACGTTCTGTCATCTGACTCGTGCCGAACAAGGAGCCGAGACAGATCCAATTACGAGCTTCTTCACCACGTTAAAAATGTGCGAGAAAGATATATGACGACACTTTGTTGTTGGAATTATTAAAGGCGAGAATAATTAATTGTACGAGCGCGACTTTTCCCTGCCACCGCATACCTATATACAATAAACAAATCCCACCCACACCATCCCCACCTTATCATAAACCCAACAATTATGGCATAGCTGTACCAAAAAAATCCTATTTAAGCAGGACACAACTGCATCATTCATTCACTATATTTTTGAGGGAGAGCAATTTAGTCCTAAAATGGCCAAGTTTTCATCATCTACTTTGGTTGTCAACGTTGTATTTCTTCTGCTTTCGACTGTTCTCGTCTCTGCTTCTACGGAACAGCAAAAGGTTGCCGCTATTTCACCTTCCTGTAAGTATCACCCTGAAGTGATTTTGTTACTGTCGTACCACCTCCGTTTTAGGAAAAATGATAATTTTATTTTTTCATTTTGCTAAAAATAGGCCAAATTGAAAAAGTGAAAGTATCACTTTTCCTAAAACGGTGGGAATATTTTCTAATACTAGAAGGTGTCGTCTGAATATTTTGTGTTTGATATGCAGTAGAGCAAGTTGCATCTCCTGAGGATACCAACATATGCGGCCCGAACGACGTATATAATAGTGAGATATGGGGTCCAACGCAAGATTGCAATATCTGTACATTCTATTGTCGAGGTGTATGTTCAGGGATTGGAACTAGACAGGTTAAAAAAGCTTGCACACCTCGTAGACAGTCTTGGGATCGCCAGCTTGTAGTGTTCTGTCAATGTTGTTGTGCGAAACCCCCATCTCCTCCTCCTCCTCCACCATCTCCCCCTCCTCCGACTCCAACTCCGACTCCTTCAGGTGGCGAGTGCCAAGACGGGGACACGGAGTCGGAAACTACACTTATCACCTCGAATTGTGCTGATTGTACAAACTGGTGCAAGGAAGAATGTGCAGATTTAGGTGCTTCTGTGGTTAATGACAAGTGCGCAATTGGTGAATCCAAGTTTGTAAGGCGCTGCAAGTGTTGCTGCCGTGCAAGCTCTTGTCCTACCCTTGGTTGTCCTACAGACGTCACATGGACGATACCGGGTGTATCACCTTGCAAATACAAGCTATTGTCGTCCTTATCGTCACTGCCAACATCAAAATTGTCTATGTAACATGCTGAACAATCATAGATTGATTCGAATGCAGCACTCTTTAAGCTTAGCAGTCACTTTCATATTCAAGTGGGAAAATTGAATCAATGTTTGATCTAGATTTAGGATTTGTTTTGCTAAAATGCAATTAATGCCTTTTGCGGTTGTAATTTGAGTTTTTCATTAATAAGAATGTTTTTCTTTTGTCAACTGAGAAGTTTTTCTGGAGTTTGTGATGCCGAAATAAGAATGAGCCAAGGAACAAATACTGCAGAAAGACTGAATGAACTACAACTGACAACTTGTAATTCAAACTCCAAAAGATAGGCAGGTTTGTGTAATCAGATTCTTACAATGACTGCATTTAATATAGAAAAGCCCCCCAAACCTTGAGTATTCAGAAATGTCACTCTTTGTGCAAGTAATAAATCAACAGAAAAGATAAAAGGATTAAGGCAATCATACAGCAGGAGCCATATTTGAGTACGCAGATTTTACTGAATAGGTCTCTGATTTATCCCCAAGCCACAATCATTTTTCTTCACTGCTGAGAGAGATACTATCAATGCAAGAAAGGAGAATAGCTTGATCTTGTATTTCCACCTCATAAAGACACGCCTATGAAGGATGCCAATGTCCAGTCCAGGCCAGACGCGTGTGGAGAGTAAGCATTTTGCTGGTAGAGATTGCATATAGCTTTGGACATTGCAAGGCCATTGATCCATTTATGAGAAAGGACCCTTTCACTGGGAAAATCATCCGTCATTTTACTCCTGAGAAGTAGAAACATTTTACCCCTGAGAAGTATAATGTAAAGCAGTACTACTTCACTGATAAAAATGCTAGTCTTCAAGTTCGATCTTCCACAAGTTCACAAGAAGAGAGCTCATCCAAACATCCACTACACAATAAACAAGCAATAAATCCAATACAGAAATTAATACAATAAATTCAGAATAAACAATAAAACTAATAGAGACAGATAACAGATAACCTTGCAGCTGCAAGAACAACATATCCTAAATTAGGATTTCCTACTTACTTGATCTTGAGAGGAAATATCATAATGTTATTTTTCATTGTACGAGAATTCCTTCTTCGACCGCTGGAATCATCCCCCACGGAAACCCATTTTTCCATTGGCGGAGGCCTCAGTGAGTTAGGGTTTTATTAGAAAATTCAAATGGACAAAATTGCCCATAGCAACTCGGGGGCATTGTTGTTAATTCACATTTAAGGGGTTTTGGTGTCAAATGATTAAATAGACATAACGGAGATCACGCCGGTGGGTGAAAAAAACAACAACCTGTGACATGTTTGTAAACCGGTGGTACTTTAACAAACCGAATACCATAATTATGGATTCATCAGCACTACATGAAAATACAAGGAAAATGATAGTACTAAATACCATCAACACAAATGCATACACAAATGAGGTGCAATGGCTTTGTTGTTGTTGTTGTTGTCGTCCTCAAAATTGCAATAAGCAATAAGAATATGAGGCAGTGGTGGTACAAAATTATGGGTCTCAATGCCGAGTCTCAATTCTTGTTCTCATGATCGTACTTCTGTTTTTGAAACCAGCGGCTAAAGCAAGCGACATTATAGGTACAACTATATCCCACTTGCAGCAGCTGCTCTCTAACAACAAATGCAGGGAGAATGCCACCTCCAAATAAGGTATCCCGTGGTCACTCCTGCAAATCTGCAATCACAATCTGACAATATATAGTTCGAGACAAATTGTTCAGTAATAATTATTGGTTGCAGCCAAAAGAGTTATAATTGTATTACAAACTCAAATGACAAATCCACACAGAGTAGTGCTTACTTTTGGTATAACTACTGCCAGATTCACAACTCCCATTGCAAGTCCTGGAAATCAAAATATACTAAGTTTTGAAAAAAGTTCTAATAATCCAAGAAAATCCATTAGAAAATGAATTCAGGGGCCGAATCAATTTGTAAAGTTCTAATAATCCAAGAAAATCCGTAAGAAAATGAATTCAGGGTCCGAATCAAATTGTAGCCAAATGAAACCACAATGATGATTGTATACGTAGATGAAAAATGGCTCGGATCAGATCATATTACCTTGACCAGCACCAGAGGAGTCGGAAAAGATTGAAGCCAAAGCAAATGGAATGTGCTATATGTCACCTGCAGAACATTCAATTTAGCAAACAATGAGTCAATTCCTAAGTGTAAATCTCTTTAGAAGTTCAAATGGATTTGGCCCTTACCGTTACTCAATGTTACAATTCAAAACCAAGAGGGGCACGCTTTCAGCAACCTGTACACAGAAAAAGAGAAAGCATTATATAACAAAAATTAGTTCACTTGTTCATGGAATTAGAATTTCAGATCATGGAAACATTATGTGATTGAGCTACAGAACATTATGGTGCACGTCAAATGGAAGCCCTAAAACAATAATTCAAGAAACTATAATGCACGGTCCACTTCATCGGATATTGTTTTCTTTAAATCGAGAAATATGCATCAGATATAAGAGCATGCATTCCATAAAGGTATGAGACGTAAATCAGTTATTCGGAATATAATAGAGCTACAGAATATTTGGAAACTCTAACAGATTCATATAGGACTACTAGTATGATTTTCAGTTCAACCCATACTCTACAGCAAGCAATTAGGATACCAATCAAGAACATCTATTGGGAGATGAGAGGGAAAAAAAATTAGATGGTGATGAGAACAATAACAGACTATACACTTGGAAAAATTATAACAACTACCATCTGCTGGACAATTACCTGTACCTCTTCTGATGTTTTGAGAACTGACATATCATGATAGTGGTGTCTCCGAAAAATTCTTGTAATTAGCAACTCACAAAATGTGAGCAGGAAACGAACATGAAGAAATCCAACGACGGTGGAAAACCTGTATTATGAGAAGTGTAACATTAGAGGCTATTAACCCAAATGTACTCACACACGTGAACAGACCTAATTAAATCTCTGCTGAGTACTGGCAGAAAATACAAGTCGACTCTTACGCTTTAAAATGATCCAAAACATGTTTCTCACAAATGAAACAAACTTATGAGGTGACTAAATTGGTTATAGCAATGACGAGCTCGCTAAATCTCCCCTTTGTACTAAGAATAATTGATTGCTACTGATCAAGAGTCTCAAGAAATTTGATGAATTTCTTCCATTCCATAAAAGAATTGCTTCCCTTCGTGAGATCCTACACGTTTCTGACAGCGATTACAAAAGAATTTCTAATTTGACCATCACCATACTAATTTACAGAGAAATAAGGTCAACAGAGGTAACAAAATATAATGAAGAAAAAGAAACTTACCATCTCATTGAATAGCCAGAGAAAAGCAATCTTAGAGTAGCAGAAGACACAGGGAAGATGGTTGCAAGAATAACTAACTCCAACAGTGTAGAACAGCATTCCTGGAAATAAAGTAAAAAATCAAATAAGTTCGCCAGGTTTTTAAACTCTTAACTGATGTATTTAAGAAGAAAAACTCGAATGTGATTTGTCTCGAATATAGACTTAATAGTTGATATACAAGTGGGAGAAAACACTCAATCAGTAAAAACAAAAGATGCCCAGTTTTGTGCACAACCTACCCAGTAACTCAAGAATCGTGCAAACAAATGTTAAAGAAAGAAAAAAAGAGCTGAAAAAAAAAAACATTCATCATTAACTGCTTTTGTCATAGTCGTAGAGAACGCAATCAAAGTAAATCAAATTCTCTTTATTCAAGAACAAATAATCTAAACATAACACATGTTGAAATAACATTTTACATAACTTAATTTGACCTAGGATTCATGATTCCAGCAAAACTCAAGATGTTTTTCATGTACTAGCAATGGTTTTATACTTCCATCTTTTAAGTTGAAGACGCCTATATTATGAAAACTTGAGGTACTAGGATGGACCCAATTATCAGGAGTATCTGAGAAGTAGATGCAATTCCTTTGACACCCACCATGGATTACCCCTTCTTCAACAGATAGACAGACTGAGCTATTTGGACCCAAGAACAATGTGTCTCCTCCTATAGAATTAACCTGGTTACACAGCAACTCCAGTTTGTTCTAACTTGAAAACATTGAGCGATCTTGTCACTTGATGGCCTTTTCAGAAGTAAGTTATGTTCCTAGTAACCAACAGTAAAGACCCAGAAGAATCC
Source organism: Papaver armeniacum (assembly GCA_023531295.1). Lineage (NCBI taxonomy): Eukaryota > Viridiplantae > Streptophyta > Magnoliopsida > Ranunculales > Papaveraceae > Papaver > Papaver armeniacum. The sequence continues at coordinate 1,320 of JAJJWW010002322.1, read as the reverse complement.
TCAACCAAATACTCTTTATTTCCATGTTCTATTGAAATAGCACCATATGGAATTATAGTCAGCTTAGGAGGAGGAGAATCATTAGTACCATTACTATTAAAATCAAGAACCCCAAGAAACTACAATAACCTAAAACATAAAACTGACCCTTATGAAATATTATATCATTGATATCGCCAAAATTGTAATTGAAGTATAAACTCCACGTCTTATCCCCTTTCCTCATGAAAGCTAATCCTCCGAAACCGAGGATTGCTACAACCATATAATCATCACCATTCTCTTCTTCTCTAGGACTAGTAGACAATACCATCTTGGTTATAAAGAATTTGTGAACATCCTTGAGACTACAGTATGGCTGTCGAGAAACACCAGCATATATTGCAAGGTCGTCTACTTGCTGAGGAAGTGTCGTAAGGGGTGGGAGTGGAATAAGAATTTTCGTGAAAGGGTTATACAGACTTGCATCCTTTGGACCCTCGTTTTCCCCCATCATAAGAAGCCACCCAAGAGAAGATGCGCCGGTACCACAAACACGGTTTCCGTTACATTCTACGGGGAGATTTAGCACATGGAACTTGTTCTCGGTAACATCGAAGAAACTTAGTTTATGATCCTCCTCCTTTTTTACAGAAGAAGAAGAAGAGCATGGAAGCATTAACCATGGAATTTGAGGTCGTAGAATATTACTAATGGGGAACTTAGGTAAAGTAGATCTCCATGAAACACAAACAGCCCTAAGCCTAATGTAATCGCTGTAAACATATGACTTGCTACGGTTTCTATCAATTCCGGCGGAAGTTCATCCCATGATCGAAACCATGATGCCCTACTGAATTGACATTTTCTCACAGGGGATTCCATTCCATCCAGTGAATAACTTAGATTATACCTAGAGTTCTACTCTAATCCTGACACTCATATATATATATATATAAACAACTACATTTCTTTTCCAATACAATTTCTAAATAGCATCTATTTCTTCTTCTTTTCCACACAAAATCTAATTACTAGTATTTCCTAAATCATGAATTAACTACAAATCGAAGCGAAATTCAGAATTCCAGAAAAACAAAAAGTAATTAACACAAAATCAGAAATGAATCATAAGAAATAAGGAAAAGGAAGTTAAAATTCAAAGGAAGGAATTACCTCTGCAATACGACGACTTTACACGGGGAATCTACATGGAGGAGAAGCAGAAGAGCGGCTTGAAAGATGAAACCTTTTTTTTTTTTTTTTTGTAACCCTTGGGGTAAGATTTTGTTAGTCTGTCTGTCTTCTTTGAGTTTTCGTTTTTCTCGTAGACTTATTTTA